>OU862886.1:20332500-21582500 GCA_917880725.1 Selenia dentaria
GGTTATAAGGATAAGTACAATTTCATTAAAAAGTTTCAAAGCTATACTATAGATGACTGCTCCATGCCTAATGATGAATAACCATAGACAATATCGTTTCACCAGTCGGATACCACGAATGGTAGTTGGTTAAGGCGTCTTGGACAGCAAGTCCAGTAGAAGCGGTTCGAGTCCCATCTCGATAGCAATATTTTCTTCCTCTAAGTTATAAACTTTTGCTGAACAGGCGCTTTGAAATGTGAATAATAAAAATATTGTTAATTTATATAGGCGAGAACCTCCTGCGGGTGGCCCGCAAACTTGAACTTCGCAAGTATTTTTGGAACAATGCGATATAAACATTTTCTAAGGATATCAATCAAGTTTCATGCATTTTTTGACCTAAAGCTTAAAGTCGGCCAACGAAAATAATTTACACATTTCGGTAGAACATAGCATCTCGATATTTTTTGCTTATTTCGTCGATATGTTGTTTTATTATTATTTTAGTGGTCAAAAAGCGAATTTTAAATATTTTTTCTCATAATATATGTGACTGTACTATCCTGTTATGAGAATAAATGTCTTTAAACCTAAATCAAATTTTTGATATTTTACTGAAAAATCTATATTTCGCTAACTAATCAAATGAGTAAGTTTTATAAGGATAGTAATATTTTGATCATCTATGACTTATGAGTAATTAAATGATTTTTAAGTTCATTTATTTCGAGATACTTTCCATATCTTATCTACAATCAATTAATTGTCACAATAAAGTCTCCGAGACCTTCCACCGGAGGCCTTATTGTCTCTTTTTGGTGTCTTGCAAAGCACATGTACCATGTTATGGATGTATGGAAACAGCACCCTATCGTTCTTTTTATCATGTGCAATAATAATACATTATTGACCGTCGACCGTTTTGTGCTCTATAGTGATATAGGTTTGGAATGCGAGGGGCATCATGCGATTCATTGTAAATGTTTTATGCGGGTCCATTGGTGTTGTTTTTCAAAAACATTAATTAAGTGTAACGAATTCGAACAATTCAATAATCGTTAGGTAAGTGATTTACGTGCAGAGCCTTAGGTTCATTACAAAATATATCAAGTGGGCCGAGCACGAAAATCTGTTTAAGTGTAACGCATTCGCATCGTTAACGTATTTAGTACAAACTGTCATTTATCTAGTACAATAGTGGTAATAACTCATAGTTTGTACTAAATACGTAAACGTTACACTTAAGCAGAATTTCGTGCTCGGCCCTCAGATATCATTTACTAACTAATAACTTTTTACTGGTTATGAAAATATAAGGTAGTAAGCATTTACGAAATAAACGAAAATATCGATTTTTACTTTAAATTACATTTAATATGTTGCGCATACAGCTTAGCCTTGCTAACAAAAACTGATCCAAATATTATGGTTAAGCGGAATACACAAAAAATACTCGTCGGCCGGCACTTTAGTCCGATGCACTAGGAAATTCTTTGTACACCCTGACAATAATTTCTCTGTCGCTGAAACTTAGTAGTATGATTAAGTAATGTTTATAGATTATAGATTATCTATATATAATAATTAAACTAAATGAAACATGAAAATCGCTTCTAGCTCCCGGTGGAAAATTCCTCCGTCCGAAATTCCTTTGGTATATGTTAGTTTATATAAATATGCATATAGGTATGCAACGGAATCCAGAAATATTATGATGTCGATGAGGCAGAAACTTAAAAAAACTATATTGCAACTTGTTCAAGAAAATACCTCCGTTTTTGTATATGTAAAGCTTTTCACAACTATCCAAAAAATATTACATTTAAATCACGGCATTATCCATTATTTTTGTTTTATTAAAAAATACCTTCAAGGCATTTTTATATTAATTACATATTTTTCGATAATACGATTACCATCGTTATCTATAAACATTACTTTATCATACTGAAAAGTTTCAGAGACAGAGGAATCATCGCTATAGCCAAATCCCTCAATGATTGGACTACTTTAGATTTTCGGTCCAAAATGAATGATATCCTTTAAAACATGTGTCAAAAATACGTTAGTTTTATTTACAATAAATGTATTATTATCAACTAACCGGTGCTCGTAGTAGCCGTATTCGTCGTCCTCCTCCTCCTCCTCGAGGAACTCGTCGCTGATCTCGGATTCGTCAAAAGCAGCACTTGGTCTGAAAACAATCAAATATATTAAAGACAAAAGGATTTAAAGTTATTGAGCAGCTAGCTTCAAGTGAACGTCTTCACCACGGAGCGGACAGATGCAAAAGTATTATTATTATTGAACAGGTATCGATTTTCTTAAGTTTGTGTCTCTAGTGTGAATTTGAGGGAGATACGCGGTGACCGTGAAATTTTGTTCATTGATTTCTAATTGTAATATTTTTTTCTCAAAAATGGTATGTAATGTTGCCATAATTTCTCTAAAAAGTATCCAGACAATTAGCATTATACAAGCCTCAACCAGTAACAAAGCCATCCTGGCCTCGTATATAAGCGGTTAACTCATACTTGGCCAGGAAGGCGTACTTAATGGATTCTGCAGTAATGTACTATTCCTACTATCTTGTTTGTTTACGTCAGCCGAATGTCGAAGCGTTACATGCACTTAGTTTAGATTAATTTCTCACATAAGTAAAATGAAATTTCTTGTTGAGAAATACACTATTTAAACCGCATTTTTGGCGAATTCGTAGGCAACGACACTACGCTCAGAAGCTCAATATATAGTATAAAATCAATTGCAGTTCGTTAGTATTGCTAAAACTAAAAAACGGCTTGATCGCTTTCAATAATAATTATACTTTTGTTTTTTATTCGCATATACAGAGTTGGTTTAGGGAAAAAGTAGTCATCATCACGCAGATGAAATCATGGGGCGCAGCAACCAGGAAAACAAATGGCGGGTTCAAATCTGCCTAGTAGCCGATCTATTTTCTTTCGTAAAGTTGACATTTGACTTCCTGTAGTTTGGAATTAAATAATGGCTATGGATCTAGTCTAAGATCCCGTTATAGAACGACCTTCACCGAGATGCTTATTTGATTAAACGTATTTTAAATAAAAAAAAATTTAAGTTCCAATATCTTTATTTAATAAGTAATTTCATTTAAACATTACATTGTTAGTAATTAAAAATTAAATAAAAATAATAATAATAACTATCTAATCTATAAGCCCCATGGTGGGAGGAAAAGTAGCCAAAACGCTGGCGGCATTGCCACGCTGGATGGCAATGCTAAGTTTTTGCCCAAAATTTAATTAAATTTATTTAAGTATTTAATTAGTTATTTAATTAATAAATTAAATTTATTTATTTATTTGATTATAATTAAATAATTATTTAAATTATTTTTATTTAATTCTATTTAATTTAATATGTCAATAAACATGTTGCATATGGGTTGCCTAGCAAATTTCAGTCCAGGATATGATTAATTAATAATTATTATAATATTTTTAAATATTTCACCGGTTTGCTTATTAGACAAATTCTATACCAATCGAAAGTATGAAGCCCATAGAATATGCAAACGTTAGGTTGCCTATTTTATTCCGGTCACAACTCGGAGCTCCCAACCAACCATCCCATGCTATAGAAGAGGACACAGCATAGCAGCTGTTTAATGTCCGCCCATTTCAAGAAAGAGAGTGCGCATGCTATTTGTTCGTGAAAATGAAACCGGGGAATTTTTTTTTTTTTTTTTGTAATAATTAAATAATCATATCCTGGACTGAAATTTGCTAGGCAGCCCATCTGCAACATGTTTATTGACATATTAAATGAAATATAAAATTTGTTTAATCAAATAAGCATCTCGGTGAAGGTCGTTCTATAACGGGATCCTATACTAATCGTAGTAATCTGAAAAAAAGTTCATAAAGTCCACCCTACGCTCCTTTGTACTGTGCGGATGCTATTTGATGCCTAATCGCGGTTGGCCGGTTTACTGAGAACGTTCTTAACAATTGATTTTTGTTCTCTATGGCATGACCTTGATGATTTAAAAGACCATTGCTTAGTATATATGAAGCCCAAATATACATAGTCTCTCTGTTCACGCGTTCTATGGTATAAACTAGATGGTAAATGAGTAAGTGAATCATACCGACTTGTCCCAGCGGTCTGACGCGCCATCTCTGACACGAGCTCTGCAAACAATACAGCTTCATAAACTTTTATTAGGTTCAATACTCTTAAATTATTTCATCCTAGTGTACCTACACTATTGACGCAGATTTGAAAAAACGTACTATTGTTATAAATGCGAAAGTTTGGGAGTGTGTCTATTGTCATTCATCTCGGAAATGACTGAAAGTATTTGGGATGAAATTTGGTATTTGATCACGATTTAATGAGTAGTTTCCGGGGTGGACAAAATAAACAGTTTCCACGCGGGCGGAATCATATTGTAAGTATATGAATGGTACACACAAAGATTGCCAATTAAACTTTGAAATTTAAATGACTACTTACAAAGACATAGTTAATGATAATGAATTGTATGTTAAATACCTTACATATCCTGTGTGACAGAAAATATAAATTTAGAATCAATTAATTCAATAACCATGAACTTATACTAATTTTACCAATGTAACTCCTACGCGTTTTTGTATTGAGCATAGACAATGAGGACCTTCTTTACCAGTTTCGCATGTAATGTGCACGTTTTATTCAGGTATGAGCTGCAATGGGCTCCTTTTAGTCACGGATAGATTTTTATTAATGTGGATTATCTTTAAAACGAGCTCCTTCTATACTGTTTTGAATACATCATACGGAAGGCCCCTTTACAACGAATCAAATGGTAAACTTAGTTTGATTTATGCAAAAATGTCGATGAACCCCTTCATTTCGTGTACCCTTCATATACATATTCAAGTAAATTAAGAAAACTATAACATATGCGAAAATGTTTTGTCCTTTTGCGGACAATAGAGCAACCGACAGATATGAACTTATACGTAAAGACAGAGTCAGAGAATTATGCACTTACAGCGAGATATTGCAACCATTTGTAACGTATTTCTAAGTTTTACTTTTAATCTATATAGTCACTAACTAGAACGACTTAATCTAGAAATTAACGCCATGAAACGGTATATTCAAGAAAAAATAAAATTACATTCATTTTATGAAGCTGCATTGTTCACAAAGTATATCAAATAATGCGAACACCTACCTGCTCTAAATTTTAGTATATCCTTTCTTTTAGTTTTCATTTCTTCAGTGAGATTTTGCACCATTTTTTCAATAAACGTGTCCAGTACTAAGCTCCGATTTTCTGACGTAATAGATGACCTGGAGTAATAAACACAAAATGAAATATACTTATTTAGAAGTTCCTTTTAATAAGAGTAAAGTTACTCGTTTGATATCAAGCCGCACGCTTGCCAAAACAGTTTAGTGTCATTCAGAATTTTTAAACTACGAGAGTGATATATGCAGGGTTTTGAACCCTCTATAGAACTGTTCTGCATTCGTCCCCCTGAGATATAATATGTTTAATCTCTTGTTGGAAACATTATTCATTGCCCTTCAACGAAACACAGTAATGTTTGCACACTGCTGCTTCACGTTGAATGCCACGCCACAGCTAAGGTGTGGTTCCCCCGGCGGCCTCTACAAAAGTCCTACCACTAAAAAATATGTTTGATTTAAGTTAAGGCTTGGCAGTCACAGGCCACTTTTCATTCTTAACATCAATGATCTGCCTAACGTGATTACGGATAAAATGATATCACTTGTATGAAATTCTAGTTAGTAGTTATTCATTACAACACTAGATTCGTTTCGATCAAAATCTATAATACACGCACATATATTGTGAACATGGGGTTATTATAAGTATAGTAGATAGAAAGAAGTATATAATAAGTAACCAGACTACATCGATAACACATCTTTTTTTTATCCCGAGAAAATGTTTTATAGATACCACCGCCCCCGGGGGGAGCACGGTGGTTATGTGGGAGTCCGTATACCCACTAAAAACCCGGGGTGTTCCTCCAAGCGCCTTTATGTCGAGACTACAGGAACGTTTTGGCAATCGTCTGCAATTCCCGGCGACGCTGATCCCCCAGCAGAGGATCCCAACCCGATGGTTAGAGTGGACTAAGCTCTAGCCCCGTCTTCTTGAGGGGCAAACGGAAACACCGCGCGCGCCGCCTCGGGTCCACTGATGTTTGGACGTCGGACGCCCCCGCATACGGCGCCCCAGTCCCCAATCATGGAGTTCGGTGAAGTGCGTGAAAGATTAACCGCCGACGCCCTGGTCTCTTTCAGCGGATCGGGAGCTCTCTTTCTCGGATAGTAATTCCCGCTCCCTTTCCGCCACTTCCTTCTGCCCCATCACCTCCTCGCAGAAAGAGAGTGCCTCCTCCCATGACCTCTCAGATCTCAGCATTGATGATATCAATGCTGGGATAGAGAGGTCGTTTCCCACTGCAGTGACGAGGGCCCGTCGCTCGCCTGCCCATGCTGGGCATACCTCCAGCGTACGCTACTGTGTCCTCGACACAGTCACAGTGGTGGCACTCGGGTGTCGGTTCCCTCCCGGCTATGCGGCGGAGGTACTTTCCAAAACACCCATTTCCAGAAAGCACCTGTACCAGCCGGAAGATAAGCGACTCGTGCGCCCCATTGAGCCAGTCCTCGAGGACTGGACGGACAGCATTCACGGTCCTGCTACCAGCTGTGAGATTGGCCAGACGTTCTTTCCACATCCCAATCAAGGCCTGCCGAGCTTGAAGCTTACAAGCATCTACCTCCCTCGCCGCCGGGGTGTCACCTTGAAGGCTGAGATCTTTGCGACATTCAAAAATGGCCGCATTGATCTCCGCCTCTAGATCCCAGGGAGAGGATCCCGCCAGCACACAAGCCGCTTCGAAGGAGATGGTTCGGTACCCTCTTATTACTGCGACTGCCATTGCCCTCTGAGGTTTTCTCAGAATGGCTATGGTGCGGTTATTCAGAGCTTCCGACCACACGGGCGCTCCGTAAAGCGCCATTGACCTTACCACCCCCATATACAGACGGCGGCTACTTGATTTGGGGCCACCAACATTTGGCATCAGGCGCCTTAGCGCCGCTGCCGCTCCCATCAATCGGGGCCCCATCCATGCGAAGTGCTGCTGGAACTTCCACCGGCTATCGAGATACAACCCAAGATATTTAATCTGGGGCTCTCCTCGATCCTCACCTCTCCGATAGAGATGAAGGAACCCCTGGGTGGTGCTCGGCGGGGGCCATGAAAGCATATATGGTTCCCGACTTGCCACCACTCCACTCGGAGTCCCAACCTCTCTATATCGTCAACACACATAGCGTAACTACTTTTCGAGCTAAATTAAAAACCTGGCTCATAAAACAATCATATTACTCCTATAAAGAATTTATAGATATGTGACAATGGGATAAAGCTCAGATTAATAAATTATTTATATATTAATAATAGTAATAATCAATCATTTATGTATAAAGCGAAGTCACTATAATCATTTTCATATTTCATTAGTTTATTTAAATTTCATTAACCCTTTGCGAACCAGAGACGTACATTTACGTCCGTTTCATTCATAAACCTTTTGTTTTAATTATCACGGTATATGAAGGATTAACACAAAGAGTTGTATTAATTACTTTAGAATAAAACAATACTTATATTCTTATATGAATATTAATATAGTAAGTTAATTATGATATTGTAGGAAACAATGTTCCTTTTTTGTTGCCATTTTTACTCATCATTAGCTGTGATTTAAGTTCCTTTTTTCTTATCTTAATTTGTAATGAAAATTATCCAAAAATATATGTCTATAAATAAACTTACAGAATAGATGAAGCAGAATAGTTTAAAATTTACTACTGATTAAACACAATTTATACAAGTTTCTTGTTTGTAGACATTAACTCCACTTTACATGACTGTAAATCTACTATAAGCGATCAATGGTAAAAATTGTATTGAAAATGTCAATTCACAAGCATTTTTGGGAGTAATCTGCACATGGATTGGAAAAGCACTGAGAATAGCTAACCTCTAAACTAAGCAGATACGTATATGCACTCGAGAGCAAAGAAATCGCACACCCCCTACATTTTCACTTTGACCCTAAATATTAATTAAAATAAATTAGTATTGTAAATATAACTAGGGTCAAAGTGAAAATGTGTGATTTCTTTGCTCTCGAGTGTACAATAATAAGGTTTGTCGATGTTTCATCATAAGAAGCTGGGAAAACAGAAACAAACCTCTGCTATGGCATTATTCTCTGAGAAATTTGTGCGAGGTTGAATCGGTTTTTCTACATTTTTTCCCGTACTTAAATTTGAATACAGTATTTATAAATTACCTGCAAATAGGGCAGTCTTTTTTCTTCTTTTTCCACATATTAATGCAGTATTTACAAAATGTATGAGAGCAGTTGAGTGTTGTGGCCTCTATGAAGAGTTCAGCGCAAATACTGCACTGCAGCTCATTCTCCATTAGCTCGCCTACTTCTGTCAAGGTCTGCTTAGAGGAGCCCTCTCCTGGGTTATCCATGCAAATACTTTCTAGTATGGTGTTCTTTTCTGTTTCCACAGATTGAAGTTGGTTTTTCATCTGAAAATAATAAAACCCTAGAAGACTTGGAGAATGCCCAGAGGACCACTTTAGATGCAAAATTTTTACAACACTTATACAAGGTCTTCAGGTCCGAAATTAGACAGAGCCTGTACTATGGTAATCTGCAGGGCTATTGTGTATCTCAGTTGCTAACAAATGATGATTGAAATCTTGAAAAATGGGGGCTCTATGTCACTTTAGTTAAACCCAGTAAGCAAACATGTTAGTAAATTGATGGCTGGAGCCTGGACCTGAAAAAACTGACATTGAGTCGCCATTTTTTCCATTTTACTCAACATTCGTTAGCAATTGAGATACTTAATAGCCCTACAGTAGGGCAATTATTATGTATCTCAGTTGCTAACAAATGTTGATTGAAATCTTGAAAGATGGCGGCTCTGTGTCACTTTGACAACTCAAGTATGCAAAAATTTTAGTAAGTTTATGACTGGAGCTGAAAAAAGTGACATAGAGCCGCCTTTTTTTCGATCTTTTTCGATCAGGGTAGATGAGGCGCTGAATTAATACATATGATACTTTTCATCATCATCCATCACCACGCGGGTGAAACCGCGGGACGCAACTATTAGTTAAATATCAAACTCACGAGAATTTAAATACAAAAATTGAATGCAGAGAAATTAGTCAATGTGTCTTTATTGGTGCACTTACTTTTTCCAATTGTTCCTGCAATGTGCTGATAACTTCGCTCGACTGTTCCACATGCTGTTGGATTCTAGAAGCGGCCAATGCTGCCAATTCCGTCTCTCGGTCTGACACACGTTTCTGCAAATGTACATTTGATTTTATTATTTAACTCGCAGCGGAGATAGCTCAGAGGTACTGATGTTTTTGAGAGCCACTCGTGATTATATCTAGTGTGATACCACTTTCGATTGCATCATCACTGACCATTGCCCTTAGCAGTCAAACGCTAGATTATCTTCATCATATCAGCCGTAGGACGTCCACTGCTGAACATATTTATGCCTCACCCATAATTTTCCAAAATGACCGGTTGGAAGTGGCCTGCATCCAACGTCGTCCTGCGACCTTTATCAGGTCGTCTGTCCACCGTGTCGATGGACGACCTACGCTGCCCTTGCCGGTCCGTGGTCTCCATTCCAGAACCTTCCGGCCCCATCGGCCATTTGTTCTGCGTGCTATGTTACCTGCCCACTGCCACTTTAATTGGCTAATCTTCTGGGCTGTGTCGGTGACTTTCGTTCTTCTACGGATCTCCTCATTTCTGATTCGATCACATAGAGAAACCCCGAGCATAGCCCTCTCCATAGCTCGTTGTGCGACTTTGAGCTTATCTATGAGGCCCATAGTAAGAGACCACGTTTCAGTGCCATAAGTCATCACTGGTAACACACATTGGTCGAAGACTCTTGTCTTGAGGCACTGGGCTAGACTATCAATTCAATTATATAAAAATTCTTTGAACTACGCTACAACCACGTGATGCAGCAGAGCGCACAAAGTGGTGAAACACACTTGACATTTAGACTGTGTTTAAAAGTTTCACTTCAACACAGGACTTTGATCTGTATTTCATGCCGATAATAAGGCTACGTATTAAAAATTGAAAAATAACATATCTTCACCTGTAAGTCTGCTAACGATTTTTCAGCATTTTCTCGAGCTGATAATAATTGATTTTGTATTTCTTCTCTTTCTTTAAGCTGCAAATGAAATAATAAATAGTACATTAACTGCAAAAGGCCTATGCTATAATTTATCTACAATAACATTATGTATAAACCAGTCGAACCGCGCACAATTTCATTTGCATAGACTGCGTAGTACGCACACCCGGGTTCGCTTTGTTTACTAGCCATGCAAAAATATATTATTTATAATGTTATAACCCTTTAATCTATTCCATATAATCGTTGACCAAATATTATAAAAAATTTAATGAGTAGATTCGGAGATGGTAACTGAAGAGAAAAACTCGATTTCAAAAGCAATGACCAAGAGGGGTAGCCTCGACATAATATATATATTCATTATTATTAATTTATTGTAATTGCATTAATTGCAAACTAACGATCGTTGATTAATAATGGAAACTACCGTTTGCGTTAACGAAGCTTATGATCATTGCAAGTCTCAATAGCAAATATACATGGCAATATCGTTCATAATCTTGATATTACGACGTGATTACGTTAACGTTAATCTTATTACCAATCATAATAACCTTAACCACCTACCACCTATTTATGTTACACAACCACCTACCATGCATCTCTGAGATGCGGAAGTAAAATTACTCCTATTGAAAAAATCGCAATGTCAGGGTGACTTTTAAATTAAAAACAATTTTAGGCACATATTTAACTATTTATTACACAATAAATGGCACATAAAAATCAACAATATCTATTACTTTTTGGAAAAGTTCCAAACAACTTAAAAACTTAGACTTATAAACTAACTTATTTGGAAAATGAGATCTAAAAAAAATATTATAAATTATAGACATATTTTTACACTTTTTTAAAATTATAAAATAATCAACAGAACTCCGACAGTAAAAAAAAATTTTTTTTGTTCAATATTTTAACAAAATTGCAGAACCTAAAGATAACGTTTTTCACGACAGTGAACGCACAGCTTATTTGAGCATTCCAGGCAAATTGGTGTTTTGCATTCAAAACACATGTATTGTGTAAGGCGCCTCTTTTTGGGGCCGCAAGTTCCACAGTTTTTTCGAGTCGTCAACCTTTCTTCAGCACTGCAGCTACCACTTGGAAGTGCTGGTGGAGAAGTTTCTTCGTGAGGGTGAAGGATGCGCCTAAGAGCGATTTTGATATCTCGCTGCACTTTCACATTGCTTTCACGACGCTGCATGTGTGGTCTTGTGAGCTGTTCCGCCAGTCTCTTTATAAACTTGAACCGGCTTTCAGCTTTTTGTCCTCCAGTTCGACCAGATAAGCTGACTATGTAGCAGTTTGAAGCTGAAATGTCGAGCAATCTATAAAAGATTGCTAATGGCCATCTGCGAGTGCGACGTCCTGTGGAGTAATTGGAGCATCTTTGGTCAAGCAAATCCACTCCGATTTTGGTTTGATTATAGAAAAGTATTATTTCCGGTTTTTTGGTAGCTTCATCAACACTGGGCATGTGGTGCATACTTGATAGAGTGATTACGGCTTTATTTGGTTTTGGCACATATGATTATATGGTGATATCTTTAGTGAATCCAAAAACTGTTGAATCAACATTTCGGTGACGAGTTGGCAAGAATTCTGGAGGTATTTCTCTTTGATTTTTCCTCAGTGTTCCTACACCCGTGAGGTTTTTTTTCTTTAGTGACTCTAGCAGCTCAATAGATGTATACCAATTATCAGTTGTTATGTTTCTGTTAGATCCCTCAACTGGTGGTATAAGGCGCATAACAGCTTGAGTCGGTTTCTTCAGCTGATGATATTCGCTGGATAAATTCATACCATCAGAATCTTTACCTTGGTATATATAAGCGTTCAGCAAATATCCAGATCGGGCATCTGTAAGACACTGAATTTTTATCCCATATTTTGCTGGTTTCTTTGGCATGTACATTTTGAACCTGCATCTTCCTCGAAATGCTAGTAACATTTCATCAATACATGCATAACTACCAATCGCATACACAGCTTGACATTGATCAATGAAAGAACCAAAGAGCTCTGCAATAGGCGCGGTTGCATCGTTTTCGCGACGTGCGTCTCTGGTTAAAGCATCATCAAATCGAATTGTTTTCAGCATCACTTCGAACCTGTTCTTGCTCACGATACAGCGATATATTTCTCTTCCAGTTCCGTCACTGCTGTACCATGATGTATAGTGTTCACGATTTTCTTTGAAGATAGCTGTATAAAACAGGAGCCCTATAAATGCCTTCAATTCCGTGAGGTCTGTATCTTGAACACATGTTTTATTTTCGTAATTTGGTCTAATTTCTTTTATTTTCACATTAGTGTAATACACAATTTTATCAAGCATTTCGTCAGTAAAATATTGCTGCCAAATATCTACTGGAGAAGACGAAGTGTTGAGCTTGCTCCGATATGCTGCTTTTATACCTTCTTTTTCTTGTAAAATATTGTGTTGTAATGTTCTCGACCGTAAAGATGGTGGGGCAGATGACCAACGGAAGCGATTCTTTCCAAAATAATTCTTTTTCCTAGGTCTCGATCGCATATGTGATAATGGTTCATCATCTCCTGATGAAAATTCTTGCTCTTCGGGTAAAATCAACAATGGTGAATTATTTTGAGGGAGTATGTTGTCATTATTTTCTACTGCAGTAAAATCTTCGCATTCTGAATCGGATTCACAACTGTTTTCTAAAACATGTTTTACTCCAACATCTGACTCCACATCACTGCATTCATCATTTGGTATGTCTTCCGAGTCTGAGAGTTCTTGTGCCAACAACTGCTCTATAATGGCGTCATTACAAGTCATTTTAAACTAAAACAATAAAAAACAAATTTATGAAAAAGTTACGTAACCGCCTACCATGCATCTCTCAGATGCGCGGCGACAGTATTTTACTCACCAAGGACAAACGCGCTGACCGCCGACCTCGACGAGCGCTTGCGCGGCACTGAGGGACGCGGGGAAAAGGTACATGGACGACCAAGCTTATACGATACTCGCGCGCAGAAATATTCGAGATTGAACATTCGCATGCATCTGCGAGATGTATGGTAGGTGGTTAAGGGTTAATACGTTTTAATGCTTTTGTTTGAAAATTGAACCAAAATTATGTGCAACTTAATTTGATATCACTTGCTTGTGCTTTAGACTGGCTCCGTTGAATTACAGTTTGGGTTTGTAACAAACACTTTGTAAGGGTGTCCATAATTACTGGTCGCAAACTTACTAGCAAATTATACGAAAAGTCGTAAAGATAGCTAATAAGTTCGTAAGGATATCGATGGCAGTAGATATCTTTAACAGTGGAGACTATCGAATATCGTTACAAATTGAATCGATAACACATGGAGTAAAGGAGTGGAGTGGTCGCTTAAATACTGTTCGATAAGAAATATTGCTACTAATTGGAATGCTAGGACCTCGTCCTAGAACCATCTAGTGGTGAATAGCAAAATTTCAATGATAAATATTCCCATCCCTATATTAGTTCATAGTTACCTTACCATACAAGTTCATGCGAGCCGACCAGCCAATCGAGACCCCAGTTCTATATAAGGCCGTGTAGCATAGAGCGATCAAGCTGCCATCTTGGATTTATGCGACGGATCATGTTTTAAAAAAGTTTATAGTTGGGAGCTCTGGGCTCTATTCTATCCATATGCCAAATTTCATCGAAATATGTGCGGTAGTTAATAAGTTAATGTTAAGTTAATGCGCGAACATAAAGACAGTGAGACAGGTTTTTTTTAACGTGATGATCTTGTTCAGGAGGTAATTTTACGTCTTCTGACCCACGTTAATTTTCTTCCAAGTACAGACTTTTTGGCCTCTACTCCTTTATTATAAGTACATACAGATAATACTAACATGTGGAATGTGATACCATCGGTAAACTAAAACTATTTTGCATGTTAAAATACTATACTTCATGTTATGTGTATGAGTATGACAATAATCTTAATCATGGTTGACAAGTGAGGCAAGACTGAGCCTAGACACGCCTACGACGGTGACGCCATGGCCGACATACTTAGACCGATTCCTCTTCCCCTCCGTGTTTCGTGAACGTCAGACTTACCGACCGATATCGGTTGTAAACAAAGCGATCGCTATCTTTGCGTAACAGTGGCACCTGCTGGTAGTCTCGCCTTTTGACTCGAGTCAGGGCGTTACGCTAGCGCGGCCCGTTACGAGGTTAGCTCTGTGGTGATTTACCACCGACTTTACAGTGTAAGCGATCGCTATTTAAGTCGTCACTACAGGATGTAGTGGTAAGTATACTATCATCACTGCAACAGTCATAGGCAAGTTCATGCTTACCACCTGGCACATGACTTGCGTCCTGTGACTTAATAGTATAAAAAATATGATACCTACTATCATTTGAAGAACAAATAAACATAATTAATGACAATTCTACTTTTTTCTACCGACTTCCAAAAAAAGGAGGAGGTACTCAATTAGACTGTATTAATTTCTTATATTTTTTTTTATGTTTGTTACCTCATATCTTTTGGATAGGAGGAACCGACTGTCTTTTTTTTCGAAATTCCTTTTTTTTTGTTTGAAAGCTGGTGCTTCCCGTGTGGTCCCATTTAAATTTAATCAAATTTGGTCCAGTAGTTTTTGAGTTACACTCCAATAACTGAATAGAATGGAAGTCGGTATTAAATTTTTCAAATTGTACTTCTTGCAATTTTGATCGTATTTTCTAAGGCTTTTCCTATTTGAAATATAAAAATAGTATCCTTACTAGTTGTTCCATTTTGATTTTGTCTTCACTACTGAGCTTCTTCATTTCCTCCATTTGCAAATTAAGCTGTTCCTCAGCCTTTAACTTTTGTTGTTCTGTTAAATTAACTTGTTCTGTGAGATTTTGCTTAATCTTGCTTAGCTCCTGTTCCAATTCCAATTCTCTTTGTCTCTTCTGATCTTCTAACTCTTTAAGTTCCTGTAAAAAAGTGTAGGATTGATATAGTAGGTATGTGGCATATGTCCGCCATTTGAATTTGTTATACAGCCACAACAAATTTTATTTATGTGACATCTATTATGTCTTGGGATTACATTGGAAAAACGCATACAGTTCCTAAAGGGAATCCATTAATTATGGAAGCTCAAAGTTGGGGGAGGTGTCATAATTGAAATTGTCCAGTCTGGCTCACATAATTAATCAATACTTTCTTGGGACATTGCTAGTATAAAATTAGTCCATGACCAATGTAATTTGTGTGTGCGTGTGTTTGTCTTCTTCACACTGAAATGGCTTAGTCAATTTGCCTATTTTTTTGATGTAAATTGTAAATAAACTACTTCTGATCGCAGGAAGTTTCTTAAGGAACCCAAATACCTAATAGCATGTGGATGAAGTAGTTAATCGCTATTATACAATTAGTTCATGACAAATATAATTTGTGTGTGTGTTGTGCGTGTTTGTCATCTTCACACTAAAATGGCTTAGTCAATTTGTATTGATGTAAATAAAAATACTTCTGATCGCAGGAAGTTCCTTAAGGAAAGCAATCACCTGGTCATGCTGTTTTCTAATACTTTGTAGGTTCCTACATTCAAATTAAGAAAAGACAGGAGGTTATGGCGAGGCCGAAGACCAAGCCTACTACGCGAATGAAGTCGGGGGCAGTCGCTAGTACTAAATAATTATATGGTCAGGGAAAGATAAAAATCATACCTTCTCCTTAGCTAATCGGAGCTGTTCAGTTTCTTTCCTCAGCAGTGCCTCCAGCTCTTGTTTCTCTTTCAACCTCACTTCTTCTTGTTCTCGTATCTTGGCATTAAGTTTTTCTAACATGTCCTGCTTTGAAGAACTTTCACGACCAAGCTCTGAAAGGAATTCTTCTCTCTCTTTATCAAGCTTTTCTTTTAATAAATTATTCTCTTTTAGAAGTTCTGATTCTGCTTCATTTTGTTTTTGTATTTGGTCCTGAAAAAAATAGTTTCATTAATAACTTGATTATGTTGAATATTTATGTGGTGGTCATGAGGTGGATTACCTTTTATATCTTTACTTTTCTTACAAATGTAATTAAATATCAAATTACTTAAATATGTTTAGATCCACACACTAAACTGATATCTAAAGCTTCTTAGCTTAGCATAGGGTTCTGAGGCTTATATCATTTTATATGGAATATTGATATTTTAATTATTGATGTTTCCTTATGTTTCTAAAATTCTTTATTCTTAAGTCTTTTGAATTGTTGCTAATAAATTTGAATTGAATTGAATAAACAGCTGTGCGAGCATGGATTGTCAACAAGATAAAATTATTGAAAACCGTATTATCGGTAGAAGACAACTACTGAAGATATGTAGGATAGATCTAAGTACCATGTGGGCCGGCTACACTAGCTTCAGCAGGCTGAAACTAGGCACACTCGGCTTTTAGCTTTAACAGATTAGGCAGAATAATTAAAATCAGATAAGCAAAAAGTTGAGTGGTCATTTAAATAATATGCATTTTGTATATATGTATTATCAGCATATATTTATGTCTCAAGTCTCTCCAAGAGAGAATTCTTCTGGGAAGAGGGATCTTGTGTTACAAATAGTTATGATATAACTAGATTATCATCGAAAATGTAAGAAATGTAGGTAGGTAAAAAAACATTTGTGCAAAGTGTAATGACCAGCTAACTGTGTCAGACTCACATATACTTACCAATCTATGTACTTAAGGTCACAGGAATTGTCATAGTTATATGAAGGAAGGTTTGATGATAAATCTATAACTAAGGATATTGTATGTTATATCAAAACTTGATATGGAAACAATGGAAACTTCTAGAAGCCAGCTCAGAAGTTCCTTTGCTTTGCAGCCCTAAGATGGGGGCTCTTTACAATGTAAATCCTACAAAATGGAGCCCTGTGTTAAGGATACAACTAAATTAATGGATAACACTTCCATATAAATGTATTTAAATGTGAATGTATTACCATAAGTTCAGCAATTTTCCCTTCCATTTCATTTTTGACCTGGGCCAGCTGTGCGTCTCTTTCTTCCATAAGTAATGCTTTCTGTTTCTCTACTTCATTTTTCTCGCCTTTCAGGTTCTCAATTTGTTGTGCAAAGTCTTTTTTTAAGTTTTTAACCTTCCTAGTCATGTCCAGTTGTAGTTGTTGCTTCAATATAAGAGAAGTGTTTTGTAATTCCTTTGCACTCTGAATTTTGTTCTCAATATGTTTTATCTCACAATTCTGAGACTCTTCAAATTTCATTTTAACATTGTTCAGGATCAGGGTATCAGGTTTCTCTAGCTTAATCCGCTTTTTAGGTATTTCAAAATCATCACTGTCAGGACAGTGAAATTGGTACACAAACTCTTCTGATGGCTCCAGGACCATGGTGTCTCCATGTGACAATGTTTTTGATACACCTTTACCAAGATTTTCACCATTGATTTTGATGCCAAGAGTACTATGATCTTCAAGGATCCATTCATTGTTTTCAGTTTTTCTAATTACACAATGATTCCTAGATATGGCTATAAAAGGTATCACTACTGAGTTTTTTAGACCACGCCCCACTGTGAACTGTAAATGTTTACAACAGTATGTTATCTAAGGATATACATCTGAACCCAATAAATGGACATGGATTTAAACTAGCTAGATTCACTTAAACTAGCTGAGCCCTCTGCTTTACTTGCATAGAATGCTACAGAAGTGAAATAAAACAATATACATTTTGATATTTATTGCTCAATTTTCTTATTCACTGCAATGTATTTATTGTAGATAAAATGTGTTAACATAGTGCCTTGGACTAAAATAAAATTTTGCCATTTGTTCACTTGGACAATGTTCAGGGCAATTAAAATAAAAAAGCCGCATGTGATTTTAAAATGTCATGATTAAAAATGAAGTGATATATTGGTTGTCAAGTTTATAACCCACTTTAAATATCGGACAGGGCCAAAGGAAGAACAGAAGTAAATTGAGTGTGAGTGATATTCAAAATGTGGTTGGTATAGATTTGTGACATTATGCTAGCTCTTTACAAATCTAGTGTTAGCCTGACACAAAAAGAAACAATATGCACAAATACACAGGTAACTACCCTACATAGGATCATATTCTGTATTATTATCAATTACTGTGTACTAATGCTAGCATTACTGTGAAGATGCTTGCCACATTTAGAAATATAGACAGTTAGTAGTGTTTTTTGTGTGGCGCATGTATTTATTATTTACCAAACTTGTGTATGCATAGGTTTAGATAGTGTAGTATTGGGACATGGATCCACAGAGAGCATGGAGTAGTGAGTACATGCTCTTTGTAGATGCCTACATGAACCATGAAATAGTATAGGTTATTGATGTATAACGCAGACGCAATTCATACCCAAGAAGTAGCAAAAGTATCTTACGTTTTCCGAGGTTATGGCTATGTTATTCAAATGATTGTAACTTTCCTTCATAGGTCGAACACTTTGTAAAAACGGTTCATCATCACCATCCCCCATATCGTCAGTTGTAAACATACAATGGGAAGAAACAAGTAAACAATAGATAATTATGTAAAAATGGAAACAAAAATCTATTCAATTAATCTTCAGAATATAATTGGATTTTGGAAGAAATCGACAAAACCCAATTCAAAAAATTCAAATTATGTCAAATAAAAACAATAGAATCAGGGAGGGGGGCGTTCAGAACCTCAGTCAGAGTGCGGTTGTTTAAGGTGCGTTCGTTTAGATTTTAGAGCATTGGTGGGGTTGTCATTGATGGTTCTGAAAAATCCTTTTTAGCTTTCCGAACGCTGAACAAAAAGAGACATGAACGACATTTTTACCCACAGATTCTCAATTCGAACGCCCCTTGTGAGCGTTTTTAGCGTTACTTTCGCTAACGCGCTAAAAACGCTCACAAGGGGTCTATTCGAACGTACTATTAGTTTAGTTGTTTTCTAACGGCCCGTCCCAATAATCTATCTATCGCCGGTTTACCTTACTAGAGTTAGATATTTGACACTATTTGAATGGACGTTATGTCAAATTTCTATCGGTAGTAAGGAAAACTGTGGTTAGATAGATTATAGGGATCCCCCATAACTCGCTTTGAGGTACGGAACGGCCATGCCACGGTTGTTTTCTAACCTCAAACAGACTTTGACAAATTCGACATTGACATATCACTTGATCCTTACCTAATTTTCTTTGAGAAGAGAGAAGAAGAAGAAGAAGTTTGCTGTAGTCTGATTGGTCAAAGTTATGTCAGATGCGGGTTGCAACCGTTTACATTGATCGATTCTGATGGTTAAAAAGTTGCGACACTCCGAGGTTCGGAATGCCCGAGGTCTGAATAGAATTATTCTCTACCGCAAGCGATAGAGAAATCCGAAAGGTTATGCGTTAATTTCGCTGTTCACACCAGAGCGGAGAGCTCTCTACCGCGCGCGGTAGCGAGATCCGTTGGCAACGGTTAGCGGGGCGAGGGCAGGAAGCATGTCGCTGCTACCTGCTCACGCGTCGCCGCGCCGGGCGGAACTAGTTTCGCCAAACAAGAGAAAAGACCGCCTCACTAGGCGGTACAAGTTTCGCTGCAGTTGAGGAACTTCATACTATTTACCCATCGAGTTCCGCGTAGTATTTTTCGGTACCCACAGCGGTAGCGAATAACGCTCATGTCTGAATAGGCCTTTAGAGCAACCGACGTTAGTGCTAAAAGTTGCACTCCGAGTGAACTCCGAGTGCGCTCTCAACGTGGTTCTGAACGCCTGCCGAAAGTATTGCCAGACGACAGTATATACCCGAGTTTACCCAACTGCCAGAGACAGGTTATGCTTTTATGGCGCGTCTACACACGCTCGTCCTGTCTCGTCTCGGGGTGTGCTCGTCGCCTCGCGTGTCGCTCGTCGAGTAAACGAGAGGATACCGTGTACACGATCGAGCTCGTGGATTTGAACTCCGGACGCCGTATGGAGCGCTCGCATGGTAAGAGATAATGACGGAATCATTAGATATGCAGGGCTTGTAGCGTAGCTCGACTTGGCGATCTGAACCGATCAACAAGTTAAGCAACACTTTCTACGGTCAGGACTTGGATGGGTGACCGCTAGAGGCATTAGTCGATAAATGATTAATTTAAAATACAGTTTAATGTATAAATTGCTTATGCTATTATTACAAAAACATAATAAGTATTTATCTAAACAAGATATAATTTAGGTTGGTTACTCTTACACGCAGTTGTGTGTATATATGTATAACTGGATAAACAAATGCGAAAAATATGGATATCCATTTGTCAAGAGATTGGTACCAGTTGGTGCGCAATGCGCATAGTTTCAAATAAAGCCACTAAGTTCACTGTCATAAATCAACAGTTCTATAATAATATGATCTTAATGATTTTGCGATGTATAACACTGAGGAAAACAATCCATAATAATGAAACGAAAATTTGTTTGGGCTTACATCCTACTAATGTTATAAACGCGAAAGTTTGTGAGTATGAATGTATGAATGTTTGTTACTCTTTCACGCTCAAACGGCGGCGCCAATTTTGATGAAATTTGGTGTGGAGGTAAATGAGGATTAACTCATGGGATACTTTTCATCATCATCATCCATCACCACGCGGGTGAAAAAAGCTTAATATTCTTGCATAGACAAAATAACAAGATCTCGGCCTAGGTTAAGATCGTAATGATGACAGTTCTGTCAAAGTTTGTGTCAGTTTTTTGATAGCTATGTCAAAAGCACGCTGTAATTTTGACAACTCGATACACTACATAACTCGATACACTCGATAGACGTGCTCGGCCACCGTCAAGGGTGATGAAATGTAATGACAGTTTTTTCGTTGGTGATTAATTTTATTTTGTAGGTATGTACTTAGGTACTGTATTTTATTATTAGTGTTTACTGTTTGATTTACTAAGTACTTAAATTTATTCATATAACCATGTAAATATTTTATTACATTTTGGTTTAAATATAGAAATTACTTTGGAGAATATAATAAACGACTCGAAGTACTAATCCTGCGCAGACAACGCCGCGGGCACCAGCTAGTCAGATATGAATAACTTTTGACGAGCTCAAGACTTTTGCGATATACTTTTAATGTGCGTACAGAGTTGTAGAGTGCGTTGTGAGTTTTATCACACACGTCACAATTCTTGTAAAAGTAGCATGTCTTCTGCGAAATCTATTGTATTATTAGCCAAACATGGCAAATAGCGACTCTACGGGTTAATAATTGAAGCTGTCAAATATTCATCATTTATTTAAGAACGAGTATTGCCATGATGTGTTTTGTTTTGTTAATGTGTCGATAAGGAATAATATTCTTCATTACTAATAATTTTCTTATTGATCCTGGGTGGTGCTTTTAATCATTTTGAATATTTTCTTTCGTTTCGTTTAACTTTTTACAACTTAAGCAATTGAATATTGCCGTTGATAGGTAAGTAATAAAATAAATGAAATATACTTTTTTAATTTTGATTTTGCTGTCCTGAAAGCCAGTGATTTTTGAGATAAATTCTTTTTCACAGAAGGCACAGAATTGTTCAAAACTATATCTAACTCGTGTAGTTACATATGGTTTTGAATAATTTCCACGATGTATATTAATATATACACAATTGTAAATTAAGGTGATAAAAATTGTCAATATGTTATAAACATATATTATACATACACAAAACTAATAATAAAATGTATTCTGTTGTATTTAATTGAATTTTTCATCTAATAAATTAACGGTAGTTACGCATTTAATTTATATATTTTTATCATTTCATTTCATTTAATTTTCATTACATATTTATGCACAACACTACTGACTGAACCACCTACAGGACCCATTTATTTTTCCGGCGTATGTGCAATGCAGGATATAATATAAGCTAATTCCATTCTACTAAACGTGCCTGACGAGCGAAAGAAGAGCGCACGGCACATCGCCCACAACCTCTGTGTCGCGTAAATGAATACGTTGCGCTCGCAAATAGTGAAGCCTGAGGTAGCGTAAAATATCTAAAGTTTATGGAAATCCTCGCCTTAACATTAAATACGATCATTTAGTTCAGCAAATAAACAAGCGTTTTCCTAGTTTATATATTTATTGCCCGTCAATTCGGGTAAAAGTTTCTATATGGCAAGATTTAACCTTTTTTGTATTATTAGGTGCGTTCGTTTAGCTTATGAGGGCATTGGTGGCGTTGTCACTGATGACTCTTTTGTTAAAGTGTTCGTAAAGCTCAAAATCGTTATTTTTGCCACTTTTGCTACTTTTGCTCACACCCTATTCGAACGCTCAACTGAGCATAAGACCTAAAATCACGTGATGACATAGTTGTCAAAAAACGATCATAAACAACAATGCCCCGGACGTGGGGCAAAAGTTACACTTTTTGGTGGCAAAAATTCCTCTGTTTTAGCTTTCCGAACGCTGAACAAAAAGAAACATGAACGACATTTTCCCCCACAGATTCCCAATTCGAACGCCTCTTGTGAGCGTTTATAGCGTTATATTCGCTAAAAACGATCACATACCTATAGCCTATTCGAACGCACTAATTGTCAGATTTGGCAGGGTGGCCAACCCCAAAAAATATATATCTATGATATGAATCAAAGAGTAGAATAATATGAATTCACTTTAATTCAATTCAATTATTGAAATGTCATTTTGATTTTTGTAAATAAAACTAGCCTTCAGTCAGGGGCCTTATAGCTCATAAGCTATAATAATATAGCAGGACTAGTGAGTATATGCAATTAACTATATGCAACTCATCTGAGCGTCTCTTGACCTGCAAATAATAATAAAAAGGGTGTTTCCGAAGATTATGCTTCTTGTTGGACTTAAATAAGACCAAAATGCATGAGGGTCGGCTCGAATAGAATTTTCTATCTTGGAAATATAATTCACGTAACATTCATGCTCCACCCTCTAAGCGCGTTCCCGTAATATTCCGTCGTGTTTATTATTATATAATTTAATTTTTTTATGATGTTTATTTTTCTCTTTTAGGATTTAAACTAAAGCGGATGAATACCATACTGGATAAGTACTAGGACGTACATATTTGAATGGAAAGTATTTATCTCTGAGTCGACAAAATATATTTATAAAATTTTTAGACTAAGCAGTGGAACACCACTGCTTCGTCTAAACTAACACAGCTTAAGAGTGAAATCTAGTCCTGTACACTTAGTTCGCTACTCATTGACTGGTTTTGGTCTTTAGCATAGAAGTAAAATTTCCTCGGAAAATAAGCAAGATCACTGTAGTTTATAAAGAGAGGCCTACAAACTAGTGTCAGATGGTAAATTGTATCTTCCCGCGTCATAGCATCCAAGCAGCGAAATATGGATACGTCATTATTACACAATATTAAGTTTATAATTATTCAAACATTTGATGAGTATTGTATATATAAAAATTATCCTTTAACAAACGATAAATTATAAAATGTAAAACTTGTGAAATTATTATTTTTAATAAAACTATTATTAAATAATATAAATGTAAAATTAACCTTTTGTCAGATGTGCTATCTACGTTCTAGTATTAAATAGCTATCCACAGGATTGAGATAATAGAAAGACATTTGTGCAAATAAGGCAGAGTTTTAGCTTGTTATGCTTTATTTGTTATAACTACAGTTACGCTACTATCTTGTCAATTGAAACATGGAACATATAACACAAGCACTGACTGCAACATTGTTATAATTTTTCAATGAGAACCTTAGGCGCATTTTGAAATAAACGCCTAGTACTAAAATAAAATCAAAGTAACTAATTCTTATATTTGGTAAAATAATTCTGGATGAAAACTTAAATACCATGTACCATACTCGTATCATACACCATAAACCAGGCCAAATTAAATAATAAAATGATATAATAGGCAAGTCTAGTACTGAAATACCGTGAGCGTAACTCTAATACTTATACATATTTGGTAAAACAACTCTGGATGAAAACATTAACTTTCGATTTATGCAATACCTACAATTAATTTTTTCCTTGCAAGTGTGTTGAAAAAGTGCGTAAAAACTCGTGAGCAATAAGCAACATACTCGTAGCTCACTTGTATCATAATATACTATAATCACATCCTTTCGTACGGATTACTAAAGCGTCCGCAAAGTTCACGAGCAGAATCAAACAATCGTCGCACGCGGCAAATCTCATAGCCTCAATGCACCCAAGCGGCAACGTCGCATTTCATTCCAAGGGTAACTATACGCATCTGTACAAAGTGGCAACATCGCATTGTCGCATCGGAGGTGGACGCAACATTATCGGCTATATGTACGAAAATATACACCCAAGAAATATACAGCGATGCAGCGACTCTAGCGGACAATCGGTGAACTGCATTATACTCGTCCAGATATTCTGGAGGTGAATTTGCGTCCCAACAATTTGCTATAGGTGCCCAATGCCTATAGCTATGGAATGGTGGTAATTAGAGGTGAAAATAATCTTGCGTCTGTATACCGGACGCAGTATTACTATGGGATTTTTTGAGGGTGGACGCAAGAGTTCTAGCGTGATGTATATATATATAATATATATATTATAGTTATATATTATTATTTATATATATATATGGTTTGTACTTTCGCAGTGCCGGATATTCGGTATCAAAGCAATAGTGCGCAAGCAATACTATGTTAGGGTGTGAAGCTGTAGGAAATGAAATTGCTGGGTATTATGATACTCAAAAACCAATGTCTCGGGTTGACAAGCATAGTGCCACGCAAAATTACTCTTTTAAGGTCTAGGTAGCACTGCAATAAAACTGTCATTGGTAAAAGCATAATGCTTAGCATAAAGCGCATGGCTTGCCCGTGTTGTCCCTTCATCATCATCATCTCAGCCGTAGGACGTCCACTGCTGAACATATGCCTCCTCCATTAATTTCCAAAAGGACCGGCTGGAGGCGGCCTGCATCCAACGTCGTCCTGCGAATTTTATCAGGTCGTCTGTACACCGTGTCGGTGGACGACCTACGCTGTATATATATATATATATATATATACATATAAAGTATTATAATTTAAGTGATCACCACTCTTTACTGAATGAAGATATGCAATTTCAAAGTTTTTACTCGTTTTAACTCTCTCCCGGAGGTTTACTTTCGTTGGGATTGAGTTAGACATGTTTCTTAAAGCATATTAAGCCATTATAGACAAAAAAAAAACCCACATTCGCGAATACTTACACTCTTTTGCAAAATATCGCCTAATTAGACTGGACGCAAACCAAAATTTAGATTGCTAAGGACCTTCCTCAACGAATTCCGAAGAAAAATAGCTACTTATTTTTTTTTTGCGAGTCACAACCCTAATACGACTAGGCCATGTCATAGGTAGTAGCTACCTATATTCCATGCGATGTTGTTGCATTACACACCCTCTCAACGAGGGATACCTAAGCCTGATAAATCTGAACATTATAATAAACCCACGGTAATCGTACTAATATTATAAACGCGAAAGTTTGTTAGTATGGATGTGTGGATGTTTGTTAGGTACTCTTTTACGCTCAAACGGCTGGGCCAATTTTGATGAAATTCGGTATGGAGGTAGATAAGGCGCTGGATTAACACATAAGATACTTTTCATCATCATCATCGTCATAATCCATCACCACGCGGGTGAAAAAGCGCAATACTCTTGCGCACAGCATAGACAAAACGAGATCTCGGCCTACGTTAAGATCTAATGATAACAGAGTTCGGTCACATTTTTGTCAGTTTCCGATTCTTGGTAGGTTGGTCTGTCCGTCTGTCTCTTGTACGCGCAACTGAGGGATGTATTCCAGAAGTAAACTCAGTTATGAATCTAACCTTGAATGCAAATCTGAGCATATTTTGTACATCATTTACTGTCAAATCTCCACTCAAGTCGACTGAAACTACGAAACAGATTTTGATGAAACTTGACACAGTGATAGTCAATATTATGGTTTAACGGGATATTTTTTGATCCCATTAAACGAAGCGTTCTTCGAGAATAGGGGATGAAAGTAAACATTTTGTAGTACCTAATTTAACTACTCGACTGATTGTTATGCAATGTTGTTTGTTTGGTTGAAAAGCAAACTTAAATTTTATACTATGGTTTATATAAATTGCTTCCAAGTTCCGGTGGCTCAGACTAAGTGTGTGCACGTCAGACACTAACGGCCCATGTTTCGAGCCCCAGTCAGGACATTATCTTCTTTTTCCCGGGGTTTTAAACTTTTTGTTTTATAATATGAGTCGGTAAAACGTTTTTAGAACTATTATATATTATATTTTGTCATAAATAGCCGTTCATAATCATCATAATCAGCCCATTTTGTTCCCACTGCTGGGACTGGAGCCTTTCTCTTAGATAGAGGAGTTGGGCAATAATCCAACAAGCGGGCGCTATGCGGATTGGTTAGTGGCCAACCCATGTCGAAGTTTTCAGGCCGCCCGAAGGCCGTCAAAATAGCCTAACGACTGTAGTACTAAACCAAACAACCGGGACCGACGGCTTAACATGCCCTCCGAAGCACGGAAGCGCTCAGTTGAATAATGACACTAGCGGGCACCCATCCAACTCTTGCCCGCAGCAAGCGTTGCTTAACTTGTTGATCGGTTAAGATCGCCAAGTCGAGCTCCGCTACGAGCGCTTCAGCTGTGCTGCGAGCGCTTCAGCTGTGCTACGAGCGCTTCGCCGTTACATTAATTTAATAAAATTACTTAACTTGAATTTATGCGCAATACCGATAGTTGATAGGGGGATAGGCGCGTAAATTCGAGTCATCTAGGTATTATACTTACTAGAAAGAAATTATTGGAATATGTATAAATGCTCTTGTTTTTATTTTTTGCAAAACTACCCTTCGATAACTAAAGCATGTGCAGTAAAGTTCAGAAATATATACTTAATATGGAAAAACATATTTCTGTATAACTCTAAAATTGGTGAAAATAAACTTTAACGTGAATAATTAAATAGGTACAATGATATTTTAAGACATTAAAAATCCAAATACAAAAACAAATCAGTATAATTATATTCTGGACGGGTAGGCAGCGGTGTCTTAAGCACGGAAACATTTCACCATGTTTTTGCTCCCATGAACATACCGTGGACTTTTTTCCGGAACTTATAATCTATACTAATATTATAAAGAGGAAAGATTTGTATGTAAGTATGTTACAAACATACTTACATACAAATCTTTCCTCTTTATATATTACGAATTGGCTCAAAAAGTACTAGACCGATTTCAAAAATTCTTTCACCATTGGAAAGCTACATTAACCCTGAGGTTACATTACACCCCTGATTAACATAGGCTATATAAGATTCATCATCATCATCATCATCCATCACCGCGCGGGTGAAACTGCGGAGAGCAGGTAGTATCTAATAATATGGAGATTGTGAAACAGGCCTTCGTAGCAATAACCTCTGATTAAATCTTTAAAACTGTTGGTTATTGTGTGCTTGAGGACTAAGGTTACCCTGAGACCAGAACCAAAGCCAGTAGATACCCATCAAGTATATATCTAAAGACCAGCCGAAGTAAGCCATTTTGTGAACAAGTCCAAGGTTACCAACCATAATATTGAATCCCAGGAAAAGTAGTTAACAAGCAAAAAGAGCATTATACAATAAGTGCGTGTAACGTCACAAAACACTTACAAGCGGCAGACACCGAGAAAGCAACATAACTCGGGAAAGTAGCGTGTGATTTTCCTCCACGCTAATGGAGGCACGAGAGGCGTCTCGAAATGAAGAGCCGACGAGAGTGAAAGCATATTTCGTGGTGGATAAAACGAATAGATAGAGGTCTTTAATATAAACGAAGCAGACTTTAGTACTCTCGAAAAATGCAAGACTGCCGGCTGGGTAGGTACACATTGAATTTTTAAAGCGCAGGCAGTGTTTGTGTCTCGTGCTCGCCGCTTCGAGACCGAGACATTTCATCCGTGTCCTAGCGGGTCTATTTTTATTACATAGTGGATGGGACTTTGTTGTCATATAAGGGTAGATTGCTTTTTGGGTGCCTTTTGTTGTTGAATATTTATATGAAGAGCACAATCATTTTATATTTGTTTTTTTCTTAATAAAATAGTTACCTTAGAAGAATAGGAGTTAATTGACTGCATGGTTATCGGACAAGTTTTTTTATAACGTGAAAGAATATTGTTTTTGACGCAGAGTAATCCTTTATGGATACCACCGGCCCCGGGGAGAGCACGGTGGTTATGTGGGAGTCTCTGCCAGAAGGGCAGCATACCCACCAAACCTTTGCGGTGTTCCGTCACTACCGCTTTTGGCGGGAGCGTGGGACAGATTTCGCACACGACCGTGAACCCGCCGCGGCTGTCCGTTGCCAGACCCTTCTCTCTTGTAGAACGCCAGAGCACTTGGCGTGCCGCAACCGCAACCCATGTGGACTTGGAGGGCAAAGCCCATAGGAGCAGACCCACCTCGGGCCCGCCAGTTATCTCCATCACTGGCAGGCCCATTGGTTCCTCTTAGCTTGGTGACCAAAGCCACGGCTACCGAGCCCCCCCGCCACGGCAAGGCGGTAACCCTCAGCGGGATAACGTGAAATAATATTTTGACCTTATTATACCTTAATTGTAAATCTTATTACTTTTAATATAATAGAGTATTGAGATTGTAATAAGATAATTTTTATTTTTCTTTTTCTATAATTATTTTTATTATAATATTGCATTTGTTATTTGGTCAATGGATTAATTTTAACCATAAAGTTATATTTAACACGACCAAAAAATTTATGCACGTCTGCTTGCAGGCTGAGTAAAGTGACCTAATATTACTAACATAGTATATATAAGAATAATTATATAATAACAATATAAGAGCAATAATTATATATAATATAATTATAATGAATATTTCCTCGCCGTCCAGATGCGAATCGTAATAGGCGACGAAACTCCACATACTTAAGTGGTAAGCCTCTTGTGCAAAACGGCGTCTTGGTTGGTAACACCACAATGTTGTAATAGTTTGCAAGCATTACTCTGGTAGGGTGAAGGGCACTATAACAAGCGAAAACTGGGACGAGGCGGTAGTGTCTATAAAGTACCTACATTATAATGAATAAATAATTGACGTTCATAAGAACGACGTTCTGAAACACAGGTTTTGTAGCTTTCCAGTAATTTCAAAGTCAAAGTCATAGCCAAAAAAAATTTATTAAATTTAGGCATCAAAGACGCACTTATGAACGCCAATTATTCATTATAATGTTTCAGGTTGACAACCGCAGTTTAGTGCAACATAAAACTACAGTAACTGGTATTAATGAATAAAGCACTTGTATGTTTTAAAGTGCCATCTAACCATGCAAAAGTATACCCATTATTATAAGCATTGTACCCTATAAACTGCGAAAAACGAACCGCTCGCAGCGAAGCCTAACTTGGCCCAGAGTTGGATGGGTGACCGCTATTGGCATTATTCAACTGCGCTTCCGTGTCGGGAGTGCAATCTCGGTATTTGCAAGCTAGAAGAGGTCTAATCTCGCAAGATCTCAGTATTTTGCAAGATTTCGTTAACACACGAATTTTTCGAAATTTTTAATTATTATAAGGTATTCTATTGAAACTTGGCAAATTTATTACGTAAAAATAATTGAGAAATATACATAATAATATGTATATACAAAAATAATCAATAAATTATGTAAAAAATAAGGATTACTCTGAAAAAATAACTCCTTAAAAAGAAATCATATCCAGAGTGCCATGCGCTAACTGGCATGTTTCGTGCCAAATACCTAGCAGCAGAAAAGCCCGTTCAGCCTCTGAGAGAGAGAGAGAGAGAGGTGTTACGGCTACAGAAGGTAGGTATATATATCTGCTGCGTCTACTATAACAATTTCATCTGTCTATGTAGAGGAAATAACCAAAGACCTTACACTTACTAACGTCTTTGGAAATAACCAAGCAAAACAGTGTGCGGCTACGCGGGCCGAAAGGCACTGAAAGAGTGACCTTTACAATCAAGCTAGTAACTTATCCTAAACTCAAGCGGCTTGTTTCTTAGAGTATAATTAGCCTGCTTATATTGTACTTATCGTCTAAGGCTTATTACTCTGCACTGCACTAGGTCGTCAACCCGATACCTCGTTCACTTTTGTTTATTTATTCTCTTAGTAATAGTTATTTCGTAATTCTTTTTTGTCAGTTTGTATTTTATTTTTTGAGAAAACTATTAGAATGATCTATATCCAAAAGCAATTACCGAGAAATGAGCACAAATATAAATGAAGAAAAAACAAAATGAGTAAGTAACCGCAGCGCAGGTCGGCGGCACTCGGCGGCACCGCGGCTTCACATCGCCACATCGGCCTTCAATATATCAACGCGGACAGGACGAAAATTGGACTGGACCCTTGTTAATGTCCCGCACTTAGGCCCTTCCGCCCTTGTTTCTGATTATTTATTTAAGACCTATTGATACTTAACTGCCGCGGTGTGCCGATGGGTGAATAATGACCTACAAACCAATGGCGAAAGTCATCGTTTAGGTAGTATATTGTAGATACCTACTCCTAAAAGCTCCTTAGGTACGCCTTTTAAGTTTCTTGACAGTTTCACGCTTGTCTATAGTGATGGTAAAATGTCTCATCGGACACTTTAATATTTATTTGCAAAGCACGAGTATGATAAGACATTACAAATCGATAATACTATCCGTCTGAATTCATTTCAGTTCATTCATAAATCTTTTGTAATAGCGTAAACCTGATGCGGACAGGTTAATGCAATAGTCGATATTTGTACCAATAATGGCCTTGAGAGTAGTGTGGTTTATCATGGCCCCTGTAGTTAGGAATACCTTTAAAATTGGTTAAATTTACCTATGAGTTGGTTAAACGCAAATCGCAATAAGTTAAACTGTAGGTACATGTAAGTATCTAAGTAGATATCTACTCTTTATTCTCGAGTTTGTATATTATTACAGCTTCAATGTAAACATTCGCTAGAATTCTGAGAAAAGTCCAATATTCTGATATTAAGTTTGTAGAAGCAAAGGTTATATTGGGCGCACAGTTTGATCATGTGGTCGGTAAACAAATGTCAATAAGCTGGTGCTTCTTTAGTCGTGAAGCTCACATAATTCATAGATTCAATTTCACAATGATTAACTGCTACAGTTTTTCTTGCATTGGGATCCAACACTGGCAGATAGTAAGTTACCGGTCGTGCGAGCATGGATCTCACGATAAACTTGTCAAGTCGATAAACTTACTTTCATCAGCTATCCTTGTCTCTAGTATGGATCTACAGATAACGATATAATATACATTAACGATTTTTTTTGCTGATGAGTGTATTTGCGATAGCTATAGCGGGCTGTCTTTTACCGATCATTGTCGATAGTTTTATCCTATCGCACCGCAGGTAGCAGGAATTTATAGTAGGAGAGGCGACTGCATGAAAGGTTCCTTTAAAGCAGGCCTTCTAGGTCTGTGTTGAGAAATCGATAGAAAATAACGTTCATGGGATGTCAGACTTGACCCTGTACCTAGCCTGGAAGGTGATAAAGAAGGTCACTTCAGTAGCTTGCCTAATCGGATTTTTTCTTTCATAGAAGTTATACCTTATACCATAAACTATAATTATTATTATGTACCTACTACATGGCAGATGAGACGCCAGTGAGTGACAGGGTATATCTAGTCTATAAGTAGACGTCTACATTTACGAGTATCTACATCAAGGAACGTTTCATGCAGCCGCCCGCGCCGTTGGACTATTCTATAGGTCAGTAGCTACCGATTTTGATAGGTATCACCGCCAAAAATAGCGTCATACATGAACGCTACTACCTACTTGAAGGTAGAATATCTGTCACGTCTATTTATAACATACAGCGGCCTTAGCCCAAAAAGAGATGTGCTTGACCTGTGTATATATCCATTCCAATCTCCACTCGTAGCAGCTCAATGGCTCAACCGATTTTCATAAATCGTAGGCGTTCCATAGGCGGGTAAAGTATTAAACTTTTAGTTTGTTTTCTTGTTACCAAGTTTGGGGGACACGTAGTTTGTGAAATTACAAGATGCACGAGTGACAGGTCACAGTCAACACCAAATTCTAGGAATGTAGAGCGCACTGATAAATGTAGGTTTACGGCACTAGAAGAACTGGGCAAAAATTGCGTATAGTTACACAGTTTTACTATATAAGCAAACAAGGAAGGCTTAGCATCAGATGAACGATTTACCCATATATATATGATATGACATACCATAGTCCAGTCAAATTAGGCGATGTTTAATAAAAAAGTGGAAGTAATCCGCGAATGTGGGTTTTTTTTTTGTTTATTATGGTTGATATGCTTTAAGAATCATGCCTAACTCAAACGCAACGAAAGTTAATCTCCGGAAGAGGGTAAAATCAAGTAAAAACGCCAGTGAAGAGAAAAAAAGAGAAAAGAGTTTTGATCGCTATATTTTTATATTACATTTAAAGTATTATATAATCTACCTTCTTACTAAGTATTTTTCAACCAACTTCCAAAAACAGGAGTACATATTTTCTCAAGTCTAGGTGTATATTTTTTATATATAATCACGCAAAAATGTTTGCTGAGTAGTCCGATTTTAATAGTTATTTTTCATTTTTGTTTGGTAGAGTATACGTCCGAGGTTCCATATAAATTTTATCAAATTCTGTCAGTCGGTTTTTGAGTTACAATCTAATACCTGAAAAGTGGTACACCTATCTCGATGATATCAATCACGATATCATCGAGGTAGGCGAAACACTTTTCAGTTATTGGCTTGTAACTCAAAAACCGATTGTTCGGACTACCTCGGACGTATACTCTACCATAAAAAAGTAGTATTAATATAGAATAGAATAGAAGTATACTGCATAAAAAAAATTAAGAAAAGATGGGCTTATGGTTATGGCGAAGCCGAAGGCCGAGCCTACTACGCGAACGAAGTCGCGGGCGGTCGCTAGTCTATATACGAGTATATAAAATGAACCCCTATTTCGCCTGGTCACGCTATAACTTGAGAACGTATGGAACAATCCCGCTAATTATTTTTTTGTAGTGTTAATTATTGTCAGGAGAAGGTTCTTATGAATGAAAACCCAAGAAAAGACGGGAGTCTATGGCGAAGCCGAAAGCCGAGTCTACTACGCGAACGAAGTACACGGGCAACCGCTAGTATTGCAATAAAGATATTTAGTATTGAAGCGGATAATCTACAGACAGCTACACAATACAAATTTCCTATCAATATACCGTAGGTCTTGGATACTTCTATTAAAGACGCGATATTAGGAGAGACGACACTGCAAGGGTGGTTCCAAGACAGAAGCGTGCTAACTGGTAAAAAACTAAAATTCAGAATAGAGGGATGTCGGCACGACAAAAGCACAAATTCTCGTATATACCTACCTAGTACGCAAACTTTGTATATCGGATATGCAAGAACTATTCAAATTAGGCTAAGCAATTATGTGGACCATTTATATTTTGAAAAGAACTAAGTACTAATCTTATCGTAATTAAGTAATAATACTTTTAAGAATGACTGTTTTTCCTATAACCGTTTTCGCAAGTTCGCCCGTTTTGACTCAACGACTGAGGCAAATATGTACATGTAACAGAATAAAGACAAAGATTAAAAGTAAGATACCTACCCACAAACCTTATCTCTGCAGATCTGCGCACACACCTGCCCAGAGTTAGCTCTTTATCTGATCTTATTAAAGGAGGCATGAATCCTACATTCCGATCACGTAGACAATTATTCTACTAAAGTGTGCGGGCTTGAATCACTAACCTCAGCGAACGGCCAACTTTTACAATAAATCCATCCTGGTCTCGACACTTAATCAGTCCACCGATAAAAGCTTTAATCGTGAGTCGGGAGTACCTACCGCGAACCTACAGGGAAACTGATTTCATTCCGATGTTAGATGAACTAAATTAGAAGAATGTTAGAGTTCTCATTCTCCAAACTTTTCAAAGTTCTGCTGGTTAGAAAGTTTTACATTTGAATTAACTTAGTAGTTTAGAATAATTGATATCTACTCGTTAAATATACACTTACTTGATTATCTTACGCGGGTCTCTAATTTTTACATGTGGAATTTGGATCATTATTTTTGTGCATTTGTATCAGTCACTGTATTACCATACCAAGTTTGACGAAGTTATTGGGCATTAATTGTATGTAATAATTATATACGAAAATGTTTTCTTATCTCATACGTATATACACTACTTTGCTTTATTGCAGCTTTATTGTATGTGTAGGGCCAATTAATAGGTTCCACGGATAAAAATGCGGTTAGTCAAAATGAATTGACGACCCACTGAAACTACTGATTAAATTAGACAAGGTTTGTGAGTGTTTTTAATTCTTTACCCTGCTAAAAACTTTTTATTTAGCGGTATAAAAGTATTTTGGTAATTAAATTAATAACCAAATATCATGACTGTACAAAGTTTATTCAAAATCTGTTCAAAAGTTTTAACTCACCTACTTTTGGCTCAACGGATTAGGATGAAATTTGGAATTGATATAGCTATAATAGGTTACTTTTATCTTAATTCAACGGGTAAATCCTCAGGGATTCATGTAGCTTAAATATACGAGGATGAAGTCGCGGACAGAAACTGTAGTGTATAGTTATGCGCTACATATAGACATGATCCCAATGAAGTCCCACTCTGAGATCTATTGTCGAAACAGAAATAAATCAGGATTATTGATGACCTCAGACTTAGACGGTTAAGCCGATTCCTGGCAGTTAATTTCACTTAACCGTGATTATTCGGCGGTTACCTCTTGATTTCATTTTACTTTAGGGTAAAAGAATTAATGTTATTTACGATTTCGTTTTGTTTTCGGAAGGTAGGCACAAGTATTAATGATAATAATACGAGTATATATTAGGTTAGCAACCACTATCTCACATATATTATATTAATATTATTATTTTCGTCTGGTTAAAAATAATATCACACTAGGCCTAGAATGGACACAGGTTCTGAAAGACGGCTACAACTGGCCCAAAGCGTAAGGTGCTTTGTAAAAGGTGTTCTTCTATGGAGGAAGGTTTATTTTACACCGTGAGGGAACTGAGTCAAAGAATGGTATATCCTACGTCGTGATGTTAGTAATAAAAGACGCGGAAATTCGACTTACTAGGTGGACTTCTTGTGCAAAAGTAAATAGGTGATTGGTGCCTGTTCCCCAATGCCGGCTATTTTACCACGGATCAACATAGAGTATGCGTGTTAGGGCAGTGCCACGTAATAATCCGCAATCCCTACAGGAGCTAAAGGGTTCTCGCTTCTCAAATCTTTCTGATTTTCAAGTGCCTCTCAAAGCTACCAAGACAATACCTACATCTTATGGTTGGTTTGATTACGGGACCCTGCAATTTAAATTACCACCTGCACATAATTGGAGCTACGGACAGCCCCCTGTGCAGAGGGTGCTAGAAGACGAGACGTAGCATGTGCTACTGCAATGCAAGGCCACAGAAGAAATTAGGAGAAATAAAATTTTGCATGAGGACCAAACGCCACCAAATTGTAGTAGTGACTCGGTACAACATCTCTTACAACTGGACAATTTATGCCAGCGACCAAGAGCAGTATACTCCGTTACATTAAAGAGTTGGGATGGCTCGGATAGAGGCTGGCGGGGGAAATGCACAATACGCCCCAAGCGGGACGTCAGTGCAGGACTTAGCGCCCCCACACAGAATAAGAATAAGTGCCTATCAAATTTAAAACTATTTCTAAGTACTTACATATATTATGTACTAAATTTCGTAATTATTCATTTAGCTGTTTAGTTATGAAAAGTCATTAACAGTTAACAAATATACTTACAGACACTAACTTCATGCTTATATAACATTATTACTAGGTATGTATTTTGCCTATAAAGCAGTAGTGCGGAGCGCTACTGTGTAAACATTTAAAGTACACTGTAGTCAAATTAAAGTCAAAACAGAACTACTTAAATCTAAAGGTATACCACGACAAGTTACGGTTATATAGATACCGCGCAGAAATTAAAATATTTAAATTTATTTATTTATTATTATTATTAATTAAAACGGCATGGCCAATTACATTAATTAATTAAAATGAAACATAATTACAAAAATAAAATAACTATAATCCGTCAATGATATCAATAACATTAATTGTCAATACAATCAGTCAATAAAACTAATAGTCAGTATATAAGTATACACTCCAGTCATCCGTCCCTTTCGCAATATCTCAAACAAAAATATCTCAAATATTTTCTCCACCTTTATTGTGATGCCGAATAAGTAATCACGAATTGCAGAATTCAAGTACTGAACTATCGATAGTCGTCACAATCACAGCACCAGATTCATAGGAAGTTTGCGCTTATCCGTGAAAGTTCACAGTCTATTATCGAGTTTAAAGTTTTATAGTGAGCAGTGTCCGGATCCGATGTCCATTGAACATTGTTTATGAACAAGTGAGAGAGCGAGGAATCTCGTAATGTTCAGTAGCCGGATCCAGTCCGGTGTTCTCCCCAACTTATTCGTCTTGTTCGACCAACTATCGATGCCTGCTTGATCAAACTTTCTGCGCCGTTCCTCCGTTTCACCAGTCTGTACGCGATTTACCGTAACTACAAACATGGATATAACTATAACTCTACATGACAGCAAATACAAATTTTCTTTCAATATGTATTCCACATTACAGGTTCTTAGCATGATATTATCAGCATACATATTCAAGCCACTATGCCCGTATATCCCCACAAGGATCGGCAGACTGCAGATTGTACCTAGTTGAGAGCAAGCCATCATATTTCCACTGCCATCTTATCCTTTAATCAGCGTGTATGACATCTATTTGGGAATATATCCAATACCTGTAAATGTACGAGATTAAGCTAGGATATTTCTTTACAAAAGTTTCAAGATGATAAACACAACATAATATGCCTACAATCTTAACATTTACCTGTGATAAGTATTAGGTAGGTACCTGCACAATTTGCCATTACTCCTCTGAGATAAATAAGCAAATTAAAACACCCAATGATCTTATATAAAAAGAGGTAGATATGGTACTGGAACAGCTAACTTTGTTGTTGCACGATATATAACGTCATAGAATACTTCTTTATCATTGCCTACACAATACTAATGAATAAAGACCAAATTATATATTACGTTCTTAAATAATGAAATTGGCGTTTTGTCAGACTGGCCACTTTGATCTAAATATCTGGCGTTTGGCTAGGAATTCTAAATTCAAATTTATGTCAAATTTAGGATTGTGTATTATTTGTGTTTCAAATTGAGTGATTATAGTACTGAGCTAAGTGTAACATATAAATCAATGGATTATACGAGTAGTATATTTCATTACAAGCGGGGAAAGGCTGTCATTGCAAAGAGTTCCGACAAATGTCTACCCGAGATGAGGCGCAGCCGAGGCGCAGCCGAAGGCGAGGGTTGACAGTCGGAACAAGTTGCAATGACGGTTCGACACGGGTACTGAACGACAATTTTTAATACAGTTGCGAAAAAATTAAGCAATTTAATAAAATAATAAAAACATAAAACATTCAACTAACTAAGTAATCATTTATTTCTTATAAAAGTTATAATTCACATATACATTGAAATTGGTACAGTTTTTTATACTAACTGGGGAAGTTTTAGGTTGCATATTTACTGTTTGAGACAAACTATTATTAATTTAACTTTGTCTGATTTCCAACCTCCTAGTCGCTTTAAGGACGTCAAATTGGCTCCTGAATCTGCCAATAATGTAGCAGAGGTCCTCCTGAAGCTGTGCCCAAATACTCAGCATCCGGCAGACCAAGAAACGTAGCGATTTCTTTTGGCATATTACCAAATTTGTTTATCCCGATTGCTTAAACTGTACACTTCCCTTTTTGGCAATTTTGAAAAAAAAAAACGGTCGGTTTTTCTTTTTGGGACCGTTTTCATATATTTTTGCACTATTCTAAGAAAATCTCCTTCAACAACAAAGCTTCTTGGTATCTTATTTTTTGTGTTCGGAATCTTGATTAGTAGCATTTTTCCATGGGCGTCAATATCTTTTAAAGTACGAGTAATATTGGCTAACTCCTCTCTGCGGCAAGCTCCAACAACGCCAAAAATCAGAGCTACCTACAAAAAAAGGGATTTGATTAATACTTTTTAAAATAATGTATTGACTGTATTTTGCGATTTCGTAAACTGAATACTAAAGAAAAATATATACAATATATACATATTTAATAAATTACCTTTGTGGCTAAATAACGATCATCGAGAGCTTCGTTCAAAAACCTTTCACAAAAACCTTTTACTTGTAAAACCGTCTGATTGTCGTTTTAAGAAAGCATTTAATTTTGGGTATTCACTTATATCCACGTTGTTCCTTATTTTCAGCATACTTTTTATCATCGAAAACCTCGACCATAACGTAGAAGGTTTTAATTTAGCTGAGAGTTCGGAGAAGTATGCCAACATAACATTTTTAACCTATTTGCTTTTTTCTCTTCTCTCCACGCAATAAATTCGTCGTATGTACCTAGATATGTAGCGACTTTTTGATTTTTCCGGTAAAATGTTCTCCGAAGCATTTTGTGCAATTATACTGAGTTCCGGTGGTGTTAATTCAAAAAAACTAGGGTCGAAATTACTCATTTTGTGCAACAAACAACTAAATTCGCAAAGAAAGTTTCTGGAAAATGGCGCCAACCGTAGAATAGATTTTTTTTTCTTCATCCATTCTGGTAGGCAAAGGGAACTATGCCCATACAGCCAAATCTTCAGTAGAATTTTTTTATTGATATGAAATGAAAATTAAATTTAATGAGATGAAATGAAATGAAACCTAACCTAACTCATTCAATCGAATCATTAAATCTGATATTGAAACAAATTAGTAGCTTCTTTTTAGAAATATACGTATTTGCATGAATCATAAAAACTTCTATGAATTATTTTTAGTAAAAATTTCATGGTTTGTTTTTCTTTTCAATAGACATTATTTTAACAGTTGGGAAAGAGAACGCACGATTTCGGGAAAGGTAAAAAAAGCACTAGTATGTAATAGCCCACATCCCGAACGCTATACGTCCCTGCAATACGCCACTTTTTGAGCAACTGTATTAAAAATTTGTTTTCACTCTATTTGATTTTTCCATAGACTGGACTGTTGTTTATATAATACCATGCAGATATATGATGTGTAAAAGAAAACAAAGTACGTTTTCGTTCTGGAAATTATGACTTATATACGGAGCAAACCTCGTGGACCGGAGACCCTAGTTTTTTTTACAAAGAATTGAAGGTGAAAAGAGATCCATCGCAAAACACGTCAGAGTTAGCGGCAGGAAGTGTGTTACTTAACTTCGTAAAATGTAACACAGAATAGGTTTCGATACTTTCACTATAAGTGACAGGACAATCTTAATTCACTTAAATAAATTGGAAAAGTGACAAAGCCAGATCTGTATTGTCAACAAATTGCAAACCATCATGGAAAGCTCACTTTTCAGCAACCGAGACTGGGCCATCACTCTAGCTCATTGCTTCTTCAGTACAACGCAAGATCTCACACTGCACGACAGACAATCGTTAAATTGGAGGAGCCGCGATTGGAATGTCTCCGACGCCTGCCATACATCACATACCTTGCTCAAACAGATTACCAATTTTTTCTGAATTTGGAAAACATCTTGTAAATAAAAATATTCAATACGGTGGCTGTCCAAACCGCCTTCAATGATTTTATTAATTCTCACTCAAACAATTTTTCACCAATGGATTAATCTACATTGCAATTAAATATTAAGAATTTGTAATTTGTAACAATAAGTCGTTTGTGCCTTAGGATGGGTTCTGGCAGCTGTCCAGAGAGAACTCCTATGGTTAAAATAAGCTTTTAAATAATTAAGTTAGTGAGTACCTAAGTACGAGTACGTATTGATATGTTTTCATGTTTTAAAGTATATTTTTTTCAATAAATAATTTCTAATTTCTAATCAATTAAATATCTATTAAATACTAAAAGTGCATATATAATTATGGTACATACTTCGATTGATTAAATATATAATTTCATTTCATTTTTCATTTTGCTTTTTCCATATAAGACGCCAAATTCATATGTAAGGACCTTATAAACAAGAAAAGTAGGCACGTGACGCTTCACCTTCAACCAGCTGGTTAACCTACAAAAATACAAACAATTCAACAAAACAGGGCTACATATCATTTTCTCCCGTTAACCGTCAGGCGTACCACCTCTGATATCATTTTTATGAAAAAAAAGACGTGTGGCACTCGGAGACTGTCGCGGTAAAGCTATTGCATAGCGTTTTTATCAACTTATGCAATTATAATTATTTAACCAATGCAATCTAGAGGCGAGTTGCTGAACTAAAGAGACAAGCGTGATATATTCAAAAAGTCATTAAAAGTTCTGCTATTCATCGATAGATGCCAAATCAACTTATGCAATTATAATTATTTAACCAATAATATAAATAAATCTAGAGGCGAGTTGCTGAACTAAAGAGACAAGCGTGATATTTCAAAAAGTCATTAAAAGTTCTGCTATTCATCGATAGATGGAGTCGGAGTGGGGGGTGTTAGGTTATTTTCGTTACGGGATTTCTGGATTCGGTCTCCACGCTCAAGGCGATAGAAGCTATGCAATAGCTTAAAATGTTACATCAAAATATTGACTATCCTGATCTGGTTAGTAAAATTTTCTTTTACACACTACAACAACTGGACAAAAAGTCCACTTTTCTACATACCTCTAGTTTCTACAAATTATAGGCAGAACAGTTTTATTTATCGTGCAACTAAAACTTTTGAAGATTTATGTAATAATAATAACACAAATCTTGACCTTGACTTATTTCATACTAGCATAACTTCGTTACGGAAGCAAATTAATGATAATTTCTTTATCACTTATGAATACTAAATTGCAGTATCTTCTATTAGTAAATAATAAATACCTGGTTGTAATAATAATAATCGGCAATTATTTAGTGGGTGCAAATGATGATAATTTTCTTATTTTTGTAGTAGGTGTGTTTTATTGTAGTAAGTACCTAATCTTTCATCTAGAAATTAGTTATTTTAATGCTAGAAGTGGAGACTTCTAAATGACTTTTTATTGTATTATTTTAGTGCCTAAATATACTTTTGTAGTCGATAGTCTTCCTAATAGAAAATAAAATAAAAATAAAAATATCCACTGATCGAAAGGCTTAAAAATAAATATAAAAGGTATAGCGCCTCAAACTTAGCTTAGCGTTAGTATAGATAAAATGTATGCGGTAAAGGTCATACTGCTCACCAATTACCCCCTACAACCCGGATCGATGGCATAGTCGCAAACCAAAGGACACGTATATCCCGTAGGTAGAGAATAGTTCATTCACGGTCTACCCGTTGGACACGGTAATTAGATAACATTGCCGTGCGTTGTATGTTGTGCGTGACGGAACTCTTATAATTTTATTATAATATATAGTGATATTGTAGGTGAATTTCAAGGGTGAATGGGAAATTATATGTCAGCAAGGATAGTTTTTAGGGGAGAGGAACAATTCAGATTAAATATTATGACATGGTGACGGAAATATTTTTGTCTTTCGAGTTGGAGATGATCATTCTGAAATTGGTTGAAATTATGATAGCTGAAATGATTATAAAAACATGCCACCTCTCAACATTAACACTGCGTCCTCATTTGGAAAACATGTAACGAACAATAAGGTGTCACTATTCAAATAACACAGCTTACTATTACAATTAACCCTTTTTCAAACTCCGTTCTACTCGTATTCCAAAGCAAAGAGCCCACTTTGAAATGATATACATTTTTCAATAATATAAACTTCGAAGTTGTACACTGCACTGCAGTTGTATGTGCAACTGTACCTACTTTGTAACATAGAAAAAACCTTCTTCCAAATGCCTTCACTACATACACCGTACTCTTAAATGAATAACACATCATTTACATTTTTTACTGAATGTGAGCCGTATAATTTAGTTTCATATGAGCGACCTATTTCCAACACGGAAGACACTCTTCACGAGCAGATGAGAGACGTGATTCAATTTGCATGTCGCGATGGACGGATTTTGCCCGAGCTTTGCCGCTTACACTACAACGATATGAGTAATGTTTATATAAAAAAGGGGGAAAGTCAGAGTTTTCAAAAATAATTACAAAATATAATGAGCCTTACTTATAGGTCCTGAATAAGAGTTCTGTTCTGTCTTCGAAATTACGGTTTTTCAGGGCGGAAGTCGCTTTCACGGCAGCAGATGAGAGACGTGATTCAATTTGCATGTCGCTATGGACGGATTACTGCTCGAGCTTTCACCCCTTTATACCGACAAATGGTAAGAGGAAATAAAGAGGTGTATAACATAAAATGGGCATTCTATTATTATGTTACCGACATTAACTGCTCCTTTCCACAGGTAAAAAAATCACTACAATGGGATCGATATAACGATACCTTTTATTCTAATTTCCTTAAAAAAAGCCACTCAAACTTACGGTATATAAAAATTCACAAGACGTTTAATTTAGGTGTACGGAAATTTCTTTTTGGGACGGACAAAAAATGTGGTCTATAGTTGAGAAGGAGCTCGTCCCCGGCGATCTTCTAATGAAGGACCTACTATTTCAATCGGCTCGGCTTACATGCAGCTTAAAATACTCAAGTTAAAAAGAATCATAATGCTGGGTTAATATATATGACTTATTTTAATTTTAAATAAGCGTTTATACTAAATATTATTAATATTTCCTTTTTCACGGATTTGTTATCCCGTCCTTTACAAAGACATAAGTGGGGCTATAGCGAATACTTGGAGGCCTGTAGGTATAAAATACTTATACAAATGTGTATAAAAATAGAGTTTGGGATGATGGTGACATGGATTATCTATTACAAAAATGGGTTAAATGGCAAGGCTATTGATATGAACTTATACATGTAAGGAAGATAGATGGCTATGGACGAGACTACGGCACAACCATGGTGACAAAATGGGCAACGTTGGTGTGGATGGCTAAAGGGGTGAGTGCGGTTTCACTAGAGCGCTACTACCAGCGTTATGCCCTTTAACACTTTCACCCTTGGAGCTTTTTGTTACTTGCGTCTTCACCCCCAGACGGCCAATTAAGGCAAGCCGGGGGTCAGGGGTCTCATTTAGCCCCAGGGAGAATCAGAGTCCACGGTGTCGCCACTCACCGACGGCTCGCCACAAAGATTCAGATATGCGTGGCACATGCCCAGTTGATCGATTACGGCGTTACCCATATTTTTTCCACTGAGAACAGGTTTTTGGTAAGTCTAGAAACGGCCATTCAGTTTCAGATATAGCAGGAACCTGTAGTTCGTAACTTGTTCCGTAGTTTTGCAGACTACGGAGTAATTGACATAACCCTTAGTGATAAATTTATATAACAATTGTAATTAATGTAATAGTACATTTCAAATTCAAAATCAAATATATTTATTTCAGGCAAATAAACCCATAGAGCGTACAAATAATAATACAATAAAATATATCTTGAGTAAAGACCAATAAATACAAAAATGTTCAATAAATTTTGTGCACAATAAATTACAATATTCCAATACTTATAAAATAAAAATTAAATGTCAATAATACAATAGCAATGTCGAAATTATATAAAATTATGTCCAAATAAAAATACAATGTGTCAGATAAATAAGTTTCTACGTTAATTATTATTATATACAATACCCATGTCTAATAAATAAATAATCAGAACCTTCGCTTCGGCATCGGTACTGCGACATGTCTATCACAGCAATGCCGAGGGAAAGCATAATCGATTCTGCGTGCAATCGTCGCCAAGACCATAATGGTACTAGTGTGTAACATCGGTGATTACCGCCGAGGCGCCATTGACGGTAATCATCAATACACACGTGTATCATACGACGTTTTTCAACACACTTGTAAATAAAATAACAACTCATTTTATTTAGTAGATTTAAAGTTTATTTAGAGAAACAATTAGTAAAAATGCAGTTAGTAAAATTATAATTAAATGTTTTTGATGGCTTAGCGGTCTCATCAGATAGATTATTTACTGAAATACTTTCATGTTCTATTGTAATTTGAGATGGGTCATTATTCGTGTAGGTACGTGAAATCTAATCATTGGATGTACTTGGTGCTTCGTCAGTAGGAAGCGCCTCAGAACTATCTAGTTTAGTTTAGAGGTAAGTAAGTAAAACTCTTTGTGGGGTAATTCGTGGGTTTGTAAAAAGTAGTACCACGGATAAAAATAACTATTCTAGTACTACTCTACCAGTAAGACCAAACAATTTAATATTTTTATAACGATGGTCCGATTGATAGAACCACAGGCAAAATAATGCACGTGGATCGACCAGTAGAAGTTCACGATCGGAACACTGGCAGTAAACGGAAATAACTAGAAAACTGTGTGTTTGTGTAGTATTTTTTTATATTAAGCACGTGATGTTGGTATATTCCGATAATTTCAGTTAAAATGGCGTCATGTGAGCTAGCGCAAAACGAAGGCGCTAATGAACCGCGCGAAGAGCACCGTACTAAAGACTTTCGAGTGATCTTGGGGTGGACTTTTCGAGCGCACCTTCCCTTGTTCATTAGTGTAATTAACTTATGCCGTAGGTACCCATTCTTTTACGATTCGCTGCGAGTCTTCTTATTAAATTACTACGACTGCGAGAGATATCACAATTCGCAATCTTATAATTCAAATCTAAAATATTAAAGATTCAGAAGTCTTTTGTTGACTTTTTTTACGCGTAATTTGAACAGGTTCCATAAATTGCATTATTCGTCTCTAGTCAATCCGTGGTCTGATTTTTTGGATTGACTCACAGAGGTCCCACAGTTTTTTTTAATAAGAACGAACCAAACCAAACTGAAACGAAATTTATTTGCAACTACAGCTCCTGGAAATCTTGAAGCAGGATTTTGACGCACGTTTCTCAGATCGGATACAAGAAGTGAGAGCTTCAGGCTGCATCGTTGACGGATGTCATAGTCCATGCCTTGCAAATAGAAGCTGTTCACCAGAACCATCGGTGTAGCCGCCTATTTAGTACGGAAAATTGTAGAAAGGGTAGGGAAATTGCCATATTGATAGGTAAAGCTACGGTAGTCCCGGAGAAAATACTCTCAATCCCTCGACTTGAGTTACAAGCTGCCGTACTTGCCCCTGGTGTGGCTGGCATGCACGGTAGAGAAAGAGCTAGGATTGCCCATTAAAAGCAATTTGTGGACTGATAGTAAAACAGTTCTTAAATGGATTAATCATCGCTTCATGTCAGCTAAGGCGTAACAAAGCCAAGAGATAACACTGCATGACGGATACCGTAGATAAATAAAAAATAACGTTGCCACACTAGTTCTCCTGTGTTGGGGATGCATGGACACACTCATTGACACATTCATGACCTAATAATAAACATTTCTGTGCATCACATAAGTACGAAAATATTTGAAAAAAAAATTCGAGTAAGTAATAGTAAGTATTTAAACAATAATACAAAAATGCAGCTCTGTTAAAAATACATAAAGATGTGATAACGAGAAGTTGTTCAAATATAAATAAATTATACACTTCGATTACAGTCAAAATGCCAACTGTATGGCAATAAGTTACCTGAAATTTATAAATAACTAGCGTCGACCCGCGACTTCGCTTGCGTAGTAGGTTCGGCCTTCGGCCTCGCCATAACCTCCCATCTTTTCTTACTTTTTTAATGTACGAACCTTCTACGAAGTACATAATAGAAAACATTTTAAAAAAAGATGAATGAAATGGGTAAAGCCGTTCTGAAGTTATAGCGTGACCGGGAAAAATAGAGGTTCATTTTTATTTCAGATTTAATGATTAATGATAATTAATTTAAAAAGAAAGTATTTGACTACCTTTCGGACAAAGCTTACTACTCTGTACAGGACTACTTAAATGAGAAATAAGCCAAATTTTGACATCTTTTATTTTATGTAATGTTTATATTTACAATTTCTATAAATACAATGGCAGTGTAGTTTAAGCACATTATTGTTACAATAAAATATAAACTTAATTACTTATCTTATTAAAAAGAACTTGTAGGCCTAATCCGGCAGAACTTTGTTGGATCTTTACTATGCTGTTACATCTAAGCAATAAAAATTCTAACAAATTAATTATTTCATTTTATTTCATTTCAATGAGATTGCATTCTCACTACAAGCGTTCGTTGTAATAATTAACACATACCTACCTACTAAGAGATTTCATATTTCCGACGTGGAAGTTGGTTTGATTTTTTTAAACGATTAATTACATGTCATACATCATGTACCTACCTACCTTTCTTCAACACTGTCTAAAAGTCCAGTTGTACCTGGAAAACTTTTTACCTTTTTTTTCACAAATTTACTTGAGTAAACTAAAGTAAATTTGTGAAAAAAAAAGGTAAAAATTTTTAACCCACTTAATCTGTCCGAATCAGCAAGACTCATTCGAGGCAAGTTTCATTCATAAATCTATTGTTAATTTTTGTCCTTATGCGGACAGATTAAGCTATACTACGTAGTATGTAGTAATATATTCAAAACGATCATGTGTTATCTTGTTAAATAGCAAAAGAATATTTAAAACTACGAAGAATTACAAAACAGGAAACGGTTTATGGGAAATCAGTATTTTAAGATACGACATAATAATATCGAGAATGCTGCTCGTAAGTTTTTTATTTTTGATTTTTTTATTGATTGTAATCGCTACATTTGTCATGTTAATAATACAAATCGTTTGGTGTTCTGAATAAGCAAATTGCTACTATACGACTATACGTACGAGTAGTTTCATAAAACAAAACAATCTAAGATTAAGGAAGGAAAGCCTCAACAATGGCTTTGCTTATTTTCCTTATATGTTGTAGTTGTTATGTGTATTTGTCTACGATATAATGTGTTACTAATATTAGGTACATTTATTTCTTTTCTGTTTTCAGGTCGGGTTCAGGAGCACATCACAATGTATTTATGATTTCCGAGTTTGACGTGTATAATCCTACCCCTACTAATATTATAAACGTGAAAGTGTGTGAGTATGGATGTATGGACACATACATACATCCGTACATCCACACATGGATGCATGCATGGATGTGTGGATCTTTGTTACTCTTTCACCCTTAAACGACGGGGGCAATTTTGATGAAATTTGGTATAGAGGTAGATGAGGCGCTAGATTAACACAAAGGATACTTTTCATCATCATCATCATCCATCACCATGCGGGTGAAAAAGCGTGATATGCTTGGGCACAGCATAGACAAAATAAGATTTATGCTAATAAGATCTCCGCATACGTCAAGATCGTAATCATAACATTTCTGTCAACGTTTGTGTCGCCCTTGTACATAAGGTTGCTTTTCCAACGTTTCTTGTCATCTCGTCGTTTGTTTTACGGATGTTGTCAAAGATGCAACGATGTTTGCTCTTAGAGAATCACACGGCTGATAGCTTAGTCAAAAGCCAAGTCAATTTGACAGCTGCATACACTATACAGACGTGCTCGGCGACCGTCAAGGGTGATGAATACTAATAAAATTACAGTTTTTTCATGGTGATTAATTTTATTATTGTATGTATGTAAGTCCTGTATTTTATTATTAATGTTTACTGATTGATATACTAAGTATTTAAATTTACTTATATAATACTATTCTTACAATTGCGTTTGAACATGTACATATTTTATGATATTTTGGTATAAAGATAGATATACCCTTGGAGAAGATAATATGCTACTTGAAGTACTAATCCTGCGCAGACGTAGTCGCGGGCACCCGCTAGTTATAAAACAATAGTTAGAAAATGTATAATTATAATAGTTAGACTAATAACCGATAAGTGTGCGTGACGGTGCAGGAGTGTAGACAAAGTGTATAAAATCATGAGCGTGTTTTTGTGTTCTTGTCAATTATTGCCCTAACAAGTTTTAGTAACGGATCCATTACTTTACTAGAACGTGCTTATAATTTAAGTAACTATGAAGTCACAGTTACTTAAATTATAAGATACTGGTAGTAATTCGCTTGTTCTGAACACAAAACTAAACTAGCGAACTAAAATCTATTTTTAGTAAATTGTGGTAGTTCTTATGATGTTCATGTTAAAGTTCAAAGTAGTGTAATGCTTGCAAGTGACAATTCTTAAATTTGCTGTTCTGTTTAATTGTGGGTATGTTTAGTGCAAATTTAATCGTCATGTAAGTTCGTGCTCTCTAAACTAGTCTAAGTTGATGTAAAACTACCCACATTTGAATAGAATAATCATATGTTTAGAATTATAATTATAAGTGTTACACGAATGTGGATTTTAGTGTTAACATAATAAGAACTACCAATAGTTTAGAGAATTTTAGTTTGTGTACGCACAAGCGAATCAGTACCACTGACTACCGCATTAAAAATACCTGATGCGGCTATAATATTTGAGAAATGGTAAATATACAACAGCACGAGTCCAAATTAAAAACTATCTAAAACGTAATCAAAAGACATTAATTTGACAGATAAGAATGTATACTTACTGATTTCTATTTGGGCATGCCATCCGATGTTCCTTGACTTAAACATATTTTATTTATATTTTATATTTTTTTATTTTTTTCGGGGGACTTACAGCTATTATAAGATAATAGGTACGGAGGAGCCATTTATAAGCCTCCATAATTAGCAAAGAAGTATAACAACACCTATGTCTAGGTATATTATCCGTATAACAACTTATAAAATGAATATGCAATCAACGAATATCCAGTGAAGTGGCGTAAGGCCCAGCTATGAAACATACATAAGTTTGTATTGTATACATTGAATAAATCATATACAATTACTTTAACTTAAGGAGTATGCTGAAAATCAGCCTTGCATAGACTAAGTGTCTACGCAGCACAGTGCTAAGCATACCCCTATTGCCTAAGAATAAAATATTTAGTGTTGTTTTATAAATGTACTTTGTTGTGGCAATAAACATGTTTTATTATTATTTATTATTATTATTAATATTATTATTCCTTTTATTCAAAATAAATGACGGATTTCATCCGGTCCTTTACAAAGGCATAAGTGGGGCTGTAGCCAACACATAGAGGCCTGTTTGGTATAAAAATACAAAGTAGTATAAAAAAACAGAAACTTATGGATGGATGGTGACATGGTATATCTATTACAAAAATGGGTAAAATGGGCATGGCTATTGATATGTACTTATTAGTGGAACGGGAGATAGTGGGCTATGGACGAGACTACGGCACCTGCCAATTTCAGTCTCATCTTAAAATATTTAGGCAGGTGGTGACTTGCCACCCACTAAACGGGCCCCCCATAAGAGCCACCATCAATGGTGACAAAAGGGGCAACGTTGGTGTGGATATCTGAAGGGTGTTGAGAGGTGTGCTGCGGTTTCACTAGAGCGCTACTACCGGCGTTATGCCCTTTAACACTTCCACCCTTGGAGCTTTTTGTTTCTTGCTCTTGCGTCTCCACCCCCAGACGACCAATTAAGGCAAGCCGGGGGTCAGGGGTCTCATTTAGCCCCAGGGAGAATCAGGGTCCGCGGTGTCGCCACTCACCGACGGCTCGCCACAAAGCCGCCCCTGCGGCTATATAGAAACATCAATTAGGGTTACGATTAATAATAATAATATTATTATTATTATTAATCGTAACCCTAATTGATGTTTCTATACGCACTTAAAACGCCTATTATTATTTACTCATTGTTCTTTAAATAATAGGTGCTCAGTAAATATGTATGAGAAGAAAACAAGTGAATTGACACAAAACATACAGTTGTTTTTATGTTATTATTAGGAGACGTTACAAGCATGAGGCCCAACTGGTGTAAAGTGGTAACCTGTGCCTAGAACAGAGATACCTTTCTCCACTAGTGAAACTCAAACCGAACTGCGCCCCCGAAATATTAAGATTTTAAATCTCATGTGCATGAAATTTCGGTGGCTCCCATAACCTTCAACCCAGAACACAGTAATGCGAACATTAACGCTTCAAGGCAGATATAGGTATGGTGGTAGTAGTTCCTTGCGTGAAATCATTCACAAGAGTTCCAAAAATCACAAAGAAGTACCATTCATAAACTATAAATTCATGTAATATACTTAGCAATTAAAATAACTATTATAAAAATATAGTCACGGCACATACTTCTTTCTTAGTTGAATTTTAATAAACATATATAATGAAACGTCCAAACGTAGTAATATATTTTAAAAGTAAACAAAAATGCCTGACTAAGATTGATAACCTGATTCTGGCGCTTCGCCGGCCGCTGCCGCGGTACGCTCGCTCTGCTCGCTCGGCTCGCGCGTCGTGTGGTCACCATGCAACCTAACGATCGTGACTGCCTTAAACTAGTCATGAAAACTGAATACCATTAAACATAGTTACATGATTTTGTTAACGGAATTATAACAAAATGTATATGTAGGTATGTCAAATCATTGATACTCGTATATCGAAAAAAATTATGATACTTGAAGAGTATGTAATATTAGTAGTATATAAAATTATAGTATTATAGTTGCTGGATATATCAAGTGCTGGTATAGATTCTAAATTATATAACAACTATAACGTATAAGTATCAAATAAAACTATATTAACTGTCCGTTACGTCAAAAGTATTTTATATCCAGTGAAGGGTATTGAAATAAAATTCTGTAAAATGAATTTAAACAACAGTCACGCACCAGAGTTCTACTGCTACTAAACTACTGCATCTGTTGGCCAAGCTATTTCAAAGACGCTTCGCACTTGCACGGCCAAAAATAGTACGTATAATACCGTACCTAGTTCTATTATTTACTTAGTGGTAATAGCACAGTAAGTAAATATCTATAAGTAGAACGTCTTTCCTACTAGCGTTGATTCACGCAGGTATATAGCGCGACACGCGTGTCAATATCGCCACAAAACAAGTGCACATCGCATCTACGTTTTGTTGGTAGCATACCTATGCAACAGAAAATAATGACATTTAAAAACTGCTAACCCCGACCGCTCTGCCGGCAAGTCACGTAATAATTGCCGGCAAGCGTCCTCCGCCCTCACCCACCGCCTCTTCCCACTTTTATCGGCTATTTACCGCGATGACATTCTACTTACTCGGGGCCGCGGGGTCTACTAAGTACTTGCTAATAGTAAGTTTGCTTGGTATAAACAAGGTATAAGATGGTACCTCAGTGGTATAAGGATTCTTATTAACTCGTAGTTTAACCAAGCGCTTTAGATGATCTAAAGCGTCTAAAAAAACCTAGTCTAAAAGTGTGTAACAAACGATAGATACTATAGGTATTTGTTGTAAAAGCCTTTTAAACTAAATGTAATGTAATTTACGGTCATGCCACTTATAGACTTTGTAGCTCGTCTTAGTTCTCTTGGGCAAACTTGGATAACTACAACCAAGCGGTTCGTTTATTAATTAGTTACGCTGAATCCATTGGCGTAGTACCTACCACTATATATTCTGTGTCCGGGGAGAGTAGTTTTCAAGCGATTTCCATATTATGTAGTTGAGATATACCTACAGTTGAGTTCTATTTGAATAGTTTGCTTTTTGGATACATTCATATCAAGTGGTTTAGTTTTGATTATAATTTGGTATGGTTTCGTTCGTTTTGAATAACTCTTATGCAGCTGTGTAATCGATGCCAAAGTGTATCTGTTTGGAACGAGGGTTGGATAGATGTTTGTAAACAATATAATGTTGTATGAAAATCCCATGGGTGTAAATTTATTTGGATTTAGAACGTTAGTTGTAGGAAAACTCTTAGTAAGGGACAGCATACAGAAAAAATAAGAAAAAGGCACGATTGTACTACACTGAGAAAAAAGTCACCACTAAGTATTAAAAAACTGTTTAGTATTTGGAGAAAAAACTAAGTTTTAGTGTAAGTTATGAAAGTTTTGCTGTATTTGCAATTGTTCTTATATTTTACTAACTACCTTGTTTTTTTAATTGTAATTCCTAAAATTCTCATTCAGTAAATGCAAATTATTACATAGTTTATTTATTATTACACATCATAGTAAATATTATCATGTTTTTGCCAAAGCTGCAAACATGTTTAGTTTTTCTAAGTAAGGTTATCTGTATTTCCAAGCCTGTTGACCTATTTTGTAATCCCATGAAATAGCTCATCTGATTCAAAGAAACATTTCTAAATACAAGTTTTTACTTTATTCGATTTAAAAGAAACGTTTAGTTATTACTTATTTGTAATTCCAAGAAAAGAGATTATTTATTCCAAGAAACGTTTTTAATTTCAAAAATATCAATTAGTTCATTTCATAGCAACGTTTAATTTTTACTGGTTTTGTAATTCCAAGAAATTAGCTTAGTTATTCCAAGCATTATTTTAAATTTTAAGAAATTGCTATTATTGATTTCACAGCAACGTTTAATTATTTCTAGTTTTGTAATCCCAAGTAATAAAATTCACTTATTTCTAGAAACAAATGTTGTATTATAAAAGTCTCCGTGTACTTGTTACCTATTTAGTTATTCCACACACAGAAATACTGTAATTTCAAGAAACGTTTTTTGCTTGTGCATCTGCAGGCACCAAGCTTATTTCGGGCCAGGCTAACCAACAGCCATTTTGTTTTTTGCACTGGAGGCGACAACAAGTGAGTGGCGCGGCGCACAATCAAAATTTCGATATAGATAGTGAAGTGCAAAACTTTCCTGAAAGAACATTAATCTAGTAAAAACATCAACTCTTCTTACAGTTTAATTAAGCTGTTGTCTATTTTGTATAGGTTGATATCTTTGATGAAATATATTTTTTTAAGGATAATCTCTTACCACATTGAAACCACATCTGATCAAATCTGGAAAGTTGTGAATTTTGTTAAATAATTCGTAGCGTCAGAAAGGGTAATTCCTAGTTGTTCAGTGGTGATTTTGTTTTAAGTTGTGTGATTGTTGTAATTGTTTTAAGAATTCGTCCCATTTGTTACCCCTAGTAACCTATGGAAAAGCCATTCTTACCGTTCCCAGTTGTCTACAGTGATGACATATTTGTGAAATTAAATGAGAACAAACTACCTACTTTTTACTTTGCTTCTGTTTTATTTTCACATGATAAGTAATTTCTACCTACCTACCAGCCATTTTGCGCTACAACTGAAAACGTACATACGTCTACTAATTTAATTTTCCAAGCAACTAGGTATTACAAAAATAAGCTACTTAGGCCTTACTAGATATTACAAATGTAGCTTTTAATATTACTAGGGCTTTACTAAATACTATCAAACTAAGGTATTGAAAGAACTAAGGATCATTAGATATTACAAAAGTAAGCTATTGAAAGAACTAAGGATCATTAGATATTACAAAAGTAAGCTGTTGAAAGAACTAGGGCCACATTAGATATTACTAGGTATTTACTAGATATTACAAAACAGTAGTATTCATCCATGACGTCATCGTTTCTGAGATTACTCCGCACACTGTTGAAAGTACTAGGGTTTTGTAGATATTACAAAATAGCAAACATTTATCCGTGATGTCATCGTTTTTGATATTACTACGCACGCTTGAAATTACAAAACAGGTATTTGTGATATATACTATATACGTTTACAAAAATCAATTTGTAGTTATCACAGGCCATTTGTTGTCCTCGGATTTAGTAATATTTTAGTTATAATTAATGTATTTTTGTCAATTTTTTTCTCAGTGTATAGGGCAGTGTTGCCAAGTTAGCCACTTTTCGGCTATATCTGGCAGCATTCAGGATAGATTTAGCCAATAATATAAAATTTTATTAGCTAAATGTTTTAGCCACATTTTTAGCAACTTTTTACTACTGACAAGGTTAAGTAAAATTACAGCCGTATAATAAGTAACTAATATTATTTTTATACCTACATAAGTAAATATCTAGAGTCAATCTAACTGCTCTTTTGAAGTCACTTCCCTTATTCTCTATAGCCGTTCCTGTAACAGCGATGTGCATCTTCTCATCTCCAGATTCTTGCAAATATTCGTGCCGTGTACAACCTTATGGTAAATAATGGCAATGTAACTAATAAAAACATACGAGACATTTAGCATCAAGTAAAAATGTTGCTCATTTCTTCACATGAAAATATAAAACACTTAAATAAATACTCTATCTCTACATTTGTACCAGATTTTAAAGACAGGTTACATAATATAAGCCCTTTCACGAGAAGAATTTTACTTGGAAAATTCGCTGGTCTGAAGCAGTAGGTATCTACTACGTCTAACTATTGATATACCTTGAGTTATACCTATTATATATATAAACTCTAATATATGATTAGTTGTTTTAGGAGTAGAGTATCAAGGTAGCTATTAGCGGCGAGCCTATACCTAAATAACTTCCAGCAGAATGAAAATTGTAGGCTGCAGAAAACACAGACGAATTCTTCTAGCTAACATATCAACATATAGTTTGTGTTTGGCACAGATTTAAGAAACCATATTATTTTTGTTAAAAGTAGTAAAAAGTAGTCGCTACAAAAGATTTTACGTTCAAAATGTTCCTCACCTTAGGAAGTCGTGCAGCTCTTGAGAGAATGTTGATGCTAGGTCACGCGTGGCATGTCGAGGCACGCTTCCGGCGCCAGCGACCGTATGATGACCTGCACGTGCTTGTGACGCTTACGAACATGCTGCACTTAGAACACCTATGTTAAGAGTACTTCAAATATATTTGATTAAAATATAGGCCCTAACCTATAAGAAGTCCCGAAGTGCACAGCCCACGCACGTTGCAGTTCCTGGAAAAGTAGTTTGATTGCTGCTAAATCTATTGTATTATTGGTCAAATATGGCGAATGGCGAGTCAACGGGTTATAGTATGTTCCTCCTTAATCCTCTTTCTCCTTGGTTATTTATCTTCGGACAACAGTCAATAGGATATGTCGGAGGCTTTCAGGCGGTCAGAAATACTTCTACAGTTGGATTGGCTACTATTATAGCCTCCCAAGCCCATGTAGCATGCTGTCCACATGTCCATCCCTTATGACCCCATATGATATGACGTATGGACGTAGTCCTCACATTTTTTATACCTACCTAATCGTTCCCTCGCGAATGTGAAGGATTCAAATGCACGCCGTACCGTTATAGATGAGATTGAAGATCGGCGATCTTAACCGATTAACGAGTTAAGCAACGCTTGATGTGGTCAGGAGTTGGATGGGTGACCGCTAATAAATAAAAAAAACTTATTATAAAGTCCGACATTATATAGAAGATAAGATGCTTGGAATACTCCACTTTTGGCAAGCTGTCTCACTCTGCCACCCATAAAATGTAATATTTGTAATACCTAAGTAGAAACTTTGTAAAACATCTATATAAAAAGAATGGCCCCGAGTTTCTTGCCGCTTCTTCTCGGTAGGCTCTATATATTGGAACGCGGCGGTAGAGTCTTTGAAGTACATTATAATGAAAATTTGACGTTCATAAGTGCGTCTTTGATGCCTAAATTGAATAAATGATTTTGACTTTGACTAGTAGCATTATTTAACTGAGCGCTTCCTTGCTTCGGCACGTTAAGCCGTTGGTCCCGGTTGTTTGTCTTAAGACAACAGTTTATGTCCAAGGCCTTCAGGCGGTCAGAAAACTTCGAAATGGTTGGCCACTAGCCTATCCACCAAGCCGTACTAAACCCGCGTGTTGGATGTGACCCAACTTCTCTCTCCGAGAGTAAAGCTCGTGTCCCATCAGTGGGAACGATATAAGATATAAAACAAAAATCTATACAAAACACATTTTTTTTGGACCATACGAATGTAGGTACACTTAAATTTACTGCATTATATTCAATGCACTATTACGCAATATACTCGTATACGCAATATATGTAATGTACAATAAATAAAGATTATGTAACTTAGAATACTATTATGACTATGGTACTAAATCGCGCTCAATTGCTCAGATTAAAGATTTCAAATTCTGCGTGGCACTCCACTACTAGATGGATGTCTAGTTCCATTCGCCAAGTAATTTTACTTCTGCTATGGCACTCAAGTTCTAGCTATTTTACACGTAGTTAATTTGTAAGAAGCCGGATGACAATTTCCGTTAAATTTATAATAATGAATTTAAAAAAATGTGATGTTGATGATGACATATCCTCTACGGATATGGACTCGACTCGAATGGTTTTTCAAACACGTCACTCGAGGCGATTATGCTGGTTTTCGGTTATAGTCAGCTAGATTTCCTACGATTTTAGTAAAAATTAGCAACTTAGATTTGTACTACTTTGGTTGTCTACTGCATGAAATACTTGTACTACCGCATTACGAGTACCCACGTAATGCGTACAATACAGTTGCTAAACATTATCATTGTTTGTTTGAGTTTTGTTTGAACGACCCATACTGTAAGTGGACAAGTCTTGGCTCTGTAAGAATGTCATACAGGCTTTAAAAATGACGCATGATTTTTAGAAGCTAAGCAGGATTTTAGTTTCCAAAGGGATGTTGTATGATCTTTTATGCATATACTATCACAACTGTTAAATCCCGAAGAGGTCAGCAGACTTGTATAAACAAACACCCACATTTCTACAGTCATTGTTTTGTTTCCGTAATAGAAAGAAAGGCAATGGTCGCCTTACCCATTATTCGGTATATAACGCAGTCCAACTCAAGAACCGTAGAAATAAATGTCTAAAAATATGACATTCTGTTAGCTACTGTTTTGGCGACAAAATTTTCCTCTTCACTAATCGAGTTTAGGTATAAAGGCTTTGGAATGAGCCGAGTGGGAGCTCGGAAACCCGGTTAGTTGTAAATAAAGACACGTACACACCGCGACGCTATCTTTGGCCGCCACTGTCCGCTACGACGTTTTTACGCCGGAACTTTGTATGAGTTAGTGGGCCACTGTGTCCGGTAGCGCCTGGTCTTTATTATTTAATCTAACCACCACCCTGATATGGAGATGTCAAGGAAAATTGTGCAAGTTTCACATGCACGCTCACACAAGTATTTAACTGATAAGATAGCTTGTACTAGAACAGGAGGATATGCAGCATGTTTTATGATACATGTTACTATTTTAAAGTCACATGAATATTACGTAGTTTTGTGATACGTTTCATCGTAAATTCATGGTGTTCGTATTTGGATTCAATTTTATGCTGGCCATGTGTGATTCAGTTCAGAATTGATTCAGTGTCTAGAATTATTTCCTTATATAATATAACTGTATGTGAGCAATATTGATAGCAAGATTAATAGTGAGAATTAATTATACTCGTAGCATAGCCTGTAAAATTAGCTTGTGAACTTGTAGAATTTTGATAATTTTAAGTACCTAAATTGTATGGTGTTTGTGCTCTATCTTAATGTAGTCAATACATACAATAATATTTTGTAAATCAATAAATATTATTATGCCCTAAGTACTCTAGATGTAGATCATAAAAATCAGTTAAGTAGTATTAATACTACACAAAAATTACACATATTGTCTTAGGATCATAACAACTTAACAAGCTCCTTATGGCACTTTTAAGACACTCTTACATACTATGTATTTCCACAGAATATATAATAGTATTACGTATAACCTGTGTTAATATGCTTTTTTAATGATTTGAAAAATGATATAACACTACCTATCCGCTGTCCAAGACCTTGCCCACGTGGAATAAGGACATCGTAAATATAGTAATACCATATTGTATGCGCGATGTGATTTAAATCGGGATAAAAGTAGTATATGTAGTACGAAGATAGCTCATAGTAATCTTCGTTCCAAACTTCATCCAAATCTGTTCAGCCATTCCATTGCAATATTCACACCATTCGCAAACTCACTCGCTCACTCACAAAACTTTCGCATTTAGACCTAACAAACTGCGCCCCGACCAAGTTCTAAAAAAGAAATTTCTGACAAGATGAGTTATTAATTCGTCAGAATATTTTTTTATAAGTTCCTCGATTACTCGAAGATGCCTGAACCGATTTTAGAAGTATTTTTTGTATAGGCATACCTTGCTAGGTAGTCCCATTGGCACCAAGTCAGGATCTGATGATGGGATACCAGAAAAAATATATATACATTTATATAAAATAATCTATGTCATGATTGGTGACTGACTTAATACAACATCGACATACGGTCGACAGTACAGTAGCCAGTACCAGCCGGGTGCGCAGGTACTCTATGAAGAAGTGGTCCGTAAGGTCACGAAACCGATCGACCGTTTTTTTATAATGGTTCATCAAAGTAACGCCCTCTGCGCCCAGCCGTAAGCTGCACTAATCGCCACCCCTATGATGACCTGAGAGATGCTTTTTAACGCCCCCATTGAACGACCCAAGGTCATAGCTGCAAGGAAATATACGTACGCCGGCAGAGCATTCCACAATACATACACGACAGAGGTAGGAACTGCTAAACTTTTTGGTTCGTGGTAAGAAGTTTTGAACAGTATATGGATGCAATGCTAGGCCAGAACGAGTAGTTCAGGATCGGAATGGTGAGGAAGGAATAAGATTAAAGAGCTCTTCAGAACATTCACCATGAAACAAACAGTAAAAACGCTTAGAGAAGCTATAATTCTACGCATTTGTAGGGGTTCCAAGTGTTCAGTGACTTCAGTGACTCCAATAACACGGACAGCGCGACGTTGTAGTCTGTCGAGAGCATCCATAAGGTACTCACTTAGCGGATCCATCCCAGAGGTGGAAACTACATTCAGTACAAGGGCGCACCTGAGTTTTATATAGAAGGCAACGCTGATCAGGAGTGAAGAAACGCTTTGCTCTGTTCAGAACTCCGAGTTTGCGCGAAGCTACCGCGTAAGTTAAACCGTCAAATTAGGTAATATGAAAATGGATTATAGATGGCCCAATTAAAATAACTCTCGGATGGGCAGCGTTCGGGAAGCTTCAATCAATGTTTTCGTCCCCAATACCCCAGAGCCCGAAAACCAAGGTTTTAACCAGTGTGTGTTGCCAGTGATGACTTATGGCACTGAGACGTGGTCCCTTACTGTGGGCCTAACTAAGAAGCTTAAAATCGATGCAGAGGGCTATGCTTGGGGTTTCCCTGCGTGATAAGATCCGAAATGAGGAGATCCGTAGGAAAACTAAGTTCACCGGCACAGCTCTCAAAATTAGCAAGTTGAAGTGGCAATGGGCAGGGCCACATCGCTCGCAGAACTGATAGCCGATGGGGGAAAAAACGTTCCCGAGTGGCGACCACGCACCGGAAGACGAAGTGTATGACGGCCCCCAGCTAGGTGGAACGACGAACGACGAAAGAGGGTAGACCGTTTCTTCTGTTCATAAAAACACTTACCCGCAGATACTTCAGTTTACTCGTGAACATGGCGCATGCAACTGTGCCGAAATATCAAGATCTCAAATTAAATACATGGTAAATATCCCGTTTCTAAAGTTAATTCTTGCAATGTGATTAAAGCATCAATAGGTCTATAAAAATCCTCTGATAACTTTTAGTTTTATTCTGTGGTGATAGTTATATCATAAGATATCATAAACCTACGTTTACGTCAAAACTTACAACGTATAAAAAAAATCTCATAAGCTATTTATTTCAAAACCTACCTTAATGTTGTACCAAATATATTTCTGAGTAGACTTGTAATATAATTTATTCTGTGATGCATAATAAAAAATACCTACAAGTAGCACGGCGGGCGACGGGCGGCTACTGATAACTCACAATCTGTATTTACGTTTATTCGCGTTACAAGTAGTATTCAAAACTTTTTGACTAACATTGATTAACTGAAATTGGTATTGAGAGTATATATATATAGGTCTTGAAGTTGTGTAACCTTTAACTTAACGAACAAAAATTGAAAATATAAAATAAAAATCAAAAAATGGAACCCACTTCAACACCAAAATGTGTGAAATAACTTGTTGAAGTCGATACCATGATAGTTCTAAAGTTGGTACCTATTATCACAATATTGTGCGCATGGTACCGACTTCGACAAAATATTTCACACTTTTGGTGTTGAAGTCGATTCCATATTTTGGTAAAAAGATACTTACGGGATCGATTGTCATTCAACCGTCAATGATGATACGAGTATCATCAAGATAGGCGTAACACTTTTCAGTTTTAGGAGTTTAACTCTAAAACTGCTTCACTGAATTTGATGAAATTTATCACCTCGGAAGTATACTCTACCAATCAAAAAAAAGTTGAGTATCGTTTCATAAATGGGGAGAAATCTGGTAACATACATAAAAAATACATACAATCGAACATATAATCTACTCCTTTTTGAAGTCGGTTAAAAATGAGATGATCCAGTGAAAAAGTTGTGCATAGTCTTAGTGTAGAATGCAAATAACAGTTTTTTTACTAAATTGTATTGGCCAATATCCAAAACAGTTGCACCGATTTTCACGGGATTTTCACGGGCTTTGGGATTATTTAGAGAATTTATTTAAAATAATGGTGGCGAGCTTTTACTGACTTTAGGCTGTTCTGCATATAGCCAATTTTTCGCTGGATCAAATTAATATTTTTGTACGCTTGTAGGTAAGTCCTATTGGTCTAGTTCAGCATGAGACAATATAATCAGCATAACCGGCAAGAGCCTAATATTCTGCCTTGAGTCAGTAGTGTGTGCAATGGCGCACTTATTTTAATTTTGCGAATTTTAAGTAATGACTGTTAATAGTTAGTTACTGTTGTAGTTGGACAATTCTGTAAAGCCAAACAAGTTATTTTTTAACACTTTGTTAAATACTAGCCGGGCTTGCGGCGATTCTGAAATAATAAATATTGTGCGTCCATTTTTAGGCCACATGCACTTTGCTGTGACAACTTCATCAAAACCAGTTGACCCAGTTATTTAAACAGGAAATAATGACAAACAGACACACACACATTCGCATTTATAATACACTAGCTGACCCACCAGCGCCTTCGCTAGCATATAACTTATAACCTATATAAGCATTCCTCGATAAATTAATGGCTATCCAACACTAAAATTTGTGTCAATTCGAATGAGTCGAAAGATTACCGCGTTCAAACAAAAAAAAATTGTTTAAGCTGTAAATATTAGTATAGATATTGTTATTACAGATTAATTATTATTATTACATTACTGATGGAAGTAGCATAGTAGTTACAGGCGATCAGAACACTGCAAGATGTAGACTTTAATAAAGTGATTCATCTCTGCTGCTGTAAAAAATCTCTCAACCAGAATGTACACTATAAGGTTTTAAAAGTATCTTATTTGTAACGTAGATGGCTCAAGCAAGTCGGGAGTGTTAGGGCCATAAAATTATTAGCATAAATGGGCCATTGTTCTACCGAGATCGTTACGCTGGCAGCCATTTGTATAAATATCTGTGGCGGAAAAAGTCGCGGCCGGATTAAGTTGCGCGTCGTACATTATGAGAACATCCGCATTATATTTCACTGAGCGCCATGAATTATGTTCCGTTGGACCGTACAGTGTAAAGTTACTTGGAATCAGGCGATGGAAAATTCCTTTTTGGCCGCTTGAATTTTTCACAGAATGTTCGCTCGATTTATGCAAGTATGTTTTGATGCTTTACTTGCTTAATCATAAACTTTTGTCTACAACTATACTATTATGGAATCAGAAACCGTAAAATATCAGATGCATAACGTCCATCAAAAGAGATTAAGATTGCGTTCATAAACCTAAGGTTTCTAAATAACACATTTGGTATTCTCTTCATGAGTATAGTGTTGATAAAGTTGTGCATGCAACTGCTCATAATTAGGGTAATACTTACGCGTGTGTTACCATTACTCACGCTGTTGTTGCTAGTTTCATACTCGTGTTTTAATACAACTTACTATTTAAAATGTGTGCTACATATTTATATATATATTACCTATTCATATTATTGGTAACATACATTTTTACTATAGGTGGTAGATCTCAGTAAGAGTACTACATATATATATATATATATATACATCAGTGAGTACCTACTTCCGCAGTATCAGTTATGCAGCCTCCAATGTGAATAATCAGTCGATTGAACATTTAAAAGAACCAACTAAATCTATTTTCATGAGTTTATGTGTTCCTAGTCTTCCTATAGTCCTAGTAGGAGCACGTATTCTCATATCTTCGTACGACCAACGGTCGGTATAACAAAGGTTATGTTAAAATAAAGGTAAAAAGATGCGTTAGCGTCTATACTAGTTTGTGGTAAGAATTTAATGAGTAAAGCAACATCTAAGACATTTCTCTTTACGCGGACAAATAGCTCTTTAGCAAAGATTTAAAAATAAAAATCCTAGCCACCACTCGCAGCTACGTTTGCTAGAATATGAAATAGTCAGTTGTCAGTAAAGGCCAAAACGATAACAGAAGTTAAGAGAATTATTTTAGTAATTAGAGAACAAGTAGTAAGCAACCTCTAATTAAACAAACATACTAATATTAACTCTTTTTATAACATTAAAGTAGCATTGCCATCCAGCGTAGCAATGCCGCCAGCGTTTTGGCAACTTTTCCCCCACATGGGGCTTATAGATTAGTTTTTATTATTATTTATTAATACCTTGTAAATAAATCAATTTATTTGTCCTAATTCAATTTGATCAAGTTTGTAAAATTAATTATACATTAAAGTAGTGAAATTTTATGCTGAGTTCCTGTACTGAGTTAGCATGTACTTACATAATGACTATGTATGTGTGCCAAAACCCAATATTTGTAAAGTCAACATTTGTTATATTTAACCCATTATTTTTTCAGGACTCGAATCATTTTTATTGTGCTTGTTTTGTATATGTATATTCAAACTTAGCATTGTTCCCGGTACAAAATTACGTTATAAGATATTTGGTGAGACCTTATGTTAGATGTTTTTTCTTCAAGGATATATTTTTACGATATCCGGTGATGACAAGACGGGCCAGTTGTTCGCTCGATGGTGGCTTAGATAAATAATTTATGACATAAGAGTAAATTTTCTCTAGTTAATATTTTTTTTGGCTGTTTTGGCGATACATAAATATTTTTTCTTATATTCACATGCTCATACCATTACAATCCAACTTATTCGTCGTAGTCCTAATTACGAAGGAGGGTGCTATCTTCTTAAACTGTTAGCCTTTTTATAATAGTGTGCTAGTAGGATCTTTTGCCGGTGATACGAAAGGTCTCGTGTACGGGACCTTGGGATGCATAATTTTTTCTTTCAATTATTTTAGATATGCGAATGAGCTTTTCAAAATTGTAGCCCCCTTTGTTCGCCTCTTTTTTAGTATTGTGATGAGACGCTTGGAAGAAAGTCAATACTTTATTTATGGCTGTATAAGTATAGATGCGTTAGTTCGGTATGCTGACCAAGGAATTCACAGCATCCGCCTCCGGCACCGTATTTCAATTTTATTGGTCTCGTGTTCGGATTTAGAGTGATCTTGCTATTTTTTACAGATCTTGTTGAAACATTGTATCATTGCACTCTGGACATTCCGATACGCCTCCGCAAGTCAGTTCCCAAGATCCTGTATTGCTGATAGAGCCCAGCGGTGGAACTCTCTACAAAGATAACGATTGCTCTACAACCAACGTCGGTCGGTAAATCACCACAGACTGAAAATATACCTTAGCTGTGCCATCCTCGTAACGGGCCGAACTAACATTAAGTTGAACAAGACTGTGACGATTTAACGATTGTCACTAGGTTCTCTAACTCGTGCTAACATGTCGAGACTTCCGCCCCTAGTACCTGTATAAAATTGACAATTATTTCAAAATTAAAGGATCCTGTGTGCTCTAACTTTTCCCTATGATTATTTTCGTCTTTAATTGGTATATGCGAATTCCTAGATTATTGCTACTAACTTCCATTTTGTTCACAAGACTGAATGTTTCTGCTTCGTCGGCGGCTGACAGATTTGCTTTTTTTAAACTATTCCTACGCTCAATTCTCCATTCGCAGATCTGTATCATGATATATTCTCCATGCGCGTTAGTAGAATAGGCGATTATATGCATGCTTGCCAAACACATTTTTTAAAATGGTTTGGACTAGAAATCACACGATCTAACTTTACCAACAGCTCCTCGAATGTATAATAAGCTAATGGTAGAGTTACCAGAAATATAAAAGTATTTTTACCTATACACTAATTAGAGACGATAGGTACATAATCCAGGTGATGCTACATGCCACAAATCGGTCCCCATCCAGCATAATACGGGCAGTATTAAGTGCCTGGATACTCTCAACTCTGACAGAACCTAATTCCATAGACAGCTCCAGTTGGCACTGCCGAAGGCTTTACTATAATCATAGAAATATACGACAGGCGCGTATTCAAATCGTATGCTTTCTCGATTAATTCTGATCTTCAGAATTTACTCACGCGTAGGTAACCTTCCTTTTGACAAATTCTGCCTGCTCTTACGGAATCTGCCAAACCAGGTAGTGTAGGATGCGGTTGGTAATTACGTATAATAAGTAATATCTTGCACGCGTGAGAGATGAGGGTTCGGTTGTTGTCCCCTTTTTTTGTGGATCCTTTTTTGTAAGGCATGATGACAACACTTCGGGCGGCCATTTACCGGTGCGCCAGGTTTTAATGCAGATACTATGCACTACTTCAATGGCGAGATCCCCGAGAGCTTTCAATATATGTGCTGTTATGTCGTACTATTTCTGGCCGTAGGATGCATGGACTGGGAAATCCCAGCATGACTGCGTCGGTTGATGGACCCGGAGTTTTCACAGAAGCGACGCCAGGCCTTCGCAATTTAGTCCAACTCGTGTACTAGATGGCCTTTGTTATCATCAATTTTCCAAGATGTAGCCTTGTATTGTTGAGTAAGATTGTGAAGTTATATAAACAAGTCTGCAGTCTTTACATTATTTATGCCAATCTATGGATCAATTGACATTTCACCCACCTGTCGAGATTCCGTAACAATTCAACCCAATTTATTTTAAACTAGCTGATGCCTGCGACGTCATATGTGCAGCATTAGTACTTCGAGTAGCTTATTATCTTCTCCAAAGCCATATTATCTATCTCTAAACCAAAATGTCATAAAATATTAACTGTAAATTTAAAGTACTTAGTAAATCAATCAGTAAACACTAATAATAAAATACAGTACTTAACTACGTACCTACATACAAATATAAAATTACTCACCATGGAAAAAAACTGTCATTAAATTTCATCACCCTTGACGGTCGGTATAGGGTACGTTCTGGAAAGCGCCGTCTACGCTCATAACTGTCGCGCCCTGGTTTGCCGTTTCCTTTGGTTGACAGTGACAGCTCACAAAGACCACGTAAACCCACCTAAGATCTGCGAGCGTTGACGTATCGAGTTCACTCAGTCGCTCACGATGATCGTGGGCTTGTAAGGGAATGCGTGTGCGAACGCAGGGAGTGATTCCGGAACGTATCGTGTATCGAGCGAAATCGAAATGATAGCGTGCTTTTGACTAAGCATCAGAAACTGACTTAAACTTTGACAGAACTGTTACTGAACGATAGTAAACAATCGTAATGATGACAGTTATATTACGTATACCTACATTAACGTAGGCCGAGATCTTGTTATTTTGTCTATCTTGTTATCTTGTGTTTTTGCTATGCTTTTTCACCTGCGTGGTGATGGATGATGATGATGAAAAGTATCCTATGTGTTAATCCAGCTCCTCATCTACCTCCATACCTAATTTCATCAAAATTGCCCCCGCCGTTTGAGCGTGTAAGAGTAACAAATATCCACACATTCATACTCACAAACTTTCGCGTTTACAATATTAATAAATAATAAATAGTAGGATAGTAGATACTTCCGTACAATATCAGTACAAGGTCCTAAATTATTCAAACGCTTCCTAAATCGTGTATTTCCTGTAGGTAATTGTATGTTCATGTAATTTTATATGTAAAACTATAGATATGTATGGGTAACTTAGATAATCTAAACAACCAGTTTAGATTATCTAAGTTTGTTACCAATTTTGATCTTAATTATTGTAAGTAGTAATTGTTGATTTTAAGTTTTTTAGACACACACAGGACAAACAAAAGCCTATTTAATTATCCTCTCTCAACAATGTCCATTCCTAATACATGTAATAAAAATGAAACGGATCGCTGTCTTTACGCGGAAGATATATGAGAAAAAAAATATTGGAATTTTTATAAACGAAAAATGAATGAAAAAAATATTGTTTGTTTATCTGTTTGTCTGTGCGTTTGTGCACGCTAATCTTAGAAACAGCGTATCCGATTTAGATGTGATTTTGAAAAATATTTTGTGGTTAAGACATCAACTGTCACTATTTGACAGCTGTCACAGCTGATACCTAAATCGGTGTTATTTTCGACTCTAATGTAAATTTGACATGTTTGTCACAAACATTTTTTGATATTGGCCAGTAGTAATATGGGTAATGAATATTCCCCTGTTACTACTACAGCAGTTAGTTGTACCACGGGTAAAAAAAATACCCGCCTTACTACTGGTAGTAACGTGGGTAATGAATGTAACATTTAGTGTTTGTTTAATGTCAATCGGTTCATAAAAAGGTATTTAAATTTAACTGAATAGAATTGCTGTCAGCTGTGAAGAGTTTTATGTAAAAAAAAACTAGTTAAAAAAATACTGAGGCCATGTGACTTTCTAAACAGCCAGTGTGAACTTAGCGCAAACTTCTTTGAGCGGAATAAGCCGCAACAAATATGCGTAATTGAATGAGTTCCATATTTAAAATTTAAAAAGTCGACATAAATTGGCGGGATACTATCTGTTAATGTAAATAATATCTGTTATATATCTGTGACGAAATTAAAAAAAATAGGTAATCTTTTTCAACACACTTGCTTATAAAGTGGCTCTATGGTCACCGCAATTAGGCACAGAATGACACCCATAATCAAACTGTGACTTTTTCATTGCTATAACTCCCTAGTGAGTAGTAATTTTTAAACTTTTGCGATTTGAACACATGTTTTAAATGTTTATCGGTCGTCAAACGTTGAGCGAAAGGTACATATTTTTACCTATATTAAATAATACGTGATAAGTCCCGATAAACATTTAAAACATCCCTAGTAAGTTATAGTTTCTTTTTAAATTTTATTGGTTGAGGTGCTTTTATTAGTGAAATTTAAGCATGACAAGTAGAAAAAGAAGTTTTTTTTATAGTGGTTCATCAAAGTGACTCGCTCTCACCTGAAGGAAAGCGAAGATGGAATCAAGAAGCGATTACCAATAGTGCAGCCGTAAGCTGCACTAATAAACACCCCTATGATGTCCTGAGAGATGCTTTATCACGCCACGCTTAAAAGACCCAGGGTCATAGCTGCAAGGAAATACGTACGCCGGCACAATTTACTAACACGACAGAGGTAGGAACTGCCAAACTTTTTGGTTTGTGGTAAGAAGTTTTGAAAGAGATGAGTTCGGGATCGGAATGCTGTATAATGTATACTTTAATGTACTGTTATGTTAATGGGTATGATTAATGTATGCATGTATGGTAGTGGGTTAGGTTAGTGAATTTAGTTTTAGTTAAGATGTAAAGGCTAAATAAAGGAAGGAAGGAAATTACTGGGCGAATGAGACTTATAAACCAATGTCTCGGGGTGAAAAGCGCAGTGCATCTCACACAAAACTTCAGTTCTATGTACTGGCACTTCAGTAGTATCAACATGAGGGCAGGAGTAGGCCCCATCATCAGCCGCAAGACTTGCCCATCAGTCATACCTTATTGCTAGAAGGTCTCTGCTTTACCTGCCCAAATTGACTTTCATCTGTCCGTATGTTTGTTAGATTGTATGTACTTCCTGTACAGGTCGCATGTTTAACCAATTTTTACGAAAATTGATATGTTCTACTTACTGTTAAATATAATTTTTTGTCGTCGGTAATTTTGAGTGGGGCGATTTTTCAAGAAAAGGGGGGAAGTTTGCTGCGGCGCTATTTACTGACTGATTTAAAAAGATGGTGATCCTATACACATTAGGTACCTGACTTTATAGAGGAATTTCGAATATGAGCATAATTGAGTGGTTACCGAGATAATAATGGGTGGTGAAGTACTGGGAAATATCGCCGCAGATAAGACTATGTGCTCGCGAGGTCTACTGTTCGCAGAACTACTAGTATATTATACACATTCAACTATTGATAAGAATTATTGTAAAAATCCGAGATGGAATCGTGTAAAAAAACACACAAAAATGGAAAACATACAGCCGATTTGAGACATGACCATACTTAATAGAAAAGTTTTGAAATTAAACAACCGCAGCTGTGGCACAGATATAAAATGGGTTTTACCGCACATAAGCGAACTTTCCCTAAGTAGGCGAGAAATCATTACTGAAAACAAACAGTTGGGCACATTTTTAACTTCAACCAACTGTAACTAATGCGATTGTTTAAGCTTAAGTAAAGTTTGCTAGTTCTCAGTTTTGTCTGCTATGAAATTGGCAAAAGAATAAAACATCTAAGCTATCTATTTATACAATGAAATATAATCGTTCTTACTAATGTCAATGGGGCACTTACTAATTGTCATATTACATTTATTATTTCTTAAATCGACAACCGGATCGGAACGCGACCACGACTGAGAAGATCCGGCAAGAAACTCAGCGGGCTTGTCTTTTTACTTTTCTTTTTATAGCCAATTTCTTAATGTATATAAAAAATGTTCGTTTATTTTTAGCTCCAGTGTATTGCCATAGAAAAGAGACCATAATAATGTTATCAGTAGGGTAAGGCACGCTACACTTTGCCATGGTATAATACACGAGTAGGTAGATCCTGGAGTGATCAGTCCCAATCTGTTTTATCCTCCAAGTAAACCGAAATTTTGTAATAACCTTTTTGACAGAGTTTAGTTTTAAGTTTTAAAGTATTATTTTAAATTAAAGTAATTTTAAACTTATTAATAGGCAAATCTCTGATAATTATCGACATTATTAGAGACAGAATAGTATACATTGTCCCATAAAAGAATGACTTATTCTGTAGAGACGCGTTACATGTACGAATAGCTTGTGCTTATTCCGCATGTTGATGGAATTAGCATCTCTCCTTTTTTCAAAACTGTATATTTATTATGATACCGTTTTTATGCGTTAAGTTAATATTATTAAATTGCCTGGGATTTTACCGTTCACCAAGTAGGCCTGGCAAGCACCACTTAGCAATAAAAAAGTGACAATTGAATTCAGTCCAAACTATAATTTATTCGAAATACATTTGTACCTACAGCTGTGGCACAGGTAACTGACAGCTTATACGAAGAATTTTATGGTTATTCTTTCGCCAATTAAAGTAAAATTTTCGTAAATGAAGTAATTGTATTTTTATAACTTGTACTTACAGCGTGCTATCATTTAAAAAAAACGAGTGATCGGAATCCGATTTATTTCAATGCGGGTTTTTGGAATATGGTCCGTTTCCATGTTTCATGGAAATCGGATATATTCAGTTTTACTGCTGATAAGGATCTTACATAAGTATATACTGCCAATGAATCCTTGATACTACGGCAGTAAGAAACTGCAAAGATATAATTTCATTTCAAGTTCATATAATCTATATACTTCTAATAAAGGAGCAGAGTCAGAACACGTAAAATAACCTACTGAACAAGAATATGAAAAGTTTTTGAAAAATATTCTGTCTGTTTGTCTGTCTGTCTGTCTATATGTTCAAGCATAACTTAAAAACTACCGCAGAGATTTCGATGAAATTTAGTATATAGATAGAATAGAAACCGTAGCCACTAACTTTTTTACTTGATCCGTTACATAAATACAAGATGGCAGCTTGATCTCTCTATGCTCTCTATGTCTCATATAAAACTGGGGTCTCGATTGTCTGGTCGGTGCGCATGAACTCTATGGTACGGTTAAAAACTTACGATATAAGAATAAAATAAAACCAGCACACCGGTGTGTGTATTACAGGGGGTAGGAGGGTAGAGGCGTATAAACAACCTCGCATTTAAAGATTTTCGGTTTAGTTTAAGGTTTCAGAAAATAGTTTTTTAAAATACAACAAAACAAATTGTCGCGTCTATACCCTTTATCCTCAAAGGGGTAGGCAGCGGTGTTTTAATTTAAATACCTACGTTTTGCCAGGAGGATATGTTTTTGGGTGCGAGCCTATTGCCATCTATGGGGTACCCTTTCAGACTGCTATTGAGAATTTCTTTGTCAGAAAACCCTATAACAAGATTCTTCAGTGGCGCTTCCACCACTACACCAAGTCCAAGCGAGTAAAGCCGCTGGCGGGTCAGCTAGTGAAAAAACAAAAACGACAGCGATGACATAAACCTCGAGAATATAGATAAGGGGCAAAATAGAGTTTAATTTGTTTACATATACTTATACGTGACCCAAATATTCAACTGTAAGCAATTGAGGTTTTCATGGAATCGATTACGGCACGCTATTTTTATCCGACTACATTGTCGATGTCATTTTTCCAACTTATAACTTTGATAAATTACATTGTATCAATATTTTTTTAACTAAATAGGTATACGAAATTTAAATGTGTCAATTGGAAAAATAAAACGATGTACTTACTATGAATATATAGTTACTGATATTGTGACCTAATGATGCGGTTAAATGCGCAGAAAGTGCACACTTCTTCGTAATTTAACTTTCAACTTACTTATCGAGGCTTTTGCTTTAAATAACATGAAAATACAAAAATCTCTGCTATGCAGTTTAATATTTTGCAAGACACGAATCATGTCATTAAGGCTCTGAGTGTTACCCGTTCTCCTCCTGAACATCGCTAAGGCGAGATTGTTTCAGGTTTGTTTTGTAACCTAATTGTTGTGATTTAGGAAGCGCGGGTGCTAAAGTAGCCAACACAAAGGGGTCTAAGCTCTGATATAATCTTAACAGAGACATTAAGTTGGAATATAACAGACACTATTTCTCCCCGAGATAACCAGCACCTACAGACCTGTTTCATTTAAGTTATTAGAATCGTGAGAATTCAAGGAAAGTGTTAAGCGAAGTAGCTGAACTGTAGATAATAGGAATATCTTCGTGAAGTTAATTGAATTTCAAGCGACTAGAAACATTGATTACAACCTTTGATTTCTATATTAGACTTATTATATAGGTACAATCGCTAGCAATAAGATGTATAGGCTCATTCTATATTTTCACAACTAGAATAAAGTATAGTGCAATATATAGGTAATACTACATTTCGTTATAAAATTCATTAAATAAAATTATAAGATGTAGTTAGAAAAATGATTCAAATTACTAATTAACTATTAATATGAAGAAAAAATGGTGTTAATTTTACGTACATTTGTATCAGAAATAATTCTGTAGTAGAACAGATCAAATTGCCAGCAGACCCCAATCGCAGTAAAAGATTCGTGTTATGTGATCCGCAGGGACTATACAACTCGTATACATGACTCACATAAGTTCCAGCAGCGAAGCACCTAGTAACCTCAGCTCTTTTGGATATATTTTGTGAAGGGAGAGAAGAAGGGCAGGGGATCCGGAAAAGCAATACCAACTAGCCTCGCCAGCTCGACATCTCTCCAGACGGCAAGATCCAAGCCGATTTTCGTTCGGTGTAATTTTCACTTCAGTTCAAGTATCGTTTATGTTTTAATAATACGAGTACAAAATTCAGCCGAACACCAAAGGGGGTTCAATTATCACATCCAAGATTCTTTACAAATACAAATTCAATAGAGAAACTAGATTTTCACGACCAGAAAACAACATTAACAATTGAATTTGTAATTTAAAAAAAAAGTGACTTAGCAAGTGCTGCCCTATCAAGGTTTAAAGTGTAACCGCACGGCCCAAACAAATACGGAATCAATTTTGGCAATTATGAAATGTATGATTTTATGCATGCAAAATAGTTGCATCAAGTGAGATTTTAATTTTAAATATGACAAACTAAGATATTAAATAGAAGAAAAAAGGGTAAAAGGTCGTTAATAAAGTTTTGGACTTTCTCCAAAATATGCGGCATAAGCAGTTCTATTTTTCGACTGCGTTGATTTAGAGGCTCGTTTTCAACAGCTCTAAGGAACTGTAGCCAAGTATTCATATTACTATTAATTTGATACCTTTCTTAGAAAAAGGGTCTTTGTTAATCTAATTGGTCTCTTACATATCAAAACCTATCGGGTACTTCCCGTGAACCTAAAATCATGAAAAAGAAACAAGGTGTCACAGCACAAACAGCAACAGGGTCTAGGGATATTTAAATTAAACCTAAATCACTAAAATTCTATTAACATATTGTTAAGACGAGGTCACGTCTGGTGAAGTCTACGCTCCGTCCAAATCGTGCCCAAATCCAAAACCCCGAAAAGTTTCAACTTGAACTTTAAAACCGTTTTCAGTGCTTAGCTGAATGCGACACAGTGGATGAGTTGAACAACGGGTTGGTGGAAACTGTCCAAGCGGTTGGGTCCGAATTCTGTGAGACCAAACGCCGCAGGAAAGCTCAAAAACTCTCAAAAGAAACTCTGAAACTAATGGCAGAACGGAGCGAAATGAGACTGCAGTCCGCAGTTGATATGTCGGATTACGGTAAACTCAATAGACGAATTTGGAAGTCCATGCGACACGACTTGCGTGCTTATAATACTGCGCGTATTACGGCAGCAATTGAGCGGAACCAGGGCTCTAAAGTGTTTGCAAAGGATTCGTCTATTGGGCAAAGCCAAATGACAAAACTGAAGACCGAAAATGGCAGTATCGTTTCATCCAAGCCTGAGATTCTGAGAGAGATTGAGAGCTTCTATCAACAGTTATATACCTCGACGCGCGAACCCGTTACTGAAGCAGCTCAGGACACCAGAGCAAAGTTAGTCCGACACTATACCGAAGACATCCCGGACATCAGCCTGTACGAGATTAGAATGGCTCTCAAACAGCTTAAGAACAACAAGGCGCCAGGAGAGGACGGAATTACGACTGAACTTCTGAGAGCGGGTGGTAGACCGATACTTTTAGTCCTCCAGAAGTTATTCGATTCTGTCATCTTCGAAGGCAAAACACCGGAAACGTGGCACAAGAGCGTGGTGGTGCTGTTCTTCAAAAAAGGTGATAAAACCTTATTGAAGAATTATAGGCCCATATCGCTCTTGAGCCACGTGTACAAGCTGTTTTCGAGAGTCATCACGAACCGTCCCGCACGCAGGTTTGATGAGTTCCAGCCTCCTGAACAAGCCGGTTTCCGAAGAGGCTTTAGCACCGTAGACCATATTCATACACTACGGCAGATTATACAGAAGACCGAAGAGTATAATCAGCCACTGTGTCTAGCGTTTGTGGATTACGAGAAAGCCTTTGATTCTATCGAGAAGTGGGCCATACTGCAGTCCTTGCAGCGATGCCAAATTGACTATAGGTATATCGAAGCGTTGAAGTGTTTATACAGCAAGGCCACTATGTCAGTCCGATTACAGGACCAGAGTACAGAACAAATTCCATTGCAGAGAGGTGTGAGACAGGGAGACGTCATCTCTCCGAAACTGTTCACTAACGCATTGGAGGATGTTTTCAAACTTTTGGACTGGAAAGGATGTGGCATCAACATTAATGGCGAATACATCACTAACCTTCGTTTTGCCGATGATATAGTTATAATGGCGGAGTCGCTCGAGGATATCGGCACCATGCTCAACGATCTCAGTAGAGTTTCCCAACAGGTTGGTCTTAAGATGAACATGGATAAGACGAAAATCATGTCCAATGTCCATGTTCCACCTATACCGGTAATTGTTGGAAACGATACACTCGAAGTAGTAGACGAGTACGTCTACCTGGGACAGACTGTCCAATTAGGTAGGTCCAACTTCGACAAGGAGGTCGCACGAAGAATCCAGCTCGGATGGGCAGCGTTCGGGAAGCTTCGATCCATCTTTTCGTCCCCAATACCTCAGAGCCTGAAAACCAAGGTTTTCAACCAGTGTGTGTTGCCAGTGATGACTTATGGCACTGAGACGTGGTCCCTTACTGTGGGCCTCATTAACAAGCTTGAAGTCGCTCAACGAGCAATGGAGAGGGCTATGCTTGGGGTTTCCCTGCGTGATAAGATCCGAAATGAGGAGATCCGTAGGAGAACTAAGGTCACCGACATAGCTCTCAAAATTAGCAAGTTGAAGTGGCAATGGGCAGGCCACATCGCTCGCAGAACTGATAACCGATGGGGAAGAAAGGTTCTCGAGTGGCGACCACGCACCGGAAGGCGTAGTGTAGGCCGGCCCCCCGCTAGGTGGACCAACGACCTCATAAAAACCGCGGGGAATCGCTGGATGCAGGAAGCGAGTAGCCGGTCCAAGTGGCGTTCTATGTTCAGCAGTGGACGTCTTCCGGCTGATAATGATGAAATGATGATGATGATTGCTAAGACACCTACACATTAAAATAAACCTTGTTTAGTAGCATATCTAATCTAAACTTTTAAATAAAGTGAAATTTAAAAAAAACTTAGAGGAAAAAGAAAAACTCAAACAAAATTTCAATCTTAACTTTATTTTTGAAACATCAAAACCTAAATAAAACAACTATTTTTTTATAAAAATTGTTGAAAACTTAAAATTAATATTCCGTGGATCCACCTAAGACTCTCCTGGCACATCTGCAGCGGTTCTGCATACTCAAAACAAGGGTGTCAATATCCTGTTGTGGAATACTGTCCCAAGTCCTGCTAAGATGCAAGAAAAGCTGGTTTTCATGCACAATATCTTCAGGGAAATTCCTAAGAGCTCTTCTCTGAAGCATATCCCAGGCATGCTCAATAGGATTTAAGTCAGGGGATTTTGCTGGCCAGTGTAAAGCTTGGATATCATGCTGTTGTAACCAACTTGTAACGATACGCGCCGTATGTAGACGGGCATTGTCGTGTCCCATTTGCTGTCTGTGGGGCAAGATTACAGGCTCTAGCACCTCATCTCGGTATTTTAGAGCAGTCATATAGCCTTGTATCCAAACGAGGTCCGTTCTACCGCCTAGACGAATTCCTGCCCAAATCATAATCGTGCCACCTTGATATGCATGAACTTGTTATGGGTGCTGCAGTCGATTCCAACGTCCAAGTTCTCTCCAAACTCTTCGCGAATCAGGATGAAATCCAAACCTGGATTCATCAGTGAAAAGCACAAGTGACCATTGAGAATGGTTCCAGTTTTCGTGTGCATTGTAATCTTCTTCTTCGATTGCCTCTCAGCGCTAGTACCCGAAGTGGCCTACGAGCACGTAGGTTGACTTTGTGCAGTCGTCTTCTCAAAGTTTGACCGCGTACCAGCAAACCATACTCTCTATAGCCTTTGAACCAATTGCATCGCCGTTACATTAGGTTGACTTCGTGCAGCATTTACTATGAATCGGTCCTGTACACGTGTTGTAATGCGTTGAGGTCCTCTGTGCCGTTCCACCACTTCCCCCGTGACACGATAACGTGACCAAAGCCTGGATATAACGCTCTGACTGGTCTTCATGGCTTCAGAAACCGCAATTTGGGTAGCGCCAGCTTGAATCATGCCCACTGCTTTTAACATTTCGTTCCTGGTCAAGTGTCTACGTGGCATGATTAAATGAACACCGGAGATGCGTTGGACAAAGATTTATAGAAATTTATGGAGTTTTAATTAAGTAAGAAGTTCGTGAAGATTTACTTCTTTGAAAGAAATTCAATGAATGCGAATTTCATCTTCAAACAAAACCTTTTATATACAAATTGGAATTTAAAAAAGGAACTTAATAATGTTTTTATAATCTGTCATCAATAGTTTTTTTGTAAGGCCAGTACTTTTTAAGTTATTTAAAAAAAGTTTTATAAATCCCTAGACCATGTTGATGTGTGTAATAGAAAAAATTCGAATATTTGTAGGAATACCTACAAATATTCGAATTTTTCGCAATTTTATTATGATATAAATGCTGGAATACCAGGATTTATATCATAATAAAAATGCGATTACGAATTTACATTTGCAGATGAATAGTTGCCAGTGTTACCGATGTATCGGAGAACATATTTTAAACGGTATAATTTAGTTAATCTTTTAGTTGTTTTATGGAATGGAACGCTTGGTTAGCGAATCTTGTCCGATAAATTTTTCATACTATTCATTTCTAATTTTGTGTGCACCACTATCCGCCGCGCCGTTGGATTCCAATGTTCAATTTAAAGGGGAACTTACAACAAACTGTCGTCGGCCTTCCCGCCTGTTATTCAAACCTATACGATCAGTCGTGAATCTAGACGAGTTGAAATTTAATGCCACTCAATTTGTTCAGATCAGCACTCATACTCAAGTAGTAATTTACTAATAAAGTGTTCTTCCAGAGTTTGTATGATCGAAAGTAGTTCACATGTTTATTTAGTTGTATTATTTTCCATGTTCTATTTATATTAGATGGTTGTCGTAAGAACTAATCAGGAATAAGATTATTTGATGCGCCTATAGCTAGTTATGCAAGCTTATAGCAAGGCTTGTGAAGGTCAGTTTCTAATCAGGCGTACACTGATGCAATCCCTCCCTCGGGCTCCTAAGCATTCGTGAATCGTGATGAAATCCACAGCATGGTGGCAGGGGTATTTTCTAGTTCCATCAAGATTGAACACTGTCACAATAAACCTAAGGGTATGTTCTAGCTGTTGACCTATGAAGCTATATAGCCAACATATTTTGTCTACTGCCCAATTTGATAATAAATTATTTTTTAACGGCACCATTTTTTCACCTACTAAAAAGCTATAACTTCAAATAAATTAATTATTGTGCGCTATGTTAGCGGAGAGTTAAACATTCATCCTGAAACGAAACTTTTACTATAACCAGCAAGAGATTAACCTGAGACCTGAACGCAGTAGGTAGTAAACACCGGCCAATGAGAATAATTATAGAACACAACTTTATAGTATTCAGACCATCTTTTCTATTCAATAAGTTTGTTGATGTCAGATTCCAATTTACTCAAGAAAATAACGCCCCCTTTTTTTCTGGGTCTCTAACTGCCCCCCTTTAGGCCTGCAGCGCCTACAAGGGGGTGTTATAGCCCACTTTGGGGAAGGCTGCTATATTTAGTATGATATTCTAGGTCTAGGACCAACTTCGATCACATCATCTCTTCATTCATGTCCAGTGATGTTGTGGTCGAACACTAGAGATAAATTGTGATCAAACGCAATTCTATCATCTCTATCAGTTTTAAAAAAGATCGCAATAGGCTCGCCTCCTACTCCACTAAACCAAAGACATAACTGGAGAAATACTTACGAGTATTTATCATACACCTTGACATGTAAAAGCTTGGTGGTATGGATATACTTGATACCTACTCTTATAACTTGATTGAAACTTTGTATAATATAAATTAAATAATAAGTATTATCAAGATATTACACATTTTTAATGTTATTTTGACGGTTTACCTACTCGTGTGTTCCCTGCGCCTAAAAAAATCATCATCGCAAATAACATAGGTAACTTTATTATGAAAATTGACGTCGTTCACGAGAGTACCTAATTCCTTTTTTCATATTAATGAAAAACGGGAATTACTCTAATAAACTGTAACTATAGGTAGAAAGATCTGACTTATTTTCGTGGGTGATTCTCGTTTTTCAAATTAAAAACATAGTTAGGTACTGTATAACTTACATATAAATTACATACTTAACTAAATCTACAGTATAATAAAACAAAGTGGTATAAAAGCGTTCATAAGTAGGCATGCTTATCATTTAACTGGAAAAGATATATTCTTTTTAGAGCAACGAGAACAATATCGACAGTAAGTAGTCAAGAACCTTGGTTTTGGCTTATTCTGTGAGCATTTATTGCCTGTTTGCGCGACGAAACCTCGCAATTGCAACAAAGATTTTAGGGTTTCAGAGAATGGATTCTTCTTATCCGACCAATGTAACGTAGCTTCGTACAAGGAGAGAGAATAGATAATGTTATTGCTATGTAAACAATGCTGTAAAATTTAGATAAATCTCACACAGCGTTGTGAGACAGATTTTGGTTTGTCACTATTCGTTTTCCTAATAAAAACAAGACGTTACGAGATAAATTCGTCATCGTACCCTTAAAATTCGGGTATGGTTTCGTTTGAAAGTTTGAATATAGGTAAATATGTTACGTGCGACTATTTTTATTTCAACCTTTTCAGAACTGTTGTTGTTGTTGTTCAAAAGGCGAATGATTTTAGTCATTGTCTTTTTATTAATATTATCATGTCAATTATGGTGAAATCTATCTTCTATTCTATACTTATAATACAGGAGTAGTAGTATCCAAAAAGTCTGTACTGGACGACAAATAAAAAAAAAGTGGGTCAGAAGACGTAAAATTACCTAGTGAATAAGAATATGAGTTTTTTTAAACAAATGTCTGTCTGCCTGTCTGTATGCTCACGCATAACTTAAAAACTACCGAACATATTTCGATGAAATTTCCATGACATCCATGACAGTCCCATGTAATAGGGGCGATTCTAATGTCATCTACGGGGTACTGTTAAAGAATCCGGACTGCCATTGAGAATTTCTTTGTCGGATAAACCCAATAACTGTCCAACCCGGGGATCGAACCCAGGACCCCGAGATTCCAAAACGGCGCTTCCACCACTACACCAAGACCACCAATGGAGCGAAGCCGCTGGCGGTTCAGCTAGTTAAATAAACTATAAAATCATCATCATCATCATCATCAACTTAGCCGTAGAACATCCACTGCTGAACATATTCCTTCCTCATAATTTTCCAAAATAACCGGTTGGAAGCGGCCTGCATCCAACGTTGTCCTGCAACCTTTAACAGGTCGTCTGTCCACCGTGCCGGTGGACGACCTACGCAGCGCTTGCCGGTAGGTCTCCATTCCAGAACCTTCCGGCCCCATCGGCCATTTGATCTGCATGCTATGTGCCCTGATCACTGCCACTTTAACTGGCTAATCTTCTGGGCTATGTCGGTGACTTTCGTTCTTCTACGGATCTCCTCATTTCTCATTCGATCACGTAGAGAAACCCCGAGCATAGCCTCTCCATAGCTCGTTGTGCGACTTTAAGCTTAGTTATGAGGCCCATAGTAAGAGACCACGTTTCAGTGCCATAAGTCATTACAGGTAACAACATTGGTCGCAGACTCTTGTCTTGAGGCACTGAGGTATTTTTGACGAGAAGACTTCGTGAAGTTTTTGGAACGCTGCCCAGCCGAGTTGGAGCCGAGTACGCAACTCTACCGGAGATCTGCTCCACATTTCTGATTCAATCACGTAGAGAAACCCCAAGCATAGCCCCTCTTCACAGCTCGTTGTGCGATTTTGATCTTGCTTATGAGGCTCACAGTAACGTTTCAGTGCCAAAGTCATAACTGGTCTAACACACACTTTTCAAAGACTTTAGTCTTGAAGCACCGAGGTATTTTGGACGAGAAGACTTCGCGAAGCTTCCGGAACGCTGCCCAGCCGAGTTGGATTCGCCGATTGACCTCTTTCTCGAAGCTGAACGTGCCTAGTTGGACTGTTTTGTTTTGTTTTTGACTTGTCTTAGGTATATTCTTTCTAGGTTGTTTCAACAACTTCGAGAACTGAGTTCTCAACTGATACTGGGGTAAGCCAACAAAAAACTGAGTATTATAATTAAGTACTGAATATACTTTCATATGCATTGAGTAAAAATCTGTTCATTTAGAATTACAAACTAGACACTTCCATTTTAATTGATCTGTGTGTATGTACATGTATAGATGTTACCTACCACACTGCCCCAATTCTCAGACATAATTACCTATTATTTTACAAGGGAATTTCTAAATTATTCGGAATCAATAACCCTGATAGTATTTTATTAACGTTAATCTCACCATAAGGGACACTGACAGTTTGAAGTCGGTTGTTGTATTTCAAGGCATGAAAAACTATTTTTTAAGTTATTGTTTAGTAACCATAACCCTAATAGTTTTTATATGAATGATAATTACGCCATAAGGGGCATTGTCTGTTTGAAGTCAGTTGTTGTATTTCAAGGCATGAAAAACTATTTTTTAAGTTATTGTTTAGTAACCATAACCCTAATAGTTTTTATATGAATGATAATTACGCCATAAGGGGCATTGTCTGTTTGAAGTCAGTTGTTGTATTTCAAGGCATGAAAAACTATTTTTTAAGTTATTGTTTAGTAACCATAACCCTAATAGTCTTTATATGAATGATAATTACGCCATAAGGGGCATTGTCTGTTTGAAGTCAGTTGTTGTATTTCAAGGCATGAAAAACTATTTTTTAAGTTATTGTTTAGTAACCATAACCCTAATAGTTTTTATATGAATGATAATTACGCCATAAGGGGCATTGTCTGTTTGAAGTCAGTTGTTGTATTTCAAGGCATGAAAAACTATTTTTTAAGTTATTGTTTAGTAACCATAACCCTAATAGTCTTTATATGAATGATAATTACGCCATAAGGGGCATTGTCTGTTTGAAGTCAGTTGTTGTATTTCAAGGCATGAAAAACTATTTTTTAAGTTATTGTTTAGTAACCATAACCCTAATAGTTTTTATATGAATGATAATTACGCCATAAGGGGCATTGTCTGTTTGAAGTCAGTTGTTGTATTTAAAGGCATGAAAATACCCTTTTTTGTAACTTTGTTATGATTGTCGGACAAGCACGCCCCGCATGCCCTCTGATTATGTAGGAGGGTACAAATTAATTGAATGTGACATTTTGCATCGTTCCCGCGGAGTCCCCACGGAGGCTCGGAAGTTTTGCGAGATAATTAGCGGAGCGCTAAACACGACGTTAATAGGATCTGTAAGATTGATGGCGAAGCACAAAGAAAAACACAAGCTCATGCATCAATCTGACACGTACGACGTACTCACCGAGTTTTGTTCCGTATTTCTATTTAATTTGCCTGAATTTATCATTGAGATTTATGACTATACATTAACGGTCCTCGCGTTTTCAGTAAAAATATGGTTAGGTTTATATCCTGCTGAAATCGTACTAGATAGATAGTGGGTAAAACATACGGAAAATAATTGCGCAATGCTGCATCGGTGTCCAACCAGTTACATGCAAACTAAGCCTATATATTTGTAAAAAGTAAATATCTTTAACTTTTATTTGTCCCGTAGACTAGCTAGTCGCCATATTTGGCCAATAATACAATAGTTTTCTTAGAAAACATACTATGATTCTAGGAGTTGCAACGTGTGTGATTAAGGACCGATTATTTACGAAGAAACCTTCGTAAAAAAAAAAAACCTTCGGTCCATTGTTTTAATCAATATACTTAGAAAAGAATCTAAGTCCTGATTGACTGACTGACTGACAGAAAACGTACAGCCTAAATAGCTGGTCGTAGAGAATTGAAACTCGGAGGGTGTTTTTGTCTTGGTGGGTGTACTTAGAAAAGGTTTTAAACCCTTAAAAAGGGAGTGAAAATGGGTGAAAACGTTTGTACAAAAGTACTTCCTTTTTGAACTTATAGGTAGGTGTGACTTATGGAGGATGAAACTTTGTGTGAAAAGTTATTTGTTCATTAACGTATTGATGTAAAAAAAATATCTACGAAGTCGGCAAAAGCTAGTGTTGTGCATCTTAAATTTACTAAACATTAAAACTTTTAAATAACATTAAAAGTAGGATTAATAAAGTTCCTATCATTCCTTTTCAACGTGCACTGCCAAGACATAATAACATCAAAGTGGATTTCCTATCTCTTGTTAATGTTTTTCCTTAACGTAGGAGCAAATGCTGACAAAGTTAATGTCTACACACAGGCATAAATAAATTAAAGTTCATCCGTGCGTCGGGTATTTAAGACTTTGTCTTATTCGAACCGTAAACAGGGCCTTAATTAATAGAATGACAAAATAAACAAAATACGTGCTCGTTTTCATTAAAGGTCTGACTACCGCAATCAGTCTTTACCTACTCTCAATTAGAGGACTGATTTTATATTTTTTCGGATTTTTGTTCATAATATAGCTGTTTATACACAATTTCTTCGTAGATAGTAGGTATTTTTAGACTGGTGGGTATCGATATGTTCTTAAGCTTCCTACATGGAATCGAACTGCTTTCATTAATCTGTGACGTCATTATTTAGTCCTTTTGGCACAGTAATTTTGCATGTTACAGCATACTTTTCAAAAATGCTTCTTGAATTAAAATTCGGTGGCGGTACCCACTAAGAAGGTATATCTCTGAAATTGAAATAAATTTAAAATTATAAAATTATTATTGTTATTATTCCTTTTATTCAAAAAATTCACGGATTTCATCCGGTCCTTTACAAAGGCATAAGTGGGGCTGTTGCCAACACTTGCAGGCCTGTTTGGTATAAAAAATACAAAGTAGTATAAAAACAGACCGCGCCTTGTCCGGTGACAGCTATCAGCTTCAACACAGATTGCACGAGAGTTACTTGCGGTTTCATATCCACAACACGCCTGTCACACTTAAATTACGGCGCAGTACAGCGTTTTCGTCTAAACTTTAATTACTCGACTGTAAAATTTAAAGGTTACAGTATCTAAAATATTTTCAATAGATGGCGTTGACAAGGTTTTTAGTATCACACGCCCTCCCGAATACCCTATACCTGGTCCTCACCCAGGAAGAGAAATCATCCGCGAAGGGTCACGGACACTGATGGTACACTAAGCCCAGGGACTGACCTACGAAAACGTCATCATTATACAGACAAAGAAAAAGGTGTCAAAACTGCGACAGAGCACCTCGCATGCAGTGGTGGCATTGTCACGGCACTCGGCTCACTGCTCAGACCAACAGATGCTAACGCATCTGCAAGGCTCACTGTATCTATCACACAGAAGACAGCTCAAATGCCGTTCATTGGCCGTTTCGTGGGGCGGTCGTGAAAAATGGCAAGGAAGATAAAATGTTATTTAAATCTGATAATAGCGTGTTACTTTGTAAATTAATGTAATAGATAAAAGAAGAAAATGTATAGTTAGGTATATAACTGGACTCCCAAGTCTCATTAGAAACTTGGGGTTCAAACTGGTAATATATAATTACGCTTTAAAACCGGCTAGGACTCGCGTAATATTTACCGGAAATATTCTCCGACCAGTTTCGAACTTATTTGAAGTTCGTAGCCAGTTACGTGCTGTGGCCCGCGCTCGCCGCTGTGCACATGAGTGACTCCCAGAAGAAGAACTTCAAATAAGTTCGAAACTGGTCGGAGAATATTTCCGGTAAATATTACGCGAGTCCTAGCCGGTTTTAAAGCGTAATTATGAACATAGCTCGCGATAGTTTTCTATCTCAAATTGGTAATATATAATAAAAATAAGTTTAATATTCTAAGGGTACGTACCTAGAGTCTGTAGTGTGTAGGAAAGAGGGAGGAGGTTTTAGTCCGTACACACTGCCACTCCCATCTCCGCCGATGGACTCGGACATAACCTCAGAGATACTGCTCTTCTGCGGTATCCATAAAGGATTTCCTCCTCCCGAAATTAAAAAAAAAACATGTTCAATAAGTGGCGTTGAAATGGCTTAAAACATGAAAGTGTTTGTCGCGCAAGCTTATGGTGCCTATTTTTTAATAATTGTTTACATAGCATTACAATAATATCTATACATATATATATAATATAATATAATCAAATCGCGGTCCCATGTATTACAGGGCGAGCCTTTTGCTATCTAAGGGGCACAGTTCTAGACTCCGGACTCCTATTGAGAATCTCTTTGTCAGAAAAACCCAATAACTGTCCAACCCGGGGATCGAACCCAGGACCTCGAGATTCCAAAACTTCCATTACTACACCAAGACCAAGCGAGCGAAGCCGCTGGTTGGTCAGCAGTGGATGTGTCAGCTAGTATAACAATAATTAGTAACGGCTGTTCTAAAAGAAAATTACACATCTTCGGCTGGGATTCGAACCCGCGTCTTCAAATTACAAAGTTTGGTCTCGCTAATCAGATGTGCTTAAAAATGATAAAAGTTCTATTTTAATTCTTCTTCATAAAAATTATTAAGGGTTGCTACATCAATACGAAAGTTAAGTGTTGCGAAAATCTTAAAAACTTCTTTCGGTTGGATAAACCTTGTAAAGTTCTTGAATGTCGCTCCGTCCCCATACAGCGGTTAAAATCAGCTATAGAGTGTTAAATCGATTCTCGAACGGATCGCCTCGGTGGCTTAGTGGTCATGGCCTCTGACACGGATTGTTGGAAGATGCGGGTTCGAATCCCGTTCGACGATGTGTAAATATAATCTCTAAAAAATGTAAAGTTTGGTCTCGCTAAGCAGGAGTTTTTTTAAAGACTTTTTTAAGACTTTTAAAATCATATAATATAAATATGTACACATAGTTTGCTTCCGCCTTTCGCGTTGAAAATGTCATATAGTTTTTAGAACAAAAACAATTTGAAAGTTTTAGTTATTGGAGTGTAACTCAAAAACTACTTGATCGAATTTGAAGAAATTTAAATGGAACCACACGGGAAGCACCAGCTTTTAAAGAAAAAAAGAATTTTGAGAATCGGTTCGAAAGTTATGAGGTAAGAAACATAAAAAAATACAGTCGAATTGAGTACCTCCTCCTTTTTGGAAGTCGGTAGAACTTTAACAAGCTAGAAAAGCTTTACTTTACTTTTTTAAACCAAAACCTGTTGTTTAAATAGTCTCAACATTATATCTTCCATACGGATATTTTATTTGTCTTCTATCGCCAGTTTTATGGATCGTAACTATTTGCCCGATTGCTTCTGATCCAAACGGACTGTTGGTTTTCTTTATGCTCTCTAGTAAGCACTCTTAGTAACGAGTGTTACTCAAATTATCCGGGTAGTTTGTAAAAAAGTATGTACATAAAACCCCTACAGATTTTTATTGGGAGATTTCATTTTATTCGCTCGGAACATGATTGTGAACCTAAAAATAAATCTTTTAGATATAATATCTGCGTTTATGTAATCTATATTTATAAAAATGAACCCCTATTTTTCCCGGTACCGCTATAACGTGAGAACGGAATCAGAATCAGAATCAGAAATTTATTCACCATTATAACAATGATTGCTACATTCGGTAAGTCACATGAAATATAAATTAACAATATTGTATACACATTTCAGATTATATTAATTAACTTAAATTCACAACATATCATTACCTATTTTGAAAATAATCATCCACGTTTTTCACTTAATTCAACTTTCAGTACAAATAATAATAATGAAGTAAAGTAAATAATGATGAGTCACACAAGCAACTTAATTTACTTGTCAATTGTTCATAACTACACTACATATATTTGTTCATTCTTTGTACAAAAATGAAGAGTCTACTCACTTCATTTCCATAAACTCATTTAGAGAATAAAATGGGTTATTCACAAAAAAATACTTAAGTGTAATTTTAAAAACTTTTATGTTTAGTTCGGATGGACGGATGGAACAATCTCGCTAATTTATTTATGTTGTGTTAATTATTGTCAGAAGAAGGTTCCTATGAAAGAAAAACCAAGAAAAGAAGGGAGATTATAGCGAGCCCGAAGGCCGAGCCTACTACGCGAATGAAGTCGCGGGCAGTCGCTAGTCTATATATATAAAAATGAACCCCTATTTCTACAATTTGCAAAAATTTTAAAATTTAAAATTACGTCACGCTATAATTTGAGAACGGACGAAACAATCTTTCTAAATCCTTTTTTTGTTGTGTTAATTATTGTCAGGAGAAGGTTCTTACGAAAGAAACACTAAGAAAAGACGCGAGGTTAAGGCGAGGCCGAAAGCCGAGGTTAAGGCGAGGCCGAAGGCCGAACCTACTATGCGTAGTCGTGGGCAGTCGCTAGTCTATCTATATATATAAAATATCACAAAAATGGAACCGACTTTATTTCCTAAAAAGTGTAAAATAACTTGTTGAAATCTATTTAATAGTTATATTATTAAGTTATTGTAAAAAATAAATCATCATTTTAGGTCACCCTTGCTACTTACGGGATCGACATTCACCGTCAATGATAATATAATCAAGATAGGCGTAACACTTTTCAGTTTTTGGAGTGCAACTCAAAAACTGCTTGACCGAATTTGATTAAATTTAAAAGGGGCCACCTCGGAAGTATACTCTACTAAACACTAAAATAATTTTGAGAATGGGTCCACAAATGGGGGAGAAATCGGCTAACATGCACATAAAAAATACATACACACGAACATATAACCTCTTCCTTTTTGAAGTCGGTTAAAAATGAACCCCTATTTCTCCTGGTCACTGGCATAACTTAAGAATGGATGGAACACTCTCACTAATTCTTTTTTTTGTTGTGTTAATTATTGTCAAGAGAAGGTTCTTAAAAATAAACACTAAGAAAAGAAGGGAGCTTATGGCGAGCCCGAAGGCCGAGCTTAGGTACGCGAACGAAGCTGCGGGTAGTCGCTAGCAAGTACTAAAATTCTTGATTTGCATTGTTCTCCTCGTAATCATAAATTAGTAATAGTAATATACTGTTAGATCATAATACAAAAAGGTTTTTTGGTAATTTGATAACTACATATCTTACCATATTTATTTAGGGTCAGTCAGTATGTATAGTATTTTCGCTCCTTAGCACTGACGCCAATCTTGCTTCTGAACGTATTTTCTACCGACTTCCAAAACAATGAGGAGGTACTCAATTCGAGTGTATTATTTCTGTGTTTAATGTATTAACTCATAACTTTCGACTAAGTGAACCGATTCTCAAAATTATTTTTGTTTGAAAGCTGGTGCTTTCCGTGTGGTCCCATTTAAATTTCATCAAATTCGGTGCAGTAGTTTTTGCGATACACTCCTATAACTGAATAGAATGGAATTCGGTATAAAATTTTTCTTATTCTACTTGTAGTGGGTCGCTTTTAGAAATAGTCGTATATACTCGTATCTAAAATTTCTTGGGCCATAGTCGTAAATTACTTACCTTTAAATTACTGAGACATAAGTACATAATAAATAAGTAATAATATATAATAAGTACATAAATATAATATAATAATAGTATAATAATATATAATAAATACATAATAAGTACACACACGTATTCCATGAAGTTGGTATATTTTTATCACAATCCGTACAGTACATTATAACAAGGAGGACTATAGTTTATTCATGCTTGATTGTACTAATCACCACATTTTCATTATATATGCAATTATTACTTTGGCGTAATGTCACTGGTATATCTTCTATTGTGATGTATGTTAGTAATTATATGTACTTACTAGCTGGTGCCCGCGACTTCGTCTGGTTTAGTACTTCGTGTAGCTTATTATCTTCTCCAAGGCCATAACTATCTTTATAGCGGAGATCTTGTTATTTTGTCCATGCTTTGCCCAAGAATACGCTTTTTCACTCGCGTGGTGATGGATGATGATGATGATGATGATGATGATGATGATGACGATGATGATGAAAAGTATCCTATGTGCTTTTCCAGACTATAATCTATCTCTGTGCCAAATTTCACCCAGATCCGTTCAGCCGTTCTGCCGTTATTAAGTAACAAACATCCATTTATCCATTCATCCAAACTTCCACATTTATAATATTAGTGGGATTATATAACGGTATTCATTAAGTAGTAGGTAGTACTTAACGCCATTCTTAGTGCCGCGCTGTTGGCAATGCAAATGTATGCCAACTTCAGAGTGTTAGTTCTCACTAAGTAAAATAAAGTTGTGCCACTTGAGGGAGTTTGCTGAAAACATCGAGTTTCCATTATAAACACGATGGCCAGTCGCTCGCCCGCGCCGTCCGTTTTGTTTATGTACCCACCCGTATAATTGGATTAAGATTAATAAGGTACGAAGTGGATAGATACAGCTGGCTTTTGCGATAAGGCTTGTATAAAGGTATCTTCATGGTAATACGAAGAGGTAAAACCTCTCTTTTCAATACGGTGACCTTTTTGCGAAGGTGGCTGTAATATTCAGTCTGATTTGTGTAACCTAATTTCTACTTTTACTTTTCATTTACGTACGTTTATTTACATTATTATTTTAGAATGTTTAGTTTAAGACAATGTTATATGAACAGTATAAATTGCTATTCACTTTTTTGATCTAAGTAAAGCATTAACATTATTAACTTGTGAACTCATATACATATTTAAAAATAGTAGTAAATATTAAGAAAAAACTAATCTATAAGCCCCTATGGGCGAGCGAATGTGAACAAAATGCTGGCAGCAAATTACTCTTCAAGTAGGCGCCAGCATTTCGGTCACCCGTCGCCTCAACGAAACGTTTTGCCAGATCCATTATAAGTTGCGAAGTAAATTATGATATGAATTTAAATAATATTTGGTAATTTGCTGCATTTTATAACCCACAACTACGAGATCCATTCTGTCGCTTTTCGAATAAGCTACAAATGGTTTAATGCTGCTACCTACTGTATATATATAGGTATAGGATCATAAAACATTTAAGATTCAGTCACGCGAGCTGGCCACGGTAAAATGCGGATGTTTTCTCTTTGTGACTGTTTTGGCCATTGTCATGCACGAATCTAAAGTCCGGACACATTACTTGTAAAAAGGGTACGCAGAGTGTCAGAGCATGTTACATGTAATTTTCTGCGTTTCTCATTTCTAAAATCTTCAGTATTGGGCTATCTGATATCAAACTATTACTGTCCAGCCGCTGGTAGACTTCTTCGACACATCTTTAGACGATCAGTAGGTAATAGATTCATCGCATAACAGAACGAAGTGGTTCGTTTAAAGAGCACAGTAGACTCCCATGTGGGTCCACAGAACTCTAGGCATGGGAATCATGCAATGACAATTGCCAGACATGATCTTTAATGAAAGAGTTACTAATAATGGTACTATTTTTAACAGGCTCCTCGGAAAATTAGAAGAGGCATCTCACGACCTCTTCGAGTCTCTCAAGATAGATTACGATCAAACCAATGAGTGGCTGAACGAAGTCAAACCTAATGCTGAGAAACTGCGTCACCACAAACTCATGGCTCAGTGCAAAAAGAAGGAAAAAGAGGTATGTATTCATTACTTCTCTTTTATAAATACAATCTAGGTAGTTTATATATTGCAATTTTAGAGAGAAATACTCACATCCTCGGATGGGATTCGAAGGCGTCTTCCGACAATCCGTGTCAGACGTCATGACCACTAGGCCACCAAGACGAAGAAGGCATTAGTGCTTTAAAAATCATAGTATAAAAATTAGTTTATATATTTAAAAAATGTAAAAAGCATATTGGTATTGATTCGCTTGTGCGTACACTAAACTAAAACTATGGTAGTTCTTATTATGTTAATACTAATATCCACATTTGTGTAACACAAGAATGATAATTCTAAACATATGATTATTCTATTCAGTTTAGCAGTTTAGAGAGCACGAACTTACATGACGACTAAAATTGCACTAAACATACCCACAATTAAACAGAAATAGCAAATTTAAGAATTGTCACTTGCAAGCATTATACGAATGCCAGAATATAGTAGGTATAGTAATACCCAGAACAATTACGCCGTTGCTCTGGGTATAGAGATAGTATATGTATAGATCGCACTATGGTCAGGTACTCGTATGTCAAAAATGGAAAATACCTACCCGGCATATTGGCCTCCATATAGAAGTGTAGTTTGCTGGTAGTAGTTTTTCCAACTACGCCGTTGCTCTAGGTCTATCTGTCTATAGGTGGTTCTGGAAACGTTTTGTAACACAGAATATGGCCTACCTATTTTCCATTTTGACATACCTACCTAAAGGTTTCTATGAGATTGATTCGGGCAGTATCCGAAGGCTCGAGTCCTAGCAGTGGAAACATAATGGGCTGATGACGTACTTTACTTGCTTATTGCGTGCTAAACCTAAACCACATTGCTTAGGACAATACTCCTGTTTAGGAGCTCTGACTCAAAAGGCCTGATACCAGATTGACAAAATTTTTATTAAAAAAAAAACAATTTTCATAACTTATCAACACTTAGGTACTGATAGTTAAATATATGGTACTCTCTCGTGAAATTTCTCAAGGAAAGAGCTGATAAACGTATGTTTCTAGGGTCTCCTTCGCTTATCGAATATTTTTCTCAACAAGAAGGCAATGATTTGTCAAAATTTTTCTACGTAATAAATTACATCCGTTTCCAATTATTTAGTGTGCGGTGTGTAACACAGATCAGCCTCCGGAGAGCGTTTTAATTTATGTGTCACGCTCGTGTTGGGAACTGCTTTATAGTTATGATTTCATTCGATAAATATGTATTTACGGGATATACATGCCAATGAAGAGTGTGAGTGTGAGGTGACTTTTATGTGAAATGTGAAGTACGTAAGATTTTTATGTAGGTCTTTATGGACCTTAAATGTAAATTTAAAATCAGGCTCCTCTCTGAGTCTAAACTGCGATTAACGAGTAAAATGGTTTACAGTGTGAAAAAAACTCGTTGAAGTAAAAAATACCTATTATCACATTAACATGGAACCGACTTCAAAAAGTTATTTCACACTTTTTAGTGTTAAAGTTGGTTATTTTTTTTTGGCTGTAATAAATGTTTATAGTGACCCTTTGTTACTTACAGGCTCGATTGTCATTAACCATTCTTATACCGTGATAATTAAAACAAAATATTTATGAATGAAACGCACGTAAATTTACGTCAATGGTACGCAAAAAAAAGGTAAGGCAATAAGATTATCTTCTTCTATACATATAATAAAAATGTAACGGATCGCTGTCTGTACATGGAAGATATATGAGAAAAAAATTTATTGGGAATTTTATAAACGAAAATAGACTGAAACAAATTGATTGTTAGCATTTTTGTCTGTTTGTCTGTGCGTTTGTGCACGCCTATATCAGAAACGGTTTATCCGATTTTTAAATGCGGTTTACACTATTATATTGTAAGCTTCACTTAACATTAATTCTTTCATGACATAAATTTGTGGTGGGTTCATAAATAAAAGAGTTATTAATATTTAAAGAATAACTCCCTCGCCACTAAACCAAGACCAAGCGAGCGAAGCCGCTGGCGGGTCAACTATAGGCGAAACACTTTTCAGTTACTGGAGTGTAATTCAAAAACCATTTGAAACTGAATTTGATGAAATTTTAATGAGACCGCATCGGAAGTATGAAATATACAAATAAGTTTGAGAATCGGTCACAAGAGGGGGAGGAATCGGTGAACATATATAAATAATACATACATAGTACCTCTTCCTTTTTTGAAACCGCTTAAAAGTTACATTAGCGATACAAGTTAACGCTACGAATGTACTATGTTCTTGTGTTGTCTATGTTTAGATTACGCCAAATAATTCTGGTTTAAAGCCGTAATATACTGTAATACACCTCAAACTCACTCATTTTAACGTTAGAACTGTAAGTATGAGTCCGACTTGAGTGTGATAACCCTCGCTTATATTATAATAAATGCAAAATGAAATGAAATGATTATTTATTTGATATATGATGCACGAAAAAATAGAGTAATACACAGGTCTTAGTAGCTATTTTCGTTCAGTATATTTTGTCGTTAACCGACATGTGAAATTGTTAATCGTGATTATAAGTTTATTACAATTTTCCATTTAGATATAAAAAGCAAGAAAAAGTCATATAAGTTAGTTATGGACATAGAATTATGTTATGTATAAAATAATAAAATTGTTAAAAATGTCTAATGAATTAAATTTTACAAAGGAGTCTCAATACAATTCAAAAATAATCAAAACGTTCAGCCGTGCGATTCTGTAAGAGCAAACATCGTTGCATCTTTGACAACATCCCTGAAACAAATGAAGAGATGACAAGAAACGTTGTGTAGTAGTTGTAGTAAGTATTTGACATCGGTGAGCTCGGCGACGAGCGCAACGACGAATCATTAGAGAATCACACGGCTGTATGTTTGAAATAAATTTTGTATGTCTATATTTTACTTTTTTACGCCTAAGCGGCTGAACGGATATCCATGAAATTTGATTTCGAGTATGGTTCTCAGGTCCTGGAGACGTATGATACTACTGCTAATCATCATAACATTATGTTTTTGCTGCAATCTGGGTCGTTACTAGTACCTAAGTAGTAATAATTTCATTCCTTTGCCTTTGCTTAATAACTAGCTCTGACAGGACTAAAATGTGGGTCGGACAAATGAAGCTTAGTTACATGGTCGGGCATAACTAATCATGAACATTTTGTTTTCCAGTAATTATAGCAATCCATCGTTCTCCTCATAAGTAGAGCATCGTACAAACATAATTCCCGACTAATCGCGTACTAGTGCGAGAAACGTTCTGCGAAATGGCCTTTTTTGTTTTGTTTTGCTCTCGCGGTTCTCAGGTGAGGGTTTTTACCATTGTTACGTGAAGAAAAAATCTTGTTTGCGGCGGATGGGTAATCGTAATCGTGAATCACTAGGCTCACCACTGCAAGGGCGCGCCTGTACCCATGCGGTACTTCATCGTGAAATTATGACTTTGGTACGTGCCCGATATTTCGGATGAGATAAGAATACCGTTTTATGTGTATTCGCGTCGCAGAAGACAAAATTACTGTGAATGATAAAGTTTATAGCGACCGAGTGAATGTCCAATCTTCCGAGCCCGCTTTCTTTACTATCTACGCTCTTTCGTTTACATTTTACATTTCCGCGAGGGATGCTGTTTCTTGGTACAGATTATTTTCGGCTTGTTTAGAATTGATTGCTACGTTTCATATCATTTAAATTTATATTGTAAATGAGTACTGGAAATGATGTACAACATGCATTTATGAAAAGATACATTAGAAGCTTTGAGTACATAGTACCAAGACTGGACAAGACAATAAATAATATATATGGGATTTTTCATAGACAACAAATTGAAATAGGTTTGTCTTTGTTTACTGTTTAGTTATCTCTGTGAATAAGTTAGATAAGTGAGAAGGGCAGTGCCTTTGAACCAACGAACAGTAGTAAACAAGAGGATTTAATGGTTATGGAGCAGTCGGTGGTGCTAAGTGAAAATGAAAGTGATTCCCGAGAGCCCGTTAGCATCTCGGAATTATGACGAAAATTTTAGCGTTCATGCATCTTCCACCGTTTGTGACCTCACTAGGTCGCTTTTACGATATTGTTACGTTCATTACCCATACCCACATTACGGGAATGGACTCTGTCGGTCTACCGGCCTCCGGACCCAATGGTACTTACTGGACAACTTGCAGTGATAGTACTTTTGTATACGTACGAGTAGCGACATTACACGTATCCGGATGGGGATTACATTATTATCGTATTAATTCTAAAATTTTCCAGTAAAAAAATAACTTAATGTTACTCAAAATATACCTCCTAAATACAGGGTGGTATGTAGAAATTGTAATTCTATTTGCAACATGCGTTATTGAGTAAATTAAATTGCCATTGAACATTTACTCAACCTAAGTAATGTAAGTAAGCCACGAGTACGAAAATTAACATCTACGTAGGTGAGTATGACAATGAGTAACCTAAGTAAAATAAAACACACGATATTGAGTTTCCTTATTCAGGAGCCAAGTGTTGATCACTTTGTTAAAGTTTTTGTAAGTATAATTCATTCATAATCACATACTCCTCTACACAATGTGTCCGGTCACCGATGTCGGATACTTTAACCATTTTCCTACTAAGGACTAAGTCGCTCATCATTTAATGAAAAAAATCTTATTTTTAATTAATTACGGTAGGGGACGGGTTAAGGAATTCAAATACGAATAATTTTGTCGACAAATCATCGATCAATGTTTTTTATCCTCAACTATAAAAAACAAACCAGCCCTTTAAGAAAATCTTGCCGAAGCACGGGTATGTGTGTAAGTTTAACAATATCTACGCAAGCAGAATTATTACAATCACAAAAATGGTCCTATTAAATGTAAGCAACAATTTTTTTAATAGTAATTTTTAAACTTTCGCGATTTGAACACATAGTTATATTATATTAACGGGGCTTAATCGCGTTAGTAATAGTATTTATTCACCTCGACGTTTCGATCAAGTTGCATTGATCGTGGTCACGAGCGGACTGAAGAGGCGGGTGTTACTGTCTTGAAGTATGGAGATACTTTTTAATATACCCCCAACAGTTGTTATATAAAGTCATTGTCCCGACACACAACACTAACGATATCGGCAGATTTTTCTGAGGATAAATCGCGACGGGAACACTTTTTAATCACTGGATTCCATGTTGCCGCCAGTTTGAAACGTCGAGGTAAATAAATACTATTACTAACGCGATTAAGCCCCGTTAATATAACTAAATTTTTTTAATGTTTATAAGTAATAGTTAAAAAAAATGTTGAATAATAAATTAGGAAAATAAAATCGGACACAATAGAGGAGTAGACATTATTTTCACCCTGGTTAATATCAGCCAACAGTTTCATAAGTTAGCTTTTCTCTACCTGACCACATTCTATTTCCTACAGAAGAAACCTTCTGTTTGTCATTTCTCCCCGAAATACTGTTAGCCATATCTACATAGTATGAAAACAAAGTAGGTATATAACGGTTTTATTATGTTAACAAAAAATGAGGCGGTAAAGTCACTTACCTAATTTTTACACCTACAGGGGACGGCGTTACAGAATTTTGCTCCTGCCTTCGGGATGCGAATTATATCGTAAGACATGAGGAAAACTGACTTAGCAGATGGGAAAGGATGTTTTAAGGTTTGAAGGTTTTTTAGGAATGGAAATTGATGACACTTTTGATTAAAAGACTCATCAGATCAAAGTTTAACTTTCAGATCAGTCAATCAGACTTATAAATCAATGTTTCGATTTGATGAGCACAGTATTTAAGCTTAACTTCAGCTGAAAGCTGGTAGCTACTGTGACTATTATTGCCAGTGCATACTTTTAGCAAAGTAAGTAAATATCTATTAGTAGAACGTCTTCCCTACAGCATTGATTCACGCAGGTTTGGCGCGAGACGCGTGTAGGGATGTCAACATCGCCACAAAACAAGTACACAACGCATGACGCATCTACGCTTTGTTGGTAGCATATATATACCTACGCAACAGAAAACAATGACATTTAAAAACTGCCAACCCCGACCGCTCTGCCGGCAATTATTACGTGAGTGCCGTCAAGCGTCCTCCGCCCCCACCCACCGCCTCTTCCCACTTTTATCGCCGATTTATCGCGATGACGTTCTACTTACTCGGGGCTGCGCGGTCTAAGTAGGTACTTTGCTTTTACCGTCACTCACATCACTTGCACGCTTTGTTAATTGTCTCACTTCTCAATGACTCAATAGCGTGAGAGTTACGTTTCAAGAGGCATATTACTTCTCTGGTAAGACTAACATGCTTTAATTTTTGACCAAACTTTAATCCTTTGTTTTCTGAAAAGCCGGTAAAATTAAAGTTTTAAGTGTGGCGAATTATACCTAATCTTCCCGGTCTATTTGGATCTAACTCGGGCTCAAGTTATTTTGTGTTGCTCAAAGATTTTGCGCTGTTATTTATTTAAAAGATCCCTTTAATCTTATGCATAGATAAAATACATTTACTAAGGAGCTTAACATATTTTCTTACTTCATTTGTTTGTTCGTTAACATTGCTATCTTTAATATTTATTTCAATATTAATGTATTAATCTCAACTCCTCAGTATGCCAATTTACAGCGAGGCTTTGTCGTGCACATAGAAGTAGAAAAATCAATTCAAACCGCACACATCGGTCTACGCAGTTGACGCATTGATAGCTCATGGATAGTAGGGTTCACGAGGTGGCTGGCTTCCTGGCTGGATACCTCCCGTAGGACCAAGAGGCTGAGGATCCGTTCTCAGTCTTCTGGTACAGAACGCGGGCGCGACAGGACGATCTTCGCCCGGCCCCACGGGACGTGGCACGGAGGCGCACGGATGCGAGGAATGCTCCGATGGCCTCCTGGAGTAGAAGCTGGCCGTGGGTTCAGGGAGGGAAGCTGGCGCTACGAGGTATCTCGAGGCAGTGCGACCCGTACTCGAAACGTGGGTCCATCGACATCATGGGTCCCTCACCTTCCGGCTAACACAGGTTCTCTCACTTCACACTTCACACTTACTTTCTTATAGTGGTATTCCGATGCGTTTAGAGCCAGTCGCTATTTTAGTAGTCTACTGTGATACTGCTATCTCGGTAAGTAGCAGTAGACCTAAAATGGCACCATCATCCTTTCATCTAGAGTGTGCAGTCTTTTTTTATTATTAATAGTTTAATGTAACCACCACTAGCGTATCACAAGTGTATCATGTATGAATATTATACGATCTTTATAATGTACATGAAACACACATACACATAAAAATGTATGTTCTTAGTATTCTACTCATATAGTAACGGTATCAGACCTGACAAATGCACTACATCCTAATCTATTGGCTTCTCGGCAAGGATACGTAAATATACGTAGGGCTAGTAAATGATTCACGTCCATAATGGAGTAGCCTCGACTCCCGTAGACTATGGTAATGATATGAATGACCGGGGCCTTCTTCAATATTAACAGCCCCGAGGACGCCCCTTCCGAGCTTTAATTGCATGTTTATGTAAATTCGGCTTCCCTTTTACCTTTTACTATCCGTTTTTAATATTGCATTCTTGACATTTCAATAGGGTTGACTCTCATTGAATTATCAAGAGAGGTATGAATTGAAGAATGTCTTTCTGTCTTAAATTAGTCATCTGAAATGCGTAGTAATACTTTATATATTTTTTGTTATAGTATATATACAAAGTCGTTATACAATACTTACTATACCGTGATAGTTATCTAAACAAGCACTAATTTCCATGTGACTGAAGGACTGACAAGTCCTGCTTGACATCCAGATTAACGCTGTTCTTGCGTAAGATGTGATCAAGAGGAATATCAAAAATCCTGATATTTGGTTTTATATTATTAAATACTGTGCAGCAAAGCTCGTCGATTATAAAAACTGCAATAACATTTAAAGCTTTTGCGCACCAAAACACATACATTACATATACTTAGACTGAACAGTGTCTAAACATTTCTTGAGTTTAGATATTTCCAATATAATCATATGGTTTACCAATATAAATACGTCTATCTTCTACCCAAATCAAAATCGATCTGTAACAAACTTACAACATATAACGTGGTACTCGTAACCAACCATTTTGTACATAGTATTGGAATAGACTGCTGCTCTATATTTGGGTAAGTCGGTCAGCTTTGTTTACGATTATGTTCTCGCTAGTTCGTAAAACAGTTCAATGCTTCGCCATAAATCATACTTGTTTTATGATAATGCATATCATTTCCAAAATAAACGTAAATAGTATGTCGTTCTTTACATGTACCTGCTCAGCATTGATAACAAAGATATAAATGGAGATTAAAATACTGTTCCCTGTTACTGAGTCCCAAAAGCTGTATTGAAGGTGTCATAATAAAATATTGCATTGAACGGCCTAACTTCTATTTTGTTCATAAGTATTTGTAAATTAAACTAAGCAGAAACAGCCTTCGCGTTTCTGCATGAGGAAGTAACAAACACACAAATTCACTCACTTTCGCAATTACAATACTTTAATTGCTCATCAAAACAAGCCTTTATGATAATTTATAAAATAGCATACAGGTGAAAGTATTTTACAAAAGCCACAAAAGGCATAATGTTCTTAAATACAATAAGTGTGGCACTTTTGAGTATCCTTTGGTACTGAGAGCAGCTGTGAAACTGAGTCTAACCCCGACCACGCTTTTGAAATATACAGCATTTTTAAACAAGTGCATATTTGAATTTAAGTCGTGTTACGAAGAGTGGTATAATCCCAGTTTATAAGAGTTAGTGTTATTGCGGTCCGTAGAGACGGCAACGCTTACACTTCGTAGAGGTTTTTAAAGGATTAAAAGCAGCCAGTTCGGTTTGACCTAATTGCAGCCAAAATAAAAACTTCATATTATATTTAGAGAAAAAAATTGCATGAGAATTTCGTGGCAAGTAAGCGTTGGAATTGTTATAATGATAAACCTGCTATCTATCTAACTAGCTAATGTATTAATTTACTAACAGATGCTCACTTAAATCTTATAGCTACGACTCATAGAATTGTAATCTATACGAACCGAGAAGAGATAAGACTTCCGTCTATAAAGTATTACGATAACGTCTTCAATAAAACATACGCTTAAAGTTTCGTATACGTGCCCTGTGTAACATTAACATGCCGAATTCGGTAAGGTAACCAACCAACCAGTCAAAGTTAGTTAAAATAAATAGTTCCCGCGGGAAGGCGGTTGTCTTTATCCGGTATCCGATCAAATCTTGCAAGTTTCCATTTATTAAGGACTGAAAAACGTTTGGGGGGAAACGGAACAGGATAATATAATTGGGGCAAAACGTAGGACGTATTGAGTCACGTCGCATTGGTAAATAAAATTCACGTATTTCTAAATAGGGCGCCCCCGGGCGGATTTACTGCTTCAAGCAAACTCGTGGAATAACAAGCAAATATCGCGACGAAGCGCTTTTTAAATGTTTTATTTACGTCCTAATTTAATGTGTTATGTCATGTCTGTGTTAATGCTTCGCAATGTTCCCCTTTTCATTTTACGAAAAAAGTTAATTGCCGTGTAAGCCCTTTCTTGTTATTTTATTACAATATGTGGGATGATATTTCTGTAAAGCAATTGAAAACGGCTGTTAACTTCTAAAAGTATTCGTTTATTTCATCACGTAGGTAAGTACCGTAGTTTTACATACGGCTGATGAAATGAGTAATACTATTTTGTACATATATTACAACAGTTATGTTTTATCTCAAACAAATTCGTGATTTCAGCACCTTAATATCTGTTTGCTTGAGAACTGAAAATGTCAAATACAACATTTTTGAGATAGTTTTGATTGGTCATATCAAACACATCTTTTGGCGGTTTCACCCGCGTGGTGATGTATGATGATGATGATGATGAAATAATAGTAGCCTAAGTTACTTCTTATAACATCAGCTATCTACCAGTGAAAGCCCCGTAAAATTCGGTTCGTTTCAGAGATTAGCCGGAACAAACAGACAAATATTTAAAAAAAACTGTTATCATTTTGATAAAATTAATGTTATAAGTAAGTATCGTATCGTATACACTTTCATATGCATTTAGTGAAAAGCTGTTAATTTGGAATTACAAACATTCACTTCAATTTTTTTCCTCTCTATTGATTTTATAAGTAAGTAATTATGTACCATATATTATACTCTCATAATTATGCATTTAGTAAAAAAAAATGTTAACTTTGAATTACAAACAGACACTTCAATTTTATTTATCTGTATAGATGTATAAATTAAAAGTACTACAAAAAATATGAAAATAAATAGGACATCCAATTTAAAAAGTAAATTTTTATTTGAAAATAAAATTTTGGGCGTAGTTTTTGATTGAACAAATCGAACACATTTTATTGTGAATCCATTACTATTTGTTTCTCTAAAATTAGGAAATTATAATAATTAGAGTCGCAAAAATAGAAGCTTAGGAATTGAGATCGCACGTGTGCTTGTTTACTTAATAACCGACTTCAAAAAATGAGGAGGTTCTATGTTCGAAAGAATGTGTTTTTTTGTATGTTCACCGATTTCTCTCCCATTTATGGACCGATTCTCAAAATTTTCTTTTTGTTTAGTAGAGTAAACTTGCAAAGTAGCGTGCGATTACCATTTAAGTTTTATAAAATTTGGTCCAGCAATTTTGAGTTACGCTCCAATAACTAAAAAGTTTCGCCTATTTTGATGATTTGATGATATTATCATTGACGGTGACATCGATCCCGTAATTAGCAAGGGTCAGTAAAAAAGTGTGAAATAGCTTGTAGATGTCTGTACTACAGTAGTTTAAAAGTGCCTATTATCACAATATTTTGCCTATGGTTCCGACTTCGACAAGCTATTTCACACTGTTTTTATTGGTCCCGTATTTGATAAAAAAACTATTTTCACCCTATTATCAAATTAAAGTTCACACTTGACAGTTGCGTGACGGACCGATAGTAGCTGGATGGATCAGCCATATATTTTGTTTACCAAAAAATGTAACCGACTTATGGAGGATCCCTATAATCTATCTATCCACGGTTTTCCTTACTACCGATAGAAATTTGACATAACGTCCATACAAACAGTGTCAAATTTCTATCTCTAGTAAGCTAAACCGGCGATAGATAGATTATTGGGCCCGGCCGTAAAAGTGTGAAATAACTTGTTAAAGTCGGTGGTACCATGATAGCTCAAATGTAGGTACCTATTATCACCACATTGTGCGCATGGTACCGACTTTGACTAGTTGTTTTACATTTTTCGGTGTTGAAATAGGTTTAATTTTTTGCAAAAAAATTTTTTACCATATTTAGTGGTGCTGTTTACTGGATTGATTGTCATTATGATATGATCAAGAAAGCGCAACACTTTTAAGTTTTTGGTGTGTAACTCAAAAACTGCTTGACCGAGTTTGAGGAAATTAAATGGGACCACCTCAGAACGGAAGTATACTCTACCAAACACAAAATTTGGAGAATCAGGCTACAAATGTGGGATAAATCGGCAACATACACAAAAAAACATACAATCCAACATATAACCTTTTTTGAAGTCGGGTAAAAATCTGAATGTTAGGTCACCGTAAAGGCCGATTCACACTTATCAGTGAAGCCACAGTTCCGACACAGTAACGGCACAGTACCAGCACAGTGCGAAATATTCTTTCATACAGTCTCTATGAACGCATATCACTTGTCATTGTCAGTGCCGACACCGGCAATCAGGGACATATTCGTTGCCGACGATATTTTTTTGTCGGAGCACGGACGCCGCGGCATCAAAAACAAAATGAAGGACGAGATATTGATAGAATTGGTTTGCAAAAATAGGGTTTCGTATGATTTGTCTCATGCAAAGTACATGGATTCGAAATACAAAACCAATTTGTGGAACAAAATAGGAGCGCAAATGCACCCATTTTCTTTTTTTTCTTGATGCTGCTCTTCTTCTTCGTCTAAAGTAATAGCTATCATTGCTAGCTCCGCAGTATTGAACAGAGCAATAACAACAACCACGATACTTGACGACGGACACGTTTTCAGTGCTCCGTGAACTGAGTACTGACATGTGTGAATTGAATCACTGACGCAACACTATAGCACTGATACTGAACTGAGCGGACACGTTGACGGAACTGTGTCCTCACCGATAAGTGTGAATCGGCCTTAACGCCACGACGGTACTCTTTTTGTACAGACAGTAAACAAGCAAACCATATTATGCTTTACAGGTTACAAACAATACTAATATTACCAATGCAAAATTTGTGAATGAGTGAGTAGTAATGATATGAGCGAGTTAGTGATATTTTATTTTTATTCCGATTCAACGGGTATTTTCTGAGGAATCTTAGTAACGGGAAGTAGCTATAGCTATACATACCTTTGTAAAATAAACAATTTGTAATTGTGTGAATAAAATATATTTTTAACATCTTTACTTGAATGTTTTATTTAATTATAACCTGTCGTGCACCTGATAGTAACAAAAATAAAAGTTCGATAAAGTGTATGTTGAATTTAACTGCGCGCTCGTCGATCTCATTCGATCATTGTATCTAATTTCGCCCAGCCGTGCGATTCTCTAATGATTCGTCGATGCGCTCGTCGTACACAAGGTTGTTTTTCCAACGTTTCTTGTCATCTCGTCATTTGTTTCACGGATGTTGTCAAAGATGCAACGATGTTTGCTCTTAGAGAATCGCACGGCAGTACCTAGCAGTAATTTTGTTTGTTACAGTGCCCTTCATGCAACTAGTGCTGACAGAACAATTGACAGTCATGCCCATTGTGGTTGCAAAGTATGTAGAGGTTAATAAGTCGAATTTAACGATATGAGAGTAGGTAAAAAATACGATAGAACCACCTTAATACGATTATCTTATTTTGTAATGTATTTGGTTCTTTCATTTGGAGCAATGTCTGGCGTGCCATAAAAATACATCTATTGTATCCAACCTCTCTCTCTTATCTCTCTACTATTATATTCATCGCATCAAGTCGATATATACAGGTTGGTTTTTTGAAAAGGGCGGTCATGGCCAAGTCCAGAAACCACGAGAGTTAGAGAAAAATCGTGAAAGGAGACATGACCTCGATTTATAAGAAAACACAAACTGCATATTTTTTAAAATCTTTTACCTTTGACGGAAATCGACACAAATGATTTTTGTAAAAACATTGCATCCTGTATTATTGAATTAATGGATTATGTTGCTGATAAAGATCAATCTTTGCAAAGAAATGCATTTTTAAAAATGAAAGGAAATACTATTTTTTTTTCAAATTTCGTTTAATATCTCAATTAAGAAAAAACTTTCGGGTCGATTTCCGTCAAAAGTAAAGAAAAAAAAAACTAAATATAGAGTAGTTATTAGTTTTTTATAAATCGAGGCCTTATCTCCTTTCACGAATTTTCTCTAACTCTCGTGGTTCCGGACTTGGCCATGGCCACCCTTCTCAAAACATCAACCTGTATATAAGAAAATAAATAATTGTCAAATTAAAATTAGTAAATAAACCGATTTCAATGTAGATACAAATGGGCTTCGCTACTACTCCTCTCAAATTCAACTAAGTAGCGCGTATTTCCCTGCGCTGTCTCCATATTTTAGCTACCCATTTTTGCTAAGTCGCTAACAAAAAATGTTCATTAAAGTTGTACAGTAAACCGCTTGTTTGTTGTCGGGTGAGTGGGTGAGACCGTGCTGATATTGCAACCCCTCAGCACCCTTTCACTCTGTCAATATTGCATAATTAACTTTTATCAAACTCAGTTAAGTGTGTGAAACTCGTCAAACCAGCGAAATTTGATTATCGCAACACTGTCAATACACTTGAACTGATAAACATTCATGTTTGCTGTCTGGGTGGCAAAGTTCATGAAGTACCTACCAGCTTGACGGTATTAGAGGTTATTATGCCGTTTCTTAACCATACATTTATATAGGACTAGCTGCGCTCTGCGGTTGCACCCGTGCGGTGATGGATGATGATAAATCAAATATAGTGTATGTTACTCAGGCATATAGCTTTCTACTGGTGAAATAATTTTTGACAAGGTTATGTATTTTTTTCGTTTATCCATTACAAACAAACAAACAATCAAATCTTTCCTCTTTATTATTAGCGAAGATAAGGATTAATACTAATAGGATAGGCCACATTATACGTACCTTGGTTTTAAGGGGATTGCATTGCTAGTACTTGTCCACACTAAAAGAAAAAAACCTCTAACATTGTTAAGCCATCTACCTGTTGTACAGCATTGTCCGATTGCAGTGATTTTTTTTCATGAAATCTACAAATTGTTTGCTATGCCCGTATGTTTTGATCTTTTTCAGTTTTTAAAGTTTTTAAAAAATAAATTTATATTATTGAAATATGTGTCAATGACTTTTAATCTTTCTTAATGTTCAATGCTCAAAAGACATTCGTTTGAGCTGAGCATTAACAATTTTGATCCTAATATACCAAATAACGAATTGAGCTAAAAGCTAGGCAAATAGAGCTTGCCGTAAGTTTGCGTAAACCCAAGTACAATGTTCGTTCCTTTATTCAAAATACTAGTGACTGTCCTGACTTCGTTCACGTAGTAGGCTCGACCTTTGGCCTCGCCATAACCTACCCTCTTTTCTTAATTTTTTAAAATGTATATGAACTTTCTATTAAGTATTAGAAAATATTTAAATAAAATATGAACGAAATCGGTAAAGCCGCTCTCAAGTTATGACGTGACCAGGAGAAATAAGGGTCCATTTACATATTTCTGTCTTGCTTTGCTGAGTGTGATTTTTCTTTAAATAGGAAAACACCTCATGTTATTTTCAGTCCTTCTCCACGTCACTATATATATTAGAACGCATCGACAGATGTCATAATAGCATCATCATCTAAACTACAATGGAATATGACGTATATGTGTACGTAATTATATTAACTAACCTTGGAATCTATTAATTGAATCTTAACAATCTCCAATAATATTATAAAGTATACCTATGTGTGTGACATATTGGATCCACGATAACCGAATTATTGATTAAATAGGTTGCTAACCGTTTAACCATATTTCCCTGTAAACGGGTCGCGCAGCGTACAATATTATTTTCCTGAGCACGAAAATGATTTAACTACAAAAAGCTCTCTACAAAATAAAGTGAATGGATGTATTGACTCGGTCGCGGAAAGCCGCTTTTACGGTGATTAATACTTTTATTCGATTTGCCGACTGTTTCAAATGGCAGAGATCTGTTGAATTGGTTTCCGGATAATCGACTAAATTTTACATTAAACATATTAAAGAGATAATTATAGGCATCGTGATAGATTATATTATCCGATGGTGTTTTATGAATTCGAACTGAGTAGCATTTGCTAAATAAAAGTATACATATTAACTTCTAACGGCTTTTGATAAACGCAGGCTAATGTGCTTACACCACACGCATGAAGATATATTTACCTTTGATTCTAGTTACTTGTTGAAACTATCAAAATGAAGTCGGGTAAGATCTGCGCCTGATCGTAAAAACCAGCCCTGCTCATGTTGGTTGCAGTGACATCCAGAGTTTCAGTCTAAAGCTTGCGCTCGCCGCCCTGATACATATTGGTTTTTAGTCTCATTAACCCAATATTTTTTTAAAACCCTTCAATATGATATAGTACCTATGTAATGCTTTTAAACTACGCACTATGGCTTCTAGGTAGAATATTTGGCAGTGGTGACAACAAGATCCTTGCACAAAAGGTTTACAGTAAGCTCGGTGTCCTCACCATTTACGATTTGCGACTCGACGGTGTTAAGTAATAAATAATTTAAACACTTCCACTCATAGAGAAAAGCTAACCTAATAATGTTATAATTAATACGGAGACACCAAAAGTAGAATACGTGACGTTTTTGTTCTCTTAATTCATGAATTCAGGTAAAATGCCAAAAACAAACCTTCAGTAGTTTCTCTATCTAATTAACATCACATCTCAGGTTAATCCTGAATTGTTAATGCACCAAGAACATTTCACAAAAATCTAAGAGTTAATTCACGTTCCGTGCAATCAGTCGGCGAATTAAAAAAGGAACCACGATGAGAATTCAAAATAGGTAAGTGTGGAATTCACCGGAAGGCCAACGGGAGCCCGCACCGCAATCGAGAGGCAAAGTAGCTGGGCTGCGGTAGCTTTGACCAGTCGGAGAGTTCTTACAGCTTCACTGAATAATTACAATTTAAAAACTATTTTTTGCAATATAGATCCCAGTTCGTGTTTTTAGTACTATCCTGTATTTTTACTGTTGCTGTGGGCACGGCAAAAACAGCGCTGTTGTCTATCTTTGCATTCCCATAAAGAAAATATAACCACTACGTTCCAGTCGCATACATCACGATTTGTACCGGTGTGGTGCATAGCATGTTTTCTTTGTTAGTGCAAAAATTGAATACATAACTCGATCGCATACAGGTTTGCATACTTCTATGGTGTAACCATAAGGAAATATGAGCATATAAGACATAAATTGACATTATCATAAATATGACTAATTACGTTATAAGTTATTTCCTGATCATTTCCAGCGGTATATATCTATATATAAATGTATACCTTTTTTATTTATACTTTTGTTCACAGACAACAAATGGGTCCGTGACATTATTTGTACTATTTTCACTTTTTTAACAAATTTTTTTTATAATTACTAAAGGAATACAGGACAGTTTTTTTTAATTTTTTTGTGTTTTATTTTGCTTTAACTGTTACCCTAAGTATAGTAATGAATATCTATATTTTCACTCTTCTATATATCTTCTTAAAATATAAAAATGAACCCCTATTATTCCTGGTCACGCTATAACTTGAGAACGGCTTTACCGATTTCATTTATCTTTTCTTTAAATGTTTTGTAATACTTCGTAGAAGATTTTTACATTAAAGAACCAAGAAAAGTGGGGAGGTTATGAAGAGGCCGAAGGCCGAGCCTACTACGCGAACGAAGTCGCGGGCAGTCGCTAGTCTATAACATAAAAATGAACCCCTATTATTCCTGGTCACGCTATAACTTGAGAACGGCTTTACCGATTTCATTTATCTTTTCTTTAAATGTTTTGTAATACTTCGTAGAAGATTTTTACATTAAAGAACCAAGAAAAGTGGGGAGGTTATGAAGAGGCCGAAGGCCGAGCCTACTACGCGAACGAAGTCGCGGGCAGTCGCTAGTCTATAACATAAAAATGAACCCCTATTATTCCTGGTCACGCTATAACTTGAGAACGGCTTTACCGATTTCATTTATCTTTTCTTTAAATGTTTTGTAATACTTCGTAGAAGATTTTTACATTAAAGAACCAAGAAAAGTGGGGAGGTTATGAAGAGGCCGAAGGCCGAGCCTACTACGCGAACGAAGTCGCGGGCAGTCGCTAGTCTATAACATAAAAATGAACCCCTATGTTTCCTGGTCACGCTGTAACTTGAGAACGACTTTATTGATTTCATTCATGTTTCTTAAATTGTTTTCTTATACTCCGTAGAAGGTTCGGTTCTTACATGAAAAAAATGAGAAAGGAAGGGAGGTTCTGGCGAGGCTGAAGGCCGAGCCTACTACGCGAACGAAGTCGCGGGCAGTCGCTAGTCTATAACATAAAAATGAACCCCTATGTTTCCTGGTCACGCTGTAACTTGAGAACGACTTTATTGATTTCATTCATGTTTCTTAAATTGTTTTCTTATACTCCGTAGAAGGTTCGGTTCTTACATGAAAAAAATGAGAAAGGAAGGGAGGTTCTGGCGAGGCTGAAGGCCGAGCCTACTACGCGAACGAAGTCGCGGGCAGTCGCTAGTCTATAACATAAAAATGAACCCCTATGTTTCCTGGTCACGCTGTAACTTGAGAACGACTTTATTGATTTCATTCATGTTTCTTAAATTGTTTTCTTATACTCCGTAGAAGGTTCGGTTCTTACATGAAAAAAATGAGAAAGGAAGGGAGGTTCTGGCGAGGCTGAAGGCCGAGCCTACTACGCGAACGAAGTCGCGGGCAGTCGCTAGTCTATATTATAAAAAGTACAATTTGAAAAATTTTAAACCGACTTCCATTCTATTCAGTTATTGGAGTGTAACTAAAAAACTACTGGACCCAATTTGATACAATTTAAATGGGACCACGTGGGAAGCACCAGCTATAAAACAAAAAAATTTGGGAATCGGTTCGCCCAGTCAAAAGTTATGAGGTAACAAACATAAAAAATACAGTCAAATTGAGTACCTCTTCGTTTTTGGAAGTCGGTAGAAACCCATATTTCTCCTGGTCATGCCATAGCAAGTTATAACTTGAGAACGGTTTTACCATTTTCATTCATCTTTTTTTTAAATGTTTTCTAATACTTCGTAGAAGGTTCTTAAGGTTCTTAAAAATTAAGAAAAGATGGGAGGTTATGGCAAAGCCAAAGGCCGAGCCTACTACGCGAACGAAGTCGCGGACATTCACTAGTAATAAATATTTTCTATATTGGCAAAATTTCAAAGTTTTAAAATTATACAGCTACGGCCAATAAACCGATGAAAAGTAATTAAAAGCAATTATAGTTACATAGACAGATGGATTTTCCTGTAAAGCCTGTCTTCGTCTTGGGCGGTTTTAACCCCTCACTTCACTCAGGACACTACATATAGAACAGTATATAGAAATCGCGAGAACCATTTTGGATTTTTTTTCGTAACTTCTCGTGTAGAATGAAGTCCTCGATGTGCCTCTCCAATGTGATTTGATATCCGTTGATAAATAGTATTGTTATAGTAAACATGCCCCTTCCCCCTATTTTCCCTCCAATCAAAAATCGGGATCGACTAAAAAAACTAATAAATCAAGGAACTTCTTTGCCAATTTTCATCAAAATCGGTAGGCGAGGTAGAATTGACAGAAGGACATAAGCATTTTTTGGAAAATCTTGCTTTCTCAACTACACCGCACTCGAAAAACTCAAAAACTATATGATATTTAGCAATAAAATTGTAAACAGTTTATCATTAATGCTAAACCAATATAGGAACTTCTTATGGAGTAAGCTTATTTCCATATTTTAGACAATACCATTTAAGTTATGACTTACCAGAAAAATATTAGGACAGTAATACTACTTACATATTCATTTGATCATGCGTAGATATAGCCATGTGAAAGAGTTACATACATGCATCTAGATCAAATCTATCCTAAAATACTTAATTTTGGTCTAAGTATCACCCCATTTGACTTTGTGCTATCAAACTATACAGCTACATTTTGTACTCTTATGTGAATTTCTAATATAAGAGCATGTTGAACGGTCAACATAAGTAGGTGACAAATACTAGCATATGGTCAGTAGGGATATTACACACTCGTATGTATCGTTTCCAAAAAATGTTTGAAATGGAAAAAAATGGTGGCTCTACGACACTTTTGTCAGCTCCAGTCATCAACATACTAACATTTATGCTTACTGGAGTTGTTAAAACTGACAGTGCCATTTTACAAGATTTTAATCAACACCTTGTTAGCAACTGAGATACATAACAGCCCTGCTGGTCACATGAGAAGGGAAGAGAATATTAGTTAATTTTTATTGTCCACATCTTTGATTTTAGTAATCGTAAAAACAAGTAATTGTGTCACCATTAGGTATACTGGGATTCACGATAGTTGGGTATACTATAGTTACTTTAATCGTACTAAATAAAACATCACTTCCTACTAATATTTTCGCGAAAGTTTGTGAGTATGGATGTATGGATGTTTTGATGTGTGGATGTTTGGATCTGTGTTACTCATTAACGCGAACAAACTTCTGGGACAATTTTGATGAAATTTGGTATGGAGGTAGATGAGGCACCGGTTTAACACATAGGATACTTTTCATCATCATCATCATCCATCACCAAGCGGGTGAAAAAGCGTAACATGCTTGGGCACAGCATAGACAAAATAATAAGATCTTCGCCTACGTCAAGATCGTAATGATGACAGTCCTGTCAAAGTTTGTGTCAGTTTCTGATAGCTTAGTCAAAAGCCAAGTCAATTTGACAGCTCGATACACGAGACGTGTTCGGCGACCGTCAAAGGTGATGAAATGTAACACAAATACCGCTAAGGGTGATGAAATGTAATGATAGTTTGTTGGCATGGTCATTAATTTTATTTTATTATTATTATTACTGATTGATATACCTACTAAGTATTTAAATGTACTCAAAAAATATAGCAATTGCGTTTGACCATATACATATTTTTTGTCATTTTTAGTATAATTAAAGATAGATTTGCCCTTGAAGAAATAATAAGCTACTCGAACTAATCCTGCGCAGACGTAGTCGCGGGCACCAGCTATATATAGTCTATTATATATTTGAGTTCCTCTCCGTCCGAAGTTTGTAAGAGATCGCGATAACATCGTAGGTAGGCACATCGTAGAGTGTTATATTATTATTGTTGTTAATTTTGTTGTGTGGTGCTGTAAAGGTATGTTATCTATCTATTGATACCAATATACGGCAGTGAAATAAGCTGCCCTGAATCACTTAATCAAAAAAGCATTGTTTCGATCTATTCCAGTCGAATCGCGAATGCCTCCTTTAGTATTTTAAGTTATAGTTGTAGGCAGCCACGCGCGAAAGGTTTTACCTATTTAGAAATTCAATAGAAACGGATTAAAACGTTGCCACGGTACCCGGTTGTAACGCTCACATGCTGACAAAGAGAATATCCAAATAATTTTAAACAGGTACATTTTGATTATTATTCCATTGCCTACAGCTATTTTGAGAACTTTCATATTTTGGAACTACGAGTCGCTATGGGTGGTTTGTAACATTTTTCATTGAGATGTCATATGTATTATAGAGTACACCTAAAAGAATAGAGAAGATATAGAGTAGATTAGATACCGTTAATAATTAATTTACTAATCGTCCGATTAGTCTACATTCTAGAATTAGGTGGTAAATACGGATTCCAATAACAGATCGCGATTCCGGTATTCGATATGAAGATGTTGACGGATTTGACGGCAGGAGGCGATGGCTCGTCTCGTGCGGATTCCAATCTAGCGTGGAACGAGACGAGGCTGGGACAGGGACGTCGGTGGGGCCGATCAGGCGCGCTCGTGGTCTCCACAGCTCCCCCCAGGTCGGTATGGTGGCTTCATTATGCAGCCGCCCGCGTCGCACGCCAATCACATACCATCGCAGCAATATTGTCGTCCCACTAGGGATCAGCGTGTTTGTCGATTTATTTGTCGAGCTATCTATCTTTATTTTAAAGTATAAACATTTTGTGTAGATACGTATTTATTTACATATTTCTTTTGATTTGGAACGTGCTTGTTTTACGTACCTAGTTAAATAGCGAAATACTCTCTATGTTCCTGATAGTGAGTTTGCGTAGGTTTAGACCGTGTAGAAGGTGTTTCGAAGGCAAAAGTAATTATAAGTATTGTTTACTAATTTTCAAATCTATCTTGATACTATTTGACGACTGAGACGATCCAGTTAGAGAAAACGGTAAATGATCCTGTGATGATATTCTCATACAGTCTATCACATAGAAAACAGGTATCTAGCATAATTTATATTATTAAAAGCAGAGAAATGCTATAATAACCACAAAGACAAACTTCAAATAGGTTCGTTCGAATTGAGACTTTCGTGACAGTTATTTCACATTACCCTGTAATGTACGGGATGTGACAGCAGCGCGAAATTATCTATTATTACAGGTACCTAGTTAACTCTATTACTCTTGCCCATTCCATTCATTTGGTAACCTTATGTAATTCTTTTATATTTTATGGTAATGTTTTGTATCCAGTTAAAAATTGACTTGTTGTTATTTTTATTGTTTCAAAACTGGTTTATTGTTTTATAGGCATATGCTTAGAAAATGTAGAGCATTATATAATATCATTGTATAAAGTCAACATAAAAACGATGTGAAAATTATCCACATCGAACCGAAAATAACTGAGGCTGGTACAGCACTACCGATATTACCTGTTCCTGACATAAAGAATAATCCGGGTCGGTCGTCATTGTGCGATGCACGGGCGACGGAATGCCTCATGGCTCGTGTAACGTCTTGTTGCGAGCTCGGCTATTTCTGACTACATGCCTATTTTTAGCCAGGAAATTGTTTTCTGAAGTGAGCCTTTATTCACAAGAAATAAATGACTGCATGCTTTCGGAATTATGTATGGAAATGACCGGTGATATAAAGAAGGAATATGCAGTAAGCTCTGAATAAATGGCACAGAACCGCAGCATAGAACCTATATATGTGAAATTATAACGGTTGGTTAACATAACATGTATCCATAGCTTAAAAGGTAAGGAGAAATAATAATATACTTGTTCAACAAAAACAAACGCAACAGCTACACAATGATCTAAAATATAAAATTGTGATGTCACAGTGTTTGTAACAAACTCCAAAACGTCTGGACCGATTCATATACAATTTTGTGTGTAAGTCAGTAAGTCTCAGAAAAAGACGTAAAGTACTTTTTATCATCGTTATCACCCATAACCACGCGGGTGAAACCGCGGGACGCAGCAAGTAAACAACAAGATAACTTTATGACATGTATGTACTGATATTTTACATATTTGTTTTAACTATAAAGCACCTAACTGTTTAGTTCTAAGGGTGGCGTTTAATTAAAAGTCTGAATAAAAAGACCTAAGCGACGAAACGGCCGTTAGATCATGGATCTCACGATACACTTATCGATTCGATAAACTGACTTTTATCAGCTATCTAACTTTATTCTATCGACAGTCAATGCTGGTAGCGCTGGTCAGTCGTACACACGTAGCACCTGTAGCACGAATAACTGCGTAAGTGTAGCGTAACGTTTCGTTCACGTGAAACAATACAAACTGTCATTTATCTAGGGCAACTGTGACACAATTAAATATAAAAATAATAGTTTGTACGCCGAAGGGTAACAACGTGTTAATATTTCACTTTTTCGCGAATTGTTTGTGCTACGGCCTCTGATTACAAGCACTACCCTGCTTATAACAGTGCCATCTAGAACTTAAAGCTGTAGTTTGCGTATCACTGCGCTGCGCGTGGTATTCTCTGAGTAAGTTTACTTGCTACAGTGCCCTTCACTAGCTCTTGTGCATTTGATAGTTAAAAAACAAACTTTATTTTAGAAGTTATACTTTAAGATGCACTCAAGGAATGTATACTAAAATACATACTAAACATTCGAGCACCACTAAAACACTGTAAGCAGTCTAGGCACAGAAGAGTTTAGGTATTTATATTGCCTCATCCGGCCTCATTGCCTCATACAGCGATAAATGTAAACTTGCCGTGACTGCGACTGGTGCAGTACAGCGATAGAGCTAGCAAGTAGATAAGACATTTCCGTTACTTTGATGTCGGTGAACCGATAGAAGATTCATGATTTTGTTTTTGTTATGTGTTTCCTGTTATGCAGTGATATTATATTATTCTACTGTCTACTTAATTCGTTATTGTTTTAAAGAATTGTTATTGTAATTTTACCTTGAGGAACTATTGTGAGATGAAGCGAAGTGGAGAAATTATCTAAGCCAATCTATGTAGGTCAGCCCAATATTATAAATGTGAAAGTATGTCTGGATGTTTTTTACTCATGGGAAAACGGATGAACGGATTGGGATATGGAGTGGAGATAATTATGCCTGGTTTAACACATAGACTTTTTGTGCTGAGTCAAAGGATAGTTGCAAAATAAGGCCTACTTTAAATACCTTTATAAACAGTGCAATAAATAAGTACATAAATCATGTTATAAAAAAAATATTTTCTCACAAATGGTATGTAATGTTGCCATAACATCTCTAAAAAGTATCCAGAAAGTGAACTCTACCGGAGACTTATTCACAACAAGCGAAATTTCAAATTTGGAATCTCCTACTGTCCAGTAAGTAAGTATGTAATTTACTTACTGGACAGTAGGTCATCCACTTTAGATCTGCTTAGAAAAAAAACATAGTACCAGACACATATTAGAGTTTTGCCATTATAACATGGTTAATAGGAAGGATGCTCCAAATATATATCTATCTCTCTCGTTGGTATGACATTTTAACACATAGATATATTTTAGAGCCTTAAACAGTCTGTGACACTTAACGCGACGCAGAAAAAGTATGTACGATGCGTTTTGTACTTAGTAATGTTGTAGAAGTATAGTGTGAGATTTTATGTTTGGGTTAACTCATACTTGGCCAGGAAGGCTTACTTACTGGATTCTGCAGTAATGTACTATTACACATTACATACATCTGTTTCATATCGTTTAAATAAGATCCTAATGGAAAAATTATATATAAAACCTGAAAAAAAAACAGGCAGATATAGACGCATATTATTATTTTTTTCTTTTAAAATAATATAAAGAGGCATCTGTAACTCGTAATATGGTTTGGTTTAAATTATAAAGTGTGTTTTTTATATTTTAATAGCTTACAAGACGAGTAAATAACTCACCTTATGTTAAGCGCCAAGCTTGCCCATAGCAGTTTAGTGTCATTCAGAATTTTAAACAACAAAAACTCAAACCCCGCATGGCAATGCACTGCGCTCGTCACCCTGAGATATAATATGTTAAATCTCTTGCCCTGTAACTTCACTAGAATCATTGCACTTCAACGAAATACTAATGCTTGCGCACTACTGCTTCACAGTTGAATAACTGGCAAAGATGTGGTACTTCCCCTGAAGGACTCTTCAGAAATCCTATCACAACGAAAACTTTCACACTATTAAAGATAAAGATAAAGATATTTATTTGTCAGGAATACATGTGTTACAAACAATACCGCTAAATAACCGGTATGCCATAGATGTCAAAATACTACAAAACATGCAACATATTTTTCCTCTAAGGACGTACAAATAGTAGTGAGATAGCAACAGTCATTAAATTATTCACTACATATTAGTATAATAGTACAGTATAGTAATTAATCTTCTAAAACAACGAAAAACATTATATTGGACAAAACTTACATCGTAGTCAAATTTACTCGTATTTAATTTATACATAGCTATTATTATATATTATTCTTGTATTATATTAATTTCATAAAAAGTTAAACTATTGAGTTCAGAATGAATCTTATGATATTATTTATTCAATCTCATTTCTAATACCAAAAAAGTACAACGTTTTCTATGTTAAGTTTCTTACAGTAAGCTTTATTGTGTACTTTTTACTCTGGGTAAATAAATTTATCTTTTATCTTTATCTTTAATTCTAATACCAAAATAATATATTAAAATGTAATTAATTCTGTTTTAATCTAACCGCAACAGTCTAACAAACGTGTATAAACGAATAGACAGAGAGAAGATTAATTATGCCTACCTCAGAATAAGATGGACGTTTAAGCTCTGTAAGTGTTTAATCACTAATGAGGGATATTTTATTGCTCACAATTTATATCCTTTTTAGAACATAGCATCTCCGATGTGTCGTTTAGTTTATACAATAGGGTAATTTGCATAATTTAGCTCGAGCGAGCGGCGAGACGCTGGGACCGGGGCGACATGATGACGGTTAACTGGAAGTGGGATTGTCACATTTTGGTGCACCGGGTAGGGTTGTCGTAGTGTGAATAAATTATAATATATTATTTATAAAATAATATGTGGAGTTGGTTTGAAAAAATATCTAATCAATTATCATTTATTTTGATATCTTCATAACATTTAGTCTAAACATTAATCTTCTACAATAGATCTTGCAGTGACGTAGCTATAGCTGTCACATTGGGTCCGCAGGTAAAAACTAAACCACCAAAAAGTTCACCAATTAAAATCCCCGAGAATTGATGATTGTATAGACTATGAATTTTTCAGCGGACCTAGTACAAAAATCCCTCACAAGTTTTAAAGATGACTCTGTCATAGATAGAATAACTGCTATTCTACTCGTATTACAGAGAACGCCGGCTGCACGCACGAAAAAGTATGGCTCATTATCACGTTCCGTGTTGTCCGGACCCCTCCCCCCCCTCTATGCGCCCATGAGATCTTGATTTTTGTTCGTTAGTCAAAATCTCTATCTGTCTTAAAGTTAAAAATGTCATATTTTTAAAAGTAAATTTATATTACTGATTTTATTTACTCGTTTTTGCTTTCAAGCCATTTCAATGTAGGTACTTACATAAGTTGTGAAAAAGATTATATACTTAAGCTTAAACACCTCTAATCTAAGAAACAATTATATTTTATTATGTTCAAAAAGTTAATTAGATTGAGAAGTTAGACATTAGTGCTCAAAGTTGATAAAACAAGTTACGGTGCGTACCTGGCAACACGTGCGGATCATCTTCTTTTTCAGTAACGCTAAGAACATTAGTTATACGTATACGCCAAGTCGTAGATACAACATTGTTAGCAAAGTCGTGACGTGGGTCGTAATTTTAGTTTGTGCCATTAAGCCCCCAAACGATACAAAGAATCATAATTTTGCAATAAAAGAAACTCCGAGCGCTCGTTACACTATGTTTTTAAAAGTAACATGACATTCAGAGGTCGCTGACTGGAAGAGGGTGGTAGCCCTAACCACAGAGACATTCCGACACAATTTCCCTTTTAGCTCGGACTCTGCGTCCAGTATTTATCGATGGCATGATCTGGGGGCATGGACTCAAGGAGTTTATTTATACGAAAATATTTTTATATCACCAGCGCCACACGCAGGTTAATTTACGGAGGGTTCCCATTAATTTATCTTCATGATTGCCTATGGAATTGAATTGTGACATTTATAAGCTCCAGTTTTATAGTCATCGTTTTAAACAGGATATCAATATTTTCGGCGATTATGAGGTAAGGTAGTCTCTGTTAATTTTATAGATATGAATAGTATCTTATATGCCTTATTTCTTTGGCATTGATGCCTTAAGTAAGTACGAGTAGTTTAGTGGTAGTAAAGCACTATTAATATTAATTACTTATTTTTGTCAGTAATAACTAGTAGGTATATCTCTTCGTGTAAGTAATAATGTTTCATTTGGTGTCATGTTGTAGGTAATACCTATAATCTTTTTGGGTTGGCATACTTTTTTACACTTAGATACCACTATAACAGTGACTCAGATTTCTGGGTAGTTACAACTTCGACTAACAATAAAGGTGTACTATATTGTAAGTGCCCCATTGTATGGCGGGCATCCTGTCTCGACTTGTCTAGGCGTGTGTGCGACAGAGAGTTTTGTGAACAGTGTAAAACAGGGTCAAAGCTTTTGACACTCATCGAAGACAGGGAACTTTTCTAGTTTATGTGCCTTAGTATTAAAACACGAAATTTCATTCAAATATCTTCCAGTGGCGTTATAAACAATATATAATATAATATATATATATATTTTTATACAACTGTATGCGCCTGGGCCTCCTCTATCGCTTAAGTACCACAGTATCACTCGATCTTTGGCCTCCCTTGATGTGAATTTACACATATTTTGTAGACCTTTCTACGCGATTTTTATACCGTTTTCTTGATCTGCCTCGAGGTCACTTCTGCGGGCCTAGCACAAATAATTGCGTAGACCTGTGGGCCGAGCACGCAAATCTTTTTAAGTGTAACGTAATCGCATCGTTAACGTATTTAGTACAAACTGTCATTTATCTAGTACAATAGTTTTTGCAGCGCGTCTTCCATGTTCATGGAAGCGCGCACTGATGCATTTGCAGCAATAATGCGGAAAAAGGTCGCATCTCTATTAAGCAGAGTACGTGCTAGTTCCAATGGCATCCTGTCCATTGTTGTAAATAAATATGACTGTCCAATTCTACAGCACCATATTAAAATATTGACGAGATAGTGCGATTATTATAATTATAATTGATATTAGATATTGTAACATATATATCAATTAATTAATTATTTAATTAATTAGTTGACATTCACATTTTATTAAATAATTTACTAATACTATGGATCTGTATCTGAAAATAAATGATTATTATTATAATAGTGGCACAGATAACTCATAGTTTGTACTGCATACGCCAACAATACGGTAACAACCACAGGTGTAACGTAACGTGTCGTTCACGTCAAACAGTACAAACTGTCATTTATCTAGGACAACTGTGCCACAAATAATTCATAGTTTGTACCAAAGCTTGACAAGTTGACGTTTACCATACGAATACTTTATCGCATACTGTTTGTGCTACGGGCCTCTGTTACAGATTTGACATAGGGTTAACCTACTCGTAATTATCTACTTATTTCAAGATTGTATAAACCTTTGTATGAAAGGGTTTATAAGCATTTGAGCACTCTCTCTGAGTTGACAAGGTGTTTTGTTATGTTAACAAGTAAGGTGACAGACCATAAAAGCTTTCATATACATAAGATCCAAAAACTGCTTATATTATGTATATAGTTAAAACATTTGCACTATGAGTAGTTAGGTATATTGTTCTCTAATCGTATGTCGAATGCATTCTGAGGTTAGAAATACTTGAGTTTTTTTATCTGTGAGTATGCGCCTATAAGTACTTATACAAAATGAAGCATCGACCCATTTAATCATCAACATCATTAAACACGCTTTAGTGAAAATCAGAAGAAATTATAGTATTGCAGATAGTGATTGCCAAATATAATATAAATATTTCATTAAATACTCAGATTTAGTGAACAAGAAATAGTAGCAAAAAATTGTTTAACTTCATGTGTCACACGCCATTACTCGTGTCATACCTGAGCAGTGTGTATTGTGTAGTGCCCAAATACAAAAAAAATTAAAAAGACAAGCCCGCTGAGTTTCTTGCCGGATCTTCCCAGTCGTGGTCGCGTTCTGATCCGGTTGTCGATTTAAGAAACAATAAATGTAATATGATAATTTGTAAGTGCCCCCGTGGGCCTATACAGAAAAAACGATTTCATTTTCATTTTAAATAAGTATTAAAACTACATTTCACTCTCTCTGGTTATGTATCACCATTCTAAGATTGGCTGATTCTATTAAACTGAAATTCTAATAAGTAATAAGGACTTCAGTTTAATTAGTAGGTCACCAATCCCAGGACCTTTTTTGTTCTATGGGCAACTACCTACTATGGGTACTTTACTATTAAACAATATATAATACCGTATCGACACCTTCCTACTTAATTAAAAAAGCTCTTGAATTCCACAGCTGTCTGCATTTATGTGTGAGTGAACATGTGTGAGGTATACAGGGACCTATATCGCAAGACACGTATTAACCTGTCGATTCAACCTTGTTCCTTTGTCGCAGCACAGTATATAGTGAAGATATCGCTATGCAAACGAGCTTTGTGTCTATCGCTGATTCATCAAAATGTCATATCGTACAAAGATGCCACAGCGTGTCTATTTCATAAGCCTCGTAACAGTAATCCTTTTCATCGGTAATCCTAGTCTATGCTTATGTTTTGACTCAGATTGGAGATGATTTTAATAATTGCGTATAATTATAAATTGCATATAAATACGGTTTGACCTGAAATGTATTTTGACTAGCCGGTTGGCACAGTTGGAAGCAAACCTGCCTTCGGAGCCGCTGGTCCCGGGTTCAATCCTCGCACAGGTCAAAGATTTGTGTGCTGGAATATGTCTCTTTGACCTGTGTCCGGGTTTGTACATATAAGTAGGTATATGATAAAAAAAAAAGTAGTAGTAGTAAAAATATGGTAAATATATGACGTACCTATTAAGTATGCATATCAGTCATCAGGTTACCATACTTACTTACCACATACTCTGCCTAGACCAGGAGACCTTGTGTGAATGTTGTCTCTTATTATTATTAAAAATATATGTGCTAAATAGATAAATATGTACCGGCTTACGTGAGCTATGCCCGCTTTCCAAAGTATTTTTTTAAATCACGTGAGTTCTATGATACTTCTTTTCAAACGTTCTAGACTTAGCAGCAACCAATTGTTTGTCGAAATGCTTGAAGTGGACCTTAGACGTAGTTTGTTATGAAATGCCATGACCATAAAAAATATTATACATAAATGTAAAACACAAATAAGTTATTCTTTTATTTACCGATTCTGCTTTCCACTGACGCTGTATTGCTGCCATGGCTACGGAACTCTACCTTAAGTCTGGCCTGAAAAGCTCCTGACCTGTTTTAGGTTTCCACTGTATCTGTAAACAAACAATGCCGTAAAAATGCTCCTTCAAACATATTTAAATAATGTTTATACATGTTTCATATTCTTTGAAGCAAAGATTTCTACTTTACGTGTTGCTTTCAACTTCTTATCTTATTATAGTACACTCGTACAAGTTAAAATGCATCTGACATACTCAGAAACTATTAGCCGGAAAAGCTACGAACGCAATAGAGCTCCGTTGGAATACAAAGTATACGGATCTCTATAAAGAAAAATGTGTTAACTTAATTTACTTACATTTTTAAGCCAACGGTAATAGAAAATATACCCGTAGGTATTATACGCCGTTTAATATTATTGTAGAGTCAGGCTTTAGGTTTTCTTATCACGAATTTGAAGTAAGTAGGTATTATGTTCGAATCAAGGTTGTCTGTTAACATGTTCAGACTTGTTACTGGGTATTATTGAAGGTTAAAAAAGAAGTATACACACGTATGACGTCAATTTTGCTGCCTCGCTTCTCTACATTGTAGAGTTATAAATGTTTCTATCTTTTGAAGTATTATAATAAAATTAAAATGATATTTATTTAGTTCTAAAGCGGTTGATAAGATATATATTATTTTTTATGTTAAATAATTAGCGTAGTAATAATTAAATAGATTTAAGTAAGTGTAGCATTGTATTGGGTAAACTGTGATGATGCTCACTGTTTTAAGAAATAAATAAATTTTATATAATTTACGAATAGAGATGATTTAGGAACTCTACTTGTGTTATAATATAGTTATATTATATATAGTTATATAATTATTAAAAACTTTATGTACCTACTTACAAGATTATTTTCAATAAGCAAGCGAGAATATTATGACCAACTTCATAAAAAAAATATTATTCTCTTATTTCGTGCTACACTGAGAGTCGAGCGACAGTCATTACGGGCGCTACATAAAATCTCTGACCAAAAGCTCAATGTAGAGAGACGTAAACAGTTTCACGACTTAGCAATATTGCTTCGTAGGTACGTTAGTTTACTTTAACGAAACTTAAGTACCTATCTCTGAGGTAAAGTGAAATGTCCTGCATGCCACGATTTTATTTAGCTTCATAAGCTAGCACTACGCCAATTAACCAAAGAGCAAACCTCTCTGGTACTACATTAATTTGCTGACTTGCTACGAAAGCAAATTATGAATTCAATTTGATTGACCTCTACTGTAGAAACCTCAGTTTCGAAGTGATTTCAGGCGGAATTAGCCTCGCTGCTCCCTGATCTACGATGGGATGGATTATATCAATAACTGATATTGTTATGATCATTATCATAACACCATAATCAGCCCATTTTGTTCCCACTGATGGGACTTGAGCCTTCCTCTCAGAGAGAGGAGTTGGGCCATAATCCAACACGCGGGCCCAGTTCGACTTGGTGGATAGGTTAGTGGCCAACCCATGTCGATGTTTTCAGGCCGCCCGAAGGCCTTCGACTGTTGTCCTAAGACAAACAACCGGGACCGATGGCTTAACGTGCCCTCCGAAGCACGGAATCGCTCAGTTGAAGAATGCCACTAGCGGTCACCCATCCAAGTCCTGACCACAGCAAGTGTTGCTTAACTTGTTGATCGATTAAGCCAAGTCATGCTCCGCTACCAGCGCTTCATTATTATTATTATTTTTGTGATTATTATGGTGATTGATAAATAATAACTAATAGATGGACTAAACATCAATATTCTTAATAATTCTAATGTAAGCTTAAAATGAACTTGTCAGAACGGTTTCGTATTGTGAACATATATTATTGGGTTTGGTACGATCTAATTAAAATCCTTATTTCTTTTAATAATCAAAGCTATAATTATAAATAGGGCGAATTCTGTGACTATAATAATCAATCTACTACAATCGTAGTCCAGACTTACTGCGTAACGCTTTATTCAAATGTTTTAGTCGACGATACGAATACAACATATTCGCAAAGTATTTTAGTCCTACTAGCATACTCAATGTCAAAGTAATGTCTGTTAATTGTTTCACTTTTCGTTCTACGTTCAAACTTTTCATATATAGAACTTCACGAAACAGAAAAAGTTGAACATAGGAAAATTCCATTTTCGCATATGGGACCGTTGCCATGTTACGTATTGCGCGAGGTTTTTCTCGCGACACTGTATTTGTAACTGGTACAAAAAATCGCACTAAAGAATAAAAATATAAAGTGAAACGGAACAAAGAATGTGCATTATTCGCGTGGGTAGCTTTAGCGGACCCGACGCGGCTTCGTAACATTGTTTGTTCACGGGGAGTGTGGAAGTGTGGCGATTGCGGACAAGCCGGAAGTTCACTTACATAGAATTTGCGAACTATCCAGCGTTGACCGCGGTGGAACTATTTGTTAAATATGTACATTGTCTTTTCTGGCATGCGCTTAATGGGTCGCTAAGAGCACTAATGCACGCGGTCATGTGCCACTTATTACCTAGACGCTTTGCATAGAGCTTTTTTCATAGTTTCAGTGGCATGGCGTGTAGGCACTTCTCCCACGCCTTTTAAGTGACACTTCATTAACTTCGTCTGTGTTTCTGAGCCTGTACAAACATTATATTATTTTTGTTTTAGAAAGCGTTCCCAATGTTAACAACACGAAGATTACGCCTATGTACACGAGAAGTTATTTTGAGCGGCTAATGAGCCGTTGAAAATATTATTATGATTTTACAAAGCGCGAGTAGAAACCTCACATCATTTTGCGGTCTGTACATCATATCCTCCATGCAAAATAATTAGGAACAATGGAGATTACCTGCGAGAGCAAGCAGTTCGTCATTAAATTACCCGAGGGCTCCGAACGATTCCTTTGGCAAATAACTGAATTCCTTTTACGAAATTCAACAAAAAGCAGGAAGCGAATGCGGGATTATAAATACGTGACGTGATGTGAAGGATGGTGGTTTTGTGCCCCTCGTCGGCTCTGCTTTTGTTCGCAATGAGAATAGCAAACAATCGCAACATTCGTGTCGTACATACCCAGTGCTTGACAAGGTATAGAAATGCTTGTAGGATAGAACAAATGTACCCTACGTCCCTATAGTTACGGTTAAGATCGCGAGTAGACTGCAGCGCGGCAGGCAGGACTTCATGTGACTTGTCAGAGTCTCACGTATCTACACTTCTTCACTTATAATATTATAATGAGGAAAATTTTGTTTGTTTGTTTGTATTGAATAGGCTCCGAAATTACTAACTGATTTGGAAAATTCTTTCCCACATTACCTATCCCTGATGGTCATAGGACATAGGAGATTTGCACAAGTTCAGGGAAACGTATGTAAACTTCGATAATGTAGCCCAAGGCCCAAAACTATTGACAAAGAGCAAAATGATGTACCTTTTTTTAGAAGACGCCAATGTTGCAATAGTAACGACGGTACAAACTAAACCACATTATTCGTACCTTAGTAATAAATCCTGATAAAAAAAAAAAGATTTCAATGTTTGTTAGTTTGTAATGCAAACACAAAAACTACTAAACCGATTCAAAAAGTTCTTTCAGCAGTAGTAAGCTACATTATGTCTGAGTAACATACGCTATATCTGATCCATCATCATCCATCACCGCGCGGATGAAACCGCGGAGCGCAGCTAGTCGTATTATATATATTTATCACTTTAGAATATTGAGTGAAAACTGTTTAAGGTTCTGGTGACAGCAATAGTGATTGACATAATGGTACAGGTAATATTCTATTTTTATCCCGACTGATCATCTCGATTCACAAGGTAATTAATAAAATATAAACACAGGCAATAAAACGATAGTTTGGAATGCGTCGGCAACATTCAAAAGCAAAACACGTGTAGGTACCCATTTGCAAGGACAATTTTTTTTATTAGGTATACAAAAGTGGTCACACCTTAGTAAATTTATAACAAGTCTAGTGTCAGTGGCTCCGCCTGCATTTATTGACCATTCAATAGCAACATTTTTTCGAAGTGATAAGAAAGTATCCTATGTCCTTTTCCGGGCTACATGCTGTCTCTGTGCAAGATTTAATTAACATTGGCTCATTAGTTTAAACGTGAAAGAAAGACAAACAAACGACAAACCGATATATTATATGTATATACATTTACTAGCACCCCGTGGTTTCAACCGCTTGGTTTGATAAATGATGATTATGAAAAGTATGATATGTCTTTTTCTGGGATATAATCTATCTCCTTGCCAAATTTCATCGAGATCAGTTCAGCTGTTTAGGCGTGAAAGCGTAACAAACAAACAAACAAACTCATTTTTACATTTATAATATTAGTTAGGATGATGTTAGCGATTCATTGGTCAAAAAACTAAACTAAGCTATCGAACTAAAACTTAATTATGGTTGTCCTTATGCTTGCATTATCTGATTTCTATGAATTTTTCCTCGATATTGGCATTGGCCCGCATAAAGCTAAATAAATAACATACATAGAAAATACATATACACGATGAAACCACTTGGGACAGACAGCTGAATTTTTAACTAAGACACGCGGCGTAGCAGTGTTCTAAAATATTGCCATGATACGTTGACGTTATGCATTTAATTTTTAACCTACTTCAACGAACGAGCAGTATGTACGAGTTTTGTTTTAGTCCGATGCACTAGGAAACTATTTGTATGTACACCCTGACAACATTCCTCTGTCGCTGAAACTTTGCAGTATGATAAAGTGATGTTCATAGATTACGATTAAAATATTATCAAAAAAATACCTTGAAGGTAAGCCGACATAAAAATCGCTTCTAGCTCCTGGTGGAAAACTCCTATGTCCGAAATTCCTTAGGTATATGTTAGTTTATATGCATATGTATAGGTATGCAACGGAATCCAGGAATATCGTGATGTCGAAGAGGCAAAAACATAAAAAAGAACTATTCTGCATCATAACTTGTTTAAGAAAACTCATTTGTCAAATTAGATCATTTATTTTTTGAAATTTATAGCTTTTCACAATTATCCAAAAAAAATACATTCCTATCACGCCACACTATATTCCATAAGTGGGTGAGGCGACGAATCGGGTCGCTCTCTTTCCGATTGGAATTGGGTGCTTTCCGGGCATGGTTGTTTCGGAAAGTACGTTCTCCGAATTGCAAGACGGGAGGCGACCCCAGCCTGTCACGAATGTGGGGCGCCGGAGGATACGGCGCTCCATACGCTGGTAGTGTGTGCTGCATGGGGTCCGCAGCGGCACACACTTTCAGCGATAATCGGCGGGGATCTCTCGGTGCCGAACGTGGTTAACTCGATGCTCGGCAGCGAGAGATCGTGGCAGGCGGGTGCCACCTTCTGCGAAGCCGTGTTGGCGCAGAAGGAGACCGCGGAGCGGGTCATAGATAATGATGGCCGAGCTTACCCACTCTGGACCAGACGAACAGGGGTACGGAGGAAGCAGTTCGCACGCCTCCTCTCTCCGCAGTAGTGGGGTCACTGGCGGAGAGTCGGAGGACTCTTCGCCAGCTTGCACGGCCCTACACGTCTAGGGGGTAGCCTTGGTGAGCAAGATCACCCCTTCACAGACGCTGAGGCCCGGTTAAGATCAATCCGAGCCTACCGGTAGGGCGAGAGAGTGAATGCCAGCAACCCCATCTCGCCCTACCTAGGCGGAGGACTGTTCACGGGGGGTTTTTGTGGGTTTGAGCCCCACATACCCCCTTCCGTCACCCTCGCGGCGGAAGGGAAGTGGACAGCATTTCCCCACTCAAAAAAAAAGGATTTACCTACTCGTGTATCATCATGTCAAAGTGTAGCGTGTCTTTCCCTACTGATACCACTATTTTGGTCTTTTTTGTAAGGCAACACACTGGAGCTAAAAATAAACGAACATTTGTTATATACATTAAGAAATTGGCTATAAAACTATGTAAAAAGACAAGCCCGCTGAGTTTCTTTGCCGGATCTTCTCAGTCGTAGTCGCGTTCCGATCCGGTTGCGTATATCTAAGAAAAAATAATTGTAAAATGACAATCTGTAAGTGCCACCTTAGGCCTATACAGAATAAATGATTTAATTTGATTTGATCAGAGGTGCACCCGGTCTGAGTGTGTGAATGTTTTTGTAATGTTACAGCTCGGTGCACGAAGTCCGTTATATGAATTTAAACTATTCAGGATCACGTAAACACCGCAATGTACTAAAATACTGAGGCAGCAAATTAAAAATACCTCAGATATTGTGATACCAACACACGCACGCCCCGAAAAGGGTCTCTATGTATGTTTCTGGTAGAACCCGCCTGTATATACTCGTAAGTGGGTTGTATACATGTCTACATACTTAGTGTAATGAAAAGGTTTCTGAAGTGAAACCTTTCTGTCGATAGAATTGTAGAGACTCTATAACGTGTTGAGAAAAGTAGAGTTTGATATGGCATTCGCTTTTTGTATCCAAAAATGTATTTATTGAAATGATAAAATACTTATTCCACAACTATATTATAATAAATAAGAAAGTGTGTTTGTTTGATATTCTTTCCCGTACGGATCAACCAATCGTTGTAAGTAAGTGTTTGCATATTGATAATTACTACATATTGTACCACTATAATCAGTCTATATGTTGAACTAATGTTGTAATGGATGAATAAATTAAAGTCTTCATAAAGACTGATAAATATCCGAGTTCCATATTGCATTTTATTGTATCTTTGTAAATTTTTATTTAGTTAGTAATAATTTGTGATGTCTAATTTACCTTATTTAATATTTTAATATTCTAATAATAATTTGTTCTAATGATAAAATAAAATTTAGGTAGTAATTTGATGTGATTTGTAATGCTAAGTACAAAATTATGAATGTAATTATTTGGAAGGAGTTATCTACCAAGATATGGTTGTATTATACGTCCAGTTTGGCAGATAGAGCCGCAATGTATAATGATGTACTAAAGAGAAATAAACTAATTTAAATTTGAATTTTGAATCTGAATTCCAATTAAGGGAACGGCGAATAGCGTAAAAAGTAGAACTTGCATTGGCTTTAGATTCTTGTAGTATTTTGTTTTTAACTCAACAATGTTTATTATACACATATTTACATTATATTAAGCGTGAAAGTCGTTATAAAAATCGTCGGGTGCGGACCCACTGGTCCCCTGAAATTTGCACCCTGTGCCCACTCGTCCCCTCAGTTCCTACTCGTCCCCTGATCTATTATTTATTTTAAAATCGCAGTAAGGTACAGTCGCGCATTAATGGTCAAAATAAAACCGTCGGCTTGCCACGCAGGACCTGACCAAAGTATATTGATATCTATTGTGACCGGACCAAGCGATCAACGTGTTTTGTTTTGCATAGAAATACTGACCGGCACAAAGAAAAAACTATGGTTGGACGATTTTTTCTCTGTGACTGACATACCTTGCACAATAAATTCTTATATAATATATATTATTAATTCTATTTATATTAATAACTCACAACAACACAAAAACAAAAAAACAAATATGTGCCGAACAGGAATAGAACATGAGACCCAGCGCTTCTCAGGCATGGTCATAAGAAACCAAACTGACTCGTCCATTACATATAAAGCCCGTATAGAACAAGTTAGAGAGACAAATAATTTTCAATTTACCACATCAAACACAATTCCCGCGGGATCGCAATATAAACAAATCCCAAGCGAACAAAGCCGCACAAAAGTTAGTATTTGCTATAAATTGTCGGACAACTGATACACATGTTTTTTACTAACAAGATGCGAGACGGGAGTCGTACACCTGAGGGTTAGCCGTAAGCCTGTCCATGACAGGTGGTAGGGCAATCCAGAACTTACCTGCACTGCATTGCGGTGATGAACGTAGAGAGCCTAGTTCCTCCAGTAATTTCACTTGCACACCCTAACTACAGAATGGTTGGTATTCTATGACCTAACGTAGAAATACTTGGCTATAATATGTAGAGTTTACTTGCCTCTTATAAGATTCGCACCCCGGCGGCGGAGGGATGTATCTTTGGCCTTGTCCCCCTTACGGAGTAAATAGTATCTTGTAAATAGTACTAGGTGTATCGTGTACCTATAATTACTATTGCCATTTCCGTAATGTAATGTATGTGGGATAGAAGGTTAACAAAGATAAAGTGTTTTTTTTAAAAGAAAGGCAACCCATCGCTATTAATTCGATGTTGTATAATAAACAGCAAAAGCAAAGAGAAGAATGTTTTGGAATGAGCTCATCCAGGGTAGTACTGCCACCATACTTTTTTCTACTGTGAATCATCCGTGTTTGTAAAATTGTGTTTAGGTTTGAAGGTATGGTTGCCGGCGAAATTACAGGCACATGAGACTTAATGTCTCAGGGTTACGAGCGCAGTGCAGCTCGTCACTTGTGACGAAATGCATCTGTTCTAGGCAGATGTTACCACTTGACATCAGGTGGGCCTCGTGCTTGTACCGTTTCTTAATAATACATAAAAACATCTCAAGACTTATAATGGACAGTCACTATTTTAAGCACCGTGAGTAGTTATTTTTCACTCAGCGCTTATAGAACCGGTAAAAGCTGCGATTTTCAAGAAATGTTACGGTAGTAAAAGGAAAGATAGGAGTTTATTTCAAGCGCTGTCCGTGATATAAATACCTACTCTGCTTAAAGCGCTAGGGCTGTCACATCACATCAACGCTCCACGAAGCTCTCGAGCTTGCGACTTTGCGACCTCCTACTCGTACAGTAGTGTAGTTGGGTGAGGTGCAGATATTTTGACAGTTATAATTATAACTGCGTATGTGGTTTCAACCGTGTTATAAAACTGATGATGGTAACGAAAAGTTTGTGAGCACTAGCATAATATATAATTTTTTTAATTGAAAATAATCAACAATTTATTAAAAGATTTATATTCATTATACATAATATAACTCCTCCCCTGGCTCGAACACATGCGGTGATCCAACTGAGAATCAAGTAATCCAGCATTTCTTGGGATAACCTGTCCCATTTTTACTTCCCCGAGCTCAGGTACTGTCTAGGGACGTGGCTGACGGTTCCAAACAGCTCGCTTAAGAGCTTCCCACGGGTGCTCTATTGGGTTTAAGTCAGGCGAGCCGGCAGGCCAGTCTAACCTTGTGACGTCGTATTCTCGGAGAGCAGCATTGACTCGTTGAGCTCGATGGGCGGACGCATTATCATCCACCAGTACAAATTGGTGCCCATGGTTTACTCGGAATGGTCTGACATTTTTAAATAAACAATCTAAAAAGACGAAGATATCATAATATAATCTACAGTGACAAAAACAAAACAATTTTTCACAGGGATCGCAAACTTTTTTGATGTGTGTATGTAAAAATTTTATGAACACTTGTGCTGACGAGTGCAGTGCCAATATTTTACAGTCTGAACTTTAAAGTCAATATTCTAGGTAACAGTGTAATTGGTATGGGGATAGGTGACTGTTAAGCTGAGGTAAATAACTTTTCATTAGTCACAAACATTTTTGTTCTTATTAGGTATTTACGCACACGGGACGTGAGACGTTATCGATGCGGGTGTCCCGAACACACATTGAAAAGACCACCGAATGTGGTCGATACTATAATCCGACAAAATTTACTATAGTCGGATAAATCCGACAACATTTAAAAGTAATCCCGTATTAAACTTTTACTGTTAACCGGAAAAACCTTCACGTTAGAGATCAAATACGTCGACCCAGGTTTCAGTGCCCGCCGGGAGCTTGCAGACGCCGCGCCGCTGCGCACTCGCCCTGAATATGAGCATCGGACGTGCTCGAAACCCGGGTCGACGTGTTCGATCCCTAACGTGAGTGTTTGCCGGTTAACAATAATACTTAGTTTGATATGTGCCAAACTCACGAGAATTGCAATACAAAAAAAAATCGTTTCACTCAGTAAAAATTAGATAAGGTTTTTGTATTGTATGTGTCTAGTATTTATTTTATTTTGTATAGATTTACAATAGATTCTATATATAGAACATTAGGGCGGTATTTTTAATACTTTGTTTTGATACCCCACTAAAATGACATGTATTCAGTATTTCTTGTTTCATTGGAAACTCTATAGATATATTACGGTAGTCAGTAGACAGTGACGTAACAGTTTTCTTAACACAATATAATTGTCTCTACTATTACTCATATCATACTGATACTCGCGTGTCGTTAAAATGCCAGGTTCAATAGTTGTTAACTTCGAATTATTATTTAAGCTTACAATTAATTTATCTACTAGTTACCTATATTGATTTATTTCTTACGTTTCGTTAACACGTATAACGATGTTGGGACGGTTCTATAGAGTTAATTTACTATCCCTTTTTACTATAATGTTACGGACAGTCTACGAGAATTTAAGGCGGGTAAAGCTTGAAGGCTACACTAACTACAAAAACTTTTTATGCGATGCGAAGAGCCAGAAAAGGGTTTACATTGAGATAACTATGTAGATATTAGCCGAGACAGACAGTATAATAGGTGTGGACGCCACAAAATAGTGGTAAATTGGCACGGACATTATCCTCAGCGGTGCTAATTTCGGTATAAAGTTACCGTTTACTTTTTGCGGTGAGGTGAAGAGCGACCATTTCGCGAATGAGAAAAGAGCCACGTCTCGTGAAATCGTTAATATTGAGTATGTAGGTGGTACCTAACGTTTAATATGTACTTTTACACAGGAAAATGCAAATGGCCAGCACAATTCCACGCGTTGAGCGAGCTCGGAGTCGGACGGACCGTGCTTTTTAATTTACCGAGTGCCGCCATTACCCGACCTTATCGTGGCAGTTGCCCTCAGATCTGAAATAGGGTGCTCTAAAATTGCCTCCTTATTCAGATTATCCTTAGCATGCGCCGATGTTGAAATTTAGAACGGTGTGAGTCGAACGGCAGTTATTAAGCCTTAATGGATCCGGGACGGTCTATCGCGATATTCTCCCGCTCGCTTGCTATCGTTTAAAACAATGAAATGGGTTTTAAAGGATACTCGTTGCCTACTGAACAGTTATAACTTTAAACTCCTACTCTATGCCATTCGTATACGTCTAACTGAAGAAGGAGGGAGGTCACATCACAGTCCTACAAATACTTAAACTCAACTGTTCGATTAATTTGTAAAGCTTAGCAAGTAGCCTAGGTGATGTCTGTAGTTTTAACTTCAAACTTTATTATGTTTTTTAAAATTGAGATGTTACTAAGAATTAAAACATTTATTTGTAATAATTTCTATCGCTATGTCTGTACAAAATCAAATACTTGCATATTTGTTTTATTTTATTACAAACCCTTTTTATGCACCAATATTTGAAACCATCCCTCATGAGCGAGTCACCTAAAACGCTTTTAGCCTTTGTAGCAAAATGCCTAACACGAGTGTCTATAAAGTAATATCTCTGATAAGTTTAGTATATTAATCTCGTATTGCCTAACATTTGAAATACCTAAGACGCAAAATGCCTGAATGTCAATAAACTTTAAACTCAGTTCACCTAAGTTGGACAGTGTCTAAAACGCAATTTGCCCTTATAAAAACCGAAATTTGCCGAATTCCCTTAAATAGCCAAACTCGTGTTGCCTATACTATACTAAAGCTGCAATACAACTAAACGGATCCATTGAATTGTGTTTCAAATACTCTTATTAACAAACTGCTCTAATGTATGTATAAAATAATCATAATCCTACCATTAGTTGCTCAGCAATTAACGATATAATAACTCCAAAAAAAAAACACTAAAATAGCGCTGTTTCAAAATTTCAAAACAGATATTTCTGTCGTTTATCTACCAAATGAGCGATGTGATAATCAAACATTGTGCATTTTAGGCATACTGCTACTTAGACATAACAAGGTTTAGATGATTAGCAAAGCAGACATAATGCATTTCAGGCCTTTTGCTATTGAGACCTAACGTGATTTTGGCAATTTGCAAATCAGATATTATGCGTTTTAGGTCATGAAGGGATACCATGAGCTTTAAGCATGGCAATATAACAATGCTTAACTACCCGCACACAATATTATACGTGATATGAATAACTTTCAATATGAATTTAGATCCTAATTGGCAACTGATTAACTGACTGACAGACACCGCACAGCCAAGGTCTTTGAGACTTGAAATTTGGAGTGTGTTTTTGTCTTGGTGGGTAGAGTAGAGGTGTACTAAGAAAGGGTTTTTTGAAATTCAACTCTTAAGGGGGTAAAATGGGTGAAAACATTTGTATGAAAGTAATTTTTTTATCTTATATTTATGAAAACTTGTATTTTTTGACAAGGCTGACCTTAAAACAAGGCGTTTCTTAATATTTTTATAGCATGTCACAATGATTTACCTATATCTAGAAAAAAAGCTTTTGCCCATGACTGCGTAGAGACGCAGAGGAAGTCATGGGCAAAAGCTAAATGAAATAGATAATAAATAATAATAAATAGATAAATGAAAACAAGTGGGCGGAATTAAACTTTGAGTCATAACATCTGCGTATCAGGAGCATCATCTGTATGTAGCACAACATCATGCCGCATAATTATTACGTCCTTCGTAGCGCAGAACTGTCTAAATTGAAGGTTCTGCAAATAGAGTATATCTGTCGACTGTGACCACCGGAACTAGCTCATAATCATTAAATTGGGACGCTCGTTTAACTGTTAATTATTGCCCGCCGACGCTGTGGTCATTAAGAAGCTCAGTAAAAAATAAAACCTACAGATGTGAATTCGAGCGATATTTTAAACGCAATTAGCTATTTAGCTAAGCGGTTAATACCCAACAAATTTCAAACGAGTTTAATGGTCTCATTAGGAATTTTCATTTCGGTACATAGACTGCTCTCAATTGCCCTTTTAAAGTTTTTCGCTTCAGTTGCTCCAGCCAGCCAGAGAAGGTCCTTAAGTAACATTTATAACAATTATTATTTCTGTATCCCTTCAAACTGACATCCTACAATGTCCAATGTGCTGAATAATCCTAGTTTCTTTAAACATTAAACCCAACGCTATCTAGTAATAATTGATTAGTCCACGATGACTAGCAGTGCCGTAGAGGTTATATAGTAGCGTTTACCACCCGGGCCCCAACTGCGCGGAGGATCACGGCTTACTACCTGCAATATAGGGCATCCACGTTGAAAATTAAACCTGAAATGTATTAATAGTTATTTTATGTATCTTCATCGCCGTAGGAGGTCCACTGCTAATGCCTCCCCAATATATTTCCAATAGGACAGGTTGGAAGCGGCCTGCATCCAGCGTCGTCCTGCGATCTTAATCAGGTCGTCTGTCTACCATGTCCACACCTAATACTACTTGCATGACCTACGCTGAGATTGTTGGTCCGTATGTGCCATAAGTCATCACTGATAACATAGACTGATCAAAGACTTTTGTCTTGAGGCCCAAAGGTACGAGTATATTGGACGAGAAGACTTCACGAAGTTTACGGAACGCTGTCAGAATTTGATTCGTTACTAAAAATAGATAGCGCTCAATATTTTATAAATGACAAAAATTTAAAACATACATTTAAGGCAATTGAAAAAAGAAACAAAGAAGTCGAAGACCAAGAAGATATCATTTAGTTTAAATCAAAAAACAAAATACACTATACTATATTATTTGTTTGTTACGGAGAGGTGTGGATTCTGTCAAGTTGCATGTGCATACACATTCATGTATGTTCGACGATAGGTTTCGAACGGTTAGTAGGATCCTTTTGAAATATGAGGTTCGGCCTATAACCATAAATAACTTGCAAAAAAGTATTCGTTTCGTAAGCGTTAATGCGTCACACTTCGGCGTACAAACTATGAGTTCTTTGTGTCACAATTGCCCTGGATAAATGACAGTTTGTACAATTTCACGTGAACGATACGTTACGTTACACTTACGAGTACGTAGTTATTCGTGCTAGGCCCAATAGTAGACATGTATTTTCAGGTAGTTAACTAGTAGTACTTAACTAGTTCGTTGAGAGCCAAATTGGTTAGGGGAGTTACTGAGATTTTCGTAGTGAGACAATTACTTAGGTCTGTAATTTTGGGGTTTACTATTAGTTAACATTTGGTTTGTTTGCCTGATTGAAAGTACCATGTTTTCTGCGCTGACACTAGGTGAATGGTGCGGGCCGCCCAGTTTTTAACTCTAAGGACTAGTACCCAAAAATCTCTAGCATACCATAACACCTATATACCTATGGTATGGATAAGACATAACTAAAGTTAGGTAAAATGATATTAGGAGTTTTTATTTCAGAAAGTGATGTACTATCGTAAAATTCTAGGGATTCTCATTTCTAGGGTGGATCACTCACAACACGGTGAGTATAAAGTCGCAACGGATGTAATGTTATCTTTGGTTGAGTACCATATTGTTGGTTTTAGACATATATGATTGGTAATAAATCAGGTTACTTAAAACAATTAAACAATGAAGGTGGATAATGATTATTCCATAACATTTTTTTTTTATTAATAAAAGTACCAATTTGTTACCACACAGCACATATGTCACAGGTAGTTTTTGGATTAAAAGTACCTAGGTACTAAATATTCATGTATCAAGTCATCAATCCCTCCAAACAGACATACACGACTATAAAAAAACATATGAATAACAATTCAACACTTAGTGGTTCTATTAGAAAAGCCCATTGACCTAGTTAGTAGAGAACCTGCCTGCGAAGCGCACGGTTCCGGGTTGAATAACTGGCCAGTGCCAATATTGGTGTGCTGAGCCGAATTTTAGTTCTTAGGACTTGGTTGTTTGTGATGCCTTGCCTCTCGCGAGAAGGAAATCTTAGTGCGGGAGTATGAATGTGTCAACGACATCATTTATATATATATATATATATATTTTATTATATTAGATAAGCTATTACCTATATAAATATATGTATAGCATAGTCCTAATGTTACTTTCTCTTTGATACCTTTAGACGAGACGAATCAAACACTATTATACGCAATTACACACTTTTATGTAAACAATATAGCGTGTGACAAAAAGGTGTAGTAATACCACAGCATAAAAATCGTAAGTTCGTATCGTAAACGTAAGTAAGTTTACATAGACTGTGGTAATACTAAAAGGTAGGCGTAGGTATCTAGTCTGGAATCTTAGTCTTAGTCTTATCTTGGTCTTAAGAGATTAACCTTCTTGAGTACATTAGAAAAACTTTGGTTGCTCATAACTGTGAATTTTCAATACTTCCTGGAATGCAGCGTAGTTAGGTTTAAATTGTATACAAGCTTATGCGTGTGTGGTTTTAGTATTGTTCCATCTTTTTGTTACACGCTGTATATTGTTGGAGTGTGTGTATATGTTGCGAGTTAGAAACTTGGTATCTACTTCTGAGCATTCTGCCGACACAATCAACTAATGTTAACATCAGAATCAGATGTTCCGATATACGTAAGGCATAAGAGGTTCATTACAACCAGACTGCCAAGTTCCCAAACAGTTACCATATCGAGATCCGGTAACTAAATCCAAGTTCCTCATTAAGCTGCTATTCTGCTATTTGGCGGTTCTGTATTATTGTTATACATAATAAGTTAACTTAACTCGCGTATTTCTCAATGAAAATTTCTGTGATTATGTACACCTTTGACGTAACGTCTTTATACAACGATTCATTTACAAATCTATTTAGTAACGGTATTGCTTTGTATTAAGGCGCTGCCCAAAGAAATATTCCGTAAATGCAATGTTTTTCGTCGCACAGTATAAACTTACTAGTTACTGATACAAACATGAAAAATATACAGTGCATAGGTAAAAGTATTAAAAGACTTATATAATAATATTTCACAATATCTATCTGACATCTCGAAAAAAAAACGCGAATATAAAGACGGAAAAAAATCTTTCGTATCGCATTTCTGAATATTTTCAGCGACAGATACTATATTTTTTGTAATTTAAGAATAAGGGTGATTATTTTATTAAAGGACTATCAAATTATTTATAAACATTGTGCCTACTTTTATTTTTAAACAAATTAAGACTGCGAAATGTTATCGCGTTTACAGACGCACGCTTGTTCTTGTCACGGCGTTTTTTTATGTGCTCTTGCAGCGCCTTAAAAAGTATAAATACAAGCTGAACTACATATATTCCCTAATGCGTGGGCTGTCAGAATTATTTCCATAAAATATGTAGGCGTCCCCATCGCCGTCGGTCATGTTGATGAAACAAAAGTTATCCACCAAGTTATTATTGATAGTTACCAAATTAATTCAATGAAAACTAAATTAAGCACATGTATAAATTTTTTTAAGTTACTAATAAAATTTGTTATTCAAGTATTATTTAATTTTTATCTTTTACCTGCTTCGCCCCGCGGTTTCACCCGCGTGGTAATGGATGACGATAATGAAAACCCATATGTCCTTCCCCGGGATCTATCTTTTTGTCAAATATCGAATTCCGTTCAGCCATAAAAGAGCAACAAACAAACAAATATACTATTGTATTTATATTATTTAGCTAGTATTATTATTATTTACCAAGAAGAATTTATTACATTGTAATTACACAATTCAGTCATCATCATTATATTATCTTGTGTATTGTGTGTTCATACAATAATTAATCATTATATCGTTGTAACGAACATGTTAATTACTCGTATATTAAATAAGCAATAACTACCTATTTCATGTAAAAATATTAATATATAGGCAATAATTTGTGTAATATCCGACGAAAGAGGCCTGAGTCCTATACCACGGGTCAAGAGCCTAGTTTGGGGACCAGGTGCTCAATTATAACCCTCTTCTTATGTTTGCATTTTTTTAATTCTTGGTTAGGAACATCTTTGCTAGCAAAACTAAATGTATAAATACATATATATATTTTCACAAACCTCTACATAATGTAGAGGTTTTCCTATAGGAGGTCCATACCTAGTAGACTACGTGTATGATAGATACGTACTAATGTGTAGTAATAACATTATTATTATATTTATTAAGTGTAATTATTAATGGGCTATGAACTCATAATGAATACTGCAGAACATTTGCTATTGAAAGTTTGCCCTCAGCGGTGCATACTGCATTATTTAAATTGATACACTATTTTCACCACAATATCGGAGATATATTGAGAAGTATCCAAGAAAATGGAAGACGTGCAGTGTTAGCAAATTGGATCTTATTAAATATGTACTCGTTTATATGTAGCATAGTTTCACGTTCCTGCTTGTGCAGTTTTTAACGTGAGTAACATTAAAAATGAACGGTCGGATTATAAATAGCATCTGTTTGCTTTCCTTTGCGAAGTTATGATTATACTTTCGAAACTGTTTTGAGAAGATCCATACTTTATTTGAAGATTTCTTGTTAAAACACCTTTCATTCATTTGTGTAATGATTTTAAGAAGCGCCTTTCTTATTTGATGAAAACAGTTTAATTCACAGTCGAACACAAAATAATTTTACCTTTGTAGAGATCTTGACTTTTCCATGAGTATGTATAGAAACTAAAAATGTTGAAATTATAAACATTAAAAACGGAAAAACAGGTGTTAAACTTAATCTTAGGATATTTTATTATTTAGTTATTATGAATACAAAACAGAGTCACACAACCTAAATTCCAAATTTGTACACATAAAAAAAAACATAGGAAGTCTATATTTTGTACTTGTATTGCATTTTAATGATTTTGTAGCAGTATCTATATTTTCCTATTATTTCTTCGTAGATATTTTCAGTTGATAACTATATATATGATATACGAGTAAGTGTTACTTACTACTTGACCTGTTTTGAAAGCTATATTTTATGATACTCGTATTATGTATTAGTTGTATATTATTATGTGAATGTTATGATTTCCATAATCTCGAAAATTGTAAACAGGCGACTTTATTACAATAACAATGAAATTAAATGGATACAAAATATATCGATATATGGACTGAAACACACACACAAAAACGTAGACTGCCGTACATTTATAACATAAAATTGCATTGCATAGATTGCTGTCGGCGATAAGACCGCTCAATGTTACACATTTATGTTATATCCTAACTGATAGTATTAGTATTGTGATGCTGCGTTAAAGCTAAAGTAGGTACAGATATCTACGTATCTATGTCAGGACAGTAATCAGGTTACTTCAACATTTTGAGATTTTGCGCCTGTCTAAACTCATTATTATGTGAAGGAGTACGTCGTCAGCGCTCGCTGGCGCTAAGTGGTTGACTTAATTTTATTAGAAAGCTCGAAGCCTTAGGACGGTGAAGCATGCAAGCGACAGCCGGCCGCGATACGAGGCACCCCTATACATTGCATTTCACCCTGCATGCAGCCGTCGCCAGGTGTCTGCCAGCTGACTACTACACATCCAAGCGCAATATGTTGGAGCGTGCCAGCCGCGTGCCGGTTTCCACACTAATTTACTTATTATGAGCAACCTTTCAAGTTCTAAGTATTCAATATAATTTTAATGGCACCTCTTAACAGTCATTAGTTTAAAAATATCTAAAAAATATCAATGGTGCTAGAATTATTGATAAAATACGGATCGAGTTTATGTAAAATAGTAATAGATACCTTTCCAGTTTAACAACGAAAGCGATATTACACTAAATATTATAATGAATAATACACCAGTATTAAATATATAACTTTTCAATAAGTATAGATGTGTTCAAAGAAGAAAAAAATAATCACTTTATAGGTTAACATTAAAGGCACCCCTAAAAGGTTTTACATATATGTTATACTACTACTATATTTCTGATGTTATGCTCATTATTCATTATCTCCTAAACATTGATAGAGTTATTAGATATTGTTATGATATTGTGGATCAAACAATCGGATTAAATCATAATAGACAAGTATGGTGGCATCTCCAAAAGTCTAGCTGGTTTGTTAGATTGCTCCCTCATTTTTTAAAACATTATGATCGCTCCTAGATGAAATTTAAATGTAAACACTATTTAAGCAGCTCGCAGTTCTGAATTTATTTGTTAATACATTCGTTACTAATAATAAGTGAAACTGTATTCCGTAAAACGAAAACTATGAATGAAATTGTCGTTCCTCTTTGTTAAAGCATCCTGTTTATTATAAACCTTAAAGCTACCATCGTTTTAAATGGAGAGTGTATTTACAATAAAATTAGTCGTCTACCTGACACCCTGAGCAAATGAACGTGATCATAACAAAAGACATGCATTGTATAATAAGCAGAGCGGTGCATTTCCGAGGTGCGCTGGTATTGTTGTAGGGCTCTCGCATTGTATTGTCGCCGTGAGTCTGCCGGCGGCGGCTAGGCGCGGAGGAGGCGACGGCGGTCAGGTATTTTATGAATGAACGTGCCGGGCTGGTGAGCGGCATGATCGGCTGCGGTCGAAGCCAGGTAGAAAACCGTACTTTTCAAATTCTTTGGATGACGGCTTCGAGTGGGGCTCCTCGACGGTGGCCAAGGAGCGCCGCAGAGCGGGGCACGGGCGCGGGGTGTCGGCGCGGGCACGCATGCGTTCGCTCCCCTCACCGAGACGAGCCGACGATCCTTCCCTCTCAGTTCATTCATAGCCGTCGCGGGTGTGCGCCGTGCCGTCATGTACCGTTTTCCAACTTTCTCGAGTAGTGATGTGATTCGGTACCGACATATAAAATCGACGTGTTAATCAAATTGTTTTGCAACTTTATGTGTTCCGTTTCGAGACACGAGTGACGAGATTAGTTGAAGGAAATGACATAGTGTCTGAGATTGGATAAAAATTGAATCAAAATGAGGTGGTTTATAGTGACTATGAGTGTTATGGTGTGGGAAACTATTTTTGCCGGTATCGCTCCCCCTGGATCTTGCCCAGCTGTGTGCGCGTGCAAATGGAAAGGTGGGAAGCAGACTGTAGAGTGTGTAGACCGGGCCCTCATTACTGTCCCTCAGCCAGTGGATCCCGCCACGCAAGTACTCGACCTTTCAGGAAACAATCTTCAAATCCTTCCACAGGAAGCCTTTGCAAAGACGGGGCTCGTCAATTTGCAGAGAGTCTATCTGCGTAGCTGCAATATTGGCCAAATAAACGACCGAGCTTTTAAGGGATTGACTAATTTAGTAGAATTAGATCTTTCGCATAATCTTTTAACCCAAATACCTTTTAACAGTTTTAAGGATGCTCCGTTTCTTAGAGATCTTACATTGGCTCAAAATCCAATATCAAAAGTTCACTCGGACGCTTTGAGCAATCTCGAGAGCATTGTCAAACTAGATTTTTCCAAATGCGACATCAGAGAGATTGCCGCCGACGCTTTTAGACATTTGCGTTCTCTGGAATCCTTGAAGTTAAACCACAACAAACTGCGAGATCTACCCTTAAGTTCCCTAGAAAAATTAGACAAACTACGAGCAATCGACTTATCTGATAATCCGTGGACCTGCGATTGTCGACTTCGCGAGCTCAAATCATGGTTAGCGAAACACAAATTACTCTCAACTCCCAGTTGTTCGGCTCCAAGTCGACTGGCCAATCGACAATTTTCAGAGTTGCCTATAGAGGAGTTCGCTTGTAAACCCGAAATATTGCCAATAAATCGTCACGTAGAAGCAAGAGTCGGTGACAATGCTACTATAATCTGTAGAACGGAAGCGATGCCTAGTGCCAATATCAACTGGTACTGGAACGGGAGATTACTGCAAAATGTAACTAATTTTAATTCACAACAAAAGATCTATATTTATGAAGATGGAGAGGCAAAAAAGAAATCGACCTTGATAATTACAAACACGCAGGAAACAGATTCAAATGAGTTCTATTGCGTTGCTGACAACAGGGGTGGGAACGCAGAAGCAAATTTCACAGTACACGTAACACAGATGGCAGCCGGCATAACCTCTTTGGGCAATGCGCAGATAGCTAGCCTGGGAGCTGCATTGTTCCTAGTCATAATTGTCATATGCTTAGGGTTGCTTATCACTTTTGTCAGATTTCGCCCCCCGACTACGTGCGAAAGCAAAACACCTAATACACTGGACAGAGTTGTGTCAGGAAATGAAGTGCATCCGACAGCGACTGATCGACCCCACGTTGCCGTTCTTGCAAATAGGCAGGAATCACCAAATTATAATGATTCAAAATGCAATCCAGTTTCGAAACCACCGAGAATAAACGACATACCGTACACCACTAACCATTACGAAGGGAGAGGAAGCGTGGTGACCGCCGGTGGACCTGTCGTCGTATCTCCTACAGTATCCGCTTCCATAGACCCCGACCTAATCAACGACACTCGGCCTGACAGCGTCTTGAGACCGGGGAGCGGTGAATACGCGCGAGAGGGTTCCGACTCGCTATATCCTTCCGGCCTCTGGGACCAAATGAAAATGAGTCAGAATAGTAATCTGTCGCGAGCCGTGAGCACGGCCATTCCAGCGTTCTACAACGATCGGACACCGATCATAGAGAACAGCAGCGTAAACGGGTCGCAGGAGGAGCTAGGCTACATGAGTCGCACGTTCCCGCGGTCGCACGCGGTGGCGGCAGCAGGCCCGGCAGCGGCGGCGGGCGATGCTCCCTACCCGCCCGACTACGGGCTGCCGGTTGGTGGCGCGCGCACCCTCCGCGTGTGGCAGCGGGCGCCACCGGTGTTGCCGCCGGTCGCAGCGCTGAAGCGCGTCCTCACCATTACTAGGCCCTCCAACGAGGACAGTTTCCAGGATGGCTGTGCTACAGATGTATGAACTAATGTGCGACAGTGTTGTTACATATCTAGGGATGACGACGTGTCAGAATTTATTGTAAATTTGTATGTATATTCTAAGCTAGAATCATCCTATACGTAAGGTAGGTGTATCTATATCTAAGCAGGTTGTTAGTGTAATATTTTTTGTATTATATAATTTATTTAGAGTATAAAAGGAACGTTAGGTACATTGGATCCTACCGACAATGGATCCACGACTGACTAGTTGAAGAATGTAAGTGTAATTTTCGTGATATGGAACGGTATTGACTATGATCGCCAAATAATGAATACTGAATATAAATATGTATATCTTAATTGTTAAAACTCGTGTGAGATGTTGCATGAATAATATTATAAATAATAATGTGTACCTAAAGAATACACGATATATCCAAAGATATACAATCCCCCCTGAAATAACTATGTTACTAAAGTTATTATATATAACTAATGCACGATCAGTGTTATTCGATGTACAATAAATAAATGTGTAAAATTTTGTGTTATAAAAGAGTTTAGCAGTAAAATATAAAATAAACGAGGCGATTGTATAAAATGTAAAGTTTGTTTGAATATTTCCAAGCCTTAAGTTATATACCTACTATGTACCGGCACAGTGAGGCAAGCAAGCAATAAAAATCTACCTAGAATCGTTAGTTTTTTGGTATGAAAATAGAATAAACGGGTTCACGGTCAAATTTTATTCAATTCAATGACATTTTAATAAACACCTAAAGTTTGATAAAAATGCGACCCAGTTATCTTTCCATTAAAGAATTTAATGAGGATGTCTCGGATGAAGGTAAAAACTGTATTGCAGAAGAGGCGCTGTGAAGGCGACAAAAAATAAATAAAATCTCAAGCTCACCTCCAACGCACCGAAGAAAAACCGGTTAACGTTATTTCATTTCCGCTCAATTCAGTCTTTTTTTATTAGAACCGAACCTTAAACGGGTTCAATGGAGTCGAGAATTTCAAACCGTCGGTATTGTTGGGCGGTACGCGGTACACCTTTTTTATATTAGTTGAAAGCCTAATGCAGTTGGTAACTTTGTTTATGTACAGTCACTTCCCCGACTGCATTAGACGATTTTCTGTGTGGGTGCTGAGCATTTGAAATTCAATGTATTCACTGGTACCTACAAGAGGGAATAAGACGTTCTTTACGAGTCCGAAACTATTCATCTATATTTGTTATTAAATATTTTCGACAGGTATATGATAGAAAATTATAATATACTTTTAATTAGTCTTAATCAAATACATATATTAGTAACAGAACTTTAAAAGCGTACAGTGCACAAATTTAAATATAAAAATTTTAGAAAAAATAATCAACTAAGGATAAAGAGCGTCATCATATTTTAAGCCCATTTACAAACCTTTTCTAATTAGTGCCACTTTTGCGTAAAAAGAATTATAATGCAGTATATCTATTATTTACATCATCATGAATTCATTTCAGAAAAACGCACTCATAAACAAACTCACGCTTTTCACTCTACCAAAATACAAACTCTTCCCCAAATAACAAAATGTTTATGGATATTCTGTTCTACCAGCCCTCCTAGTTACCGGTAACCACCACCGGCTAGGTTCACTATGGCACAAGATATGCGCTCCCTTACGCCTATGCATAGCGAGTTCCCATGGGATGACTATAGATAATCATTATCCGCACAAGTGAAGCCGCTGAATGCAATTAAACTTATACTAACTTATATGTGAATTTAACTTGTACAAAAAATCTTTAAATTGCACAAAAAATGTGGAATCTCATACTTATTAGTAACCATGCAAATATTTATTTTTCTTCTATACATTAACAGCCATTCCACGGAGAGATTGTTGTATAAGCCTCATTAGTCACCCTCGTGGTGCTGGTATTTGAACAACCCATATCGAGCAGCTTTAAAGTCTTATTTACTCCAATTTCAGAGTATCCTTACAAAACCTAAGTCAAGTCAAAAGTCAAAATTAATCGTTTATTCAACGCACTTATGAACGTCAATTATTCAATAAAATGTACTAGAGACTACCACCGCGTTCAAAAATATATAAAACCTACCAAGAAGAAGTGACTAGAAACTCAGGGCCATATCATATAGATTTTTACAATGTTTCTACTAGGGTACTACTATTATTACATTTTATGGGTGGCAGATGACAACTTGCCAGAAGTGGAGTATTTCAAGCATCGTTGTCTTCTATATAATGAGATTAATTAGGAACTTTATAATATGCTTTTTTATCAAAATGTTGTTTCCGGTCAACTTTAATTTTCCCTCTGTAACTCAGCTCACAGATTTTTGGGGTTTTATTGTAAAAACGCACACAATTTCCTAGGCACGACTTAACATACTTACTTGACTTATACTTCGCGAGCCTAAAACTAGGTACAGCTATTTTATCCTTATTCCTAGTATTAAATGGGTCTATTTTATTCTTATTCCTAGTATTACAGGGTGGTGATCACTATTGAACTTATATTTATGTATTTTTTAAGAACATGCATTGTTGTATTTACAATTTAATGTATATTAAAGGAAGACAAAGTTAATAATTTGATTTCGTTATATAAATCTCTAAGATCTAAGTCATGTCTTCTCAAATAAAATTTTAAGGTCATATGGTAAATGTTGGTGAACGATGATGACGTGAAGTGAAACTAATCTTATAACCTCAAAACCTAGCAACATCTCGGACTCTACCTCCGTGTTGCGTAGTCTTGTTTCATAAGCATCGGTGCTAAAATATCTGTGTAGGTATTTTTTAAAAAAGTCATTGATAAAAACATACACTTATTGAGCTGCCCACGCATTTTAACAAGACTCTCTTCTTTATAAATATTAAAATGCCATGAGTATCGATTACTACTTAACTTACGTAAAGCTCGTTTTTTGCAAAGAAATCTCAAACATTCAACTTAATTAAATTATGTATTTTGATCGTTTGCTTTAGAAATTAGAGGAATTGTTTAGGATCGATTCATCGTACAGGTACCAGGAAGTCATGATAATATCAGTGCCTATTTCTGTATAACAAGTATATATGATCTTTGTATACGTCTTATAGGGCAGTAAAAATAGAATTTAGCTTCGCACTAAATTTCCGATTCAATTTTTGTTTTTATAAGATTTAGGGTCTTACTAAGCATAAAATCACAAAATGCTGACAGATCCAGTTTGAGCTTCAAGCGCCATCTTGAAAAAAGTTTTGGCCGATATCTCAGAAACTATGCACTTTAGGGCAAACGATATTGGGACCATTAGTGTAAAAAAAAATCGCATCTTTTATTTCTTGTAATTTTTTTGTAACGATAGGTAATACCATTTATGGCCCATATAATGAACCGGTTTTAATGGGACCGGAGGGGATGAGGAGAACGATATATTTATTTCGACTTCAGTGTGCTCTACGCTACTATAAAATCAGCAGTTTTATTTGTGTGTGTGTGTGTGTGTGTGTGTGTGTGTGTGAAAAACCGGTTCAATAAATAGGCCATAAATCGTAAACGGTATAAGTTATACAAAAAAGTTTAGAGGCAATAAGAGATGCGAAATTTTATTTTCTACAATAATGGTCCCAATAACTTTTGACCTAAAGTACATCGTTTCCGCAAAAATTATATTCAAGATGGCTCTTGGAACTCCACCTGGATGTGTCAGCATTTTGTAATTTAATGCTGAGGAAGTGACCCTAAATCTTATGAAAATAAAAAATTGGATGGGAAATTTAGTGCGACGTTGACCGAAAAAGACGTCTATTTTTACTGGCGTTTAATATGGCAGAGTACACATAAGCTCAGCTTCAGTACCGGGGTTTAATTAAACCAAAGAGTAGAGAATAAAAGAGAGATTCAAAAAGTATATGTATCGCTTTCACTACTACCGCATAAAAATATCAGGTTCATTCACTTGTTAAGTCATAAGATTTGGTAGTTTTATTGTATGGTTTTCCGGGATTGTTTATTTCCCACGGTATCTACACAGTAAGCTCTACCGTACTTCACGTTTTCTTGAGTAAAGGAATATGTATGGTTTGGTATGACGATACCCCCACAACCTTCAGAGTTTTGGTACTTTATAATGTTTTTCATATGTGGTAGACCTAGGAATAAGTAAGGCTTTATATAGGATTTACTTATAACTAAACTTTCTTTTATGGAATCTATTTGTTTTAGGCAGTGGCCTTTATGGGCTTTAGGTACTTGTATTATTTCTAGACCTCTATCATGGCAACACGAGTGTGTGACGAGGTGAGAGTGATTGACTTCTGTCAAGGAGCACCTTGCATCCTACCAGCAATTGCCTGGTATAACTATGACCTCGCGACAAATAAAACAACAATTTTGGTTAGCATAATATAAAATAATTTATTAAGATAGGGGAATCCCTATCTAACTAAATTATTTTACTCTTCTCTCGGAGAGGTCCCTTCATTGAGATAGCGACTGCTTTAAGATTAACCTGAAACTGTAATAATAACCTCACTATTGTTAAATTCGGTAACCAGTCGCTTCGCACTTCAAAGAGCACTTCATGGTTGTCTTTTTCATCTTGTTGAAGAAACCATTTAACTATGTCTTTGCCGTCCACTTTCTCATGAGCCCGACCCAACTGTGCACCTACAATTGTCTATGAAACTGAAGTTTCGATTCATGCTCGGGCTCCTTTGTTTTTTGATATAGATGTAACTGTATCGTCATGATTTTACAAGGAAAATGTTTAGATGTACATTTTGCATGGCCCAATACTTTGCCACTGACGTAATAGCGTTTACATACTCCTACCCCGCACTAGGACTCTCTGTGTCGCGGGAAGCATGGACACAATCACACACCACAACATACAAGTCCCGAGAACGAGCATTTCTGCATATCACATCAATTTGCCTTGGCCAGGGATTGGCCCTGGGACGCCGCGCATCGAACGCAGGGTCGTTATACCTTAATATATCCGTTATGTAACTAGCAGTGGTACTTATGCTTTATAATTCCTTTTGGACCACATGGGGTGATAGGGTAACTAACATATATTTTTATGTACTAGTCACCTCGTATAAATATACAGTATAGTTTGGCCAGTATCTCAGCTTCATCAGAAACTGGAGAAGCTAAAATGCTGTTACACTTGCCCACGTCTTCACTGCACTGCAGTGCTCGACGCTGAGTTACGTTCAGCACACATTCTGTCATCGTATGGTACACATCCTCCACAATGCCGCAAACTGAACAGTTAGGCGTATCATACATATAATAATCATAATAAAAGTTTGTATAGGGACAATCTTAAATAATACATTAAAAAAATACATATACCTATTTGTTACCCTATCACCCCATCAGAACTGATTTACCACATTCAATATCACATTGACTACATACGTTCATTCACAGAACGTTGGGGCTTACATACATTTCTATTCCACGAAAATGTTCGTATGGGATAGCTAACAAGCGCGCGGGTGGAACCACTAGTAAATTAAGTTGATTTTGTGTGTGAACCGTTCTAATGAAAACCTCGAACTATTGTATACAAAGGTTATTATTGATCTATTGCACTACCGTACAGTCCTATCAGTATGTAGGTACAAAGGTGCAGCTAATCTGGTTTTAAGACGCTGTCAGTTCAGGGCTTGGCTACGTTCAATTTCTTTCACTTTAAATCAAGCAAGCGCATCGCGTAAAAACGTGTAAAATTCAGGATATAATAGGAAGTTTTTAGTACATAATTTGTCAAGTTTTTGTATACATTGGCTAAAATATAATTATATTTGTTGGAGGTGTCGGAAAAAAATAAGCCGTCTGGGAGCTTTCAACGAAAACGTTGCCCTTTGAGATATAACAAAATTATGTAAGGTGGAATTGTGTATCTTATATAGAAAATATATATACATAAATAGAAAAGTCCGCGATGATGTCTATCTTTTAAGGCTAACATACTATATCAATTTTAATACTTTAAAAAAATGGGCAATTATAAAGCGGTAATTGGAAAGTTATTTTCACAAATAAGGTATAATCCTTACCATTTTAAATAAGCTAGAGGTTTTAATCATTTCATGCATATTATTTTTCTTTTGGACATAGGATACATTTCATTATCATAAACGCATCCATCACCACGCGGGTAAAAATGCAGAGCGCAGAGAGCCGTTCAATTTACTACTCCTTACTGTATAAAATACAGTAACACATAATCAATACTCAAAAAAGTGTATATTGATATAGCATCATATCTTTCAATGAAATTCATCAAAAACATCTCTTTATTCATATACTCGTATCATAATCATAATCAGCCCATTTTGTTCCCACTGCTGGGTCTCGAGCCTTCCTCTCAGAAAGAGGAGTTGGACCATAATCCACCACGCGGGCCCAGTGCGGATTGGTGGATAGGTTAGTGGCCTACCCATGTCGATGTTTTTTAGGCCACCCGAAGGCATTCGACATAGCCTAACGACAACCAGCCAGTCCTAAGCAACCGGGACCAACGGCTTAACGGGCCCTCCGGAGCATGGAAGAGCCCAGTTGAATAATGCCACTAGCGGTCACCCATCCAAGTCCTGACCGATCAAGTGTTGTTTAACTTGTTGATCGGTTAAGATCGCTAAGTTGAGCTCCGCTACGAGCGCTTCTGTACTGTATATACTCGTATAATATTATGTTATTAATCTAATATTCAGATTTATTTAAATATGTATATCAAATAACACAGTTTAACTTTAGCCAGAATTTTCATATACATTTACCTACATATACTCGGTGGTATGCAAAGTTTCAAAGAAATAGTTCAAAGTGGGCGCCGGTTTCGGATAAGTTTTGTCTGTTACGAACATAGTTGTGAGTTGTAAAGTTAAATACGAGCTGTGAATCTTTCCCATGGGCTGTCGCCAAACACAGGATGTTCTTTGTGGTTAAACAAACAATGATACAGGTATGTTGACCCGGCATGTTCCGAACGCTGAGTTTGAGATGACGAGTCTTGTGCATTGATGCGTCATATGAATAAGTTTATGTTTTATACTACGCAGTAAGTTTACCTGGTGATAAGCGCACTCATTTGATATGATGGTTGCGGTATGACTCAGATCTTAAAGCTTCAAAGTCACTGCATTCATCACCTCGAGTTTACCTGCTTTTTTTTCATTATTTTTTTTTGCGTTGCCCTTCAAAACATACACTGTATTGCTTATATATGACTTTTGCAGACTCCGTCTGGGGAGTCCCACACCTTTGCCAGCAATTAAATCGTGAAGAAGTAGTGCGCAAACAATACTGTGTTTCGTTGAATAGCAATGTTTCCCGGCGGACAAGAAATTTTCTATAAATATTGCAATGAATACTGTTGCATTGTAATTTCAGCATACATAGGATGGACATACATACTACACGACGGAGCAATGAAATGTTAGTTTTAATCGCATATTGCGAGGATTATTATATATTATATATTATAAACAAATTATCAAAACCTTACACTTGCAACTAAAAGACAAACCCGAGCCGTACGGATCTACGTCAGCATTAAGAGATATAGGTAAAGCACAACTTATATTAAAACGAAACCAGTCGTACTATTCTCTTCTCAACCTACGAAATAACTACGAAGTTTCTGGGCACTGTAATTATATCTAACATAACTATGGAACAGTAATTAGCATATTAATTACCTTCATATCTAGTTTGCTAAAACGGTAGCATTGAACTTGAACCTTGTAATTTCGCAAACCCGTATGGGGCTCCAGTGGTGCATTAAGACACGTGTTAAGTAATAGGTTGATATATTTGTAATTATATTCATGGATCACACATTTTCATTCACTTTCTATTTTAACTTATTTTTCATATGTAGCTTTATATATTTTCAACCGATTTCCAAACATGTACAATTTGAAAAATTTGATACCGACCTCCGTTTTATTCAGTTATTGGAGTGTAACTCAAAAGCTACTAGACCGAATTTCATAACATTTAAATTGGACAAGACGCGAAGCACCAGCTTTAAAAAAAAATTGAGAATCAGTTCACCCAGTCGAAAGTTATGAGGTAACATATATATAAAAAAAATACGGTCGAATTGAGTAGACCCCTCCTTTTTGGAAGTCAATAGAAAGAGGAGGAGGTTCTCAATTTGACTGTATTTTTTGTTACCTCACAATTTTCGACTGGCTGAACCGATTTTGATGATTTTTTTATTAGAAAGCTGGTGCTTCCTGTGTGGTCCCATTTAAGTTTCATCTTATTCAGTCTAGCAGTTTTTGGGTTACACTACAATAACTGAAAAGTGATTCGCCTATTTTGATTATTGGACGATATCATTATTGACGGTGAATGACTATCGATCCCGTTAGCAAGGATTGCTAAAAAAAAATAGTAAAAAAATGGAACTGACTTCAACACTATTTTATCATTGTTTTAGTATTGGGTTTTGTATTATTAAACCTCGCTTTGGAATTGCCCAGCGGATGTGTTAATATGTATATTAAAGATTTCATTGACAAAGGAAAGTTAAGGAGGAAAACGAAAGGAAAGGATTCCGGATTTGGTGCTGATGGAAGGAATCGCTCCAAGTGTAAAGAGAGGAGAATATTCCTGTGATTAAATTATCCTAAAAAGAGTTCATTTCCTTTAACTGCGGTATCCAAAATACATAAAATCAAGTCAGCTTTAATCTGAATTAATAGTATATCATATTATAATAACATAATCAGTTACTTTATTTTATGTTACATTTTTTTAAAAACACGCCTTATTCAACAAAGTCAAGGTTCGAAGAAACAATAGAAACAATTGGCTTTTATGAATTTTCGCTTAAATAATCAGTTATGCGTACAAAGTTCTGTGATTTATTACAGTGATCAGAGTCCCATTAGTCTAATAGATTCGTCGGATCCAGAAGAAGCAGTACTTATTAAACCTTTAAATTATTAATGAAGCAGATAGACACTCTTATTGTATTATATGGATGGACACCTATTCATGTGTTCACTTGGAAACATCCAAGTTAATTCTCACTTCTTCTACTTCACACTGTATTATCACTAACGCTGTCCCTTCGAGTCTGAAGCTATTGCTGGACTTCAACTGCATTTAGGTGGCGATATTCTCAACACAGTGGAAACAATATAACGGTCTTCTCGGGCACTAGTAAATCTGGGTCTGCCATTACCAGGTCTCCTCAAATGGTTTCCAGTCTCTTCGTACCTTCGCTCCACCTTCTGAACCGTTCGTAACGTCACACCCACCATTCTTGCAGTGCTACGCATACTGACGCCTAGTTCCAGAAAAGTCATGATCCTAGCACATTCTTCAGGTGGAAGAAAATAAGTTTATGTGCTGGTTCTCTAACTTAGCTTTTGTAACAAGACTCATTGATCAATAAGGGCACATCCAGAGGAGTGATCTGAGACTTTGCCGGGCCATACATACTTTGAGTCTAAAGACTTGATTGTTTTTGGGAAGCCGACATATTATAGATAAATACATATGACTATTTAATATAGCTTAGTTAAATCTAGAATTAAGTATTTTTTTGTTTTCTTATTTAGTTAGTAAGTAGGTACAGGGATTGCGAGTATCGCTGAACTTTTTCGCCTCGCCAAGGATAAAGTTGAGTACGGAAAGCTGATTGCCAACCTTCATTGACGGAGAGGCACCGAGAGAAGAAGAATAAGTACAGGTATTATTCTTGATAGTAGTGCAATGTTAGGTCTAAACAGCTGTAACATTACAAGGTACTTGTACTTGTTGGAAGCATCAAATTAGACCCGATTCTATCTATATCAATAAAAAAATAACTTCCTTCTGCTTGCGACTTCATTCGCGCGGCATAAGGTTATTATTATTCGCGTTATCCCGCGGGAACTACTTTCTTGATAAAAGCTTGGTCATTTTGATTGGTTCATTACAAACTTCGTCCAAATCTGTTTAGCTTTTTTATCGCCGAGAAGTAAGAAGGAACTCGTACTCAAACGCGTTTATAATACTTATTACTGTAAGCTTACCTATAATAATAATGTATTTATTAGTACATAACTATTAATAGTCTAACTGTATTATTATTTCATCATAAATTATCAACCCTTACTGGTCCATTTTATACTGACTCAACGTTGCATCTGAGAAGCATTGCAACTGTCAAAATCAGGCGTCAATATCAGGCGAACAACTTTGTCGTCTTTATATTAACTATATTTACCATGAATACATGTTTTCTGTTTTCAGATTCTGATAAATATAAGCTCTGTTTCAGCTCCAGACTACATACGGTGGAGCACTACGGTTACTGTTACGGTTATGTTATGGTTGCTGGTTACGTTTCAACTAAAGATATAGTCGAATGTATACACTGCATTGTTGGGGATCAGCATCATAACTTTATGTTGTTCCAGGTACACACATAAAAAAGGTTGGCGATCACTTTGAAAAACCGAAATCTTTTTTGTTACGGTAGATTATATTATGATTTAATCGTCTTTTAGAGTCCTTTTAAATCCATATAACTGACGTGCCCGTCTCTAGAGAAGACCAGGATACCGTGAAAGGCAAAGAACTGCCACTGGAACAGTTTAGGATGGCGGGAAATCGGTGTTCTTTTCGGGGGGTATTATGATTGGAGCTAGAAAGCCTATGATCCTGTATCGAGGCTTCTTGACAGGAGACATGTAGCAGTTGCTTTTGATGGCATTGTCAGACCATTCCGAGTAAACCATGGGCACCAATTTGTACTGGTATATTAATTTTTTTTCAAAAGTTCTTTGTTTTTGGAGTTACAGTGATGAAAATTGATAACTGGAAAGGTAATTTAAAATAAATAGTGTAGCTTTCAATATTTTTGTCAGGGATGACTTAAGGGGGTAAAACGAGGGATGTAAAAACTACTACATATTATAAACTGTAGAGGTCAAATTTCTGTACAAAGAAAAATATGCTAAAAACCGAGTCAGGGGATGTAAGCAGTGAAAAATATGTTAAAATTGTTTGTTTCTCTGTATGTTTGTCTGTCTGTTTGTACGGGCTAATCTCCGAAACGACTGGACCGATTTAAATGAAATTTCGTATGGTGGTAGCTTATATCCCTGATCAACATATAAGATACTTTTGATCACGATAAATTAAAGATGTGATGGGGATAATTAAAAATCTGTAATTACCGTATCACGCGAGGCCACGCGAGCGTAGCCGCGGGCGGGTCAGCTAGTATCTGATAAATCGAATGGCGATGGAGACAAAGGATTTTTTGTTTATTAACCCTACCCCAAGCGGTATGTCAGTGCAGAACTTAGCGCCCCCTATCAGATAAAGAATAAAATTCCTCCGGAACTACCCTTGAATCAGAATACAAATCCGTTGAGCCGTTTTTTTTGCGTGATTGAGTAACAATCATACGTATACAAATAAATTATTTTTGTTAAGTGATGTAATGTGACCAGCTATTAACAAAAATAACAATCATGGGAAGTTTACATTCAGTCATTTAACTATTAAAATATACCAGTATCTATACTATTCACGTCATCAAAAAAGATTAAAACAATGCTCTACGAGGCACTGCCCATTAAAACAGCAATCTCTTTTACATAATCTAGCTTAGCTGCAACTTGCACATGGGAGCTATAAATACCTCGAAATCTCCTTTGTAGAGATTTAACTTATTTGGTAAAGCTGTTGGTGCTCAGATATATTTTAAAATATAAATGTGAGCCGTTTTCCATTCAAATTTTACTATAGTATATGAATAATATTACTGAAAGCTACATTTTTTAGAAGCCTAGCTCCCGCCATGAGCTCGCAGAGGCCACTGCGTACCTTCTTGCCCTGAAAATGAGCATCTGATATGCTCGAAACCCGGGTCTACGTGTTCGATCCCAAACGTGTCTTGCTCGTTAATAGTAATAGTTTAATATGTGTCGAACTCACGAGAATTTCAACACAAAAAAGCCTATTGACATCAGTATCCACTACCACTACAGGATGTATGTTGATCAAACATAGCTCCTGGTCCAAGTATGTATATTTGAATATCAGTCAGTAACAAAAAGGAGTACTAATACTAAAACCACACTGGCATAATCATGCATACAATTGGAGCATATCTACTGCGTCTCAGGAAGTAGTAAAATTCCGAGTTATGAAAAATCAAAGTTATGCTAAGTACTCAAACAGGATTATCGCTGAAAAAGGCCAAAGATAGCAATGATCATCAGAACGTAGATTAGGTATAAATAACGTGCCTAAGCGGGGCTTGGACTGGGGACTGCGTGGGTAGAGGGAGCCGGGTAGGTAGACGGAGGTGAACGAATAGGTGGCATGGAGATTGCAGAGCGCATTGACCCCAACGTACTCTAAGAATAGGCATGACAAATAGGGATGTCCAAAAATGCAGATAATATTTTTCTAACGTTTTGAAAAAAAGCGGTTTACAATTTTGATACTTGGGCATGTGAATCGATTTGGTATATATGAACCTTTCAATACACTTTTTTGTTACGTAAGTATATTGATAAGGTCACCGAACATCAATATAATCAAAGGAGGTTACAGATCAGGTTTGGAACAAAAAAATAAGTAAGGAAGAAATAAGTCTTGCGAAAATTAGAAAACACCTAAACCGATTTGAATTAATATTTTACTTTTATTTTGTTTGCCTCAACAAAGAAATACAATCATCTGTTACTTGAAAGATTTTGTAATAAACCTATACTGTCCTTCTTCTGGGCAAGTCTTCTCCATCAACATTAAATAATCTTCATTTCAAGAGATGATACAACTGGTATGTACAATATGTATTCTGTTACAAAAATACAACTATTTTCTTTTTATGTGTTTTGAGGTATTAAACTCTGTGGACTGAGTGAAACAAATTGTTTGGGAATTCAGGTAAACAATCATGCTAATATCATTTGGTTTAACGTCAAACAAACGGTATGCTCTACTCAAAACAATTTTTTTCAACAATAATATTGTAATAATAAAAAAAACCGTGACGGTGTTAAGATCTTACTCGTACATTCATGATTATCAGCATTATCAGCTCCAGAAGCGCTCCCCTCCTGAACATAGGCCTCCCCAATAGAACGTCACTTGGAACGGCTACTTGCTTCCTGCATCCAGCGATTCCCCGCGATTTAGACGAGGTTATCGGTTCACCTACAATAGGTACCTACTTATCAATTCCATGTTTGAAACTGAGAGAAAGCGGTCGAGAGATAGACCATCCTTAAATAAACTTGGGATACGGCAAGGTAGGCACTACTTACCTTAACTCTAATTGAAAACGTCACAACTGTGCTCAAGCATAACTGATAACAAGCCGTGCTTGCTCATTCAAGTTTGATTTACAGAGACAATGAAAACGCCTGCGAGGCGCTGTTTCAAAGCCTCATATCTATAAATTAATTGAGAGTGCCTGGAGCCGTCTCTTCGCAACTTTGCTTACAATGAAGATCTCAGACGTAAGGTGCTTCCGAAACTAGCTTGGATAAGGGGAAACAATGAGTATCGAAATAAACATGATTTTGTCGAACACCAGCGTTATTTACTTAAAACATCTACGGCTTTGCGCTTTCTTCTCGTAAAAGCGGAGACTTTCGCTGATAATAATGATGTCTCGGTGTACGCAACAATGGGAACTCAGGCAGAGCGATCTTGATTGTTCGTCTGAATATTTCAATTGTGTACAGCTTTTGAGGTTCGCACTTTGTACATTCATTCAAATCATATTTAGTAGCGGGGAATTTTACTTCACGATCTGTTCGCTGGAGCAATTTACACTTTACATGGTTTGCTATCTCAAAATAGTAACTTAACGATTTGGGATTGTATCTTATAGTAAACAAAATAGGACATTTTAAATTTTACTTACAGTTAAGTTAAAAACGTACCTTTTGGTTAATTTAATGTAATTATATTATCGGATTGATTAAACTGCTTTGTAAATACAACACTGTGAGTACATTATTACTTATATCTTCTATATTATAAAAATGAACCCGTATTTTCCTGGTCATGCTATAACTTGAGAACAGTTTTACCAATTTCATTCATCTTTTTAAAAAAAATCGAATACTTCATAGAAAATTCTCACATTAAAAAAAAATAAGAAAGACGGAAGGTTATGGCGAGGCCGAAGGCAGAGCCTACTACGCGAACGAAGTCGCGTGCAGTCGCTTGTAATAATATATAATTTGAAATTTTTTAAACCGAGTTCTTAGGCTAATATTGAACATATTACTCAAAATTTAAAGACCCGATGTTGATGAAGGTACAAATGTAAGTAAAAATACAGTGTCTGGGAAAATAATGATGTTCTTTATTCTACAGACTTACAATAGATACGACCATAGGAGAGAGAGAGAGAGTGAGCAGATCTTTTTCCTTAAAACTAGTGTCCCTTTTACTAACACAATGATAAGTAATTTTCTTTAGTTATTCTACATAAAAAGTTAAATAATTATGTATTACATTGCCATATCAATAATGATAAATAATTATTCAAAAATAGCGCTAAGGTAATTTTAATAAAATTTATATGCGACCACCTCTGAAGTAAATGATATACCAAACAAAAATAATCATCAAAATCGATTCATACCTGATTAGCGGAATGATCGCGTAACATACCTACCTACATTAAAAAAAAAACATTTTATCACTCATTTACAAAACCGTTTTGAAAGTCGGTTGAAATAAAGCTGTTTTTATGTCACAGTATAACATAACCTTTAAGCTTTCATGTAAGTAAGTATACATTATTAAAGAGTCATCTCTCAGTCGCTTTCGCAGAAATGATTGCATAGAACATGACGCTACAGGATATTGCATCAGCCATCCGAGCGAACCGGGTACTATTGGAATGAAGTATTTCCTACGTTATTTATAATATCCTTTGTGCCTTCCCTTACAAATCTGAGACCATTTCGTTCAATAATACCTACCTAATTCTTTGAGGTAAGATTTATAGCCTCACTACAAATCACACAGTTGGCAGCATATACGCAGAGGGTATGCGGACTTTGAGAATAGGTAGAAATACTTATATAATCAATAAATACTTATATTCCTAATTGAAAAGAAACTTAAAATGTTATAGGTAGGATTATAATATGTCATTAACAAACCATACACAAGTACATGTCTTTATAGATTTGATGAACGCGGGTGACCTGCCTGACCAACCCTCCTTGGTATAATAATGTCAATAACTAACCATACATGTATATGTTGATAGTTATAGGCTTTGATTTACGCGGGTACCTAAAGTAAAATATGCATACGTCAAGAGTGGCTGAAAAATGCGACCTGTACAGGAAGACAAACAAACAGCTTAACAAATTTATACGGATGAAAGTCAATTTGGCCAGTTACAGCAGAGACGCTGCGCTCACTCGGTCAATTAATGAAACTAACATCGACGGATGTGTAAAACTTAAAGCCGATTTTCGAGAACTGTAGTGATCCTCAATTATTTGTGTTGTGACCTGTATACTTTCCGTAGCCCTACGTTTGCCACCGCACGTGTCTCACGCTCTCGTTCGATTTGTTATATACTCGTAATATGCACTTTATGTGTATGTTGGAGGCGTATTCGATTATTTTTCACGTATTTCACGAAAATGAATTTGACAAACAGAAAGCGAGCGTCAAATTGAGTTTCGAGTGAATCGAGGGCGATTAATGCTAGTGCGAACATTGTAAAACGAATAAAAATTGTATTTGGTCGGGGACCGCTCGCGGCAACACCGGCGCATGATGGCGCCGCGCTGCCGCCGCTGTGCGATAGAAATTCATTTTGAAATATTATTGACAGACCTGCATAATTAAACTGGAGCGTTTATGCTGCTCCGCTTGCACTTTGTTTGAAGTTTTTTTAGGTAAAATGTTAATTTTATTATATTTAGGCAAACCGCCTTGATACGTGCAGTAGCGTGGAAAGCATACGCAAAGTCATACGTCTACAATTTGAGTAATCTATATATGACAAGTACAATTTGAAAAATTTAATACCGACTTCCATTCTATTCAGTTATTGGAGTGTTACTCAAAAACTACTGGCCCGTTTAGGAGAAATTTAAATGGGACCACACGGGGAGCACCAGCTTTGAAACATAAAAAAATACAGTCGATTTGAGTACCTCCTCCTTTTTGGAAGTCGGTAGAAAATGAACCCCTATTTCTCCTGGTCACGCTTTAACTTGAGAACGGATGGAACTATCTAGCTAAGTCTTTTTTTGTTGTGTAATTATTGTGAGGAGAAGGTTCTTATGAAAGAAAAACCAAGAAAAGATGGGAGGTTATAACATACTACTCGAACGAAGTCGCGGGTAGTCGCTACCATTACAATAAGTGCCACGTAATTAGAATCTAATCACACTAATATTATAAATGCGAAAGTTTATGAATGAGTGAATTAGTAGCTGAGTGAGAGTTTATCGATGTGTGTTCGTACTCGAACTTACTCGATACTCTTCACACTTTTGAACGACTTAATCGATTTGAGTGAAATTTGGAATGAAAAAACTTGTTGAAATGTTAAATAAATAATTAAATAAGTATGAACTGAATAGATTTACCTATTTCTTATCTACCAAAAGTGTATCATTTCATTTTGAGTTTTTAGTATATGAGTCGTCAATGGGGACCCACAGCAATCATCATTGGAGATCATACTTTGGAGAACATTAATTTATAATAAATTGATTATTAGGTTCCTAATAATATCCATAATTATGTTATGTTCGTAGGATAGAAAAGTATTCAAATTCCAATTGATTCGCTTATTCATCAGCCATAGTCCATTTTCAGTTAATTTTTTTTAGTTAGTAGGTAGCGTGTATATATTTATGTATATATGTGCTCTGAATTGTCTCTTCAAGTGTCAGGTATGATAAGTTTGATTATTAATTGTTATTATGTTATCGTTACTATGAGTGTTATAAAATATAAGTCAATTAAGTACTTATATCACAACATAATGGATATCATTGAAATTTAATATGAAAAGTACACTTATTTTAGATTCAAATGTTGGAATAATAATGCTTTATGATTGACTTAATTATAGTGGCTATTAAGAACGATGTGTTGGTTTATTTTTCATCTTAAGCTCCCATATTACATATGTATACAATACAGTAATAAAAATTGTTTCTGTGTATGTAGTTTAAGTAAGTTACCAGTACCAATCAGATAGCTAGCTATCTGATTAGTACCTTTTACTTAGTTCCTTTGTTACAAAACAAAGATTTTAATGAATTTAAAATTAACCACCAACAGCTATAAGCCGCAGAGTTGTGGAATTATGTAAGTCAAATTGCTTAACAATTCATTTACAGTGCATTTTATTTCAAAGACAGTCATACTGGGTCTATAAAGCAGGGTGTAAAAAAGCATTTCTCAGGTAATCATACGGATGGCGATTATCGGAGCTAACGGTTGCCTGCATTAACGGTCGTCGCTTCTTGATTCCATCTCTGCTTTCCATCAACTGAGAGGAAGTCACTTTGATAAACCATTATGATTGTAGATTGTGCACCTAGGGAGTAAAGCAGTGTCTTACGTCATGTGTGGCATATTGAACCCTGAGCGCAACGGGGACTCTAGTACTAATCTAATTTTAAGTTCCGAGCGAAGTGAGGGAGTTATGTTAAGTTTTGCTCGAGTGAAGCGTGGGATTCAAGTCTTTATTATAGTATAGGCTTTATTATCCTCGCGGTGAATACTTTACTTTTCATACCTACTGCGACACAATACAAAGTCATGGCTTCAAAAAAAGGCACTTATTTAAAAGTAAAATATTTTTATTGAAATTTATATATTTAGCTTTTAAATAAATCCTTTTTTTATGTGTCCAATGTAAATAACATTATTGGACACATTCGTGCAGTTATGGAGGGACAGAGTAATATTTTTGTTTAGAACATTTTATGGAAGTAGTTAAAATGAGACCTGTAATGAGGAATAATGAGGAATGGAATTATGTTACAAAATCTTTCTTTTGTTTTTCTGTCCTGCCTGAGGTCACCATTTCGATTTTCGAATAAACTCTCTTCACAATGCCCGTACAACTACTCCTGTACTAAGAGTTTACCTACAAATTTTAACATTCCAAATCTAAATTACTTTATACTTTAGGAAATTTCATACAGCATTACATCCCTGGGGTGGGGATGTATAATGCCTTGCTTTACGTCGAGTTTGCGTGATATGTAATTGGTCATTGTCGAGTAGGAGGTATAAAAAATACAAAACAAGATCATATGAATGAGCATGCTTCGTTCGTATGTCTGTCTTTTTGGTCATATTTTGTTATCCATATTTCAAGCTCTTCCTGGCACCTGATTGACCTAAAATTTGGCATTCCTATTTAACTTTAGTAACATTAAAATATTACGGTACCGTGGAGCAGGTCTGAGGAGTTCGAAGGCAGCCGACCAAAAAGGAGGAGGTACTCAATTCGACTGTTTTTTTTAAATGTTTGTTACCTCATAACTTTCGATAGGGTGAACCGATTCTCAAAATTATTTTTGTTTGAAAGTTGGTGCTTCCCGTGTGGTCCCATTTAAATTTGATTAAATTCGGTCCAGAAGTTTTTGAGTTACCCTCCAATAACTGAATAGAATGGAAGTCGGTATTAAATTTTTTAAATACTTGTTGTTGTTGTACTTGTTGATTAACGATTTAACTAAGTACATAAATACTATATCCTCGTAGTATGTGGTCTCATTTTGCTGAGCTTAAAGTTTTAATAGTGTCTTAATTTTTCCTATTACACATTTTGTAAAAGCGTGTATATTTTAAACCAAAACTCAATTTACTTGTATGATTGAAGGAAAAGGTACAAGAAGGATAGAGTTGCCGACGAAGCATCATGAAATATATTATGACTCCATGGTAACGCCCTACGTGTAACTAAGGAATTAATGTGTGCGCGATTTAGCTAAGAAGTAGGGCAAGCTAGTCTGCGAATCAAGATTATTTTATGGTACGTGCGCGATTAGTCACTTTTTTACCCAACTGCGATGTCTAAATAAAGGGTTACGTGTTTCACCTGTATGTATGTCCCTTCCTATGTCCGCTCGTAAGTACTCAACGGCCCAACCGATTTCGATAAATGTTACGTCATTAGATTTGTCATGATGGCGCGAGGATGCAAAACTACTGCAACTGTGGTGAAACCAAGGAGAGTAGATTTCATTTTATTTTATTTTTCAAGGAAAACAAACGGCTACTTAACCCTTTGCGTCCCAGAGACGTACATACACGTCAGCTTAATTCATAAATCTTTTGTTTTAATTATCACGGTATAGGAAGGATTAAATAATAATATAATACATAATAAACGAAGATCGCAAAATCATAACAGTTTTCTGTTTTGGGAGAAGTTAAATGACTCATAGATAAAAATCCAAAGGTAAACTCTTAACTTAATGTAACATTATTTTCATACCACCTGCTCTAAAATGTCCAATTACATATCACGCAATCTCTACGTAAAGCAAGACATTACATACGCGGGGATGTAAAGTTGTATCAAACTCCCTGGGGAGTAAAGTGATTTGGATTTGGAACGTTAGTTGTAGGAAGACTCTTAGTACGGAGACAGCATACAGAAAAAAAGAAAAAAGGCGTTCCTCTCTATAATATAATAGGTTGATGGTATGTTAATAGATTAATAATACCATCAAAATAAATAGTTCATTATTCCGTGCGGTGCCCAAATCATCGCGTAACTCTTCCTCTATTAAAACTTACACTCGATAAGAAAAAAATCTGCCATCGAGGATTAAGGAGAGGAGATAATAAATACGTCCGCGTTATGTAACTTACAGCAAATTACAGCTTACTTAGCTTCTTTACTAGCAAGAATACTAATTCATCTTCATTGCAATATCAATTATATTAGTTTTATTACGAACTACGATTGAATGAATCATCCTTTTTATAAAAGATTCTAAATGTACCGCCCGCCTGAGATAAAGAATAAAAAGAAGAAAAATAAGAGAAAACAGTAAAAGACCTCGAGGCCGCATTAACTAAAAATAAAAACGAGCAGCACGGAGTCACGAAGGTGTTTAGGCACCTTCTACTAGCAGACATCCAGTACGTAATACCGTCCTGTTGTTACTAGAATTATTTTAGCCTCATTACGAAATAATCTATTATTCTCGCCTACATAATGAGACTTGTCCAATTTTGAGTTTTATACATTCCTAAACTACCTATTGTCTAAAATTTCCTTGTTGCAAAAGCGGTTTAACGACCTAAGAAAATACGGTTTACCGCAAACTAATGGAATTTTTCTACAACGGGACGGCTAAGTCTTTTGAACCTTTTGGCTATGTTGTGTTTACCGCTAAGTCCAAGCGAGCTTTATCACCTTACAGCTAATTCCGGGATTTCCTTATCCTCGCTCCTTGGGCCGCGGTCAGCCGAAGCCGTCTTGGCATCAATTAGCACAGTGTCAGTCTTCATTACACCCGTTTCTTGCTGACTACGATTGTGAAAGTTTACCACTTTTGGGACTGATTTTCTCAGGGTACGCTTCAACTCGAGATACATTTTCCGTTAATTTTACAATGACTGCCTATAAGTAAAGTTAGATTTCGTTATTTTTGGATCTTAAAAATATTTTTTTTTATAATGTGGCACGGTTGTACTTTGCCATACCTAATTAAGTCAATTATGAAAATATTTATGTATTTTGTTTGTGTTAAATATATGTTTTTTATACATTTTACTTAAAGGGCGTCCCAAGACTATGCGACATGAAGCTGAAGTATGTAATATTGTAGCTAGGATTATATAGCTGAAAGGAGACTTTATTTTATTTTTTAAAGTCTGGGACTCGAACCGAGTCAAATGTGAAAAAAACCACTCCGTATTTTTATGATGCCAACAAAATATAGACAAAAATAGCAATTTCTTCAAGTAATCTAATAATATCTCAAAAGAAAAGAATAACGTCAAAGTTATCATTTTAATCAAATTAAAAACATATTAAAAGCTGCCGTAGTCAAATTGAGTATTTTTTGTAAATTAATTAATTAAATGCTCAAAACGTGATCCTTCTTGTCTATGCAAATCGTCAATCTATTAGTAAGTTCGCAGCCTGCTGATTTTCTTATCATGCGTTATGATGAATACTCGATATGGTATGTCTCAATTTTGTTTGTAACTCGCCCACGTTGTCGTATTGCTTATTGTATACCAACTTTTTCTCGTACCCCCTTAAGTAGTAATCTAGCGGTGTTAGATCTGGAGATCTTGCCGACCATCTAATCGGTCCATTTGTACCATTCCAAGTAGCAAAACATTAATTCAGAAATTCTGCTGCTCTCCGACTATAATGAGCCGGAGGTTCATCTTGTTGGAAAATTAAGATCCGTTGCTCCGCCGCGGATAGGTTTTTTACCTCGTCTCTTAAATTTTGAAGTATTTATATCTAAATAAATTATTTTAATAATTTCTAACCAAACATTTTCAAAACACACGTTAACTTCCGTTAATATGCAGAAGTCCGTTAATCGTTAATCCTATACTGCTATACTCTTAAGCGCTGCAGTTGTCTTTTTTCCACGGGTAATGACATTTTAACACCAAACGAACCTCGCTTTTAGACGAGAACTTCAACATGTTAATGTTTATGAAGGGGAATATGCACCTTATGCCTGACGATTAAATTTTACACTTGAATTATACATGTATTTTGTTTGTTGCTAACCTGTTAACTTCCAGAAACAAACAGGTTTTATAAGTTCAGTAACGAAACGATATAAAGATGCAATTTTACACATATTAACGGATTAACGCAAGTTAACGATTAACGTTAACTTGCGTTACACATCACAGCTCATGGAAACAGAAATCGAAGAAAATTTAACAAAACGAACAACATTGTCGGGCCATTCTCCCCAATGCCAGGACATATTTACATTATTTTAAATATAAAATTACTTTTTTGTACAAAACTGAAGTTTCAATTTCAATAAATCAACGCATATATTTAATAAAGGCGCACCAAGTTAACAAGCGACAAACAAACGATTTTACACCTACATTAAAGATTATCTTTATTTACCCCTTTATTAAGGGTAATTTAAACATGTAACATGTCGCGGCTGCGAATATTTCACTGAAGCTATAACATTATTGTATACCAACTCAGTCCTACTCGTACAATATACGCATACACAGTATAGAGACAGTCTGACACGCTTTCTGCAACATATATTGCTTTTTCAAATTTACTTATTTTTCCTTACTCCAGTAGTGTGGTAGAATAACATCTGTTACGGACTCTTTGTACTTAAAAAGTATATGTACTAAGGTTCATGATTTCTCGAAATTAATAATTTGGCGGGTCTCGAGAATTCTCGACTCTAATTTCTCGAGTCTTCTCGACTTGTCGAGAAATATGCATTTACGTATGTTTTTGCATATCTTTTCGGTTCAAGTAATGAAAAAAAGTCGTAAAAAATTCAAAATATGTATCATAATAAATATCTTATTTGAAATCAATAAATTAATCGGGTTTCCTCTCAAATAATAGTAACAAAAGAACTTGAATATCTGGAAAAGGTTTGGTATTTCCTCAGGCGAACTCTGCAAAAGTCCTACCACTGCAGTGGGCCTATCATGAAAATTGTGTATGTGTAACGTAATCATATCGTTCTCTTATACAGTACAAACTATCACTTATCTAGTACAACTGTGGCACAGATAACTCATAGTTTGTACTGTATACGTCAACGATACGATTACATTACACTTACGCAAGTTTTCGTGCTAAACACACTCTGGGCCTGGCACGAATATCTGCGTAAGTACCAGTATAACGTGTCAAAGTCAAAGTCATTAATTCAATTTAGGCATCAAAGACGTACTTATGAACGTCAATTTTTCATTATAATGTACATTAAAGGCTCTACCGCCGCGTTCAAAAATATATAGATCCTACCGAGAAGAAGCGGCGAGTAACTGGGGGCCATTCTTTTTATATAGATGTTTACAATGTTTCTACTTAGGTACTAAAAACATTACATTGTCGTTGTGTGTCGTTCACGAAAACAGTACAAACTGTCATTTATCTAGGGCAACTGTGACATAGACAACTCATAGTTTATACGCCGAATCGTGACGTGTTGACGCTTTCGACAACAATACATTTTTGCAAATTGTTTGTGCTACGGCCTCTCATCGCAGAACGTCGATGACTGCAGGCCGCAAAAAATATATTTGGTAAGTCGATGTTCCCCCTCTCCTTGGTGAACTACGATGTTGTACATTTATAATGTTCAAAAAAAACATAGCAAAGTACAAAAGTCCATACTGACATTAAGGTGTCAGTGATGGAAAAAATTAAAATGCCACTGAGTCGACGCCCCTCGCGCTTATGAACACCCGCCAACAATATGAAACATCGATCACTCGCGTTCAATTCATGAAAAACGATATGAATGTATGCCGTTCTGTCAGTATTTATGATTTTACTAACTATTTTTGCTATTGGTTCTAGTAACAATACCAGACAACATAAATAACAGTTATAACTGTTCGACAACTAATAACTAGGCATGTACGAGTAGGAATGTTTTCAGTCAAAACACAAGCGTGCGAACTTATTTTTTCTATGGAACGAGATGCTCCTCAATTATTATACCCCGGATAAACTATCTTATTTGTGTTATTCAATGATGATAAGTGATTATCAATCAATACACCAAGTTTCAAGAAAATCAATTTAACATTTTTAGAATTAGTTCAGGCGATTTAAGAAGAACGTGGTGTGATTGTTGGTATTCCTTTTACTTAGAACCTTAGAAGTGTCCCAAAGTCTCAACCCTCGAGGTGTAAGCTTGCTTTGCATGAATACAATTTAAATATACTCGTAATGTGTTGTTTTATAAACTATTGTTAAATATCTGTTTTTTAAACCAGCGGTCTAAGGTTCTATCCCTTTTTTTTCGCAGAGAAAGATTTTAGACCCTGATCACCAGCACCAGGCAGAGCTGGTGCGCGTGTGGGAGTCTACGCCAGAAGGGCGGCATACCCACCAAAACTCTGCGGTGTTCCATCCTCATCGACTATTGGCGGGGGGCGTAAGACCACTTCCGTTATTCAGCCACAGCCCCCACCGACGTCGCTGCCCACCTAGGCAGGCCCAGCCTCTGGGGAGGGTGTAAAGAGTCCTTCCCATTTCCGCCTCGTGAGATGTCCTGGAACACAGGGTACATCCACACCTCGTGAAGACCTAACCCTGATGGGGGGCACCAGCCGTCCCTACAGCCAATGCCCCAGGCCCTCGGAGCGGAGACTGAGTGCGAGCTCCATTGGCTCGCCTCCGTGTCCGCGCCCTCCGGGTCGGATGAGACAGAGGGTTTCTCTCCCTCTCCCGCTCCTACGCCTCCCTCTGTGAAATAATCTTTTCACAAAATGAGGCCACTGCTTCCCAAGACCTCTCGTCACCGATGATGGCCGACAAGGAGAGGTCGGATCCTACAACCGCGATCTGGGATCTCCGCGTCCCGCTCCTCCTGCACTGGTGGCATGCCGGGGTGGGCTCTCTCCGTGCGACGTTACAAAGGTATCTCCCAAAACAACCATGTCCGGAGAGAACCTGTGTCAGCCGGAAAGAGAGTCCACCATGCCTTCTTCGAAGGTTCTATCCCTGGCCCAGGGACAGTCAATTGACGATTCAAGCGCAGAGTGCGCTGGAGTCGTCAATTGACTATTGTGTTGTGAGCAATATTATTCTCCACACCTAAGGTTTGAAAGCTACTTTAGCAAGTAAAATTACTAGGCTAATGAGCCTTTTATGACGAGTGCATGAACGTGCAGAACTATAAAAGCTCAGGGTGACTGTATTGTTACTAGTATGTATAGGCACACAACTTCAAATTTAGCAAACGACGATCTAGAAAAGACGAGTAAATCTACTCGTCTTGTCAATTCATGACGTACTAGCTGGGTTCCGCGGTTTCGCCCGCGTGTTGATAGCTGATGATGGTGACAAATCAAATCATTTTAATATTATTATTTAATATTTTATTTATAAAAATTAGAGCCTATGTTTATCAGGATAATGTAGAATTATAATAGTGAATGAACTTTTCAAGTCGGTCTTTTAGTTTCGGAGCCTATTCAACTCAACAAACAAATCTTTCCTCTTTATTATATTAGTTTTTTATTTATAACTAGCCTAACAACAACTATTCTAATTTTACTAACACACTCCATTGTACGAATCGAGGACATCCGAGCTATAAGCGTTTTTACCTTAATAAACAAGTAGAGCGGACAACGGCGGCTAGAAACAGCCTAATTCTACAGCTTGCGTACATGATTGCTTAAAAAGCGTATAATAATTTATGGTTATTACCTACTTGCTCGACTTAACCGAGATTTCATTACAATCTCAATAAGGCTGTCTTGAAAGTCTAGCCTTTTATAGGAGTTTTATAGCGTAACATTTGAAACCTGTCTTATGGACTAAGGAATATGATTTATATTAGTACTATAATTTTTATTGAGCTCCTACCTCTGTCGTGTAAGTAAATTGTGGAATGCTCTGTATTTCCTTGCAGCTATGACCCTGAGTCTTTCAAGCGGGCTGTGTAAAAGCATCTCTCAGCTTAGGTCATCATATGGGTGGCGATTAGTTCAGCTTACGGCTGCACTAATGGTCATCCCTTCTTGATATACCTAAATCAGGCCCGATCACCCTCGCCCCCTTTTTCCCCTCCTTCCACTCCCCATCCTCTATTCTCTACCTATCTACTCCTGCCTCAAAGGTCGGCAACGCATCCTTGAGACCTCTGGTATTGCGGATGTCCGTGGGCGACTGTATCACTTCTATCAGATGAGCCGCTTGCTTGTTTGCTAACCTATCCCATAAAACAAACACTTATATTATATGTAGATGAACACAAACAAGTCCGTGTAATACTTATAATTAACAAGTACAATTTGAAAAGTTTTGAAACCGACTTCTATTCTAATCAGTTATTAGAGTGTAACTCAAAAACACTGGACCAATTTGATAAAAAAAAATTGGGACCACACGCGAAGCACCAGCTTTTAAACAAAAAAAAAAAAGAATTTTGAGAATCGGTTCACCCAGTTGAAAGTTATGAGGTTATGAGGAATAAACACAAAAAAATATACAGTCGAATTGAGTACCTCCTCCTTTTTGGAAGTTTGTAGAAAATTAAGCGCAAGAAAAAGTTAGGGTAACATTATTTTGTAAATATTACGCGGTGTTCCTCCGGTTACCTATCTAAAAACTCTTACTAATTAAAGAATGATCGATGGATGACGCTCATCCCTTTTTGACGGGAGACGAGGTATTAGAAAAAAATATTTAGACAGACAGTTTCGATCGTAAGTTTAAGGTTCCCTATTTTTTTGCATACCTACCTACATTTTTTTGTCATAATATAACGTGGCATACATCCATATATCCCAATAAAAGTTACGCGCAATATTGATTTGGCATAACTTTTATGGCACAATTTTTAAAGCATAAGTACTTTAAGCGTAACAATTGTTAAGCATTTTATTATAAAGCCTAAATTTACTTACGCATTATACACTTGCATATTTAAGCATAATTAGGGAAAAATAAAGTACTGGATTTTTTTATGTGAGCAACCTCTGAATTTCGACAAGTTCAATACTTTGACAAGTCGCTTATTTCGAAAAAATATATTTCGACAAGTCATCGCTTCGACAGGACATTATATTTGACATGTATTTTATCTTAAAAGTACTGTGTTATATCCTTATCGAGGTATAACCTAAATCTGGCGTTGTGTGGTCACCATTCAACCTAATGCTCCTTCCTCCTCGCTTCGCTTGTCGTCGCACCTATCGTGACTTTGCTCTGACTAGATACTCTGCTACGTTTTGTGGGAGTAATTCTTATCGAATATTTGTTCCGTCGAAGTAATAATTTGTCGAACTATGTTTTTTTTAAATAGGCAACTGTCTTAGTATTGAACTTCAGTCAAAGTCAGACGTACACCGAATCTTTATGCATAATTGCTATTAGACGAATAGACAATATGCCTTAGAGCTTTATGCAAATCAAAATTAGGGCAAAAACTATTAGCCTAAACTATATTACTGAAACAGTTTGCAAAAACCATTTAGTCTATATTATAATTATGTAGAAAAGTGGAAAAAATATTGTAACTCGTTATGCCAAATCAGTTAGGACGAAAAAGTTATGCCAAAACAAGGGATCCATAAGTTTAGTTGGTTAGTTATCTAGTCCGACAAACCAAGAAGATGCAATGTATTTTCAATACCAACCTTAGAACGTTGCATTTCTAGTCAGTAGTTCTACTATTTTAGATTCGAAAAGTAGTGAGTGAGTGAGCCAGTATATTTGTTTTATCTTCACAGTGAAAGGACTTACCAGATGTAGATGCAATTGTATGCAGATAAATTTATAGACACAATTAGATGAACGTGTAGTTGAATTTGAAACCTTATGAGTAAGTAGGTAACCCAGTAAATAAATATGTTTAAGTCGCACAAAAGCCAACGAAACGAGTATAGAATCTGCATGCCTAGTCATAGACTGGCACTATTTAAAAAAAGTGTATTTGGGATGGGTCCGAAAATATATATACATTTGCCTAAATCGATACTGAAATCGGAGAACATAATTACATTTAAAAGGAAATTGTTTAATTTGTTGACATCTAAGTGCTACTATACCATCAAAGAGTTTTTTTAATGATAAAATATCGTTTACCTAATTAAATATAAATGACATTACAATATTATCTCTTTTATCTCATTACATTTTTTATTATTTGTATTTCTATTTATTGCAATGTAATGCAATATGTAAATGTGACTTTTGTAATCAAAATTTTTACGTATAGAACAGCTCCGCTGGTAATTAGTTTAAGTTCGAATACTGTTTACAGTGAGTTAAAAAAATATATACAATTTAAAATATAAATATTGTATGTCCGATAAGGGCAAAACTGTTGATACTAAGGAACTATTGATATGCCACCATTCTGTACAGTTTATGCAATAAATGATTTCTTTTTTCTGATTTCTGATTTCAGTATATTTGTTATCTTCCCACTAAAACGACTATTCATATTTGACCAAACTAGATCTTAGCCCAACCTTGACCGATAGGCCACCGAGGCCATGAATCGTTTGAATTCCGTCCGAGGATGTAACTTTGCTCTATATCATTGCAAATTTCGATAAACTGTTAGTATAGAAGCATATACACGGGTATATATCGATATAACTACTTTGGTTTTGTTGCTTATTCCTAACAATCGATATTAAATATAATATAATACAATAGAAATGTCGTGCCTCATAAAAATAATAGTTAATATACGTCGTTTCTGCATAGAAATGTTGAAGTAGTTATATTTGATTATACGACTCCGAAAACCTAATAAAATATTAATGTCAGTGTAGTAAGGGTATATTACATAACGTTTTCTAATACGGGATCTTGGGGTAAGTCGATAACGATGGTGGGTGTTTAACCTTTCCAGGCTTTTTGGTTGGCGTGCGGAAGGCCGTTAGCATGTATAATCGCCCTTGTACGTTTTAAATACCCCTTCTTTGCTCATTATTTAGGTCGTTTATTATATTACTAAGCTATATCTACTGACCCACTCAAATATATCATGTTATCACTTACACCTCATTGATGGAACATGAAAATGCCGTTTACGAGTCACTTGACGCTATACCCGACATAAAATTCACATTGATAGGAACATTTTTGATTCTCTTTATCAGTTTTTAAAGGTAGTAGTTTAGATAGAGCGTGTAATAAATTATTAGATATCCGACCGGCGGTTTATTGTAAGTGCCCCTTTTATCCTTTCTTGTCAAAACATTTCGGAATATTTTTAAAATGGGTAAAGCTTCTAAGGAAATACCTTTCTTTTATTAAGCTGTATGTAGGCTGAAATGAAGGAAAGAAAAATACCTTTAGCTATTGATTTTATATTGTTTACTTAATGCTCGATAAACTAAACAACCTAAAAATGTAGATTACTTTTAAGAAAGAAAGTAACTAAGCGGGATTTTCATTGTGCCAATATTTATTTTGATTTCTAAAACGCTTTCATTAATCCAGTGGACCGGGTATTAACGGCTATATACGAAAAATAATCAACCGAATGAAGTCTACGAGTACTTAAATTATTTCAAGGTATATACGATGTTCCACCCCGGGTCAAGGTATATACGATGTATGTGTGTGTGTGTGTGTGTGCGTGTGTGTGTGTGTGTGTATGTGTGTGTGGGTGTGTGTGTGTGGTTTTGTGTGTGTGTGACTTGTAATTTCAGACAGGATTGCATAGTTTATATAACTCATGTTGAACGGCAAGTACTGTTGACAGCATCCACAGGTACTTATGTCCGCCCTTGAGATTAGTTAGACGTCAGGCTTGGGCCTGACAGACATCCACTTTCATTCGCCTGTACCTGTTAGTTGGTTTCAGAGATACCTACTATATAATATTATATTTGTGATATGTATATTTTTGTAGGGAACAAGCAGGTCTTGCAGCCAAACTATTTTTATTTGAATTGGTAGATGTGAGTCAACAAATTTAAATTTCGATCAAAGTATCGTTTATCTATATACTAAAGACCAATTTAATTTTCAGAGTTCAGAATATACCCGTAGGCTTCTAGCATAGCACTCTTCACTATCATCATCATCATTATCAGCCGGAAGAAGTCCACTGCTAAACTTATGCCTCCCCCATAAAACGCCACTTGGAACGGCTGTTCGCTTCCTGCATCCAGCGATTCCCCGCGGATCTAACGAAGTCGTCGGTCTACCTAACGACTCTTGACCTAAAACAGAGACCATAAGCCAAGAGCATAAGCTGTTCTTTGAAGCTTGGAAGTGTGTTTTTTGAAAATTACGTCATTCAAACAACATAGCTTAATCTAGTTAAACAGTTTAAACTACATTGCATGCTTAGCTACACGTGCTCTCGCTAATCGAAGCCCACTACTAGGTAATATTATAATTTTGCCCGTGGTGTACGGTGCTATGCAAACAAGTTACCAAGAACAACATGACAAACCAAATTAGTTTTTTTTACGTGAAGTTTTTAAAGGACATGTAAATGACAAACATGATGTTCGAGCTATATTTACAAAAGCAAGTTCACGGGCACGCAAAATCATTTGTACAGATGGAACTTATGCGAGAATATTAGGGTTTCTCCTAAAACACTAAGGAACCTGTGGAGGTTGAAACCTATGCGAGAAGCAGAAAAAAAACACCCTAAAAATAGTAAAGTATGTGTAGATGTAGAACTTGTACGAAATGGAAAGGAACACTCTAAAACGAAAAGGTGAACGACGCAAAACACGTCGTGGTGTAGACAGGTATTTTTTAATAATATGTCATTAGTATTTTGTATATAGCTTATTTACTGTTATTTAACTTCTGCCGATTTGACGAGTACAGTGCGGCAATGGGCAAAGTTTCAGGCTGAAACTTCTAGTGGCGTTCGGAACCGTATATGGGCAAGCGCAATGCTTACTACCATTAACAACAATTCCCTGTCTTGCCATTTAATAGTGTAATGGTCCACATTTAAAATGCATATCATTACATTTTTAAATCATTTACTATTACAAAGTAGAATTACACCTAATACTTTATAATAGTAATAATATTATAATAATATGGGATAACCTCCACACAAGGTCTTTAAGTCGCAAAATACGCAGAGCCTGTGCTATGGTAACCTGATGACTGATATGCATACTTATATGCATATACACAACAAGACACAGGTCATATTTCAAGCGTTATATACTTTGTGGTTAATGTAAGTATGTGCTTGACTGAACTGAATCAAAACTAGCCACTATCCGTCTACTGCTATTACAGAGCAAGCTTTGAAACTGAGATGTGCACTTAAGCAAGATTTATCTATAGGAACGGGCTTTATTTACGGACTTTATTTACCACTGTGGTATTGTATCTGTTTTTAGCAGAAATATCGAGTCAATACAGAAACTGAAGTTAATTTTACTGCACTATAGTGCAGGCTATAGCCTTCATACTTGTAGGTAGCTATAAACATTGTCCCACGGACCATTGTCCCGTCACCGTGGTATGGCATCGTCGTTCTGTGTAGGAGTAAACCGTACAAGTCGTATAACACGAACAAGGAAAGCGCACACTCAACTCTCTATCGACGACAACGTTACACGCCCATTGTTTCGTGAGATGAAACTAGTTCCGTATTCAGTATTCGGATTTCTTATGTACTTTGACGCCAATGCATACGAGCTCTGTCAGCTTTAGATTAACATAACTATTTACATGTGAGAAATATGACTGTACGGTATTAATTGTGAGGATTCACACATCAGATTGGATCTTGTTTGGTAAAATGAAGCTTTGTTACTGAGAACAGTGTTCTGGTTTGGCGCATGAATGAATATCTTAGTGTTGCAGTACGTTTCTTAATACGCATGAGACTGCTGTTATTGTGCATTTTGCATAATATTATGCTCTAATTACGAATCCGTTAAGCAACGTGAGAGATTATTCAGCAGCGAAACATTTTTCAACCGACTTCCAAAAGGAGAAGGTAAGTCCACGCGTATATTTTTTTTTGTGTGGAACCATACGCGTAACTTTTTACAGAGTGGTCCAATTTTGATTATTCTATTATAATTGGTAGAGTGCATACTCTACTTTTTAAACTTCTCTTTTAATCTTATCTTCTTAAATTTCATCAAATTCGGTCAAGCGGTTTTTGAGTTACACTCCAATAACTGAAATATATTTCGTATCTTGATGATATCCTTGTTGACGGTGAATGACAATCGATCCCGTAAGTATAGCAAGGGTCACTAATAAGGGTGAAAACCTTTTTTGAACATAAAATGGAACCGACTTCAACACTATGAAGTGCGAAATAATTTGTCGAAGTCGGTACCATGCGCACAATATTGTTATAATTGGTACTTTTGAACTATCATGGTATCGACATCAACAAGTTATTTCACACTTTTTAGTGTTTACTTAAAAAAAATTATACATCCCGCAACGAATTTATAGCTAATTTGTCATTACATACATGTATGCGACCCCAAAAAGCACTTACGTTATGATCAAAGAGTTTTTATTTTTGGACTGTATTTACTTATATGTTGGGTGACCGTTAAGTTTATCTTTACGCTTGCAAGGGACGTTTGATCGATGGCTCGCTCAATTAAATGAATAACTATTAATAAATGAAGTATTGACTTTCATAATACAAATTGAAGTTGACTAAACATCTATAAGGTTTAATTGTCCTGTATCTTTACAGTCAACGTCAAAATAATTTAATTACTTTCGACGTCAACGTTAACGACGTTTTACTTACTTCTAATTTGCTACTGTCAGTCTGATTTGAAGTCCGAGATCTTCTTTTATTTATTTATTAGTATTATAATGATTTTATTTATTAGCTATTGAAACCATGCGTAACACACGTAAACTCATAAGTGCTATCTCGGGAGTATTTTTCGTAAATGTATTCGCAAATATGTTGAAAGAGCGTCGCCAGCGGTGCATAACGCGGTTTTAGTCACAGACGGCGAGCTCTGTTTACGACACTGACTCATTGAGCAAATCCAGCTGAATCTCCACTGTATTTGTACACAAGTAATATAGAATCTCCTTTACTGACCGGATAGCTAAATAAATAACAAATATTCTTTTCGTAAATATAAAGGCTTGTCTAGTGAGAGAACCAAAAGAGAGAAAGCTCTTAGTATCACATCACTTCACACTATATTTCTATATAGTGTGTGTGTGTTTGTATTTTTGTTACCCGTTCACGCTCTAAAGCATGTATGTACAATTAATTAATAACGCGAATATCACGGTTTGTATTGAAACCAAGCGTGCCGACTTTTAATGAATTGAATTACGTGAATTTACGCATGATATAATGTTAAAATTACTTACCTGTGACAGGAAATATGTCCTTGCCTTTGGGGACTCGAATTTTTCGGGCTACTGCAGTTATTTATCGCGCAATTTAGTTTTCATGGCCGTCCGACTGCGACAGCAGAAGGGCGCGAATGGTGAGTAGCGGCGGCCAACCTTGACGCCTGGTCGTGGTTCGGACACGGGAAGTTCACGCATTTGCGTTATTTATCTATAGTAACATATACTATGTCTATGCTCAAATGGCTGGATTAATTTTGACGAATTTGAGTTTGGAATTATAGATGGCGCTGGATTAACATATAGGTGAAAAAAAAAATTAAAAAATATTTATTAATGCAAAATACTAAATCTAATATACAAAGTGCAAACTTAAAAATATCGTTCAACACAATATAATATAATAAGTATTTTGCAAGATAGTTTTATTAACTAACTAGAACTATTCTTTGGTTTCCTCATTAGGCAAGCCTGTATCGAGGAAACCGGATTTCTTAAAATATTGTTCTGTATTGATTCTCATCAGACATCATATCGATATTAATACTAAAGTTAAAGTTAAGGTTAAAAATAAAGTTAGCAAACGTACATATATATTTTTTATTCTAAAGTAATATATCCAAAATATTTCAATAATATTCACCAAATTTAAAATGTAAATAAACATTTAAAAATTAGTTATCCTAAAAAAATAGATATGACGGTAGACACTACCTAATTTAACATGTCCAGTACGCCTTCCGTGTCATTATAATTTAAAGTACTTAGCCACTTACAAATTACATGTTTTGCTTGATTAACTGTTTTATAATGTCACAGAATTTGATTACTTTGTTATACACAAATATTCTCACAAAATCGCCAAAACGATGTGCAAACTTAGTGTTAACAACAGGTGTGGTCAGCTTGTAAACTCTACGATTTGCTATAATCTCGTAGTCACAAGAAGAAACCACTAATCTGTGGACTGAAAGAGAAGTTTTCAGTATGAATAGCTGACGAACAGTAAGCACTCCAGACTCATTATAGAGGCTAGAAGTAGGGAACTTAAAAGGTTTACGAAGCATAACCTTCAAAACTGATCGTTGGGCTATCTCAGCAAGAATAATGTGAGTTTTGGCCGCACTACCCCAACAAGTTATGCAGTACACTATTAATGACTGACAAAGCGCGTAGTAAACTTATCTAAGCGTTTCAATGCAAGCCACATACCGAAGATTTCGCATTACATTTTAGGATACTTGTCATCATCATCATCATCATCCATTACGTGGGTGTAATAGCGGGGCGCAGCTAGTAATTAATACATTACTTATTTAATCCTTATTAAAGATCACGTTCATGTCCTTTGAATATCTCATATACATACTGAAACTATAATTTTAGAATGGGAAATAGTTCCAAAAAAGTCACTGACTACATAAATCTTATCTCAAACGAGTATTTCCTGAACGGATTCGCAAGTGTGTTGAAAAAGCGTGGTCAGCGGTCCATGAGGTTGTTTTAGTCGGGCTGCACTCATTTTACGACGTGGACATGTAGTGGGCAGACCCGGCGGCGAATGTGCAACCAGTAGGTATGTGTGACCTGAAATACGTATTCACCATGTAGCTATTCGACAGTAACTTGGAGCTATTAGAAAATATAAACATGTATTCGTTAACAATACGTAGTTCTACAAGGAAGTATTCTAATACGTGTTTCCATAATAGATACAGAATAACAGAAACTAGTAAGTATTCTACTTCAAAGTTTTCTATTTTCAATTTAAAATAAAAGAAATTTTGTAACTTAAGATAGAAAAATTACACATTCTCGAACGTGTCAGACATCATGACCGCTAGACCACCGAGGCGATTCAACTAATTCTTTATTTGATTTTAACCGTCGTATGTCGAAGGAGCGAGTTATTGCATAACTTGACAAGCTCTATCCAACCGAGAGAATAGTTGTTACAATACTGAATTTTCGTATTGATTATATGATTTTTAAAGCACTATTGGTCTCGCTTTGCAGGCGTTAGTGCTTTAAAAGCCATATAATAAAATTCAAACTAAAGACTTAATTCACAGTCTCCGCATAACAGTGTCACCCGGAGATACGGCATGACTTCTTGGTTTCATTCAGTTTCTACTAAATTGACTGCCTGTCAAAAGTGCACTTATAGGAATGCAAGCTTACGTTCTCGTTATGGAGGTATTTCTAGCTAGGCATTAGCAAAACTAAATACTTAGCTACCTGTTGGCGACCTTCACCGCAACCAACCAACCTTTTCAACTTATGTATTTTATAAATTAGTTTTATTTAAATATGAACGTTGGTAAGTCAATAAGTTATGTCAGTCGGAAAACAATAAAAGAAAGGGCAACACGATCACCCATTCTTGTTTTGATATCCGACTTCAAAAAAAAACTCGTATATGTTTGACTGTAAGTATATATTTTTTGTGTATGTTTGTTTACATATTTCTCGCCCATTTTTAGACCGATTCTCAAAATAATTTTTCAAATTATTTTTTTGTTTCGTCGTTTAAGTCGGTACCATGCGCACAATATTGTGATAATCGGTACTTTTGAAGTATTTTGATACTTACTTACTTAAACAAGTTATTTCACACTTTTTGGTGTTGAAGTCGGATCAATTTTTTAGAATTTTTATAAATTCGTTTTATATAAAAACTAACGTAGGTAAGTCAATAAAGTACCTATGTCAGTTGGAAATCAATAAAAGAATGGGCAACACTCCTAGTTTGCGTATATTACGAGTATATCTTTCTAGCTGCGCACTGTGGTTTACCCGCGTAGTGATCGATGATGATGAAAAGTCCTATGTGTTATTCCAGCGTTTATCTACATACCAAATTTTATTCCAATCCGTGAGCTTTCGGCCAGGACTGAGTAACAAACATCTATCCACACAAACATTCGCATTTATAATATTAGTAACTTACTAATAAACGCTGCTTAACTTTAAATGATGTTATTTAGTACTGCGCAAAATTAAACTGTTTTGCACCTTACTAAGCGAGGTTATTTAAATTTAAGCAGCATTTATAAGTAAGGCCGATTACCTAACAAGACAGAATCTTCCTCTGAATCTATGGCACCTGGCGATAGTCTTACAACTGATCGAGGTCGAGAATTAGTAGGATATTACCTATCTGTAAAACATTAATCAAAATGACTGATAGCTCATTTGAGAAACGTGGCGCAACTCGCTCCAGACGTTTCTCATCCTTTGAGAAATGTAGCGTCTGATCGGAAACGGCGCGCGACGCTGACTCATGGAGGGTGTGATTTAATTTAAAAGGTATTTAGTGATAGGAGGCGTTCGTTAGTCACACGTCTGGCGTTATTTGAAAGCACCAAAATAGAAATCTTATGACGCAATCTCGCTCATCATGTTAGCGATCCGTAATCCAATTCGGAAACCAGTTTTATCTCGACCTTTTTCTGTTTGGAAGTATGTATGCATCCTGCATATTTCCAGGCAAATTAATTGGCCCACAAAAATGAAACTTGACAAAAGTTCCTACATACATGCTAAATGCACGCCCAATTTACGAATTAATATAGCTTACGAATAATGCAAAAGACCTTAGTTATAGCAGAGTTAGCGTATATTTTATTTTAAGATTTTTGAAGCACTAACGCCTACATGGTGCGTTCGAATAGACACTTTCACAAGGGGCGTTCGAATTGGGAATCTGTGGGTGAAAATGTCGTTCATGTCTCTTTTTGTTCAGCGTACGGAAAGAGGTATTTTAGCCACTAAAAAATGCAATTTTGACCAACGTCCGGAGCATGGTTGTTTGTGATCGTTTTTTGACAGCATAATCATGCGATTTTAGGTCTTATGCTCAGTTGAGCGTTCGATGAGGGTCTGGGCAAAAGTGGCAAAAGTATCAAAAATAACGTTTTTGAGCTTTACGAACGCTTTAACAAAAGAGCCATCAATGACAACGCCTCCAATGCCCTAAAAGCTAAACGAACGCACAGTTAGTGAAACCATTTTTTTTGAGATTTTTTAATTTAGAATGAAAAGTTACTAAATGTTTAAAATATTAATTAAATTTTGACTCTGACGGGATTCAAGCCTGCATCTTCCGATAATCCGTATCAGGAGTCATTAGCCAGTTGTTCGAAACTAATATCTCGATCCCTGATGCCTGATATCTGACATGTAGCATATCGCTGGAAATTAACTTAAGAACTATTTGAAAGAAAGTTAATTTCAAACTGACTTTTAGTTTTTTGCAATGAATTTAGAAGTTGTCATTTTTTATAATATTTACACTGGTTTTAAACTTTGAAATTTCAGAAGTTATTTTGTTATGAATTGTATCAAGTAAATTGCAAAATACGAGCATAAGTTATTCTGTATGGTAAAAATTACATTATATACCATTTTCACTAGTTAACTCCATTAGTTTGTTTGACTATAATGTCTCGTGAAATAGCTGTTGATATGGTTCACGACTATACCCGTACTTGCAGTTAGTTCAATAGTAACAGTACGAAGTGAACGACAGATATGAACCATAAAAATATCTTCGCTTCTTTATGATTTGGTTGCGGACTCTACTTAACCGAAGGTACCCTTTGCGTGACACGCACTTTTAGCTGAGTTTTTTTATTCACTCGTATTTCGGGTGTCATTGTCACCAATGGCATACGGTAGAAAACGAAATGTGTACAGTACGTGAGCGATAACTTTAACTCCATCAATGTTTTATTTTGCCGGTCGGATTTTACACGTTTTGAAGTTAAATGCCAGCTCCAGTCCACTGAATTTGTTTTTATGCCGTGGAACTGTACTAGGACCCTCGTAAATCACAGCGGATTACAAAGATTGATATAAAAAGGTACGTTTTTACTCACACACATGTTTTATTATAATTACTTTGTTTTAGGGCACGAGGCCCGCCTGGTGTAAAGTGGTAACCTCTGACTTATACATGCTTTTCGTCACAATTGTCGAAGTGTACTGCGCCCGTAACCTTGAGACATTAAGTTCTTAAGTCTCATGTACCTGTAATGTCGCCGGCAACCATACCCATCAAATCAGAACTTGCGAACATATTACTTACTCAAAACCAAAAATAAATTGTGTTAAACGTTTATGCGCATGTCTAGGCTGTAATGTAAAATTAATTAGGTAGGCAGGTTTTCGCACACTTCGTGCGTAATGTGTTCCCCGTGCATGATGTAATTGCTATAATCTTATATCACCTGAGTTATTAGGAGAAGGTAAGGATAACAGCACAGGCATGACAGTTTACTTAGATTTAAGTAAACATTGAAATTTCGATGCTCGGACCCGAACCTCGGTGGCCTAGTTGGTCAATGGCGTCTGACACAGAGAGTCAAAAGACGCTAAAGCAGGCGTTAGTGCTTTAAAAAGTAATACGATTAAAATTATAAGGGTTGCGATGTCAATACGAAAGTTTAATAGTATTTCTAAATAATGTTTCTTTCGGTTGGATAGTACTGTCAAAGCTGTTCAATAGATGTCGCTCCATCCCCGTAAGACGGTTAGTCAAAAAGAGAGTTAAAATTCAATGCTCGGACACGAACCTCGGTGGCCTAGTTGGTCAATGGCGTCTGACACGGAGTGAAAAGACACAAAAGCAGACGTTAGTGCTTTCCCCCCCGAAGGGTTCCCGCATTGACGTGGCGGGGGGGCTCAGTAGCCGTGGCTTGGATCACCACGGTGAAGCCAAGAGGAACCCAGGGGCCGCGCCAGCGTTGGGGTGCGCTGGCCGGCTCAGGCGAGGCCTCTCCTATGGGCTTTGGCCGCCAAGTCCACATAGGAGTAGGGGAGTCCGGGCGCTTTGGCGCAGCCTCGAGGAGGTGGGGCCCGGGCGCTTTGGCGCAGGCTCGAGGAGGGGGCCCCGGGCACTTTGGTGCAGGCTTGAGGAGGTGGGGTCTGGGCGCTCGGCGCAGACTCGAGGAGGTGGGGTTGAGGGAGGGTTATCCCCTGTGGCTGACGTAGCAGGCGGTGGGGCTACATATCTGACCCACCGCAGGGAGACCACGGGCGTCCAGACACGGGGAAGTCTGGCGCCCATTGTTGGCGGGTTTGGTCTCCGAGGCAGTTGCGGTGCGCCATGTGTTCTGAAGGAAGAAGAGAAGAAGGGTCCGGCAACGGACAGCCGCGGCTGGTTCGCGGTCGTGTCCAAAATCTGTCCCGCGTTCCCGCTAATAGCGGCAGTGACGGAACACCCCGGGATTTTGGTGAGTATACGGACTCCCACATAACCACCTACCTCCCCGTGGTGGTATCCATAAAGGATTTCCCCGAGACAAAAAAAAAAGACGTTAGTGCTTTAAAAAGTAATACGATAAAAATTACAAGGGTTTCGATGTCAATACGAAAGTTTAATAGTATTTCTAAATAATGTTTCTTTCGGTTGGATAGTACTGTCAAAGCTGTTCAATAGATGTCGCTCCGACCCCGTAAGACGGTTAGTCAGATAGAGAGTTAAAATTCAATGGTTGGACACGAACCTCGGTGGCCTAGTTGGTCAATGGCGTCTGACACGGAGAGTCAGAAGACGCGGGTTCGAATCCCGTCCGAGGATGTGAATTTTTCTCTCTATAAAGTTCAATGTTTGAGATGGCTAAAGCAGGCGTTAGTGCTTTAAAAAGTAATACTAGATTAAGTAATATTATGTTTCACTATAAGTATGTTTTTTTTTTAAGAATGGTATGAAGTGGCCCAGAATGAAAAAAAAATAAAGAAAAGCGGGCCGGGGCCGGAAAATATGAATAAAAAACACATTTACTGCTTCATGGTACTATAAGGTATTAATAATAACTGACACTGATGTTTGCAGTTCTGCAGGTGCAGACGAGTAGGTAGGTATATATTATAAGTACTTAAACAATTTGATCGCGCTTTATGATTGCGCATTTAATAATTACTTACTACATTAAATTACGGCATTCTGTTTCTTTCTTATTCTATTTTATGAACGTAATATGCCTGGTTTATCGTCAACATCAAATAATATATTATGCGATGCATGCATATATAGGTCTTTTTAAACATTATGTTGTTGAACGGATTTGTAACAACTGGAAAATTTTGTGATTTGGGGGATGTCATAACTTTTTACGATATTCTTTAAGAGTATTAAAAAAAATTGTGACCGCATACTTTTTTCTGTTTTAAATAAGTTACTATAAGAAACACTTACAAAGTTATATTACACCTTTAATTTCATGGAACAACACAGGGTCGCAACGCAAGCGTGTCGATTATAAAAAAAACTATAACTTTGTTTATATTTGAGCAATCCTTTTGAAAGATGGTACCTACCAGTACCTACTAATAAAAAGGTTTCACTTCTTCCTTTATTTTAATGAAATAAACTTTAACTTAGTTTTTTGTTTTAACAGGATTGCTTAGAGATACTAAAAGCTATGGTATTTTTCATAATCGTCCCGCTTTCATATATTCTTCGCTTCTTCTTTTCCCTTTGGGCGTCGAAACAATAATAATATGAATTTTATAAAGACTTTTACAGCGATTGAGCTTTATGCGTCGCTTCTACAACTGGATAAGGATTAACTCTTACACGTCCTTACGCACTGGCAGTGGGAAGCCCTGTTCCAAATATATTGATTTTATAACAAAAACGAGGGGATGGTTGCACGTGGGGTGAATGCCCCTGTCACTGCAGATTCGCCCGGCCATATTGGTTGGGGTTCCCGCGTCACTAATGGAGTAGCGCCGGGTAATATATGGGCTCGTTCTCCTCTTCATACGTTGAAAAACATTCGGGTTTGGAGAAATCATCCCCGAAGTTAAATGTGCCGTACATCCTCAAAGATAAATGATGTACTGCCGACTGGTTTTTTATCCTAGATAATGTAAGTACGTGCCTGTTTGAGTTCTGTAAAGATTTACCATTATGTGAATCCTTCGAAATTGTCCGAATACAACAACATAGAGCTAATAATAAGAGAAAACCTTTTATATTTAAAACTCCATCAAAACTTTTTCGATAACAAAAATAAAATATTAATTAAAGTACCTATCCTGGCCGTTCGTTCCCAAATTTGAATTTTTGGGCTTTGATTGCTACGAACCGGGATCGGTTGAAACCTTTTTAATTTTAAATAATTACGATCCTTTCGATATAAATTAAATTTCGTTTAATTGAACTTTGTGATTCATAAAATACGATTTTAGTATATTAACATTTTATTTATTTGCTTTCATTAAAAATAATTTTGTTATGTACCAAATTTTCGTGGAAAAACAAATTAACTTTATTTCAAGCTAATTAAATCCCAAGCTTTTAAATTAACTTATACACGTGTAATAAAAACACGTGTATGTAAGTTAGGTTAGCTTCCTAATATCATAATCTTAAATACGTGATGAATAAAGTATCTACAAGTACTACTGTATAACGCTGAGCTGAGTTAAGAACCAATTCTACAATAAACCATTTCAGATCTTAAATTTAAATATTTTCATGTCTCAATGTATATCGAGACTTTTCGAGGGCATCTGAAGCTGAAATATAAACTATTATTGATATTGAGAAATCACCGAACCAAGCGATCTATTGTGAATAAATAACATGGGTATTTAGCCTTCTTTTAAATTCTATAACTGAAAACACCTATTTCTTATTAACGCATTTGAAAAAAAGACCAGTACTTTTTAAATACTTAACCGTCGTAATTTTTTACCCTAAAACAGAATGTAGCAATTTCTCGAAATGCGATTTTACGTAGCGCTTATTTTTGTTCTTCTGTTTCGATTGTAGCCTTGGAAGGTCTTAAAGCTCCCCAAAATAGATACAAAACACACTGGGGATAATAGAGAAGATTGATGTAGAGAGAAAGCCTTTAGTGGCACGTGTTAGTATTTCCAAGATAAGACATCTTTAACATTAAACTGATCTCCAACATGAAAAATATAGTGCGCTGTTCGTTTTACGAATTGTCTTTTAAACATCTACATTTAGCTTTACATAGAGGAGAATTTAGCAGGATATGGTCGCGCTCTCACAAAAGTACAAGTCGACTGCAAGCGCTCAGTAGAACGTTTCATATGGAAATGGCCTCGTAATCTGTAGGAGGTTCGGCGAACAGGCACCTATCGTCGGCGGATCGGAGACTCCACTCGAAAACTTTTCATCCGTAGGTAATACGTATTTTCCAGTAAACAGGAGACGAAACTTTGTGACACATTTTTATGGAAGGACAAACTATCGACGGCGACATTTTGTCTAGCGTTTGTGCCTCTGAATCTTTGAAGTTCTATGTCTTATTCATGAGTGTATACGCCGAAAGAAAGGAGGTCACCTACCTACTCTATTTATTTGGAAATAATAGGTAAAGCTTAAATGTATTCAGTAAGAGATGGGGATAGTCACAGTACAGTATTGAAATTGGAGATCATTTTAGAAAAGTAGATTTTTGACAAACAGGCTTTTGTAAAATGCATATTGGTATATATTCCAAGGTGTTACGATTGAGGCCAAACACGGGTTATAAATTTCAGGAGTTCATAGAGATTCACCTTTCATTAATTAGACCATTTTACTCCATCCGGAGTTAAATAATACTCTCTACACCGTCGGGATATGAATCGTAAGAGGCGAGAAAACCCGACATAGGATGTGGTAGACCTGTTCTTCTATAGACCGTCTTGGTTGGTACCCATTGTCAGATATTCTGCCGCTAAGCAATAATGCGCAGGCACTACTATGTTAGTGTGTGAAGAGCACGGAGCAATTGTGAAATTACTGAGTGAATGAGATTCCAAAAGCAATGTGTCGGGACGCGTGCAGCGCAGTGCCATGAAAACTGCAGTTCTAAGTTCTGGGTAGCACTTCAACTAGGTAAGCGAGGTACTTACCATCAGGCCCATGAATTGCCTGACTCGTCGCTTGGTTGATTAAAAACAAAAGCCAACTCTATGGTACAATATTATATATACCTACTCGTAAGTCACCAAGATAGGCAGTTCGGACTTCAGTTCAATCAGATGCCAGTAAGTGATGTCTAGTGCTAAGAAGGTGATCACATTGCGATTCGTCTTTGAGCGTTAATGCCAATACTGTCCGTTTGTGTGTGGGGACAGTGACTGTTTAATTACATAATAACTAACAAAAAATTTAGGTAGTTGAATAAAACACCCGCCCCTCATTATGCAGACACCCGTTTCTCCAGTGTAATCATCACCACGTCGATGCAGTTCGATCGAAACGTCGAGGTTTGTCAATCAAAATCATCTTTTGGTATTAACCTGTGTGGGGAAAAGTCCCAATATTCTCTTAAATCATGCCAGCAAGTGATAAAACAAGTACAATTTTGAAAAATGTAATACCAACTTCCATTCTATTCAGTTATTGGAGTGTATCTCAAATACTTCTGAACCAAATTTGATGATATTTAAATGGGACTTTACGGGAAGTACCAGCTTTCAAACAAAAAAAGAATTTTGAGAATCAGTTGAGCCAGTCCAAAGTTATGAGGTAACAAACATAAATAAAAATATATAGTCGAATTGAGTACCTCCTCCTTTTTTTGGAAGTCGGTAGAAAATAGAACAAAACTTTTGAACCGAACAGTCAGGAACGAAGCAAACTTAGTAAACGCTTGCAATAATAATAATGATAAGAGGGGGGAAAACACGAGACGAAAACGAGACTAAAGAGTTGAGGGTAGTAGAAACAGACACATAATTTTATCGATCTCTGTTCGCCGTCAAAGCATAGAAGCCATTATTTAAAAACCGCAACGAAAACGAGGGGTGTTATAAATATGATGCCAATGGCTGTCTATATGTCAGTCGCGTTATAGCTTCTAAAACGAGGGTTCAATTAAAATACTTTTCTACCGACTTCCAAAAAGGAGGAGGTACTCAATACGAATGTTTTTAATGTTTGTTACCTCATAACTATCGACTGGGTGAACCGATTATCAAAATATTTTTTTGGTTGTGGTGCCAATTTTATCAAATTCGGTGCAGTCGTTTTTAAGTTACAGTTCGATAACTGAATATAATGGAATATTATTTTACTCTACGAAGAAATAATAAATTTCTTCGTTGCTTTTACTTTTTCAAATGATTTTTAGCCATATTTAATTACTGTATATTGGGCTAAACTAAACTAAATTAAAGTTTATTTCATTAAAATATAGGGAGGAATAAAACGTTTTCTATTTCTTCTTAAAATGACCCTTTTACACTAGATTTCGAAAAATGTGTTTCCGTGTCCAATATGCAATTTTTACGTTATGTGTGTTTTACCTACCGACTTCCAAAAAAGGAGGAGGTACTCAATTCAACTGTTTTTTCTTCTTTTTTTTATGTTAGTTTCCTCCTAACTTTCGATGAACCGATTCTCGAAATTCTTATTTTGTTTGATAGCTGGTGCTTCTCGTGTGGTCCCATTTAAATTTCATCAAATCTGTCCAGTAATTTTTGAGTTACACTCTAATAACTGATTTTTACCAAAGTTGTAGAACGAAAGTTGGTATTAAATTTTTCAAATTGTACTTGTATTGCTACTGAGCTGTTAATACAGCTGTTGTAAGGCTTGATATGTTTAACAGCTCGTGGTGACCGACTCCCTTTCTTTGTTATTATATTATTTTATTATATAATACTTCGAATAATCCTTGAATCAAATCTCGACACAATATTGTAATGACTCCAAGCATGGCTGTCCTGGTATCTAATAGTGTCAATTCCAATGCTACGGTTTGAGATAATACGTACAAGCCAACTGTTTATTATTCAGTATTATCTACTTCTTAGATTCTTTATAATCATGATCTAGTATAGATAAAGTAAGAAACAATTATAATAACCATGGTACTAAACACAGATAACTAATATGTATTATGGCGAGTATAACATATATTATAGGATATTTTTTACCCTACAAAACCAAAAAGTTCTTCTGAAATAGGGCATGAAAGTTAAAAAATGTAAGTAAATTAATTTCTTGACGTATATTATTCATTTTTTTTGTTCAGTAGCTGAATGGTTAACTTAAATTCTAAGCTATGTCTCATCTCTGTATGAAATCAAAGTGATACAAAAGACCGTGTTGAAGACTAAGGTTTTATGAATAGTATAATAACGTTGATCACTCTCGAGGTCGTTCGAGCGAAGCCTCAGACGAGTCTTTAATAAAAGTGTTCCTTCTACGATTAGTGTGGTTGTTGGGTGCACTAAAATAACATTACAATAGGCTACTTTATATTCCGAATACAATCTTTTGGAACAGTTATTATATAATCTACGTGAACGAAGCTATAATTCGTAAATAATAAATAGGTTCAGCAACCCTTGCTGCGGTCAGTACTTGGATGGGTGATCGCTATGAGCATTTTCAATTAAGCGCTTCCGTGTTTCAGAGGACACGTTAAGCCGTCGGTCCCGGTTGCTTGTCTAAGGACAACAGTCGTTAGCCTATGGCGAAGGCCTTCGGGCGGCCTGAAAACTTCGACATGGGTTGGCCACTAATCTATCCACCAAGCCGCAATGGGCCCGCGTGGTGGAAAATGGCCCAACTCTTGTCTCTGAGAGAAAGGCTCCAGTCCCAGCAGTGGGAACGAAATGGGCTGATTATGACATCGTAGTACAAGCATGAAGGCCACCTGGTGTTAAGCGTTAACTTCTGACTATAACAATTGCATGCAATTTTTCCGGCAACCATATTTATAAAACCGAATAGTGCCAACAATACTGCTTCATGGCAGAAATTGCTACGGAGGCAGTACTTCCCAGAAGATCTCATTAACAAGGAGTTCTACTGATCTAAAAACAATGAAGTTTGGTTAAAAGATTGATGGATTTCTATACAGCAAGTTCAGAACCACATAGTTCATTTTGTATGAAACTTAAACTACGTATCAACAAATGTCGGGCTCAGGGAAACGCTCCCTGAATGCGAAGACATAAACATTTTGTTTCACGACACGTGTTGTCCCTTGAACCATTGACCCATAATATTTGAGCCCATAGCGTTATGTTGTCTACTGACCGTCATTTTGGGTTTTCATATATAGATTGGGAACACTTTTGGGTAAGATACGTGGGTGAGCAACATTTCTTCTCTGGCTTTTGCACATGTATACCCATATAGGATTTACTCACCCACTTTTGAACAACGTAGGTACGTCTACCTGAAATTCTCTACGTCTACCTGTCTTATTACAACTCACGTTCATTATACATTTAATGGGATTAATGTGAGACTTACGCGATATATCACGATCGATAATTATTTCGGCTTCGTTTGGAATCCTTTTTTGACGACGACAACCGCACACAGGCTTCCAAACAGAGCAATGAAAAAAATTAAAACATGAAAAATTTGTTCATGTCAGGGGTCGAACCTGGGACCCCACTCTTCGGCAGCAGGGTCACTTATTCTTATTCTGAGTGGGGACGCCAAGTCCTGCACTGACGTCCCGCTTGGGGCATATTGTGCATTTCCCCCGCCAGCCTCTATCCGAGCCATCCCAACTCTTTAATGTAACGGAGTATACTGCTCTAGGCCGCTGGCATAAACTGGATTCTTGCACATGCAGTGCTCCTAATGATTTGTCCCCGATTAGGGGAGGGTAAGTCATTTCATCGTCTACCCACGGCCTATCGACATACCAGGTACCCGATTTTACAACTGCGGCTATAATCACCTAGATGATCCACAACATTATACTTAGTGTGCATTGCATGCCATAAATGGTTAATATGTTGGACTTTTCAACTAATGTCATCATTGTACCATATTACCGCAACAAAATATTCAATCATGGTATCATTGTACCACTTTCTTGTATGTCGGCAATTAAGCTCTTCTAAATCATTTGGCTTTCGATTTCAAAAACTATTTTATCTAGTGATGCCGATGAAGTCAATCGGGGGCAACGCAAACTGACGAGTTAGGGTTTAATGTGGTATAAATACAAATATGGGACCAATAGGAAAACGCTAGCTGACAGATTAGGGTCTACTGGTAGCAATAACTCTACCACATAATAAGTAAACACTATTTCTTATACAACGACAATGCATCAATATAGTTAAGGTATAGTTCAAAGCACCTGTATAAAAGACACTTAGCATGAAAATGTAAATGTACATTGAACCCACAAATGTAGATAGGTTGATGCCGACCTCAGCCGCGTTTCAACACCGCTGGCAATCACAAAAGCACACAAAACACCCACCACTATAAGGATAAGGTCGCCTTTTTGTATGTTCCGTGGCTTCTCAGGCGTCTGCACAAGGGTCCTCGAAGTCAATCGCTATGCCTTTCTATTTCACACCATTTCCTTACACCGCGCGCCTTTTACCCTGATTTTGACGACTAAAGGAAAACGGGTAACTTAGAAAAACGTACCTATTCTTGCCTTTGATTCGGGCAATATGATTTGGAATGAGATCGAGCGGAACAAATGAGCCAAAAGGTAAAATAATAAAGCGACATTGAAGGCAAAACATTTTACAAACCAGGAGTGAAAAAAGATCAAAAATCTTACGCTTGATGGAATGTTGTATGTGGATTATATTATATGTAAAGCAATTGTTACAACCTCAAAAGAAAGAACGCAAGTTTATAAAGTCTTTCTTGACAAAAAAGTGACGATAAATACCAGCCCATTATGTTCCCACTAATGGGACTCGAGCCTTCCTCTCAGAGAGAGGAGTTAGGCCATAATCCACTACGCGGGTCCAGTGCGGTTCGTTGGATGGGCTAGTGGCCAACCCATGACGAAGTTTTTAGACCGCTGGAGGCCTTCAACATAGCCTAACGACTGTTGTCCTAAGACAAACAAACGAGAACGTGCTCTCCGAAGCACGGAAGCGCTCAGTTGAATAACGCCACTAGCGGTCACCCATCCAACTCCTGACCGCATCAAGCGTTGCTTTACTTATTGATTAGTTAATAGCGCCAAGTCAAACTCCGCTACAAGCGTTTCGCTTTGAAACATTAATATATAATATACAGAAGATATACCTAGTATGTATTGTTTTAAAAAAGCAACAATGCGATAGATTTATAAAATTGTCTATACTGTAAACGTACGGTACCCAGCGCACTGATAGATGTGTAGTTTTTGCGGTACGTAGTGTCAATGGACACAGTACGGCAGGTGTTGTTTTATCAGACGGCGGCGGCGGAACATTGGCCCCACTTCCGCTCTTATCTGAGTTTACTTTACCTTTGCCTGGGAACGAGACCGTCAAGTCAGCTGTATACTGTGTCGTAATGTAGCTTGTTTGCACGATCCGCGTGCTTATGACGCTCCTAATGGCCCTTTGTATAAGACCTGCAGCGTCATTGATTTTAAAGCACTTACGTATGCTATAACTGAAATGAATCTTTTTAATTACAAAATCATGATTAATAGGAAGGACCTTAACTCTGCATTCTACAGCCTGGATCATGGTGTACTAATTTATTAGGACTTACCAGCTTTCATGAATTCTTGGATTCAGTCTCAAAGTGCCGAATACATTAATGTACAGTGCACGACTTTTATTAATTTCACTTTAAACACCTACAATGACTACATGGGTTACATGGGTTATACTAGTTAGTAGTAAAAAAATGCTTTCAATGCTGTGACTTTTAGATATTAAATACATGAAGGTAAATTATTAAACAACATAGATTCAAATAGGAGACTTGTGAGGTATAATGTGAATATATGTGTCCAATAATGTTCTTGAGTACCGAAAAACAATTTGAACGATCGTATATACGTATTTGCATACGTATCTACAAACCATTTTCGTTATAGGCATACGTACGGGTAAGGCGAGGGAACGGATCCGTATAGAAATGTTTCCTTCAACACCCTTCACTGCCGATTCTGAGATGTATTTTGAGATAATAGGGTGTTTAGAGACAATGTAGGCAATCTCTGTGTTTTGATAAGAAAAACAGCTCAGTTCTTACTACTTATATATTTTAGAAGCACTAACTGTTGTTTGCCGAAACTCAACCATACAATTTTTGTAACAAAAATCATATCCTCGGTTACATCGGTGGCTTAGAGGTCATGGCGTCTATGGTTTCATAAGAGAGAGTTTCATTTGTAAATAACCGTTCAGTTCACAACTACGTTAGATTTTAACATCTTTTCCACAAACACTTCCGATTTACTGTACGTTTGTGTTGTTCCTCATTAATAAAAAAAAATTATAAGGTAAATAATATATTTAGTGGTTATCAAATTATAAATAAGACACATGGAATTGATAGCACCTTATTCAAGTGTTTATTAAACGGCTTCTTCAATACCAATAAATCTTAGACTGTCGGGAAAATAAAGGAATCACATGGTGTCAAATCACATGAGGTCCAGTCGGTATTGGTCACGAGCTCCGTCTATTCAGAAACCAAAAATGGCATTCAAACTCAAACTCAAATCATGTATTACTAATGTGCCAAGTTAATATACAATGCAGGTTATCATTGAAAACTTTGTCAATATTATAATAACACTTCTGCAAAACGAATTTTTAAGTGTATGAATTTGAATACGTTCATTTTATTTTCGTCTTTTATTTTATTAGGGAGTGTGTTATAAATTTTAACTGCCAATGCATTGGTACCAGAACTGTGCATTTTCAATCTAGAAGTAGGTATCAAAACTGCTTTGTTCGTGGTGTGCGCCGTAGCATGTGTAATAAGTGTTGCATTATTATGTTGCATGCACCCCATTTGACCTTGCCATGGTGCAATAAGATCCTAAATCTTGCTAATTTTACCATAACCTTTTCAAAGACACTCAAGTAGTTTTGCGGGTATATTACGCAACTTAACTGTCTTTACAGACTTTGCCAATCTAAGAGAGAAACGAGAAGCGTGGGCTTATAATTAAGTTTACAATATTTTGGCCTACGCTATTTTTCTCACTCAATTTTGTTGGTTTTCTGTACGCACATACCCATTAGCGTGATAGAAAGTTTACCTTCGTCATCACCTCCGCCTACTGGTGATCATAATGATTAATAGAAAAGATACCGATGTATATAACATATATTGCTGGCTAATTCCACTTTTTCACTCGATGCAAGATATTTATAGAAACATAGAAAGTAACAAGTAAATTAGTATAATTGAAGTAATTTTGTAATAAGACTTTAATTCTTTATGGCTTTTCTGAATAAGGAGACCGAGTTTAATAAAAATATATGTAAATCAATGATAATTATACTTAAGCTCTCCGTTCCGTGTCAGAGCAATTTTACTTGCAAAACTCTTGTTCTCTTCGCTTAAAGGGAACTACACGATGTTCTTCGCAATATAAAGCTATAAAAACCTATCTTTTACATTTTATAGCGACTTTTATGTCCGCCTGTAACCGACCACAATCAACTACATCCAATAAAGTGTCGCTAATGTTAGATACATTTATTTCTACGTGAATTATCATTTATTTAGTTCTATAGATTAGCGTTTTTGTCATATGATGTGTATGTAATACGTCTTAATTGAATATGCAGGAATTGATATCTTTTACGCAGAAAAAACCTAGTGACTCTTATGGGCAGTGAAGTTCGTTTTGTGACCCATGTACTTAAACTAGTAAAGAAAGTATATTATAATAAAAATTACGTGGTCAGAAATTTGATATGTGTAAATAAATATTCGCATGAAACACGTACACATGTGTGTATTTGTGTTGGAGGGAGTGTGAAAGAGAGAGTACACATTTTTGGTATTGTTACTTATTTTCAGCTTAATAAATCACATTATGGTTTGAACGAAAGCTAAGGTGGGAGTTAGAACACTGATGTATATTGATTTCTTTATTGGTTAATAAGCGATTATGATTCTTATTGTTATTTTCTCATGTAATATTTCACGATCTTCTCGAGGTCGATACTGAAGATGAGTTTGTACTGTATCTACAACTCATTGGAACTGCTCGCTGCACGCTCCCAGCTACGGTTGCAACTGGCAGCCGAAAAATGGCGCGCCATTTTTTTTGCTTTTTCGTTTATTAGTACATAATTGGAGTAAATATATTAACGAAAACTTAATGGAAAATATTTATTTTCTTCTTTATACAAGCAGTTGTTCGTGTCTTGCGAATCAGGCGTATACTTGTTTAAACTCTTTATCACTACCAGTTGTGGAGGCTTTTCTACCGACTTCCGAAAAGGTGGAGGTGTACTCAATTGTTTTTTTGTTTATGTTTGTTACCTCATAACTTTCGATTGGGTGGACCGATTCTCGAAATTCTTTTTTTATTTGAAAGTCCCGTGTTATTGCCGTTGAATTTACTACAATTTAATAATATTAAATTTCATAATCGGTCCAGTAGTTTTTGAGTTATACTCAAATAACTTATTTTTACCATAGGTAGTAATAGAATGGAAGTCGGTATTAAATTTTTCAAATTGCACTTGTTATTTACTTTTTTTTTTCATTAATGACGTTTCTTTCATAGTTCGGCTTCATAATACTTGTTTCGTAATAAAGAATGTGTGCCGTATAAATAAAAAAATAAAACGAAAGACACTAAATCAATTTCATTTTAGAAATTTTCACGTGTAACTTGTGTGATACTCGTCAATCACAATCATCGATGTGATGTAATATTGTGATTAAAATTCTTAATATATTTTTTAGGTGTAAAAAAGGCTGAATTATTACACAATGTAATAATATAAATAATTTATATACCTTTATATTTATTATACTCGACTTTAATTTTACGTAATATAAAAGAAAAAGTTATTAGGTATGTTTGGAGTAAAAAGATTCGCCCCATAATTACACAACGAAAACGGGATTTTGAACAGGAAATACGACGCCCGGCCTCTAAACAAAAAGAAAACTTTGGCGGCCCTCAATGTGAGCGTGGATTTGTAAATAATCGCGTAACAAAACCTAATTATATAATAAAACACAGATATGTCATATACGGCAAAAGTACCAAAAATGTGCCTCAAATGTTACCCAAATATGACCTCTTTTAATTTTTGTGAACATGGATTTACTACATATAAAGGTAAAAACATCTCAGTGGCGTATTTGAATAGCGTTTATTTACTAGTAAGTAGTTCAGCGAACAGTGGACGTGGACATACCGAGTACCTACTTGTATTTTTACTAGCGGTGATTTTTCGCAGCACTTCACAACCTATTATCTCAGAAACCACTTGACCAATTATGATCATATTCGAAATTCCTCTTTAGAGTCAGGTACCGAATGTGTGTACCAACTTTTATCAATATCGGTCAGTAAATAGCGCCGCATCAAAGTTCCCCTCTTTTTGGGAAAAGTACACCCCCACTCAAAAACCGCCCACGAGAAAAAATATATTAGTTAAACATACATACCAAGTTTCGTCAATATTGGTTGTAAAATGCGACCTGTACAGGAAGACAAACAACGAACAACCTAACAAACATACGGACAGATGAATGTAAATTTCGCCAGTTAAAGCAGAAACGCTTCGCTCGCTCGGCCAATAAGATAGACTTACTCTTCCACCTTTTATTCGTTTATTTGATAATTATATTGTATACTTATTCACCTGTATAGTATAAATTGCATGTTCATACTCCTCGCCTCTTGATCTCATTATGTTTTTAGTGCATAGCGATGCACTAAAAACATAATGTCGCCATTTAAGCATGTGTATTGAAACAATAACATATCTTTAGTTATAGGATGATAAGAACAACTGTACTCTGGTGAGACTAGCAACATCTACAGGCTTAGTGTAACTGTATCATCTATAATACACTTACCTTTGTTTAAATTTTCTTGGAAATGAAGACGAGAAAATATTTTTGCAGGAATAAATAATGCCATTTTAATATCTTCCTAAGCTCGTTACCTCTTCGCAACAGGCATAATATCTACGTGAACATTATTTATGCTTTTGCTCGCTCCGTACTTAAAACTTTCAGGAAACGATCATGGTCCAGGGGTAATGAGGGTCGGGCGCCAATCTGACGTTTGCTGGATGGATTCCTACCTCGGGTTTGAGCTTTTGGTGTCGGTTACATCGTGGTGAAACCCACCGCATTGTAGTAGCTACCACCCTCAACATTGAAAACCTATCGCTAAACACCTAACAATTTGTTCCGAGACCTATAAGGTTCTGGAAGAGATCGCTCTGAGTGATACGACCGCCCATTGTGACACTTAATTTTAAGTTTTTCATTGTTGAGTAATGTTTTTCTATTACCTACATTATCCTATTTCTTTGTTTGATATACTTTATAATGTGGTGTTGCACAATGAGTTTATCTATATATCTACAGTTATGTATCTAAAGTGTACTGTATCTAAAATGTGCCTAAATAACTACCCGATAGCATTTCTTCGTTCAACTGCACAGATGCCTAAGTGTTATTCAAAGTCAAAGTCAAAGTCAAATCATTTATTACCAACAAAGGTTAAAAGACAAAATTATAGATGTTAACTAAACTAAATATGCTTCATTGATTGGCAAAAGGGTTACGCTCAGCACTGTGCTGCGTAAACCGCGGTTTACGCAGGGCTGGTTTTCAGTGTACCCCTTTGCTCGAACTGTGATGTTAGTCATGGATAAAGTTAGAAGCGGGCTTGATTGTATATAATACCAACTATTATTATAAAGTCGAAAGTTGTATAAGAGTGTTAATGCTCCAAAAACAATAATAAGAACTTATGAAATTACTTTGCTAGGACATAATGCACGTACACCAACATAGTTATTGTAATTGTTAATGTGAAATAAAAGATCTGAAAATATTTTTTTTTTCCGTTAGCGGTTTTTGAGAGCCAGCTATTCTAGATCTTCTAGACCTTTGGCAGACCATCAATTGAGATTTTAATAAAACACTATCATCATCTATCAAGTATAAAAAAATATTTTATCAAAAATGGAACCGACTTTAACACTAAAAAGTGTGAAATAACTGTTGAAGTCGGTACCATGATAGTTCTAAAGTACCTATTATCATAATATTGTGCGCATGGACTTCGACTAGTATTTCAAACATTTTAGTGTTGAAGTCGGTTGCAGTTTTTTTAACAAATATTTTTTACTCTTATTAGTGACTCTTGCTACTTACAGTAGGTAGAGCCGTTTTAGAGTTACACTGCAATAACTAAAAAATGTTTCGCCTAATTGGATGATTTGATGATATCATCATTGACGGTGAATAGAAATAAAAAATCAAAGCATCATCCAAATCGGTTCATATACGACGAAGTTATCCGCGAAGACACATAATATATATATATATAGATGAATTGAGAAACCTCCTCCTTTTTTGAAGCCGGTTAAAAAAAACAAATAAAACATTTGCTTTAAAATACACCATGATAATAATGTAATGTAATATATATAATATAATGTAATGTATATAGACCATAATGTACATGCTAAAGAATAAGCTCAGTAGCTAAATGAGATTTATCTTCCACCGTCTTCAAATAATAATTTGAGTTATAGTTCTAAGGTCGTAATCCCGGCCTAAAGAGAATTATATTAGGTAATTTAATTTTTAGATTCAAATGATTTTGACAAATTTCCAATTTTTTATGTTGTATAATATTTAGTGAATTAGATAACAAAATATTTGAATAAGTAATATGACTGAATAAAAAACTCGTAATAAAGGCTATATTTCTTCGTAGAATAAAGGGCCTTTTTACTTTTTATTTTATGAATCACTTGGGGCTTTTTAGTAACGTAAACCAGTATACGAGAAAAATAAAAATATGCGTAAAAGATAAAACCCCAATATTATACCAAGGTCAATTAATTTGTGGTAGTCAAATGGTGATAAGGGGATTACATACTAGATAACAGACACCCACTGCCTCCGATTAACAGTTTAGGAAGATTGATGTGCTGTGGACCCGTGCGGCAATATTGTGTATGATTTTACTTCAACGACAGTAGGCATTACACGATTGGCCGCAACATGTCACAGTCAGAAATCTTATTATGGAAGTCTATTGCCCATCTCTCGCAGAATGTACTGCAATGAATGGACAACAATATAGATGGAAAACAAAATCGATGTCTGTTTTGTAGCCGCTGATGCATAATACAAAAGTTATACATTTGATATCAACTATTTACCTAAAGTTATATGATTATTAACGGGATATTTACCGTGGTAAGGTTGTGGAATGAGCTCCCGATATTTCGGCGCAGTTACATGCATCATGTTCACGGGAAGACTGAAGAATGCGGGTGGTTGGTCAAAAAGTTTAAAAGTTAGGTGCAGACATAAAAAATAAAAAGAGGGTAGATCGTTATGTCTGCACCTAACTTTTAAACTTTTTGACCAACCACCCGCATTCTTCAGTCTTCCCGTGAACATGATGCATGTAACTGCGCCGAAATATCGGGAGCTCATTCCACAACCTTACCACGGTAAATATCCCGTTAATAATCATATAACTTTAGTGAACAACCGTGATAGTTTAAAACAACTATTTACCTGTTATAGATACCTGTTGCAAATCTGATATCTGCTGAATGATCTGCATATGTTCGAAGGTATCTTTGCTATTACACTGATCAGCATTGTATTAAATATCGTATCTTAATAATAACAATAATATCATACACAAAAATATGTACATTGTACTTAGTAAAAAAAAATCGTTGGATAGTTTTCGAGGATCACGAGGACCTTATTCCACGTAGAAGAATCCATGAGCAATACCTAGTTCAAAATATTTTCTTTATTGCCATGCTTTTTAATGCATTTATATAAACTTTGAATAAAATGGAAGGGTTACACACTGAACGTAAACAAAAGTGACTTATTCATGGTATAAATACGATCACAATTAATTTTCATTTAAAGCCATTAGGATTACACGTGACGCGACCAATCAATATGGCGGTGATATAGGAGGCCACAGATTAAGTAATAAATACCTAATGCCTCCTTGATCACCAGTTCCCGAAGACTGATGTCCTGTAGACCCAGATTTAGACGATGCTATTTTCTGCCCGTAACTTAGTCCGTGTAGAATGCTACCGTGACCCCGAGCGTTAGAACGGTTAAAAGTGGTTTATATTTTAAGGTTATCTCCACTCCAATAATAATCCAAATAATTAAGTGTCAGCGTGAAAATAAAAATATACACAATTACTTAAACTCACACCCTCATACATGGCCTCTCAACCATCAAGTCACGTAATAATATTCGCGTTTATTAGTGAGAAGTGTGACTGAACAAACTGATTTTCTAAAATATTAAAAATCACTAATATGAGCGTTGTAACGTTTATGTATAGGATCATTTTATATTGTTTCATACTTGTAGGTATGAAAATTTAACTAAAAAGTCAAATAATAATTGCAGAACAGAGTAGTTATAATTTACACTGTTTTTTTCTGAATATACCCATACCTTATACCGCTGGTTAAACAGATGGTGTAATATTTTAAAATTCTTTTCAATCTTACTAACAAATTCCAATCGGTGCTGATGTGTCTGGAGGAAATTGTATGAGATTTAGAAATCAGATGACAAAAATATCAATAACAGGCTTTTTTATCCATTTACGGCCTTACTTATAAACGCTGCATAACTTAAAATGACGTTATTTAGTACTGCGCAAAGGCAATATGTTCTGCGCCGTACTAAGTGACGTTATTTAAATTTAAGCAACGTTTATAATTAAGGCCGTTAGCACTTAATTGCTATTGTTTAAATATAGATACAAGCGTAATCTTTTGAATGCTATATAGTACTTGCGATAAAATAAATAACTCACCTCGAAAAAAACCGACTTCTTCGAAGATGACCTGAACTCACACTGCATACACTACAACTTTAATAGTTAAGCATATCAGGGTAATAGCGTGCTAGTATCCTTTTGAAACTACTATGAAAATAAGTAGGAATAAAAAAAGGCTCACGTTTTTTAATGTTTTAAATTTCATGCAGTTTACTTTATACCTTATACTTTATATAATGATTTGCCGCTATCTATAGGCCAGCAACGGCCGGTGACCGACTTAAGCGTTAGTACCACGAATGTAACAAAATCAAGTACCTACTCAATTGTTCTCAATCATTTATAATACGTTTCAAACATATTATTGTTTGTAGTACAATAAATCTCCGTCTATGCTACTACATTTAAAAATGCATGCAGCATAAATGCTGCAAGAAAAAACATATGCAGTAAAAATACACTTGATTTCCTTTTATAAGCAAGAACAGTTTTTTTTTCTATTTCTATAATGTAATGTAGCATAGAATTATGTTGACAGTGCATTTTGTGTAGGTTATCAATATTGATAATTGTGGAATTCTATATAATAGAGAACTAGGGAACATTCTAAGAATATTACTTCTTTCTGACTGTTCATGCGAGCAAGGACCTTTTAAGAATTTCTAGATAATCAGTTTATTAGATATATTACATTATTGTTAAAGATTGTATCTTTTACCTGCAACTCCGACTGCATGAACTAAAAATAAATACATAGTTATCTTATCCACCATTTTAACATAAACATCTCGTGGTTTTTACTACACATTTTCGATTTACCAGTTGTGGTAGTAGGTATAAAATCGAAGTCTTATTTAATCCAACATCCAACCACATCAAATTACTGCAAGAAAGAGCTTTTGCCATGTATTGGATCTGTATTTGTAACATAACAAATGGTTTCATAAAATCGGAAATACAGGGTGACCCAAATTTGTCTTTTGTGTTAAAATTGTGAATGTAAGCATCATGTCAAAAGTTATACCAGTTTTTAAAAAAGATCTTGAATATAAACTAATAATACGAGTTGTAGAGAATAAACGTACGTATAAATCTGTAGTCTTGAGATTTATATCAAACTAAGCCGCAAAGTACATTTTCAAAACACCAATTCAAATACAATTTAGCCAAGAGAAGAGCTTGTGTATCCACATTGCGAATATCAGGGTAGAGCAGATGCTATCACATTGTGAGGTACAAAGTATAAGGGATAGAGGCGGATCGCTCAATATTGTGAAATCGCAAAGGAAACGTAGTCAAATCGACACCGGTACGTAGAGCGCTTGCCGGGATTCTCACGATTTATGAGGCAATATGTTTAACGTCTACTACGGGAACCCTCTCGGAACATAACGGGGCTGTTACGTAAACAGATTGCTCGCGAGTGGTGGCTCGACGCCCCACATATCGGCCTACGAAAAATGACATTCATACTAAAGACAGGGCTCTAGGTTTGGCACCTTCAATTGTTTTTCGTACCTTACATGGACTGCCGTGCGATTCTCTAATGATATGTCGTTGCGCTTGTTGACGAGCACACCGATGTCAAATACTTTATGTGATTATTATAACCCTTTGTGTACAACACAAGGTTGTTTTTCCAACGTTTCTGGTCATCTCGTCATTTGTTTCACGGATGTTGTAACAATAGATGATAGAAAAAAGATGGTTGGCCGTGTGATTCTCTAAGGAAAGCTTCGTCGTTGCGATCGTTGACGAGCTCACCGGACGTCAATGCCTTCCTGATACAGCTGATAATATGGCGTAAGTGATATTGCTCTTGTTGACAAGGTTGTTTTTTCGTTGTCAATTATTATTTCACGGATGTTGTCAAACATGCATAGCAACGATGATTGCAATGCTGATCTTATAATATATATCTGATAATATACCTGATCGCGAAGGTCGACTTTAAACTTTCTTATTTTGATTTTGTTTGAAATTGTACTATTCTATGTGTTATTGTTATATTTAATCATGTTATTAGACGAGCAAGTTAATAAATAATCAACTTCAAATGATGGTACGGTCGTACAATGGTCCTTTTTCGGTTTTATACTGCTACCATTAATCAAATAAAGTACCTAGTTATTCGAATACTCGTATCACACTTATCGAGAACTATGTCGGTTTGGATGGACTTTTGTTAATCTATCATACTATTGAATTTCTTCGATTGAATTTTTCAACAAGTGATCTGGATTGACTCATATATTATTTCTACTCTGAAACATTTTTTTTTGAGATAGTAACATTTTAGCGAACATGGCGTAAGTAGTTATATTCAGAAGATGTTTTTCTGTTATTTTATTTTACTTTGCGCTCTAAACGTAATGTTTTGTAGTTTACCGAGGTTTTATATAATTCAACGTTTTGATTATAGTAAATAAGCTATAATACATTGTTGGTTTTAATTTGGAATTTTGGAGCCACCGATATTTAAAATTTTAATAGTAAATTTAGCCCAGTCCTTATTATGTATCTCATCGCTTACGATCGAGTCCTACACTCTACACTTCCAACTTTTGTACCGAACCGACGGCAAGGTTTCGCTCTTTGTGAACCCTCTGCATGCGAATAGCCGCGGCGCTATTCGAGAACGATTCACCGAATAGCACGGCGTTTTGTCGAGATTTCCTCTAGATAGTCATATTATTTGTAGGTTGTACGTCTGCCCTTGTCATGGTACCGGACAACTCGAAGTGATCATTCGTAGCGATGTCGATTTTGTTAATTTTATTAGTCATGTGTATATGCTGAGGAGAAAAAGTTATTTGTTTTTTAGCGTAAAGGTTTAACTGGTCAAATTGAGTTTTATCTGTATGTTTGTTAGGTTGTATGTTGGGTCCTCGTGTACAGGTCGCATTTTTTAACCAATATTAATGACATTTTGTGTGTATGTTTTACTATTCGATATAGTTGTTTGTCGTCGGCGTTTTTAAGTGAGAGGTTACTTTTCCTAAAAAGGGGCGAAGTTTGCTGCTGCGCTATTTACCGACGTATTGTGATACAATTTGGTACACACATTAGGTACTGACTTTAAATACGATTTTCGAATATGAGCACAATTAATAAAGTAGTTAACGAGTTGTGAAGTTTAAAAACTGGACGATTTTGGAAATGTTCGGCAAGAACACTATATGCTCGCAAGTTCTACTGTTCGCAGAACTACTAGCAGTATATTTAAAAGTGTTATATTATGGTCAAAAAATATTTATCATCTTATTAACCCGTCCGAATCAGCAAGCCCCTGGTTCATTCATAAATCTTTTGTTATAACAAAAGATTTATGCGTAAACCTGATGCGTACAGAATAATACCACTAATCCTACTAATATTATAAATGTGAAAATTTAGATGGATGGATGCATGGATGTTTGTTGCTCTTTCACGCTCAAACGGCTAGGCCAATTTTGATGAAAGTCGGTATGGAGGTGGATGAGGGTTTGGATTGACACATAGAATACTTTTCATCATCACCACGCGGGTGAAACCGCAGATTGCAGCAAGTATTATAAATGCAAAGGTTTGGATGGATATCTGGATGTTTGTTACTCAATCACGCCAGAACGGATAGGATGTGGTTGAAATTTGGCACAGTGATAGATTATAGTCTGGAATAGCACATAGGCTACTTTTCATCATCATCATAATCAACATCCTAAAAATACCTTTATAGGTAGGCTTCTGATGTTATTAAATTTCAGACACCCAGATGTCCCTTTATAACTAAAATAATTAATTATGGTAAAAGTACCAAATCGTGAAGTGTTTAGTCGAGGAGCATAAAGGTAGTAGAAGCCGGTGCAGGTGAGGGCTAAATCTATAGTACAGATAAATAAAATTGAAGTGTATGCTTGTAATTATAACTTTTTTCTAAATGCATATGAAAGTATATGAAACGGCTGAACCAATATTAACGAGACTTTCACTGGCAGATAGCTGATGTTATAAGGAGTAGCATATGCTACTTTTATTTTCTACCGACTTCCAAAAAAAGGAGGAGGCACTCAATTCGACTGTATGTTTTTTTTAATGTTTGTTACCTTATAACTTTCGACTGGTTGAACCGATTCTCAAATTCTTTTTAGTTTAAAAGCTGGCACTTCTCGTGTGGTCTCAATTAAATTTCAGCAAATTTCAGTTTTTTTTTTGGTGCAATAGTTTTTGAGATACACTCCAATAACTGAATAGAATGGACGTCGGTATTACAGTTTTCAAATTGTACTTGTAGAAAAACATATTTATATATAGGGTGTTTGGTAGAGGAACCGACAAACCAAATGAGCGTGTTCGGGGGACCACTTGGAGAATACAAGTTGGCCAAAAAAAATCCCCGACCCCCCCAATATGTTTAAATTTTTTTTGTGATTTTTCCCTTTTTCTCTGAAATTGTACCTATTTACCACCATACAATTTGTAAAATCTGTTTTAGACCGAATGTTTTTAGTTGAATTTGGTCTCTAATACACCTTCAGGCACACGCAAAGCAAAATTGGTACAATATGGAGAAAACGAGAAAATTCACAAAAAAAAGTAAAAAAAAATTAGGGTATCGGGGATTTTTTTTTGACCAGCTTGTATTCTCCAAGTGGGCCCCCGAACACGCTCATTTGGTTTGTCGGTCCCTCTACCAAACACCCTGAATAACTCTGCCTCTATCCGTTTGTTATTATTTACCTTAACATGCCTAAACGGCTGAACGTAATCGTATCGTACATCGTAATCAAATTTGAGAAGGTTATAGATTATATCCCGGGGAACCACATATGCTACTATTCATCATCATCCTTCACCACGCGGGTGAAACCGCGGGCGCAACTAGTCGTGAATAAGATTAAATGATGCTAGCTCGCTTTTCATTAATCGTAAAGTTAGTTACTACCCTCAAGATTCAAAATGATTCTTGATAGTTGATTGTCATGTTAGTTCTGGTGCGCAATCAACTACACCATTACTGACCATCAGAATAGACGTATAACTTTATCCAATCGAATACCTTTATTTTTAATATAAACTTGCGGCCACACAATTCCGTCACTTCATCATCACAACGTCATTTTCAAAACGTTATTTGACGTAACTTATTATGCAAGGAAAAAATATACTAGGCGATAACTTATAGGTTCACTTGATGCGGTCATTCTAAATACACGGTGTTTTCTAGGTATCACGACGGAACATAACGGATGGAATTTTAATTTGAAAACTTAATGCTAGCTTATACTAAAGATTAACAACTACCATTTTTTTATTCTGGATCAACGGGTATTTCCCCGGGGCACAAACAACTTACTTTTACTTGTATGAAATCTCGGGTAGAATTTGGTTGGTATATAGAAACTATTCTGAATATGAAAATAGATAAAATCTTTCTCCATCAGAGCTTAGTGCCAGAAATCTCGAAGTTTCTGGTTGAATAAGCTGTAGGTGATGTTTTGTGTAAAGCCGGAAACACGTGACAATCGAAGTGTCGACTTGTTTTACGTGTTCGATTGGGCTTTTATGCATTTATTTCTTGTACGTCGGAGGATCTTACGTAGGACTTAAATAGGATAGGATCACCCATATTTTCTATAGTATTTAATTGTAAAACAGTATTGATGTAATGGAAATGAAATAAATTAGCTATTTGTTTTATTTATTCATATATTATTAACTAGCTGTACTCCGCGGTTTCACTCGCGTGTTGATGGATGATGGTGAATCAAAATATAGCCTATGTTACTCAGAAATAATGTAGCTTTCTAATGGTGAAAGATTTTTTAATCGGGTAAGAAATTTTTGAGTTTATCCATTACAAACAATTAAACGATCAAATCTTTCCTCTTTAGGTATTCTCTAGATAGTAGGTAAGTAGATACTAGATAGGCTCTTTATTAGTGTAAATTTATGTGATTTTTACCATGTGCTTTTGTATATTTGACTTTTTATTTTACATTATTTTTATATCGTATACTGACATTAAATAGTTTACCAATATAATAATGTTTGAGTATAAACCTTGTCTTAGACAAGCCAAACTGCACAAATGATTACGCCCCGAACAAGATCTAGTTTAGTACTTTTGAATTATATCTTTGCCTTGATTTAGTATTGAAAAACCATTAAGCTTAAAACTTGTCTGTAGACCTTGCGGGTATGTCTTTGCATAGCTTTAAATGAAAAAAAAATATCACCTTAATAACAAATATATACATCATCAATAATAAATCAAAATTAAAAATAAATACTAAAATGACAAAATCTATAGTATGGGGGCTGCAAGTGCCGATTTTCCAATAACATGGAATTTCAATAAGATAAATGATAGGATGAATTTTCGATATGTGGAAATATTAAAGAGTTGTCTATCGGGTTTTGTAATATCATAGTGATTTGGGCCAATATCTCAGTAGTTATTTTTTTACAAAATTTTTTTTCACAAATTTCGGTGTGGAACTTTCAGTCCCGCTTTGGGGTGAGTTGTTCCACCCGTGAGGCAAATTGTTCCGCTTAGATTATGAAGATATAATGTGAGAATGAAATGGGTTTTTGTAAATAAAACAATCATTAAATAGATTTATAATATGTTTCATATTATAATTTCTCTCAGATGCATAGCTGAAGTTTAAAAATATCAAAAAAACATAAAACCTCCAAATAACTATTTCTTTTAAATTTTAAGTCATATTTGACATTTATCAGGTTATAAATCTTGTAAGATACATATTTAACTTTAAAAATTATTTTAACTGGTAATCTTCAGATAAACTTTTTATCAAATTTACTAACAATTGAGATCTATCAACTTACATATAGGTATAATCAACTTATGAAGATCAATCATCAGTCTTGTAATCTTACTGTTTTTTAATCAGTCATTGGTAATAATTATAATTAATTCACTTTGGTCACTTTCATTCTCATTCATCACTCATTTCTTCACCTTACTTACAATTGGGACATACATTTAAGCTACTATGTTGCATTTATTTAAACATTTAATATGCGCCCAATTCTTACACATGGTACATTCTATCCACTGTTCTCTTGGACGCGAATTTGAATCACAACAAATTATGCAGTACCATTCCAGATCCTTATCACTATAATAATAATAATAATAATAACAACGAATAACTACCGGAAATATATTCTGAAAGACGGTACGGTCGACATTTGTCGGGCATGCCGCCGTCCTGGAGAGTCACTCAGACATATTATTTCCAGTTGTTCTCATCTTGCTAATGGAGAGTACTTGCACAGACATAACCAAGTAGCCAGGATTATTCACCAGCAACTTGCACTTCAATACGGCCTTATTGAGTCTGAGGTGCCGTACTATAAGTACGCACCTACGCCTGTTCTTGAAAACGGTCGTGCTACGCTCTATTGGGATCGATCTATAATCACGGACAGGACTGTTGTTGCTAATAAGCCTGACATCGTGGTGATCGATCGATCTCAGCGCCGGGTAATGCTTGTTGACGTCACCATTCCTCATGATGAGAATCTCGTGAAGGCCGAGAAGGACAAGCTCAGGAAGTACCTTGACTTAGCTCACGAGGTGACCGCCATGTGGGATGTTGACGAGACGATCATTGTTCCGATAGTGGTTTCAGCAAACGGCCTTATAGCAAAAAGCCTCGACCAACATCTTAAGAGGCTCTCGCTAGACGGTTGGATCAAGAGCCAGATACAGAAGGCAGTACTCCTTGACACGGCACGTATTGTCAGGAGGTTCCTCAGTCTGCAGCCCTAACCACCGGTAGTTTGGGTCATGCTCCACTGCCGATGGCAATCTAGGATTAGGTTTTTTATAATGTTTTTATTTTATATAGAAATATTGTAAAAAATGTAATTTTAAGAAAAAGAAATAAATAATGTGAATAATAATAATAATAAGTACCCAGGCGAATGAGCAACTGAGGAGGGCTTTGGATGACGCGATTTTTACATATAGATTCACACTTAGCTCTAGATTCAGATTCAGATTCATTTATTGCACAAAACATAAGTATTATACATAAGCATGCACATTGTTGGTAATAAAGTCAAAAGTCCATTATGTTTTGCCTATGTAGGCGTACAAAGTTGAGAGATGGAGCTGCCATTGTCAATATTATATTAAATTAAATAATTATCATAGCAATATAGTAGGTACTTAACTAAATTAATAATATGTCAAACAAATATTCCAAACAAATAAGATAATTAAGTGTGTCAAAATGAATTCATCCCTAATAAAACTCAATTATAATAATGATAACATATGTCAAGGTGATTAGAATTTGTCATTAAGGAAGTCATTAATACTATAGTAACATTTTTCTATTAGAAACTTTTTAAATCTTTTCTTAAATAGATTAGTCTCTAATTCTTTGTAGCACTTAGGTATTTTATTAAAAATAGTGGGTGCCATGCAGACTACACTTTTGCGCATAAGCGCTGTTTTTGCTGATTGTGAGGCTAGTCTGTTACTGTCACGCCGATTTCTTATAGCTTTATCTGACAATTTAGGAAATAGTTCAGAGTTGTTCTTAACAAATAAAGCTATTTCCAGTAGGTATAGTGACGGAAGTGTAAGAATGTTATGTTTCTTAAAATAGATATTACAGCTATCAGACGTCTGAAGTCCAAACATGGCCCTAATACAGCGTTTTTGCATTTTAAAGATAGTTTCTCTTTCGGTAGAGTTACCCCAGAAGATAATTCCGTATCTGAGAGCAGAATCAATTAAACCATAGTAAGCGGACAGCAGAGCATCTATATTTAAAGTAGCAGCAAGTTTATATAGAACGTAGGATAAACTACTGACTTTTTTACAAAGTTCTTCGATGTGATGTTTCCAATTCAATTTTTTGTCAATTGTTACACCTAGAAATTTTGCAATGTCGACTTGATTAATTGTATTATTTGCATAAATTAAGTTAATGTCAGATGGGTTATTTGATCTTTGACTAAAGTGCATTATATTCGTTTTATTAAGATTTATCTTTAAATTATTATTGTCAAGCCATGAAATGATAGATGTCACGGAATTGTTTATGTCAGTTTTATAGAAGTCAATATTCTTACAAGCTATAGTTACAGTGCTATCATCCGCGAACAGTGTCATCGGTTGAGTAGTTGCCCTTGGTAAATCGTTTATGTATATAATAAATAGGAGAGGTCCTAGGACACTTCCCTGTGGTACCCCGTAGGCCACATAGCGCTCCATAGAAGTGAAAGACTCTTCATATTTTGTTTGAACGTTTATTTTTGTAATTTGTGTCACTTGCTTTCTCATGGACAAATACGACTCAATCAAAGCTAATATATTTCCTCTAATTCCATAGGCTTCTAGTTTATTACTTAAAATTTTATGATCTACGTAGTCAAAGGCTTGTGTCATATCATAGAACACAGCACATATGGGAGAGGTTTTGTCTACATGCAACAGAACTGTTTTAATGAACTCATAAATGGCCATATTTATAGTTTTGTTACTTCGAAATCCTTTTTGTTCCCTACAAAGTATATTGTTTTTTTCAAGATAATTGTTGATTTTCTGATATAAATATTTTTCAAAAATTTTTGAAAATATTGGAATTAATGCAATAGGCCTGTAATTTTCCAGTAATTCTTTGTTTTCTTTTTTGAATAAAGGTTTTACTATGGAAGTTTTAAGGGATGTTGGAAAAATACCTGTCGTAATTGTTAAGTTTATGATGTAGCTCAGAGGGGAACTTATATATTGATTTACAGACTTTATTACTTTTGTCGAAATGCCATCGTTCCCAACACTATTCGTGTTTTTTAAGTCTTTAATAATTGTCTCAATATCATTAGGTAGGCTTGGCTTCATAAACATAGAGTCTTTGGAGTGTTTAATGTGTGCGGCTACCTTCTTGCCGCGCTTACCTCGTCTACCCACGAATAGACGTAACCTAGCGTTAATGGGAGCCTTAAATGCTTTGCTAGCGCCGTATTTACGCGATAGCAAAGATTTAACTGATACTCACTCGATCCTGTATTGTGGGGCAATTGCGGCATGTCGCGTTGCTCGTGTCAAATTTCCGGACACTGACCGAACACCGCGAACTGCTTCAAGTGTTCCTGCGTGGCAAATACGGATCGAGAGACGTATCACTACATTTAGGACTCTCATTGCAAAGCTAATCTGCTTCAGCAGGGGCAACAATCGCCCTCGAATCATGCGCTTCGTGAACCAAGCTTTTGCTGGGACTAGCATTAGACCCCAGGAATATATGTCTTGTGTCACGGAACGCATAGATTTTTTGAAACAGAAAATCTATGCGTGGGCAAACCGCATTCGCCGCTACAGAGAACGTGTGGATAGATACCTACAAAATCGCCTTTTCCAAAGCGACCAAAGAAAGGTATACAGAAAATGGGAAGGAAAAGACCAATGTGTGAGTGATGGACGGCTGCCGGATGCTGACACCATGACAAACTTCTGGCGTGGCATCTGGTCACTACCCATCGAACACACGGAGGACAATTGGATGACGGTTGTCGAACGCTCATGTGAATCCATCGAACCCATGGAGGCTGTGAACATCAGCCCCATAGACGTAAGTTGTGCTATTCGTAAGGCCCCAAACTGGAAAAGCCCTGGACCAGACGGATTGCACAACTTTTGGATAAAATGGATTCGATGCTCACATGAGTGCTTGGCAATACAGTACCAAGAAGCCCTTCAACATGGTTCCCTCCCCAGTTTCTTGACAACTGGTGTCACCTTTTTGCTCTATAAGTCCGGTAGTACCGCGGAAGCGAAGAACTACAGACCCATCACGTGCTTGCCAACACTATACAAGCTCCTTACATCTATTCTGCGAACAAAAATTAATTCGCACATTGTAGCGAACAACATTTTGGCTCCTGCTCAGAATGGATGTCGGGTTGGGTCCCGTGGTACTGAAGAGCTCCTCCTCACAGACATGACCATATGTCAACAAGTCCGGCGAAAAAGGGGGGTTCTATCGACTGCCTGGATTGACTATAAGAAGGACTATGATTCAGTGCCTCATTCATGGCTAGAGAGGGTATTAGAGTTGTATAAAATCAATGCAACTCTGAGATCATTCTTAAGCACATGCATGAGAAATTGGACCACAGTCCTTTATCAACCGGTAGGTCGAGGGAGCGTCCCTAGTTCACAGGACTACATAAGGATTGAACGAGGCATATTCCAGGGCGACAGTCTCAGTCCTTTGTGGTTTTGCCTAGCGTTGAATCCTCTCAGCACTTTGTTGGTGGATTCAAGACTGGGCTACCGACTTCGTAAAGATGGTGAGATAATTTCTCATCTGCTGTATATGGATGATCTCAAGCTGTTTGCACCGAAGCACCAAGACCTGATGAACCTTCTGAAAATTACTGAAACTTTCAGTAGTGCCATCAGGATGGAGTTCGGGGTAGATAAGTGTGCGGTCATGCATGTACAACGGGGGAAGGTTGTAAATTCTTCAAATTTACAACTTTCTGAGACAATTACTCTCAGATGTCTATCTGAAGTTGAAACCTATAAGTATCTTGGTATGTCACAGTCATTGGGTATCATGGATAGAGACATTAAGCAGACAGTGAAGGAGCGTTTCTTCTACCGCTTAACAAAAGTTCTTAATAGTCTTTTGTCGGGCGGCAACAAGACACGCGCCTTCAATGGTTGGGTGATGCCCCTACTCATATACTCCTTTGGCATACTAAGATGGACTCAGACCGAACTTGACGCCCTGGATAGGAGGGTCCGTCAAATGCTTACAAAACATCGCATGCTACATCCACGCTCGTCTGTTATGAGGCTGTACATCCCACGGAAAGGGGGAGGTCGTGGCTTCCTCAATGCCAAGAACCTCCATAACTGTGAGGTGTCCAGTCTCAGAGAGTATTTCCGTAACACCGAGTGTGGGATACATCGCGATGTCATAGCAGTTGATAGGAGCCTCACGCCTCCCTCCTTGGCAAACGAGAACTGGCGTAAACCAGTGGTGCTAAGCATCGAAGACCGAAGAGACGTATGGAAGGGCAAAGAGCTGCACGGACGATTCTACAAGGCCCTAACAGGACCTGATGTAGACCAGCTCGCGTCAGTGAACTGGCTACGTTTCGGTGATCTGTTTGGTGAAACCGAGGGTTTTGTCTGTGCAATTGCTGACGAAGTTATCAAGACGAATAACTACCGGAAATATATTCTGAAAGACGGTACGGTCGACATTTGTCGGGCATGCCGACGTCCTGGAGAGTCACTCAGACATATTATTTCCGGTTGTTCTCATCTTGCTAATGGAGAGTACTTGCACAGACATAACCAAGTAGCCAGGATTATTCACCAGCAACTTGCACTTCAATACGGCCTTATTGAGTCTGAGGTGCCGTACTATAAGTACGCACCTACGCCTGTTCTTGAAAACGGTCGTGCTACGCTCTATTGGGATCGATCTATAATCACGGACAGGACTGTTGTTGCTAATAAGCCTGACATCGTGGTGATCGATCGATCTCAGCGCCGGGTAATGCTTGTTGACGTCACCATTCCTCATGATGAGAATCTCGTGAAGGCCGAGAAGGACAAGCTCAGGAAGTACCTTGACTTAGCTCACGAGGTGACCGACATGTGGGATGTTGACGAGACGATCATTGTTCCGATAGTGGTTTCAGCAAACGGCCTTATAGCAAAAAGCCTCGACCAACATCTTAAGAGGCTCTCGCTAGACGGTTGGATCAAGAGCCAGATACAGAAGGCAGTACTCCTTGACACGGCACGTATTGTCAGGAGGTTCCTCAGTCTGCAGCCCTAACCACCGGTAGTTTGGGTCATGCTCCACTGCCGATGGCAATCTAGGATTAGGTTTTTTATAATGTTTTTATTTTATATAGAAATATTGTAAAAAATGTAATTTTAAGAAAAAGAAATAAATAATGTGAATAATAATAATAATCTGTATTGGGGTTCTTACAAAACAGTTCATTAGATAGTAATACTCAACATAACACAACATAAAACATTCTGTGGATTGCCACAGTTGCTCGTAGGTACCACAGCATAAAAATATAGACTGTGTAGGTAGGTAGGTACGTTGTACGTATTAATTAACATACAAAAGTACCTACAAGCAACTGGTATCTAATTAATATAAACATATTTAAAGTACGAGTATTATAGGTAGTTAACACAATATACTTAAAGCTAGGTAATTAAACAAATAGAGGCACATCTAGGTAGGTACTATATTTATGGTTTGTTGACATTCGGACAAGAAAATCTGATTCCCGAATGTCATCGACCACCTGCGAGTTTGAAATGACTTGTAATCTTACTGTTTTTTAATCAGTCATTGGTAATAATTATAATTAATTAACTTTGGTCACTTTCATTCTCATTCATCACTCATTTCTTCACTTTACTTACAATTGGGACATACATTTAAGCTACTATGTTGCATTTATTTAAACATTTAATATGCGCCCAATTCTTACACATGGTACATTCTATCCACTGTTCTCTTGGACGCGAATTTGAATCACAACAAATTATGCAGTACCATTCCAGATCCTTATCACTATCACTTTAACTTTCTTGTAATACTCTTCGTTTAGCGTTTTGTTGAGCTTTAACCTTTCTTTTCGCCTTGCCTTTACCTTTTTCTTTACTGTTACTGTTGGCTTTCCCTTTTCCTTTCTTTACTACGTTTTCATTCTTCTTTGCCTTCTTCGGCTAATGCATTTTTTTCGGGCGTGTCAGTTAAAACAGCTGTCTTTCGTATACGTCGTTTTCTTGACGTCTGCACTCTTGGTGGTGCCTTTGGTAAGGGTTTTACTAATTCAGGGCTAAACACAGCAGTAGCATTTGTCTTTACTGGTGTTGATTGCAGTTCTTGGTGAATATCAATGGGCGAAGCGGAAGTCTGAGGCACATCACTTGTTGCCGAATGCTGCTTAAAAATTATAGGTAACATTGAAGGTTCGTTGGGGTGAGTTGTTCCGCGGAACAAGCAGCCCCTCCGGGAGGGAACATCCAACCCCAAATTTTATTTTTTACAAATACTGCCAAACCACCAATTCAATAGAATGAATTCAAAAAACACTTAAACTACAAGACACCTTACTAATAAACATTACAATATAGAAAAGTTACATGTAAATCGGACCATAATTAACAAAAATAGACCAAAAAGTATAAACACGAAAAAATTTACTCACGTGGTGTTTTACGAGCTCCGTGCACACCGCCACTCAGCCGACGGCGCTGGAGTAACTAAGATGGCCGCCGGCGCGGCGCGTCACCTGATGCTCAAACGGCACACTTCACACGTATTGCTATCTCTTTTCTATACAAAGTTATTGCCATCGGAACAACTTACCCCGGGAACTTGCAGCCCGTCCTCCCTATTATTAATTTTTACTATTGTATTTTGAAAATAAACACAAAATATGAGACGACAAACAAGTAGGTACAATTTGAAAAATCTAATACCGGGTTCCATTCTATTCAGTTATTGGGGTGTATCTCAAAAACTACTGAACTGAATATGATAAAATTTGAATGAGAGCACCAGCTTTCAAACATAAAAAGAATTTTGGAAATCGGTTTATCCTATCGAAAGTTATGAGGCAACAAACATAAAAAAATATAAAAAACAGTCGAATTGAGTACCTCCTCCTTTTTGGAAATCCGTAGAAAAATTTATATACTTATCGTTCCTGCTCACAAACTTCCATGAGAATCAGTTGAGAAATGCGAACTGTAGAGGAAAACAGCCGGACATCCGGACAGAAAGACATCCGAAAGCTATTGCACAATTTATAATTAGTGCCTTTTTTGTTTACTACCCTATTCTACCTGAAGAAAAATGTATCTCTCTTTAGTAGCCCCACTCTCAACCGACTTATATACTGCTTAAAAATTCTATGTATCTTTAATCGATGAAACTAACACTTATATGCAGGTGTTCCAGACTTTGAAGCTGATATTCGACTAGCGAGTCGTTGCCAATAATGTCTTGGCTGGTCGCTCGATTGATTCCCCAGGAAGATTTGTTATTTATTCATCTGAGGTTTACTCAAATTACAAAAAAGACTTATCTAACTTACTTATTTGAAACGTAGTAGGTATAGATGGGAACTAAATGTGCGTACATATTTGTCGGCTCCGTTTAATAAGTTAGTAGTGAACCCCCCGTGGTTCGAAGGCGGAGTGTTTGATCCCTGGCGAATATTTGCGTGACGAGAAAGAATATTTAACAAGGAAAATAATTATAAATAAATGTATATGTTTGTATGTGTTTGTGTCAGTTTTAAGGGAGGATGAGGATAATTTATTCGATTTAAAATTATTTCTTACTATTTCAAGAATTACATATTTACTTTAGAGCTAAAATAAAGTGTTCCGTTTCTTAATAGGTAAGTTTTTGAAGTAAATTTTGAAGTACTTGTTTTATTTCGAAACTACATAGAAGACGAATATCAACAATCTTACAAACCCTATTATATAAACGCGGGCCCAAAATTAGAAAGTGTCGTATAATAATAAGTAAATAGTATGTTTAGAACGTCCTTGTAAACCTTTATTTTTAGCGATTCGTGTGATTGATAAATTACATAATTTCATAAGCTGACTTGTTTCACGAACGAATCGCGATGACTAAAATGTATACACATTTAACTCAGTAAATAGGAGTTACCTGGTAGGAAAGGGCAAGCCTAATTTGGTTAACATTCCAACGAGGCAGGACTGATTCATTCCCAACGGCAGTCCAGTGATCCACTATTAGCCGAAGCCTAACTTGTGTAATGGCTTGGAAGCGGTGGCTCGCTACTTTTGTTTACAATGTGATCGGTGACAAAGCCGAATGGGATTCTGAGAACGCAGGTCCACACAATTCTGTGGAACTAGGATCGTCGCACTTTGATATCCGTTGCCAGTGATCCCAAAAGCTTCTAAGTTGTATAATGACTTTGAAAATTTTGGTTTTGTTAACTTAATGTTAGTTGTGTGCTTCTTCCTACTAAGTTAAGGAAGAATTTGGGTCGATGGTATCCAACGTTCTCTATCACTTAATAACCATTTTCTCATTACAACACACACACATTTCTTATAACAAAATGCAGAGGGCATTTTGTTGTCTGACTTCACAGACTTCTAACTCTATGGTCAGTTGAATAATCGCATGATTAATTATCAAGTAATTCACTCCTCAGTTCAGCGTATTCAGCAACAACACGGCTCAGCCCTGCACAAAGCTAATATCGGTATAGCCTTAGCTTAACAATTTGTTACTCGATATTATTTTTTATGAACAAATTATTATGTTAGTAGCGATAAATTAATAAATGTAACGTAACGTAACGTATACAATAGGAAATAACGTAGATCTAAATGTATTATCTATATTTATTTTAGATAATATAATATTGTTTACTTGGATAGACTAATTTCAAATTAATCACTTCATAGTCACTGATGATGCGGTGGTGCTAGACTAGATCTAGAATGATGTCATTAGACAGCAGCTTAAACACATCGATATGCTAAGCGACAAGTTTTCAATGTTGAGAGTGGTAGCTACAGCCAGGTGGTCACCAGAAAGTACCCGTCATCATGCACCACCATTGACCCTGTTACCTGCACCGAAGATACTTAATTTAGAATAGCAACTCGAAATCTTATTACTACACAGTAGAAATTATCATACCTTTTGCCGCCCACCCTTTAAAAATGTATTGCATTAATAAATAGAACTTTCTCCCGAGTGATACATAGTGCTTTGTACTTCCCTCCGAGGATAGTAAAATAGTCACCTTCATTAGTATCAATCAAAGTCAAAAACAAAAAAAATCTTTTCTGGTGGCTTCATCATTATAAAATCGTCACTTTCACTATCAGATGGCGTTTTGGAACACTATATAGAATAATTTTTAAAATATTCCAAATAATTACGCAAAGTACGCTTTAGCGTAATGTTAAATTATCAATTGAGTAAAAAACAAAACTTAACAGTTCATAACAAGTAGCCGCCATGTTTTTTTTCGTAGTGCAGAAAAAGGTTGCTAGCCTCCTTTCATTGAAAATTGAGTACAATAGAATAATTCCCACCGCTCCCACCACCTCCATTTTTTAAATATATTATTGACCTTTTTGAGATTTGACGTTTGTATTCTTTTTATTTTCGCTGCTAAAAATAAAAGAACGGTAGCAGGGCTGAAATTGATTTCCATACAACAGTTCTAGCCTGCTGCGGAGGATAGAAATGAAATTCCATATAACTTTTCGCACCGCACATATTTAAGGGAGAAATGATGAACTTTGTAATCCGTTTATGAACGAGTAATGCGACACTTCGAGTGGGTGTAGTATAAAATAATGTCCAGTATTTTCTGTGGTATGTTTACATGAAGAAACATATAATTATCACCGAAAGTTACGATGTAGCGCAATTATCGTAATACTTCCACGAATATTTATCACACACAAATCATCATTACGTTTTTATTTGACAATCATGTACGTTGTTTATTTTATATCAAAACACGCTATACTTACATAATTAGCCGATATTATCGACCTAGGTTTCCCCCATGTCTGATGACCATCCACAGTGTGTACGCTGCAAGATCCTGCCAACAACAATTACTTACCCCATCTTACTTCCACCCAGTCATAAATAAGGTTTAGGCAAATCGATAAAGCACTCATCACACTTACAATGTCCACAAACAATACCTCACTCACTTATCTGACCATTTGAATTATTTATCGTGTTTCAACAACTTTCGTAAATGTGAATAGAGTTGAAGAGTTGTTTTTAGCGATGGATAATTTATTTATGAAACCGTCTGCAACAAACTCTCATGCAGTACTTTCAACTTTTTTGCTTTATTTCATTTCCATTTTTGTACTTTTTATAACTTATATGTACAGTGGGTGCCTATAACACGAGAGTGTTTTTTTATTCACGCTTGTCTAATTTAGGTAAGTACTCGTATATGAATATGAATATATTGATACAAACCTGATAAAAGCCTGATATTGAGACCCTGCGCCCGCGCTTACACCCGCGTGGTGATGGATGATGATGATTATGAAAAAATATTCTATATGTTGTTTCATCTCCTCATCTATCTATATAACACATTTCTTTAAAATCCATTCAGTAGTTTTTGCGTGAAAGAGTAACAAACATCGCTTTTATAATATTAGTAGGATATGTATGTTACTGTAATTTACTAAGCAGTGTTAGCCTGATTGAATAACTCATGATTGCGTTACTTCGCAGCGTTATAAAACGTAGATTGAGTAAGAAGTGCCGAGTTTCTATTGCGTTCCTATACTTACGGGTCATCTCAGACTCAGAGAAGTAAGGCAATCTCTATCACCAGTGGCTTCACACAAAAATAATCTTAAAGATCTTTCATCGCCTCACTATGATTATAAGGAAGTCGCACTTAAGCCGGTTGTGTTGCTTTAGATCAGTTAATTACTGAGAAAAATAACATCTGCAGGAGGAATTCTATCAGTAATTTAGCACACTGCATTATAATGTAACTCACTGGAATGACACACAAGAAAAGAACCCTGAAAAAGAAGCCTGACGTGTCAGCTGTATAATTATGAAAACGTAAAGTTCTGTTCAGTAACTCATGATTCATAAGGCAATAACCCTTTATTACCTTATGAATCACACAGACACTTTTAGAATTATTCTCCTGGTGTTTATTTTTTATATCTGTCAAGTTTTTCTAATGAGTTTCGGTTTCGGCTTTCGGACCTATATAGTTAAGAAGACCTTTGCGTGGAAGTTGTCCCATATTATATTATATATTATTTACTTGCTAACTGACCCACTGGTAAATTCGCCAGCCACATAGTGTATATACTATATACCTCTACAGTGTTATTAAATGTAGTGATTTTACACAGTGTTTTTTTGCACAATAAAAAAATGCTCAAATCCGAGTCAGGGGGATGTAAGAAGAGAAAACGAACCAATTTATTTATTGTTTCAAATTTTATTTATTGGTCTGTCTGTACGGGCTCATCTCTGAAAAACGACTAGACCGATTTAAATGAAATTTTGTATTGTGGTAGCTTGTATCCCTGGTCAGCATAAAATATATACTTCGATCCCGCTAAATTAATGATGTATGATTAACCGTATCCCGCGACGGTCAGCTAGTATAAACTAAAAATGCAACACATACAGATTTTAAAATCTCTAGCTGGGATTAAGAATTTCAGATAGTTAAATACTTACATAAATGTTGTTTTCCAGTAAGTATTTATAAAATCTTATGTTTAAGTACAAATATCTTCAACTATCTAGTTTTTAAATCCTCCAACCGGTCCTTTTGGAAAATCATGGGGGAGGCCTATATTCAGCAGTGGACGTCCTACGGGTGGGATGAAGTATTTAATTCACTATTTCATATTTTTTAATATTGTAAATGCGATTATTTATAATAATTTTATACATCATAATTAGTTCTCACGGGATGGACACCACGATTAGACAGTTTTTGGAGTTCGCGATATTCGGCGCAGTTACATGCACCATGTTCACGGGTGTACATCCCGTGAGCACTAATTATAATGTAGTTAACAACTGCGAAAGTCTAAAACAATAATTTTATATAATAAAAATAACAATGTGTGAGTAAGTTAATGAGGATGTGAGCAAGTGAGTGTTTATGACTCAATACCTACTCTATTGATATTAATTTGGAATGGAAATAGCTTATAGATGCATAGGTTCCTATAAGTACCATTTGTACCTACGACACGCTATAGGTTTAATGCTAGGATTAAAACATATACGTGTTAATCCCGATAACCTCATTGTACTCGCAAACAAAGACGCACCTAGATACTAGTTTATATCATAGTTTGTACCATATAACGAGCGTGTATGTAGAAACAGTATTTATACAACACTATACTGTTGTGTAAATACTTAAATTCCGAGCACCATTATCCCCGTATTGAAAATCGGAACAAGCTTTAGTAAAACCGCCGACATAAGGCACAAAATCACCGATACAAGTGATATGAAAAGCACGGATTGTGACGTCGCCGCGTCGGATCAAATATTTGCTGAACAACAAAGAAGTTGGATCGCGTATCGGGTGATCCATTAATCACAGTATTATTGTGGTCGGAAGCACAAAGCGCGATATTGCCCTCGAACCCGCCAACGATACTCATAAACACACTGCCGGCCTTAATGACCTATTTAAGAAGAGTTAAATGAAAATCGATAACTGCTGAGCAGTTGTGATACAAGCGAAGTCGCACACAATCGACAGCAAAGTTTACCAAGTTTGTTCAATAACCCGTGATGGGTTTGACGCCTGAAAATCATTTTTGTGTCCTTATTTTTTGCTTGGTAAGTTTAACAATTTAGCAAGACGGTTTTTTGTGATGAGCTTTTTATCGCAATTTTAAAGTATCCACTCCATTCTGTAGGATTAACGATGAATACAATATTTGTTTTCGTGAATTTGGATCTGTATAGACAGAACTTTTTGGTTTAACCCCGACAAAAAAAAGAGGTAAGTAAGTATGTATTAAAAATATGTCTGCATGTCTGTGACATCGTATTATTCAATGTTGTGGTATCATTTATGTAGTTGCAGGTAACCACAGAAGTCTTTTTGATAGATGATTCTTGGTTTTATATTAAATAATACCTGTAACTATTTTTACCCTTTGCGTCCCATAAACGTAAATATACGTCAGTTTCATTCATAATTCTTGTGTTTTAATTATCACGGTATAGGAAGGATTAAACACTTCTAATTTAACCTGAATAGTGTTGTTAAAAGCAATGAAAAATATATTATATAGGGAACAATTTATTGATAGAATTGAAATCTTACCCATAATCGGCTTATATCAATATCACCTTCCACATAAATACTTACTGAAACCACGTTTATCGTTGTACCCACTTCCATCATGCATAGAAATTCACCACACATTATTAATTATTACCTAAAGTTATTGCTACGGTAGATAACAATTTTCTATGAATGTGTCATAGATATCCGCAATAAAGAAGCTAAGACAGCGCTATACTCGTCAGCCGCCTAGGGTTTCGTAGTTCGTAGTAGCAGTGTTCGCGAGTCCATAGTAGTTATGGCCCATAACTACTTTTATTCTCATCATCTCAACCATAGGACGTTCACTGCTGAACATATGCATCCCCCTTTCCTAAAGGCTCTGTTGGAAGCACCTGCATCCTTAGCAATAAGTTATAATTATTTTGTTTGGTTAATTTTACCATGTAGGTAAATATTTTCTTACAGTTAATAATAATAATTAGTTAATAGAACGTAGAGGTGGAAAAACTCGGTGAGTGTATATTGATCAAATTAGTTATGTTTTGAAGAAAGGCCCGGTCAAGAGCATTCTAAATTGATGAGCAATAATTATGTATGAAGAGTGTGATAAGAGATATTGAAACAAAATTTTAGGATAGTTTTGATTAGAAGGTAAATCACCCCCTCCCCCCATAAAAAATACTTAAAATTATATCATTTCTGCTGACTACTAAGACTACTTCGTTATTTTATAGAATTTTGATGTAAAATTCTAATAAATTAAAATATTTCTTGTTGTTCCACCGGCTTCACCCGCTAGGAAAATTGATATAGGTACTACAGGAATATTTCAGCCGATACGATTCAATAGTTTCTTAAAAGAGTTACAGACGACGGATGTCTGTTACTCTTTTACTGCATATATACAAACAAATCTACTTTCGAATTTATGCTATCATTGTTAAAATAATATACCTTGATAATCGTTATTATAATTAGATTAGATACATTATATTACTAATAAAAGTATTGCAGCAAATTATTACATGGTATTGGAGTACAAGCACAAAGAGTGTTCATAATGTAATATAATAATGCATACTCGTATGTTTTCCTTTAGGTATCAGATGAACGTGTGGGGAACTAAGTTTGCGTTTGATTTTAGCGTTGCTCTCAAAGCTCGATCCATTGCGAAAGTGTGGACACGCTCTCCTTTACCGGGGACCCTTGAAAAGGTCTTTATCGGTCCATAAAACTTCTTTTATGCTGCACGAAGTTTCTGTAGCGAACGGTAAGTTGTTTGATGGTCACCCTCGAAAATAATTTTGTAAGCCCTCCTTCAGCGTCACCGATCGACTCGCAAGTTATTGCCGATAAAATAAATTCTATATAAAATAAATTCTGTTATGATCCCTTATACTTTTTACAGGAACCTCTCAGAACGAGTAATATTAGTATGATCCTAGAATGAATGTTTCTGATAAGTCGTCCTTTTTGGGCTTAGCTGGAAATAATTCGCTTTTTTCCCGACCCAGCGAAAAGAACGCAGGCTTTTTAGAGCCTCCTAAACAAGCAAGAAAAGTAGGCTATTGAACATTTTTACACAAAAATGTTGCCGTTATTTATTTGGAGCTGTGACTTAAGAAGAATTCATTAGAGAAATTAATGTTCGTTAAATACATCAAGAAGATTCGTCAGGTATATTGCGGATCAATGGCAAAAAGGCCGTGTTCATTTTACGCCGCGTCGGATAAAGAGTGGATTCGAAACGTACGTCGTGTTATTGTATGTGAATGGGCGCATTTGGCAGTATTTCACAGGCAGTGATTTTTCGTGAATGATTTTTGTGTGTCGTTGGAAGTTAGGAGCCGTAGAGCGGCGCGCGGCTGGAACCGATTTCGTGGTCGGCTGGTCGCCACACACCGCTGCCCAGCGACAATGGCAATCGGAGCACTGCCCTCCTGTCTTGTAGTCTCGTCAAAAGGCGCACTAACTTCTGATTGTTTTGGATTAATCACGCAGAGAGTTCGATCGTTCACAACGCTATCGCTTTCCAACTCTTTACTACATTACAGGTACTATGTAGTGATACAAATTATAACGTGCATAAATCAAACGCTCTTATTCCTTACGTACATAATAAATATGGTTATATTTAAAGCTCGTTCTGATTTCAAACTTAAACATTAAGTAAGGAGACTTCATTACATAATCTCAGTGATGCTTTCTTCTCTCTGCGTAATCATCTCACAAGAAACAATGCCTGTTAATAAAAAGTTTTCCGCCTCAGCAGATGCTGTCAATAAAACATCTTTTAGATTTCCATGACAAAGCTTTTTAGTGAAGAAAACGAAACGCGCCTTTTAAGGCAGGCTTTACGATTGCGCCATACCTCTCTGTAAGCCTTATTTATTCGGCAATAGGGGGTTCCTTCGAGCACTCTGCCTACGCCATATTCATTAGTTGTCAAAATGTCCGATATAAATTTGAAGACGGCGAATCAGTCAGAGTAACTTTGTATTATTGCGAAGAGGAACAAAAGATGTTATCAAGTTTTACTTAATATAAGTTAATTCTGTTGTGAGAAACACAAAGGGCCAGATAGGTTGAGAGGGAGCATTTAGGTCGGCTTGCGTGTCATTGTCTGTACTAAGTGTAAATTTAATTAATTACTTTTGGACTGCGGTTACCTCAGCCGACTTCGAGAAGTGAGCAAGTAAGCAAAATTCCTCTCGCGCGCTTGGAGTATTATAGCTGGCACTTTGACATCGATAGCTTGGCAATTTCCTCGTTCAGCTGAGTGGAAGTGATGCTTATACATAGATAAGTATTTTGTTAGTTGTGAAAAAAATGTGGCAGAGACGTATTGTTTTTAGCGACAGATCATCTGGTAGATAAATAATTATTCATATTCATATACAGATAGGTCGAAAATCATTCCATGGCCGGTAAATTATTATATCAAATTAAATTTTTGTATCTCAGATGCAGCCAGATTTGTCGCTCACTTTGTAGTTTAAAGGCCTGGGTGGGACTAAAACTGTCAGTGGTGCTAACCATGCCACCAGACACATGACTTGCCCGTTTCTTCACTCGAGTATCTTCATTCTTAAAAAACTAGCTGCGTCTCGAGTCTTCACCCGCGCGGAAAACTAGCTACACTCTTACTCCTACTCCTAATTGAAGAATCTTGTTTGATAAAGCCGTATTAACACATGATATAAGGTGCCTCTATTCTAAAATGTCTATTTTTTATGCCATTAAGTGACGAGAAGTCATGTGCCAGATGTTAAGCGCTACGCTTGCCCATGACAGTTACAGTGCCACCCAGAGAGTACGACTTGTAGCTTTATTGGATCTGTAACGTGCTCATCACTAAACTATTCGATACTATACTATAATATACGATTACGTCACACGCATATTTTCGTCCGAGGCGCACGAACGATGCAAATTTTTATGTAGATCACAAACAAGTACAATTTGATAATTTTTATATCGACTTCCATTCTATACAGTTATTGGAGCATAACTCAAAAACTACTCGACCTAATTTTATGAAATTAAAATATTCTATTGAAATTAATATATTTAATTAAATGAGACCACACGGGAAGCACCAGTTTTTAAACAAAAAAGATTTTTGAGAATCGGTTCACACAATCAAAAGTTATGAGCCAACAAACATAGAAAAAACAGTCGAATTGAGTACCTCCTCGTTTTTGGAAGTCAGTAGAAAATAAGTACTTATCATATAATATTGGCGCACTGCAATCAAACCTATTATAAGTATATATATAGGAGTAAGGAACACAAGGGAATTCAGCACAATAATGAGCGTAAACATGATACTACCATTATAAATCAGTGAACAGCACTCGGAGGGCTAATGTATTCAGAGCCTCAAAGGTGCTGTCTATTATCCGCAGCTTACCTCAGCTTCGTCGCTTGAAAGTTTGATTACTAGGCGAAATTAAGCGATCTACGACATTAAATTGTCATTAGTGAGGCATCCAGTGGATGTCTCATTAACTACGCTTCTAATGAGTGATTTACGTTAACTGGAGTGTGGTGTGTCACATTTGCCAGGTGAGGTGATGTATGCCCGCTACGCTAGACGATTAATGCCTCTCCTGGCTCAGAACCGAGCGACCTGTAATAAGAGCGCTTTCAGCCGTGAAGTGCTGCTACACGCCACCGTTACCCAAATTGACGATTTACCTTTTCCTCCCTCTACGCCGAGCAATCGCAAAATATTTCGAGTGGTTTATTTTTGGGGAACCGTATTTAGTACGACCAGATTTGATACAGAATAATGTTCATTTCACAGAGCATAACCTCCCGGAGAGCGTGGACGAAGCATGTTTCGAACAGCTGTTGAATTTAGATCGATTCGAATATATACATTATCGAATCATACGCAATGGGATTTCGATCGTGAATCACGAGTCGTCAAGGAGAATTCGATTGTAATGAAGCCATGGTTCAGTGCTCTCGTCGCCGATAATGAGCGTGGATACGGCGGAATCACACGACACGCTGCCTTCGCCGGAATAAATCACCGAACAACTGGTAAAAAATATGTGAACAAATTGAATGCTCGTTATAATTCCTGCGTAAACTTCACCGCTCGCTGTGACAGCCAGCCGATATATCACTCCGTAGCGCGCTCCTACGACCTCCTAAACTACAGAAAGTATCTAACCCAAGTTCACCGAGATGGATGAGAGGTACGTCGTGTTATATTTTGTTGCAAACTATTTTATTTATTGCGTATATTTACCAAAAGAAGGTTATACTTTTAGTATACAAAATCATATCCAGTTCCTGCCAACATATGTAAAGAACTTAAGTGAACCGACAAATTCCATTTGAAACGTATAAATAGTCCCGGTTGAAGCATACATTCGTATTCAAAGTTTGTAAACTCTCAAGAAGTTTGGGCTCAAGAGGCATGGAGATGTCAAATCTGATACCGTGACAACTGTGAAGTCAACCGTGGAGCTAAAGACAGATTGTGGAAGAAAAAATACGATCACGAATTTCTAAAATAGGCCGGTTTGAATATTTTTTTGACTTTGATTCGGATGATGAACTTTAGGTTCGGTATCATTTACCGAACGCAGATAGATTTTCTTTTTTATAGCTATAAGTGCCGAGACGGGCATGAAAGTGACGATGAAGATGAAGTTTCTGCCGACTAATTAGATTCGTGGTTATACTGATTCAAAATAATAGTAGTAAGTAGAATCACATACAGTTTTACTAACGTATCATATTTATTTTTCTATAGGTACGTACATAATTTTCATAATTCTCTAGCTCTCATGGTAGTAAGCCCGTGTTTATAAGACCTAGTTTTCAGCATTTCTACTTAGCGGAACAATTGCTTTTATATGTATGCAAAGGTAATGATTTCTCTAGCCAGCGTATATTTATATAGATAAACCCAGCTAATATGGCATACGTAGTCTTAACAAAGTTAGTACGTATATGCTAATTGATCCGAGATATATTAAAGTTATCGTAGGAATGAAGCATATCTCTAGCATTTGGGAGACTTAAACGTTGTTGAAATAAGTCAGGATAAAAAATATTAGGAATATTCACACAAAAAGTTCGCCAGATACTTTCCATATTTCATTCCTAATCGTTCCGCTACGCCGGGTTCTTTTCCAAATAAACACGAGGTAAATATTGTAACATGTTATATTGATATTCATGCCACTTCCGTATGTTTTTACATTGGTGGAAAAAGTTACAAATACTGTGATGAAGATACATGTTGAAGTGAAGGGATGATAATACAGAGGTAATGCGGGTCAGCCGTCAATCTGACGCCCGCTGGATTGATGCCAACCCTGGGCTTGAGTTTTGGGCGAAGGTAACATCGTGGTGAACCCTACAACATGGTGGTAGGGAGGGGGCTTTCTCGTAACCTGCTTGGCTAGAGACCTCTCTCAACATTGAAAACCTGTCGCTAAGCACTTAAATAGTGCTTCGGCACTTGTATTTGATGATGATGATGTCTGACCAGTTGCCATTCTAGATCTGGTCAAAACTAGTCTATCAAATATAAAAAAAGTTTTTATAATAATTGTCGGCATGCGTTACGATGTCTTTAGTAAAAGTATGTATATTAATATGAATTTGTTGTTTTTTAAATTTACACTCATTAATTTACCAAAGTTTAATGTTAATCAAAACGGTAAAGAAAAACATATTATGATATGAATATTATAAGGCCATAGACCAAGCGATGAAAGCTACCAATATATTTAATAATGGGAGTTCCTTTTTATCACCATTTTTGTCCCTTTTCGTACTGAATCCTTTTCCCCCCTCTTGAGTATCGAAATTCTGTTTGGTGGTCTGCAGTCTTGCAGGCCCGCCCGCGCATCTACGTTTGAGGAGCAGATCCCACATTCACAAAACCTTACATAAACACTTGCATAATATACTATCTATATCATCACCATCATAATCTCAGCCGTAGGTGTCCACTGCTGAAAATAGGCCTCCCCCATGATTTTCCAAAAGGACCGGTTGGAAGCGGCCTGCATCCAACGTCGTCCTGCGACCTTCATCAGGTCGTCTGTCCACCGTGTCGGTGGACGACCTACGCTGCGCTTGCCGGTCCGTGGTCTCCACTCCAGAATCTTTCGGCCCCATCGGCCATCTGTTCTGCGTGCTATGTGCCCTGCCCACTGCCACTTCAACTGGCTAATCTTCTGGGCTATGTCGGTGACTTTCGTTCTTCTACGGATCTCCTCATTTCTGATTCGATCACGTAGAGAAACCCCGAGCATAGCCCTCTCCATAGCTCGTTGTGCGACTTTGAGCTTTTCTATGAGGCCCATAGTAAGGGACCACGTTTCAGTGCCATAAGTCATCACTGGTAACACACATTGGTCGAAGACTCTTGTCTTGAGGCACTGAGGTATTTTTGACAAGAAGACTTCGCGAAGTTTCCGAAACGCTGCCCAGCCGAGTTGGATTCGACGATTGACCTCTTTCTCGAAGTTGGACCTGCCTAGTTTGACTGTCTGTCCCAGGTAGATGTACTCGTCAACAACTTCGAGAACTGAGTACCCAACTGATATTGGGGTAGGTACAACATGGGCATTAGACATAATTTTCGTCTTATCCATGTTCATCTTAAGACCTACCCGTTGGGAAACTCGATGGAGGACTTCGAGCATTGTACTGAGGTCTTCCATGGATTCTGACATGACTACAATATCGTCGGCAAATCGAAGGTGAGTGATGTATTCGCCCTTAATATTAATGCCAAGTCCTTGTCATTCCAGAAGCTTGAAGGCGTCTTCCAATGTATCGGTGAACAGTTTCGGAGATATAACGTCTCCCTGTCTCACGCCTCTTTGCAATGGAATTGCCTTCTAACTCTGCTCCTGTACTCGGACTGACATGTAGGCGTTTTTATACAAACACTTCAGCACTTCAATATACCGATAGTCAATACGGCACCGCTGGAGAGAGCACTGCCCACGTCTCGATCGAATCAAAGGCTTTCTAATAGTCCACAAACGCTAAACAAAGAGGCAAGTTATACTCTTCGGTCTTCTGTATAACTTGCCGTAGCGTGTGGATGTGGTCTATGGTAATATAGCCTTTTCGGAAACCGGCTTGTTCCGGAGGCTAAAATTCATCAACCTTGCGATTGAGACGGTTCGTTATGACCTTCGAAAACAGCTTATAAACATGGCTCAGAAGCGAGATGGGTCTGTAATTTTTAAGTAAAGTGTTGTCACCTTTCTTGAAGAACAGCACCACCACGCTTTTGTTCCATGCTTCTGGCGTTGAACCTTCGAGTAAGACGGTATTAAAGAGCTTCTGAAGGACTTTAAGTACCGGTGTTCCACCCGCTTTCAGAAGCTCAGATGTGATACCGTCGTCACCAGGCGCCTTGTTGTTCTTAAGCTGTTTCAAGGTCATTCTAATCTCGTACAGGCTGATGTCCGGGATATCTTCGGTATAATGTCGGGTCAGCTTGGCTCTTGGGTCTTTGGCCGAGCTGCTAACAGGTTTAGCGACCGAGGTGTATATAGCTGTCCGTAGAAACTCTCTACCTCTCCTAATACTTCTGCTTTGGTCGACGCTACACTGCCGTCTCCTCTCTTCAGCTTCGTCAACTGGTTTTGCCCAATAGACATGTCTCTTGCAAACACTTTGGAGCCTTTTTTCCGCTCTATCGTCTCTTTAATACGGTTTATATTATTTAGTAATTAAAGTTTATACTTTAATTACGGTGTCCTTGCGACACGACATCCGGATGTCGTGTCGCAAGGACACTTCCAAATTCGTCTATTGAGCAGCCTATATGCTTCAGCATCATGCGAAGACTGCATTTTCAGTGAGCGTCGTTCAGCCATGAGGTTGAGGGTATCGTTGGAGAGCTTCTGTGGCCTATCTGTACGGTGGGGTTTAAAGTATTTGGAACCCACTGTATGGACAGTTTCTAATAACCTGTTATTGATCTCGTCCACTGAAGCGATGTTCTCAAGGCGATCGAAGCGATTGGATAGCTCAAGTTGAAAGCTCTCGGGGTCTTGAATACGGGCACGAGTGGGTCGGAGCGTAGACTTCATCAGACGAGACCTCTCCAGTTTGATATTAATATTCACCGTGCCTCTTACCATTCGGTGATCACTACCGGTTTTAACCCTGTTGATCACGGAGACATCAGTGAATATTTGCCTTTTGGTGGTCATAATGAAGTCAATCTCATTTCTCGTGGAACCATCGGGACTCAGCCAGGTCCATTTCCTGTGAGGTGGCTTCTGAAAGAAAGAGTTCATCATAAAGAGTCCCTCTTTCTCCAGGAAGTCGGCCAACCTCTGTCACCTACGGTTCCGTTGTCCATAGCCAAATTGCCCCACTTTCGACTCATCCTCGCTTCTCTTACCCAACTTCGCGTTGAAGTCCTCCATAACAACTAGAAAGTGCGTTTCAGAGGTATGTATGGCCCGACTAATGTCTTCATACATATCCTCCACCTCATCGTCCGGGTGTGACTTCGTCGGTGCATATACCTGAATAACCTTCAGCGAATATCGTTTGGATACTCTGAGTATTAGGTATACGACCCTATTGGAAACGCTATCGATCTTAACTATGTTGTTAGTAAGGGACTTGTGGACGAGAAAACCGACACCACCTTGGGACTGTTGGTCGCCCTCCCGGTAGTAGTAGTAGTTAAAATTCGTATCTACCTACAATGTCTTTTACCAGGAATCTGAGATAAGTATATTATACGAAAATAAGTAGGTAGTTTGATATTCTAGCGATAAACTGGCTCTCTTTAGACGCCTGAGTAATTCCCAATCTTATTATCTACGGTCAAAGAGGGATGTTTTCTGGCTAGTCGTGGCTTGACTGAGAAAACAAATACCTTCGATGCCTCGAAGCAAATCATAAAAGCTAAGATCTGTCATACCATGGTCATACCATTAATATTATGACATGCTTTGTGTGTAGTGACCACAGATCACAGAAGTAGCGACTAATGTTTTTAACCTTCATAATATTTGGACTCGTATGTTTGTACATTTGCCATTCCTCCAGTTAATTGGTAAAAGTAAATATTAAGTGATATTTTTATTCCAGTAGGTAGTCAAAGTCAAATCACAGTCACAGAGCTAATCACATAAAGTCACTGCCCTGTCTAAGTCACGTTTCAGTGTAAAGCGGTGGATCCATTACTAAGTTTTTAAGGGGATAACGAGAAAAACACACAAACAACATTTCATGGCTGTGCCTACACTCCTGCGTCGTTTCGAACACTTAACGGTTTATAAACCACCACAATTACACTTCAAAACTAACAGAAACCTAATTTTAAAAAAAAACAGATGAAATGATAGCCATTATTAGGGGTTTGCCTGCCATCAGCTAAGATAAAAAAACAACTGTTTTTATTGATTTATAATCATAATAGCCCATTTTGCTCCCACTGCTGGGACTCGAGCATCTCAGAGAGAGGAGTTGGGCCACAATCCACCAATCGGGCCTAGTGCGGATTTGTGGATAGGTTAGTGGCTAACCCATGTCGAAGTTTTCAGGCCTTTTTTCCTAAGACAAACAACCGGGACCGACGGCTTAACGTGCCCTCCGAAACACGGAAGCGCTCGGTGGAATAATGCTACTAGCGGTCACCCATCCAACTCCTGACCGCAGTAAGTGTTGCTTAACTAGTTGATCGGTTAAGATCGCCATGTCAAGCTCCGCTAGCAGCGGTTCATTAATTACGTACCGGTAATACAAATCAATCTACCTCATTTACTGTTTTTCAAATACTTAAATTTTCGCGGTGATGATGCGGTCACATATTTTCATATTTTCTAGAATTCTACCTACCTATATTCTAGAATGGCAATTGAATCTCAAGGACAGCCGAAACGCACCATAGTTAGTTTCGTGACTAAAGTTAAACAAAGTTCTCTAGAAGAATCCCAAGGTGATACTATTGAGCATCCGAGACGCTCAAAGATTTTATTGACTTTTGTTATAACTTTCATCAGATAAATCGTACGGATTTAGTGTGTGGCGAGACGAGAGCTTATGTTAAGAATATCAAAAGGTAGGCCTGAGCTTACGTACCCACGGTCTAATATCGCCCTTAATATTTCATAATCTTTTACCTTTTGTGGTAGGTAAATCTGTAAAGCTCCAATCATTATATTTGAGAATTATTTTCGGACTTTATTGTTTAGCTGTCTGTATAGTTTTGAAAGCAATGTCAACAAGTCATTGTTACCAGCACATTTAAAGAGAAATATTTATTGATATTTCACGTAAATGTGAAGTAGACAAAGAATTTGCTCGTATACCTTGATCATTGAGAATACAGGGCAGCTTGCCCTGTATTCTTCAATTAACAATGCCTACATGTTTTGAATAGAAGCATATTATATACAGAAAATAAATTGAAGACATGATTTTCTATTCATAACATACATGTAGTAACAACAAGTGCTGTGTCTGGACAAAATTTACTTGTGTGATAAGAACATATGGCAGCCCTACCAGTTCCACTCTTTCTTAGTATGACCTCACGCTCGGACAAGACCTGTGGGCATGTCACGAAAATTTGCGTTACTATGTTATCGCATCATTGACTTAAACAATCATCATCATTCATCATTATCACCCGGAAGACGTCCACTGCTGAACATATGCCTCCCACATAGAGCTCCACTTAGAACGGCTACTTGCCTCTTGCATCCAGCGGTTCCTCGCGGTTTGGACTACTAGTTTGGACTAACGAAGTCGTTAGTCCTCGTAGCGGGAGGCCAGCCTACACTACGTCTTTCGGTGCGTGGTCGCCACTCGAGAACATTTCTTCCCCATCGGTTATCAGTTCTGCGAGCGATGTGGCCTGCCCATTGCTACTTCAGCTTGCTTACTTTGAGCTATGTCGGTGACCTTAGTTCTCCTGCGGATCTCCTCATTTCGGATCTTATCACGCAGGGAAACACCAAGCATAACCCTCACCATTGGTTGTGGAACAACTTTGTGCTTATGAGACCAAGAGTAAGACGTATACAGTACAAACTGTCATTTATCTAGTATAACTGTGGCACAGATAACTCATCAGTAGGTTCTGAGTAGAGTGTACTAAAATAAAATTATGTACAACAGTAGTGCCTGATATTATTTTTTATGGTGTGCGTTCCGCTGAAGATCTTAGAACTGGTTGTACCGATTTCGGGCGTCGATTATACGTCGTACGTATCTAATACCACGCAAATAATATTGTTTATATATATTCCAATGAATTGCTTAAAAAAATAATCAATTATTAAAATAATATTTACGATAGTTTAGTTCTATTAATGTCAAAGAACCACCAAGCATACAATTATTTGAAATAATAAAACTTAAATAAAATTTTAAATAACAGCATTGAAGTAGGTACAACAATACTCGCTACGGAGTTGTACCAGATTGTTAAATTGCTTTATTTATGACGAGCTATGGAAAGGGCTATACTCGGGGTTTCTCTTCGTGATCGAATCAGAAATGAGGAGATCCGTAGACGAACTAAAGTCACCGACATAGCCCAGAAGATAAGCCAGTTGAAATGGCAGTGGGCAGGCCACATAGTACGCAGAACACATGGCCGATGGGGCCGGAAGGTTCTGGAGTGGATACCACGGACAGGCAAGCGCAGCGTAGGTCGTCCACTGAGAAGGTGGACTGACGACCTAACAAAGGTAGCAGGAGGACTTTGGATGCAGGCCGCTTCCAACCGGTCCTTTTGGAAATTTCTGGGGGAGGCATATGTTCAGCAGTGGACGTGCTATGGCTGAGATGATGATGATGCGGGAATCAGACCTAAAGACCAAAACTAGATACAACTAAAATTTTCACAATATGTTTGTAATATTGGCAATTGAGAGATTCCCGCGAACCTTCGACGATATGAACGATGACGTACGTACACTCGAAAAATCAAGTGCTTACCTAATATTATATTTTCCAGGTCGTATTCTGAACATGAAACTTAGCGATTTTAAAGAGAAAAAAATCACATACTCAGACGGGATTAGAACCCGCGTCTTCTGTCCCCATACGACGGAATTAAAATCAAGTAGAGAGTTAAATTCGATGCTCGGACAGATCACCGGGCTGGCCTAGTGGTCATGGCGTCTGACACGGATTGTAGGAAGACGAATCGAATTCCGTCGAGGATCTAAAATTGTTCTCTCTAAAATTGCATGGTTTTGGTCTCGCTAAGCATACTTTCGTGCTGTAAAAATCATATAAAAAATTTGGAATAACAGATAAAAACGAATAAAAACGAGGCAGATCAGCCTGTAGCAGTCCACTGCTGGACATAGGCGTCTCCAATTTCACGCCACTTAAGTCTATCTTGGGCTTCTCGCATCCAGTTTTTGCCAGCCGTCTTGCGCAGATCGTCACTCCACCGTGCCTCAGGATGTCCTACACTACGTTTGCCGAGACGCGGTCTCCACTCTAGAACTCGTTTACCCCAACGGTTGTCGGTTCTACGGCTAATATGGCCAGCCCACTGCCACTTCAGCTTGCTGATCCGGTGGGCTAAGTCGATGACCTTGGTTCTCTGACGGATCACTTCATTTCTGATGCGATCCCTCAGAGAAACACCGAGCATAGCCCTTTCCATAGCCCGCTGAGCGACCTTGAGCTTGTGGACCATTCGAGCCGTCAGTGTCCACGTTTCGGCTCCGTATGTCATGACGGGTAGGACGCACTGATTGAAGACTTTCGTCTTCAGGCACTGTGGAATCGGCAAAGTAAGGACTCGCCGTAGCTTCCCAAACGCTGCCCAGCCTAGCCGAATTCTTCTATTCACCTCGTTCTCAAAGTAGTTTTTTCCCAACTGCAATGTCTGCCCGAGGTACACATATTTTTGAACAACTTCGAGAACGGCGCCGTGTATCGCAATCGGTTCCGGTAGAACATGTTCGTTGAACATGACCTTGGTTTTGTCCAAGTTCATCCGTAGGCCGATGCGTATAGAAGAGTCAGCCAGGTCATTCAGCATCTATTGCAGGTCCTGCTGCGTCTCTGCCACGATGACGATATCGTCAGCAAATCGCAAGTGAGAGATGTATTCGCCGTTGATATTAATGCCACGTTCTTTCCAGTTCAGCGTCTTGAACATATCCTCCATTGCATTTGAAAACAATTTCGGGGAAAGAACGTCCCCTTGTCTCACTCCTCGATGCAACTCGCTGATTGTGTACTTGGACGGACATGGTGGCGGTTTTGTAAAGACATCTCATCACTTGGATGTATCGCCAATCTATCTGGCAACGCTGCAGGGACTCCAGAACAGACCAGATTTCAACCGAGTCAAAGGCCTTCTCATAGTCCACGAATGCTAGACACAGGGGCTGATTATACTCTTCGGTCTTCTGTATAATCTGCCGCACTGTGTGAATGTGGTCTATGGTGCCGTATCCGCTCCGAAACCCAGCCTGTTCCGGTGGTTGGAATTCATCGAGTCTACACGCAAGACGGTTCGTGATCACTCTTGAAAACAGCTTATAGACGTGGCTTAGAAGGGATATGGGTCGATAGTTCTTCAGCAGGGTCTTATCTCCCTTTTTGAAGAACAGGACGACCACACTCCTACTCCACGCCTCTGGAGTTCTCCCTTCGAACAGGACAGCGTTAAAAAGCTTCTGGAGCTCCCTCAGTACGGGTTTACCTCCTGCTTTTAGTAGCTCTGTTGTAACGCCATCCTCTCCAGGGGCTTTTCCATTTTTAAGCTGTCCAAGAGCGATCTCGATTTCGCCAATACTGACTTCTGGCAAGTCTTCGGTGAAATGGCGTGTTAACGTGGCTCTAGGATAATTTTCGGGATCAGGTCGAGATGCATGCGATGCGTATAATCGGCCATAAAAGTCCTCCACTTCCGAAAGGACTGCCGGCTTCGCAGCAACGACTTCTCCACTAGCTGTGGTCAACTTCGTCAGGTGGCTTGTTGTATTGTACGAACACCTTTGACCCCCGATTCTGCTCGATCGCTCTTTCGATCGAAAGAGTATTGAAGCACCGAAGGTCGTGTCGTACGTTCTTGTTGATCTCTCGGTTTAGAGTCCGCTTTTCTGACGAAGTGATGGGTGGGTTTTCACGTCGTTCCTTCATTAGCTCCAAAGTCTTTTCCAAAGCTTGGACTTCTTGCCCTTACGCTGCATGTAACAAAATCTCGTACCTTCTTCCCTGAGGACCCGAGTCACATTTTCGAGGTTCTGGTTTACGTCTGTGGTGGTTTCTAAGGCAGCGAATTGGTTCTCCAGGTTTAACTGGAATGTTTCAGATCCTGCCATGGTTTGGAGCAGTGTTGGTCGGAGCCTGGACTTCATCAGACGGACACGTTGCGCCTCGAAGTTGATATTCAGAGAGCCTCGGACAAGTCGGTGATCGCTACCGGTTTTGAACCTGTTGATCACGGAGACATCTCTAAATATGTGCCTTTTATTCGACATGATGAAGTCAATCTCATTTTTAGTCCTAGTGTCGGGGCTTAGCCACGTCCACTTCCTTTGGGGCTGTTTCTTAAAGAAGGAGTTCATCAAGAAGAGCCCCTCCCGTTCGAGGAAGTTGACGAGCATTTGCCCCCTATGGTTTCTGCTTCCAAAGCCATGGCATCCTACTACCGATTCGCTGAAATTCTGTACTTTACTTTTCTTCTGTACCACTTTAGCGTTAAAGTCCCCCATGACAACGGTGTACTGGGTCTTTGTAGTGAAGTGGAGGGCCCTCGATATGTCATCGAACATATCCTCCACTTCATCGTCCGAGTGTGTCGAGGTCGGTGCATACACTTGCACCACCTTGAGGCTATACCTCTCGGTGAGCTTTACAATAAGGTACGCTACCCTGTTCGACACACTGGACACTTCCACAACGTTGTCAGAAAGGGACTTGTTTACCAGAAACCCAACGCCACCTTGGGATTGTTGGTCTCCCTCTCGGAAGTACATTAGGTGGCCCGATTCTAGGGTTAAGGGGTCCTACCCCTCTCTTCGGACTTCACTCAACCCCAGTATGTGCCACCTAATTTTACCAAGTTCCACCTCGAGTTGCGCCAGATGCGAGTCAAGCCGTAGCGTGCGTCCGTTATACGTCGCCAGGGTCAGTTGTTTGTGGTGGCCTCCCGTAGCCCGGAGATTCTTAGCACCCCTCGCCCCGCCGTTACCATGGTCGCCACCATGACCAGGAATAGCAGGGCCGCCGGGAACTAGGGGCCGTGGCTTTTTGTTGTCCTGCATTGGAGGGATTTGCCCGTAATCGCCACGCTGGGCAGGCGGGTTGGCGATCGCAGGGCGTAGCTTCTCGCACCGGTGACGCTGCTGCCCGTCACCGGCCTGTTGCATTTAGCGACGCCTGTTGGGATGGGTATACCGCCATCGGTCGGTTGTCAGAGCCTCGTTCGTCGATCAGCAGGATGCACCGCGTGCAGGTAAGGTTGACTTGGGTCAAAAGATGTTGGCTTGCCCCTTACATCCCTCACAAATCCCTACAAAAACGAGGATGAAACTTTTTTATTTTGTAACCTGGTCACGATGCGAACTATAAAAGTAACTGTTGATTTCTGTGAACGTTTCTCTCTATTAAACGGTAGTTTGGAGGCGCACGCCTGCCTGGTGTCTAGCAATCTATTTATCTAACTACCCTCTTTATGGTTTTCCCGCAGCAGTGGGTAATGTTAGCAGCCGTATTGTTTATATATAGGCCTAAATGTGAGCGATAAGCACACCCAAGAGCATCCATGTGACTCCCGTCATGACATGACTTTAAATGCAAAGTGATAATAACACACAACTTTCAAAACGAAACAGAAAGCAACAGAAATTTCATTTGTAACCGACAATTTTTCGCCAGTTCCACGAACTCATAATCTATTTTCGTGATCAATGACTGAACAACCCCTTAAACCTAGTAAATGGTATTTAATCTGTGCCGTTATGACGTGCGTTGTGATTATATCTCTATGTCTATAGTTCAAGGTTTGGACTTTAATGACATGATGGCTTCGCGATAGTAAGCAAATATTATGACATTGAACGGAAGCTATTTTTATCCTGGGGATTTTTTTCATCCTCTATTTGTGTCAGATACACGAGCAGCTTGAAGCTGTCAGCATGGACTGCTTCAAGCTGCTGCACAGTGAACTACAGTCATCTACGTACACACATACACGAAACTGGTCGAGCAGTTGCAACACCTTCGGGCGGTTGGCGGTCGAGCATTCGCCAGGCACATACTGACTGCTAGAGCTGTCGACTGCTCTCGTGCAGTTACCTCCGCCCGCGCTCTTCATACAACATCACGTGCGCTTCCTGCCCCTGAATTGAAATTGTCCCTTGTTGAGCAGTTAATACCAACAGTTCGAGCAGTTATCAATGGCAGCTTCAAGCTATAGACTATGACTGCAAGAGCGGTCCGTGTATATCGGCTCAAAGAGAGCGTTAATCTTGAAGCTCCTACAACGATAAAACACTGCTGTTGCAGGTATAAAAGACTTTGCAGCCGGTGACAACTGACAATGGCAGAACAGCCGTACGATTCTGTAATGATTCGTCGACGAGCTCGTCGACCAGCTCACCGATATCAAACACTTTATGAGATGTCACCCATGCAAACAAGGTTGTTTTTCCAACATTTCTTGTCATCTCGTCATATGTTTCACGAATGTTGTCAAAGATGCAATGATGTTTGCTCTTACGGCCGTTTTCAATAACCTATCTATCGTCGGTTTACCCTACTAGAGATATATATTTGACACTGTTTGTATGAACGTTACGTCAAATTTCTATCGGTAGTAAGGAAAACTATGCATAGATCGAATATTGAAAACGGTCGTTAGAGAATCGCACGGAACTGGTTAGGACGATGGGACACAAATATAGTTTACTCATTTTATCTACTGACTTACAAAAAGGAGGAAGTACGCTCAATTCGACTGTTTTTTTATGTTTGTTTCCTCATTTCTTTCGGCTGGGTGAAACGATTCAAAAAATTATTTTTCTGTTTGAAAGCTGGAGCTTTCCGTGTTGTTCCATTCAAATTTCATCAGATTCAGTCCAGTAGTTTTTGAGTTACACTGCAATAACTGAATAAATTGGAAGTCGGAGTCAAATTTTTCAAATAGTTAGTAGCTTGACTACTCTGCGCAATCATACTGTATAAACCAAACGTCCATTATTTACCAACGTATTGAGTTATAATCACCTAAACCTCACAAGTCAAGAAGTGGTATGAAAAATTCAATTTAATTTTTCCAATAAGGTTGCTCATTAATTCATTATTGGTTTAACTTTTGAAAGTCTTTGACTCGAAGGGTATTTAAATATGGAATTATAACTAGTTCTTACTGGGCAGAGTTTCAAATTAATTATAATAAACACGTATAACATTTGGTTTATTATAGACAGCCGCGCGCTGAAACGTGATACCTAGCCGAATGCTAATGAGACCGACCTTAGTTTGGTACAAAAAGTTACAGGTGCTTTTTGGGAATTGTTTGACATGTTAGGCTTGTTATAAATAATGTGAGATTATTTGTGCCTATATTTCAATAAAATAATTCTTTGTTTGCTACAGAAAATATGTAACACAAAAAGTATTTTTACGATAATAACTTTTAGATTGAGACTTTTCTTGTAGTGATTTCGACTTCCTAACACAGTAATTAAAACCGGTAAAGTACTAGTCAGACCTACCTTTTTAGGTTCCTAAATTTGACCAATATTTGCGTTGAAATCAACCCAGAATTTAAAAGAAAAGTTTTAAGGCTGCATCTCCAGGTATAGAAAAGCGAATAATTGAATTTATTATTCCTATTAATTTGTGAGATAAAAATTTTTTTCATCAAGTATCCAAATTGAAATTTTAAGGTATGTAACTTATTATACGTATTTCCTTCCAGCTTTATCCCTGGGTCTTTCAAGCGGAACGTGAAAAAGCATCTCTCAGGTCATCATTGGGGTGGCGATTAGTGCAGTTTACGGCTGCACCGATGGTCATCGCATCTAGATTCCATCTTCGCTTTCCATCAGGCGAGAGGGAGTCACTTCGATGATCGATTATAAAAAAAACCGGTTACGATATAGAGACCCAAACATTAAAAGCAGGGGAGTGACAGAAAAGGGCTCCTTCGTACTATTCTTTGGGTACGGAGCTCTAAAAATCTGTACCTTGGGAAAGCGTAATATCATATATTTCTCTGAACGGAACTTTTTCCGGAGCTAAAACATTTTCATGCCTTTGCATGAAAATGTTTTAGAGCAGAAACGTTTAATGTCCGTAGTTGTCTATTACCCACCTGTAACGCCAAACACCCAAATAAACAAAGCTTGTAACACCAGCAAAACTGTGAAGCAACAACAATAAAATGGGAGTAAAAATGAGCAAAGTGATGTTTCTTTTTACACGGTCCTTTAGGGAAATATCGTTTCGTATCACGTGCACGACGCAAAAGTGAACTGCTTCTGTTTATTTTTAAAGATAAAGCTCATGTAGCAAATACTAACTTTAAAGGAGTAAATACTACGGCCAGAGTTCGACTAGTTTACGAATTTATTGCTGCAGCCATCCGATCCGCGTTTGAAATCGACGTTTCATTTCCAAACCGTATCTCACTTGCAACACTATTTTCGGATTTGAGAGAATTGGCGATCAAATTTAACAAAGCTTTTAATGCTCTAGGCTAGTATGGTATTTATTCTGTAGTCTGGGGACGGCTGGATATAGGATGCTTTAATATTTTTTAGTATAGTTAGTATAGTAGTTATATAGTATGTAGGAAACATATTGGTGCTATCTATAGATGAATTGACAAAGTGAAAGGGAACGGTATTCTGGGGTCCATTAGTAACTATTCTTTTTTGTCCGTCTTCATGTTTACTTTTCAAAAACAGATTCTCTATAGTTCATTTTTATTCATAATCAATACCCAAACATAATACAAAACGCCGCTCTTTTAAAAGTATTCAGTATTGTTTTTGATACAAAATTAATTAAAAATCGAAAACGCGTAAACATGGTTGCTTTGATTGAGTCTGTTATGAATTTTCTTTCATTAAACGAGGTCCTAAAGTGAATGATTAATGAGATTCTCTTTAATTAATAGATACAAACTGAAGGCCATAGCACCTCTAGCTACGATTCTATAATTATCATACTATTTATGTTCACAAAGGAAAAACTTGTTATAATTAATTACCGTAATGTTGACACCTTTCTTTTTAAAAGTACCTAACATGAGTACCAGCGCCGTGAAAGGTAGTTCCTAGACTAATATTTTAAAATTTTATATGTTCGATCGCCAATAAAACAGTAAAATAAACATCAACAGCGGTTACATTTTTTGATGAACGGCATCGTATAGGTTAGGGCCCACGCAACGTGCTAATCAAAATTAGAATCTTCGTAAAAGTCACGCAAAAGCTACCTTTTACTTAAGGGTTTCGCAGTGAACGAAGCCAGCCGTTGTGGCGCCGACCGTCTCGTCTACACTTAAGTCCACTATAGGTTTCCAGATCGATAAAAATTTACTTATGCATACCCAGTTGAGCTCAATGCCACGTGCAGTGATGGATCGAGTTGTTACCGTTTTATGTGTTTATTGTAGACGCTTGCTTCAATATATGTATGACTACCTATTACGGTAACTTCTAACTTCAAAGCTATGAACATATTACACAGAATAAACAGCTGTAATTACTTTCTACTTGGTACGGATTCGGATATTATACGGAAGCTCCTATATTACCTAAATGAATTAAAATATATCAATATTTGGTTCATTTACAGCCCAAATGCCTTTTCTCGTTAGCCATTGTGTGCTCAGTTGAATGGCTTTTCTGAACATCGATGTAGTGATGGAAATCTAAACTTCACTTTTCAGTGTGTGTGCGGATATACAAGGACTGCTCGAGCAGGTAGATAGATAGATATATTAACTCCTTATTGAAACACCACAATACAAATATATGTTACAAATATTTCACAATTAAATACTTAAAATTAAAAGTGTCACAATGGGTGTTCTTATCGCTCAGAGCGAACTCTTCCAGACAACCATGCGCGGAAAGAAATAGGCATAAACTTATAAAGGCGGTGGTGTATAAAACAAGTGTACTAAACACTACATATAGCAAAACTCAAGAGTATAGCTAGAAAAAGTACTTATAATATATACAAATTATACTTATGTATAATTATACCATATAGGTAGCAACATACACGGACCGCTTTTGCAGTCATAGTCAACAGCTTGAAGCTGCCATTGATATCTGCTCAACAAATCACAATTTCAATGGGAAGCGCTCGTCGACATGGAATGAAGAGCACGGGCGGAGGTGATTGCGCGAGAGCAGTCGACAGCTCGAGTAGTCAGTGTATGCCTGGCGACTGCTTGACCGTCTACCACCCAAAGCATTTGCAACTGTTCGAGCAGTTTCGTGTAGTTATGTGTGTACGTAGAAGACTTTAATTCACTGTGCAGTCGCATCTTGAAGCTGTCCATGCTGACTGCTTCAAGCTGCCCGTGTATCTGGGGCTAACTCAAAAACGGCTTAACCGAATAGGATGAAAAATAAATGGGACCACCTTAGAAATCGAAGTACATACATAAAAAATACATTCAGTCGAACACAAAACTTCATCTTCTTCACTTCAGAAATCATTGCAAACCAGTAGAATAAATCACTTTTGCTAGTAGTAAATAGAAAAATATTGGGCTGACCCTTTAGTTTAATTTTGTGATAATCATGAGAACGTTCTAAAACAAGTTATTATTTAACTTTAAAATAGTTTCTAATGTAGACTCTGAAGTCTACATTTAAAATTTCAACTGCCTATACAGCTTGTACGGTGTCGACAAGTCGGAGGTGTTTGTTAAAACTTCTGCTAAAAAAGAGGGCTTTTAACCTCTTGGGGAGCATGACTTTCTAAAATCCTTTCCAAGTGTATGTCTATAAACGTACCCTCTAAATATCAAAACTCCACCACCAAAAACCACTCCAGTGGTTTGGCAGTAAATTATCTATCAGTCAGTCACTCATTCAGGACAAAACCTTTTATTTATATTGATTGATGTAATTGGTGTGCTATCCAACTCCGCTAACGGATCTATTTATTTTGTTCTCCTAAGTTTAGTAAACAAACCGTAGTAAATATAGGTATATAAGGGTTCTAAAACAGGCAATATTATTTGATCCTCTAAAATCTGATGAACTGTACATGAGCACTTTTTAAAATAAATGGTGTATTTTTTTATGTTTAATCTTTATAATAACTATTGCGTCTATATAGGTGTACCTACTGATAAATTATAAATTATCTGCATTCAATGTAACACGTTAATTATGTTCTTACATATTATATGAAATGAATTTATGGTATAAAAAATATTTAATCCTCTTTTCTACCGACTTCCAAAAATGGAGGGGGTACTCAATTCGACTGTTGTTTTGTTTGTTACTATGTTGTCGCTCTTTTTTTGTTCTGTTAAAGCTGATGCTTCCCGTGTGATTCCATTTAAATTTCATCAATTTCGATCCAGTAGTTTATGAGTTACACTCCAATAACTGAATAGAATGGAAGACGGTTCCAAAATTTTCAAACTGTATTTGTTTAGTTATTATGTTGCAAGTTGTTTCTACCTAAATGCCAAATAAGCGTACTATTGCCACTTGCCACCTTTACAAACTTTTATCCGAAATAATTCTAATCTGAGCAAAGTCACGATAGGTAAGACGACGAGCGAAGTGAGGAGGAGCGTTATGTTTAATGGTGACCACACAATGCGCGAGCCGAACGAGCGAAGCGAGCGTGCCGCGGCACAAAAGGGCCAGAAATATCAATAATTTTTTAAAACAATTTAGTAACATACAATTTTTTGACATTGAAATCAAGATAACTTTTCTAAATATATTCGAATATCGATTGATTTGATTTATTTTATTTACTTATTGAAAGAGGATAAATCATTAAATAAGACCAACAAGTTTAGTCTTTTTTACTTGCTGTATTTGTAAAACTAAAACGATCATATTTTAAATATAATGCCATTCTACAATAGTAGTAGCAATTTAAAGCCAAGCGCATGTGTATGCGAGATTATAACCTTTTGGTTATAATCTCGCATACAGCCACACCCAGTAATTCCCTGTCCGTTCTTCATTTATAACAATTGATATATATTATTATCATAATCAAAAATATCAGTTCACAATGTTCCCGCTACTGGGACTCGAGCCTTCCTTTTAGAGAGAGGAGCTGGCCATAATCCACCATGCGGGCCCAGTTCGGCTTGGTTGATGTATATTTATTATTAAACCTATATTGAATTACCTTATTTATTGTTTCAAAAAATGTGTAAGTAAATCCATTACAATACAAAAAAAAATGCGAGAAAATACACAACCGGTACTAAATCGCCTTATCTGTGGTCTTAGCATACAAATTTACGTGAATTTAACGTAATCGTATCGTTGACGTTATAAAGTATAATTTGTAAGACTGTATCCGTCAACAATACGATACGTTACACCTACGCAAATTTACATGCTAGGCCCACTGTACAATACATGCTCTTAGCGGCAACTTTGACGAATCACCGCGACCTTTCCATATTTTGTTGTAAGTTCGACGTCAACACAGCGCTTGGCTACGTTCAATTTCCTTTACTTGAAATCAAGGAATCGAATCTAGCATCTAGTAAAAACGTACTCAATTCATAAAAAAATAATCCGTCAATGAATGTGTATTGTGTTTTATGACAATTACAATAGTGAATAAAGAGAAAAACTGTTTTAAAAATGAAATTAAGTGGTATGTTTGATTTTTTAAATTTACTCTAGTTTGTAAAAATATGTCTTTAATGCTGTCAATGTGTACTTAGAAGTCTTAGTAATGTCATATATTTTTTGTAATTTTTATTAAATCGCTGCTTATGAGATAAACTGCTTTAAAACCCTTATTTTTATCGACTTCATGAATTGACAGCACCTTAAGAACGGCTGATCGGCAGGGGATGTGTGTCTCAGTTGCCAACAGATGTTGATTGAAATCTTGAAAATGAGACTAGAGCTGGCAAAAGTGAATTAGAGTCGATTATCGATGTCAATCAATATTTATTAGCAACTGATATACATAATAGCCCTAAAGATTTATTTAAGTTTGGCGGAATGGTTATTTTTTTGCGCGTAAAAAAATAACAGTTACAAAAAAGTAAATCAATATTATAAGGTGCCAAAGGCGGTCTTATCGCATAAAGCTGTTTATCCACTTTATGTTTAAAGTTATTCAATTTATTATAAGTATTCCTACAACTGTTCTATACAATAATACCTAACGATCACTTCCCACAACACTTTTGTTCGAGAAATACGATGATTTGAAAGGAAATCTAAGATTATATGAAGGTTAATTTTCGGTTCAACTTGTGTTTCATTTTAACGGCAGCGGAGTATTATATATATTCTATCACTTTTGTCTATAATAAAATTGTACCTGCACGGACAACCGCCATTTTGATTCAAAGTTGCAAAGAACAACATCCTGCACAGTAAATTAGAGTTTGCGGATACAAAATCATCGTGTGCGAGTTGGACAGTGCTAACCTGATTTAATTTCTTCTACGTCATGTGATTTTCATTCTCTTCATAAACATGTACAAAGTTTTATTTCTATAGTAATAAATTCTAGTTATACTATAAATAACTTGTATAAGTAGTTCTAGAACTTGTAGAACGAAAACTTTCAGTGTTGTGTTAACGTTAACTTGTTCGCACCTATAAATAACGCAATAACTATTATTACTCAACACAATAACTCATCCTCCTACGTGCCAAGTCTGGTGTTGAAAACCTATATTATTTAACACTTATAATCTACAATAAAATTCTTGAAACGCAAACAAAACCAAATACCGACTTAAATTAGTTCACGTTGAAGAAAAGTTCCTTTAAATATTAGTTTGAAGAAAGTTCCAAGACTTTTATTAACAAGTTGGACGATCACTACAATAGACATTTTTATGTTTCCTAAAGTAATCTACGGTAATGTGGCTTATGTTTAAAACAGAAAAGTTAAGAAAAGAAGAATGGCTATACCACGGGAAAATTTTGCCAAGATAAAAATTATGAAATTTCCAGCTCCTCCATTCTAATTTTTGCTCAAATTTGCTGAGCCGTTATTGCGTGAAGAAGTAACTAACGTAACACGGACTCACTCGCAAATTTTCTAATTTATAGTAGGTATACTTTGATACTCTGGCCACGGCGACCCCATTTTTGCTAGACATCGCCGTAACCTCTCTGGTATTCCGAGGGCACTTGTTGCTTTAAATTAATTAGAAAACAACTTCACAAAAAGTGCAATAAACTTCGTTTAAGGAAGCTTAATTTCCGCCTTGGTTCCAAGGAGGCTGGCATTAATCAAGTCGAATCGCCCTCACTGCCGCGAATTTCATTACTGATTCAGAACTGTCAAGGATTATCATAACAAAGAAACAATAGATGGGGAACATTTGTTCCATCTTTTTATGTGAAATGTTGTCAATTCACGCCATCACAGGCTCGATTTTAATGAAGATCAATTTAACTTTGTGTAAATCATTAGTATAGGATCTTAGTTTTGTTTGTATTTAAAATTTTGTATAGATGTATTTTAAACTATGAGGGCGGATCCGCCATAGCTCTCTAACTTGAGGTAGTTTTCAAGTGTCAATCAAAATCTACGACCAAAATAAAAAATAATTACATGCGTGTTATGGCTCTAGCATGCGTATGCCTCAGAGCCTCAAGGGATTTAAGTGCAATATACAAAGAGTATGATGACTAGTGTTGTTAGTGGCTTCTTATCTTCTATACTTTTAATAAAGAAGTAGAGCCAAAAATCTGTACTTGGAAGACAAATAAAAAAAAAGAGATTCAGAAGACGTAAAAATACCTACTGAACAAGAATATGACGTTTTTGAAGAATAAATCTGTCTGTCTGTATGCTCACGCATAACTTAAAGACTACTGCACATATTTCGATGAAACTTGGTATATGGGTAGAAAAGAGCCCAGAGAACTCAACTATAAACTTTTTTATAGTTATATAGATATAGACTATAGATTTTATCAACCGACTTCAAAAAAAGAAGGAGATTTCTCAATTTTACAGTAATATATATAGGGTGAGGGCATTGATTGTGAGGGACTTTGACAAAATCACATTTACTTTAAACACAACACATTTAATTTAAATGTGTTTTTATGACATGATGTTAATATTTATTAATTTCAAATAATGTTTAATTTATGTATATATATATATTTATGTGTGTTTGCGGATAACTTCGTCGTTTATTAACCGTCATTTTGACATCATTTTGATGGTTATTTTTTAATTGGAAAGGAGATATCTCAAGGTTGGTAACATGATAAGGAAACCAGGATCCGATGACGGCATCCTAGAGAAATCGAGGGGAACCTTAAATATTCGTAGTGGTGACTAAAGCGTTCGTTATTTTTTTTCATTTCGTATCTTGAATCACTACTATTTAATAAAGGAGCCGATCTGATAATGGAATCGAAAGACTCCGCAACGATTTATAGCTACCTACTGTTTGGGGTTGATTAATTTGTATTGATGACAACTTTACACCTAGATGGGTAGTGACTGTCATCAAGACGAAGAACAGTCAAGGGAACTCTTCAACGTTTTACAGTAGCTACTTTGTGTTTGTACTTAATTAATTTCCGTTGATGAAAACTTTGCACGCATATAGGTTATAAAGTCCAGCAGTTTTTAAGTTACACTCTAATAACTAAAAAGTATTTCGCCTGTTTGGATGATATCATCACTGACGGTGAATGACAACCGATCACGTAATTAGCAAGGGTCACTAAAATTGCCAAAAAATTTTTTTTACGAGAAATGAAACCGACCTCAACACCAAAAAGTGTGAAAAAACTATTAACGCACAATATTGTAGTACTTTTGAACTATCAAGTCGGTACGACTTCAACAAGTTATTTCACACTCTTTGGTGATGATACCGGTTCCATTTTTTGGTAATATTTTTTTTCTTGATCCCTTACAAAAATCAAAGAAGGCACCTTGATCTCTCTATGCTACACGGCCTCATATAAAAGTAGGGTCCCGATTAAGTGGTCGTGAAACACATGAACATGAAACGGCTAAAATCTATGCTATAACAATAAATTAAATCCAGCACACCGATGCGTGTATTAGGTACTAGGTGTAGGGGAAAAGGTAAAAATAAATATTTTTTCATACCACCTGCTCAAAAACGTCCAATTACGTATCACGCAATATCAACGTAAAGCAAGGCATTACATCACCGGGGCTGTAATGTCGTATGAAACTTCCATGGGTGTAAAGTGATTTGGATTTGGAACATGAGTTGTAGGAAAACTTTAAATACGGAGACAGCATACAAAAATATAATAAAAAAAGACGGAATCGTACTATAGGGTGTGTAATTGTTGTGCACCGTGTTGTTATGGGTTACGCACGGCCCCTCTCTGCGCATTCAAGGTCATAGTTCAAGTTACGTACCGCGATCTAGTGCTTGGTGTTATTTTATCAACTTCCATAACATGTTATAATTTTGATCGTGGTACATGTCTAACTACTAGATACATATCTAACTGAACCGAAATATCGGGAGCTCCAAAAGTAAATAAATCATGGTCCACATCTCGTGAGTAGATACTAATTATAACTTAGTTGACAACCGCGAAAGTCTAAAATATTGACTTCCATAAAATATTACTATGTCCTTCTATAACGGGAAAAATGTGTCCAATTTGAATATTAACTATTAATTTATTTTAGTTTTAACTAAATGAATGTTATTTTAAAGCTCTGAGTTTTTATTGTCTCGCAGTAGGTATGAAAAGTAGAGTACTCGAGAGCCCCCGTTGAACTCAAGGTTCAATATACCGCCCGCGACGTAAGACACTGCTTTACGAAGCACTGTTCCAGATTCCAGACTGCTGTTGAGAATTTCTATGTCAAAAAACACCTAATAACGGTCCGACCCGGGTATTGAACCCAGGACCTCGAAATCACAAAGAGAGGCCAAGACCGTGCGAGTGAAGCCGCTGGCGGGTCAGCTCAATTGCCGCTCCTATATATCTTCGAAGGTTTACCCCTTGTAGCGATGTTAAACACCTGCGTTTCGCCGGATATATTTCTGGTCCTATGTAATAGGCGAGCGAGCCTACTGTCATCTATGGGACACTGTTCCACACTCCGGACTGCTATTGTGAATTTCTTTGTCAGAAAATCCCAATCACTGTCCAACCCTGGGGATCAAACCCAGTACCCCGAGATTCGGCAACGGCGAATCAGCAGAAACGGCGCTTCCACTACTTAACCGAGACCAAGCGAGCGAAGCCGCGGGTACCTAGGTCAGCTAGTTTTTAATAAAACGATGAAATCAAATCAGAAATCAATGCCGTGATTATACATGAACGTCTCCTAATAAAACTAAGTAGATAGTTATCACACTTCACAATAATGTTATAAAGGCGAAAGTTTGTGAGTGTGTTTGTTACGTCTTCATGCTCAAACGGCTGGAGCAACATTAATATAATTTGGTATGGAGGTAGTTGAGGAGCTGGATTAAAAAATAGTATACTTTTCATCATCATCATCCATCACCACGTGAGTGTAACCGCGGGGCGCAGCTAGTAAGATAGAAATCTAAGAACTCGAGAGATATGCAAAAATATGGATACATTGTAAAATATTTTAGCGAGACACACACTATTAGAACTGCTCATAAGCAAGTAATTAAAAATAACGTGGCATACGTTGTAGTGACTTTTGACTTTGAAGTGTCGATCAAAGTTAAAGGATGAACTCGAGCCTGTTTGCTTTCCAAAGTTTCCTCGTTTGCATCACTTAGGGCGTGGAAAGGCTTAAAGTGCCTTCGTGATTAGCTCTCCTCCCAGATAGTTCCCTTTCCTCACGACCCTTGATTATAATGAAACCTTTTATTAGATACGTAGTTTCTTATCTTACGTTATTGTCTTTCCGTGGCGTCTTTGTTCACGTATGTATTCTGCTATTTTCTCGTATGAACATAATAAGGAAATCATATTGTGTATGTGTTTCATTTTTAGGGTTTCGTACCATAAATGGCAAAAGGAATTAATTTGTAATTATGAAAACGGTTCTCACTACTGAAAAGTATAAAATCCCTGCAATTGCCACATATCCCTATTTCTTTTACCCTTGACACTTTTTTATTATTGAACATAACAAAAACTCTATCCAACCGGAGCTGGTGAAATACTATATATTTCATTAATTGAAAAAAATATTTATCAACGGTACATCAGATTAATCTCAGCCGTAAGACGTCCACAGCTAAACATATGCCTCACCCACAAATTTCCAAAAGGACCGGTTGGAAGCGGCCTGCATCCAACGTCGTCCTGCTACCTTTATCAGGTCGTCAGTCCACCTTGTCGGTGGACGACGTACGCTGCGCTTGCCGGTCCGTGGTCTCCAACAGTACATATACCCACACAAAACATATGACCTATATACAGCTAAATCAAGGAAATTCTAATTTTTTGGAAGTCTGTGGAAGTTAAGTTTGGTATGATATAGAACATTAAGACGCGGTCCAACCCCAATTATAAAATAATGTACGATGCTTTACGTAAGGTTCAAAATCGCATGTTATATTTGACGATGTAATGCGAAAATGCATTAATTTTGTATGTTTTCTGAATATTTTTCGATATATACTAACACACTTGAAAAAACTGCTGGTTACTAATTTAGTACTATATGTTGGCTATGTATTACCTTCCTAAAAATATAGTGTTAACGCTGAAAATTCGAGAGTTTGGACGTCGAAGTTTATTTTTATGGACCTATTCAGGGTTTTTTTCTGCAGAGTGTGAGTAATATTTATGAATTCTGTTCGGTTATTACTCTTTGCCTGTTCCTTTACTAACCTAAGTATTTTTTTCATACAATATTATTGATGTGTTTCGTTACACTACATGTTTAAAGATTCTGCTTTTTACTATTATCAGGATACGAGCGCGCCTTAATTGCTGCCCGTCTGTATGTCACATACTTTCTTATATATTTTGTCATCTGATATTCTCTGTAACTTCAAATCAATCATCTTAATTTGGCACGGTTGTGTCATAGGACGCTTGCTCTCACATTTTGCACTTGAAAATTTGTTTTTGGATATTTGTGCTGAAAAGGTGCTAAACTTGAAAAACGGTGCAATTACTTTAAAAGTAGTGTCATGTGAAAGGTCTTACTTATAAATGTACATAGTAATATTGTTTTTTATATTTTGCGTAGTTTTTGTTAAATAGATGCAATTAAACTAAACTTATATTACTACTGAATTCACCAAACGTATTCACACTGGTAGAAAAAAAGTAAGTTTGACAGAAAAATAAAAATGAAGTTCTTAAGTTTATTATTTAGTTTCTTAAGTATATTATAATTCCAAGATGATATCTAACCACGTCTGTACCTCTAATAATTTTCCAATATATCCAACAGCATTGCTAAAATAGGTAGACACTGGGTTTCAATTGGCGTCTTCTGAATGACATTTGCGCAATCAAAACAATAAAACATTATTAATAATGTTTACGTGTAACTTAAGAGGCAAACTTTTTTGTGTTATTCAGGATTTTGATACGATCATTTACTATCTCCTAATGACAGCATTTTTATATTAATGTAATATGACAGAGAAATGAAAGAATAAAACTATAGATGGCGAGAAAAAGCTCAACAATGGGTCATGGATTTTGTTTCATTTACATAGATTAAATGTTTTTCTGTCTTCTTCGACAACTAAGTATAGAAAGTGTTGGTAGCGTATACACCGATTTACTAGAACTTGACTTGAACATGATAGTGACAGACTTGTTGACAGACAGAGTTGTTTTTGTGACTGTGACTTGACTCCGGGGGGAGTCCGTGTCTACACAGGGAAATGGGCTGGGTTCTAAGAGCCATTCTAATTCTTAACCCTAATGTTGAAGCAATGAAGCTTTTGAGGAATAATAAGCAATTGTGAATACACGAGGTGTGGTGCGTCAGCGCCCCTATTTGAGGAATAATCCGGTGTCGCCCGGTTAGACCTACATGTGAAAAAAGTCCTTTCGAGGCAAATAAGCAGTTCATTGACTCTCACTACTTGAGTATAAATCTTACTTGATGCAACTACAAATACTTAAATAACTTGCGGAATGGCAAATGTACAAATGTAAGTACGAGTCAACGTTTAAAGGAACAAAAGAACATCATATCCTACGAAGAAATACATTATTTCTTCGTATATCATATCAACTCCTTCCGGTGTATGTCCGTATACCACAGCCTTCCAGACCGAAACGGTGCAATCGATACATTAACAAGCTTGTAATTCATTGCACTTTATTGGATATATCATTGAAAATTAAAGTTACGAACAACAAAATAGGCTTATATTACTATATACTTACTTTTTTATATTATTACTTTTTTAAAGCGCTAACCCTTGGTAAGCGATACCAAACATTGCAATTTTAAGAGAGAAAAAAATTTACATTCTCACACCTCATATCCCTGTTTGGTATCGCTAAGCAGTGGTTAGTGTATTAAAAATTAAAACTATAAAAATTATGAAGGGTTGTGACATGGATACAAAAGTAAAGTAATTGTAAAAATTCTTCTTTCGGTTGGATAATGCTGCCAAAGCTGTTCAATAGATGTCGCTCCGTCCCCATACGACGGTTAAAATTAGATAGAGAGTTAAAGTTCGATGCTCGGGCCTCGCGCCTCAGTGGCCTAGTTGGTCATGGCGTCTGACACGGATTGTCGGATCATTCCTTCCGTCCAAGGATGTTAATTGTTCTCTCTAAAAATCGCAATGTTTACTTACGTACTATTAGGTACTTTAGTATTGTCCTGGCGTGGAAGTCGTCAATCATTTTCATGTGTCAAGGTAGTAATGTAAATAATCAGCGGCGAGTAGTCATCCTTGGTATGCAAGAAAATGTATTCTACCATGTTATTGTAAGCTGCAATTTTAATTCCTTTGGGCGTATAACCAAATAATATATAATATTCCTACGTACTGTCACCCTAAAAAGTGTAGGCACAAAATTTACTTTTCTCCCATTACCATCTAGGGTAATTGCTTCATTGTTAAAAAAGCAATTCATCAAGCAGGTCATTTCGGAACTGCAACATAATAACACGCCATCAATTTGTAACACGACAACAATAATTGCTGAATTGTTTATTTTGTGTAATTATTCTTGGAGAGCTAAGGGATTTTAAAGTACACTCCAGTATATACACTACACTTTACATTTAAGGTGTTGTATAATTTAAGGTTTTTGACGTTTATAAATTTAAAGGCTCTCGTCGGATTTATTAATATCGTGTACATAAAAACATATTATATAAAAACTGTTCGTTTAAGGCTAATTAATTATTTTAACGCTTAAGGAGCACGTCTTTAACAGAGGTTAAAAACGACTGCAACGGCAACCGTTACAGCCTCGTTTAGTTAAGATGCCAATAGCATATCAGGCCATGCATAGTATAGGGTTCCGTAACTGTAAGGTAAGTACAACATTTATTTATATGTTTTCAAAAGCTCCTCATTAGCAACCACAGTAAATTGTCTTAAAGTGAAAAATGATTTCTTTAAAATATAACTTCAGTATTTTGCAATTCCCTTTAAATTATTCAAAAAGAGATTACCACATCGAGTAATGTACAAACGATAATATTTATTTAATAAAAAGGCTATTTAATAAATAAGCCTAAAAGTACAGAACACGCTATGTTTAAATGGCCTACAGAACCTACAACTAAGAAATAGGTTTGTGTCGTACACATTGCATATTTAGTCTAGCAACGTAGAAGGTTTTACGTTTACATACGTTGCATAGTTCAGAAATGGCACATAGGGATCCTTAAAGCACTATTCAATGATCCCCACCCGAGTCTCTTTTAAAACTCAATTTCACATACATGAGCGCCACTCTTTGTTAATTAATTACGATTGTAAACAAATTTTATTTAAAATGTCATGCACTAATTAAGTTTAAAACTGAAAGTTAATAAGTACTGTAGGTAACTGATAAGGGTGGACAGACGGACTGATGGACGGACAAAACAATCTTACAAGGATTCCAAGTAATTTCCTATAGAACCTTAAAACGGACTTGGCTGGCATCTCGTCTTTATAATATCACTTTGGAAGAAGTCGGCTACATCTCGGTCATCCAATATTACTCGACCGTGGGTCCATTCAGGTTCAGGTCTCGAAATACTATTGTATTGTATATGCATGTTTTAGTGCAATTAGTAATTCGTGTTAATGATTAAAACATATAAGTCTGCAATATAACACATATATCTATATACATAATAAAAATGTAACGGACTGCTGTCTGTATATGGAAGATACATGAGAAAAACATTATTGGGACTTTAATAAACGAAAATAGAAGAAAAAAAAAATGATTGTTAGTATTTTTGTCTGTGTACATGTTTGCCTGTTTGTCTGTGCGATTGTGAACGCTGAAACGGCTTATACGATTTAGATTTGGATTTCACTAATATATGGTGGTAAGCTTCACTTAACATTTAGTGTTTGTTTCATATATCAATCATTCATAAATAAAAAACGTATTGAGGTTTAAAGGATAACTCTCTCGCCACTATACCAAGACCAAGCCAGCGAAACCGCTGGCGGGTCAAGTAGATTTTATATAATTAAAATACCGATATATTGCGTTTTAAGGGATCGCGATCAATTGTAATGAAATACTTATAAAATAAACGTTTATTTATTTATTTAGTTATTTATTGGCACTCAAAACAGAATACAGTCAATAAATGGTTAAAATTAAATACCTAGTACAATTTAGATCTAGACTATGTTCCTAAATATGTGTACACAACATGGTTGATTGTTGAGCAGTAAGTAGTTATGTATTTTAATAATAATTATATATAAAGCCCTAACACATGCTTAGCGAGACCAGACTTTGTAATATTAGTGCGTTAAATTACGCATCCTCGGACGGGATTCGAACCCGCGTCTTCGACAACCCGTGTCAGACGCCATGACCACTAGGCCACCGAGGCGATCCGTGCGATCATCGAATTTAACTCTTTAATTTATTGACGGATTATCGGAAGATGCGTGCTTGTATCCCATCTGAAGATGTATAATTTCTCTCCCTAAAAGCCTTTTGGCCGATTGAGGTTTGTTAATTTCAATGTACAGTAATAAAGAAATCCTTAGTAGAAATAGTTAAACATCTAGTTAATATGTTGTTTCACTTTTTAGATTGTTTGTGTAGAAAAAGATAGGTGTTATTACCTAGTATCAAATTTATAATATATTATTTTCTACTATTCTACCACGTATCCAGATAATCCATAACATCCGCAGTTCCTAATAATAATTGATGCTCCCATTATATATCTTAAAGCACTTGAATTATGACCAGGCCCCTTAATTAGTAGGTATACCTACATCCTTAGTGTTAGCCTGGATCCATCTCTAAAGCATTTTTGTTATAAACCAATACATATAACCTTTTTGGTGTGATTGATTAACCATCAAACTTGTTGGGCGGCTCTGCTAAAGTAATTATTCATTGTTTTTAAACGCAGATCGATTGACTACAATGTTTAATCGCGGAAGATGCCTATAATGTATCATGTGATATACTCGTACATATATCGTGAAAGAAGAATTTAAATGTTTTATTTATTTGCGCATATTTGAATGTATTTCTTTTAATTAGAAGGAGGCAGGAGTTAGTTCGACGTGTATATTACTTTATCTGAATGTCACCATGCAGATACTGCTGTAATTTGATTCCTGTAGGTGTCGATGAAGCAAAATGGTTACAACTGGAAAATTTACGCAGTACTTATTGGAGGATTAAGGTCAATAAGGCCTTTTGATTTTACCCTTAACATTATACGAGTAGTATAGAGTCCAAGGATGGCGAACCTTTATTGATCAACGTGCCATTTTACCTAATTTAATGTTTAACAATACCTTAGACGTGCTTTCAAATAATTTTGAGTATTCGTTTACTAGAAACCAATTTTTTTTCATTGTATATTACTAATACTCTTCTCTCTATTAATAATCTGTCATTAATAATAATCCCTTGGTCCACTAAAATCTAATGCACCTTTATGTTCACTTTAATCCATTATCCAGGATTTTTAGAAATGTAGATTTTTTAGAAGTAACGTGTGTCTAAAAATCCGAGTTATGTAGTCTTATTTTTTGAACTTATCTATTTATTTGGCCATCTTTTTTCGTAGTAGCGTAGTTGTCTTCAGTAGTAGGTCGCTATCGTTCGTAATACTCTACAGTGCATTTTGTTACCTACAGTGAATGTATTAGTATATATGGGTGATTCTACAAAAATTGGATAACTTTTCGGGATATTTTGTATGTGAAAGTTTTTAAATCAAATTCCTACAAAATCGCGTTATAAGATGGCTAATATTATTAATATATTGCTCATGACAGGGCCAGTCACTTTTTGAAGTAGATGCGGAGATATTTAGATTTTTCCGAATTTGACCGCCAGAGGACTGACGAGGGTGACAAAGTACTGATAAAACACACAATTTCATAAGATATGCAAGAAATTGATTAGGGTTTAGAAGAAATCTTTTAGAAACTAATAATTGCACATATTTTGTGTCTTGCTTTTTAAATCTTTATTCAGAGTAACAAATAAAAAAAATTTATTTACTTAATACTCTAAGCTAAGGAACAACTTTTGCCACTTTTATAGCTGCTTTTTAGTAACTTTATTTTATTTTACTTAACTACTTTGAGGTTAACTTAACAATACATATTTTCTGAGTAATCAACAAACGATTTAAACAAAAATATAAATCTCTCTCTGTCTAATATGTTGCTTACAAATAATGATCTATTCCTTATAGATAAGTAATAAAAAATAGATCTTTTTCTTAACAAAAATGAAAATAGTGCTTCTAAATAGTTTAACACTAAAGTAGGTAGTAACTTTTCAGAAAACATCAATCTACTCCTTAAAATGGTTAAATACTATTATCTTATGTAATAAAATTACACACAGAGTACATATACACATAGAATACGATACTTTGGTACAGGTAACTTTTTAACTACATACTTGATCCATCAGAACATCTGCTACAACTTTTTCATTCAATTGACATAGAGTGCCATTCTGATTACAAATTCAAATTCGATCAGTCACTATCAATTCCTCTTCTTCATCATCAACAGAAGAGCAGATTGCTTCTATTATCTATTAATATTCTGTTTTCCTTGCTCTATATTTTACCTAAACATAATCGGCACTGATGTAAAGACTTCGTTGTGAATAACCGCTAATTCCTGGTGTTGATAGATCGCTATCTAATTTGGAACGGTAATCCATGTCACTCGTAGGTGGATATGTTTACAAACTCTGAAAACCGCTATACCATCATCTTCAGAATCTGTAAATATGGTAGATACATATATGTTCAGACACCATTTTTGTCTGATAATGAATAGATCCTAGCTTGAAATTATCGCATACGTCAGCACTGCAGAAAAAACTTAGCTTCTTAATTTTAAGATGATTGGGAATGTAAGCAGAGCCGGTCACCTGATGGAGCGTCCCCACGCTCTTCAGTCGTCTCAAATGATCGTCTTTAATGGGTTAAAGACGATCGTTTGAGACGACTTATCGTTAATCAAGGTATTCATCTGCTCGATATCACAGCCTTCAATCACTGTCACTTTTATACCTGGACATCTCGCCGATAACAGAAGCAAACTCTGTCAAGTTAGTACTATAATATCTTCCTAAAGCAATCACTAGATCAGTTGTTCTCCTGTATGTGGCCCCTACACCATCCGGTGCCCACTTCCCGAGTCCGGCTTCATGAAAATTCCAGGAATATTGCACAATATTCAATATATCTTCTCTATCCTAAAAAATGTTTTGTTTTTTGCAAAAGCCATGATGTTTTAAACTAAAATAAGTAAAAAAAAAATGCTTAGACACGCTCAAAAAGTCAGTACTCTGGAAACACGTCAGTCCTTTGGCGCAATATCAGACAACGGACTGACGCCAACGTACTGACGAAACAAACATGAATTTTAGATTATCTTGAGAACAAACTTTTAATTTAATATTTTTGAATATCAAGAAACTACATTTTAACTAACCAAAGTTAACTATGTATAAATTAAAATACACAGATTTACAAGGAAATAGCGACTCACCATAGGACTGAAATTTTGTCTGGATCGGCACGTTTTCATACGACAAACACAACTCTAGCACTGGCATAGTAATAGCGCCCGATCAATGGCGCAGTCTGCAGCTAATTCTAGTACCAAACTTGAAATTGAACACGGATTTGAATTTGAACCTCCGGTATTTAGCGAGAAATTCAAAATTGAAACACACACAGCGGACTGACGAATAAAACTGAACACAAAGTTTCTCATTATTTTACAACAACGATGAGAATATTATATTATTAAAGTTGTGCTTATATATGATTAAATACATCACAGATTATAGTAAAATATTAAGTTTTATTATATTAAAGGAAATATTTAATTGCGCACTATTTGATTGCGCGCTTTTGAGGTTGTGACACGCCAAAGTACTGACTTTTTGAGCATATAATTGTGAAGGTTTGCAAATTTGTATTTGAAATGAATAGCTGAAATTGGGTGACCATATAAAAGACTTTTAATTGTTTTAAAATTAATCATAAAATATAAATACAATATAATAATCATCGTTTTATTGACTGATGACATTGAGTTACCCAATTTTTGTAGAATCACCCATAATTATTAGTATTTATGTATTGGAGTTTTAATAAGATAACATAGAGTTAAAGGAACATATTTTGCACCACCGTCTACTATTTCTTATGAAAATGTCCATACAAAGGCTGTCTGGAAGAAATCTCTATAAGCGATAAGACCGCCCATTGTACTTTCCTAATTTAAGAGCATACTTTGTAACTAATATTTTTGTATATGGGTTAAAGTGCAATACAGAATTTTTGTATTGTATTGTATTGTGAACTAAAATGAAAACCGTTCTCGAAATATTATGCGCGTGCCATTGGTTCGCCATCCCTGCCATAGACGAACAAATTATTGAAAAATAACATGTTACTTAACGTACTTAACAAAACAACTTAAGGATGGGTCACACTGTAGGTAATTGTCATAGATGTACGTGCGTACGATCACTGGCTTGTTCCAAAAAATAATGTGCTCCTCCATGCTGTATATATAAACTTAACTAAGCGAAGCTTGAAGTCGACAATGTTTAACTGACTTCAAGGAGGACATTATGTTCGTGTGTATGTATTTTTTTTGCATGTATGTTAGCCGATTTCTCCCCCGTTTTGTAACGGAACAGGCTCTGGATGAGGATTCCGTCACGATTCACAAATATAGAGGCATAAAAAGTATCTTGGTATGAACAAATATTGATGAAATTTAGAAAATCAAAAGTAGAAGAAACCGTTAATGTGTGATATTGAGATTAAGATGTTTAGTTAGGTATTTCTTATAGCAAGACTATAGGTACTTACTGAAAATGATAAGCAGCTTAGAATATTTAAGCTATCAAGATATTCTATGTATTAACCATTTAAATCGATTGTTCAAACATAACTGATAAGTTACTTCAAGGAAAAGGAAATGTTGAGTAATCCTTTAAATACATAAAAGATTTAAGCAAAATTAATACAATTACCATGAAATAAGTACCATTGATATTTTAGCCATACAAAGGTGTGGTGACGACTCGCTACGATCTACTTGTAGGTAATACATACTCCAAGCTGTACATAAAGAGTTTCTTTAACTTTTACTTTTTTGTTTGACACTTTCAAATTTAAAATTAGATGATGTTTTTATGACAGCGATTCGGACAGGGTTTTTTTATGTAGATTGATTATATTTAGGTGGACAACACACGTGTATCATTTAAATTACGAGAGAGAAACACTTTCTCCAGTGCTAGTAACAGTGGCAAGGATCACAGCTGGAGTTCGCTGCCAGTATCTAGGTACGCATCGGTGTTACCTCCGGTGTCCTCATTGGTGACCCCGACGTGATGATGAAAATGAGTTAGTGCTGTAGATGCCAAAAAGAAGGTATGAATTTTGCTATTCAAATATAATGGTGCTTCCTGCATCGGCTTGATTGTGATCGAATATGGAATACTACGCGCGAGTTCTATATATTGAGTCAGGAACGTATCTGTGAAATGATCGAAATATATCGAAGATTATTGCTCGGAATGTTTCCTGAAATGACATCGACCAATTTTCGCTGCGACTAAGGCTAGTGATACATCGACGTTTTAATGCCTACCATTCGGCAGTTATTCTAGACAATATTTTATTAATGTGAGGAACACATTTTTGTTACGCGTCCGTGTATTTGAGTTTGGGTTAGACTGTCTACTCTGATTCTAGCATGAGAATGCGGTAATAAATTATAACAATTGAATTATTTACTGAGAGTGTCAAATGTAATATTTAGAATCAAATAATAATTCGTAATTTCATTTAAGCATTTCTTTGTCATAAATAATAATAGTAAGAAGAGATAAATAAGATTATAATCGCTTATAGACGCAAACTCTACATTTGGAAAACTACCAAACGGACTTAGTAAGGCCTTACTAATTTTGGGGTAAATAGAAGAGGATCTTGGCATGATGGAGAACATTTGTGTCACAGTAAAGAGCAGCTCTTAATCCAGCATTCGAGTTGTAAGCCTTGAACATGCCAAGAATCCTACTTCCTAAATCATAATAAATTTAGAATTCTACGGCAAATCTAAAAAAAATCAAACTAATTACTTACAATATGAAAATTAATAAAATATATTATATCTTTAAATTGTAGAGATATCTATCAATAATTTACTCGGCAAAGTAAAGCTAACTATTATAATAATCATCATAATAAATATATGGCTGCTAGTATTGAGCTAACCAATACAACAAAGATTCTGCTAATACTTAAGTATTTAAAATAATTGCTTTTCCTACAATGGTTCAATAGATGACATGTCATGTAAAACACTAGTAATCTAAGTATAGCAATCTCGTATAAAAAGGAGATTTATGTATGTGGTAAATCTTATCAAACTTGGTCAAGCAATGCAGCACCTTGAGAATTCTTGTAAACCACAAACAAGGGTCTAGAGATTTCTCTAAGTCACTGATATTATTTCCCATATATTGCTTTCAGTAAACAAGTAAATGATTAAACTTGAACAATTGACCTATTCAGGGAATAGTGACTGATAATATTTATCTAAAGGAATTGGATAATCAACGTAGTAGTTACTGATCACAAGAGATTTCTAAAGCGCATATAAAGTGTATTTTTACTTTAATTTCACATTTATTTCCTAGCAGTTTTCATAAACGAAACAAATAGTACATATTATAGAGATACTTAGTCTGCAATAGATTATATCAATCTTATCAACAGCTAAATGCTCATAGCAACAAACATAAATCTATAAAGAAAGCTAGTTATATAATTAACAAGTTTATAACTGCTATTAATAATAACAAAAATCATGCGTATATCTGATATTATTAAATGGAGTTGTTTATATATTATTTCACTAAACTGATTTATCATATTTAACAGATAGTTTTGCAAGCTAATAATTATATAGTAAAACTTGCAAATAACCTACTGTTTCTATGTTCTATGGTCAAATAACATAGCCTTAAATTCAGAAACTTATATTAATGATTAATATCTTCCACAATTAGAAGTCAAATCAAGTACATAAGCTAGTAATCTAGGATCAGCTCAGTCAGTCAGTCTGTAAGAACTAAGTATTTGCAATCTAGTATGTTCATCGCAATTTATCGTTATCAGCTAGCAGTTCAGTAATGTAGTAGTAGGTTATCCATCGTAATATCAGAATACCTAGGCGTTGCTTTTGGTTTCTCTAGGCATCTATAGTTCTGAATAGTTTTCTCTGTTTCAATTCTTTCCGAAAAGAGCAAGGTTACAACAGCGGTACACAGTGTTAGGGTCCTCCTAGACTAGACGATCATTGGCCAAAACGAATTATTAGAAAAAAAAAATGGGGGGGGGGGGGGGGGGGTTGTTGCAATTGGTAGTGCCGTTACCAGGATTGGAATAACGTTATTACGGAAGTTTTACTAGGAATTAGTTGCGGTCAACCGCACAATTTGTTGGCGTGAAATGGATAGGATTTTATTGAAACAGAGATGCTATTGCAATAGGTGATTTTTAAAGGGCTAAATAGGTAGTCAACGGATACTATAATGAGGTGATGATGTTGTTGTTCTAGGCTACAGTAGTAGATTTCTACAATAAACTAAGAAATAAATAAGCCGGATATGCTTTTTTAGGAATATTACTAAAATACTGATTACTACTAAGCGCTTAAATGATATTCAGGGAAAGATAAGTTGTATGCAAGTTTCATGTATGTAAGGTCTGCAACTACCTTTGTCATTTACATGTACCCCATAGTCGATCTCTAGAATCCAGAAGTACACTTATCATTCGAAAGGCAGATTGCGTGTTGTGTTTACAACTAGGATACTCTCCTGGAAGCACACGGTAAATAGTCGGTATCGAACTCTACCCAAAGTGACCCGAAGGTTTTAAGAACACTTTTGGTATCGAGCGACTTATGAAGCTCACTTGGGAGCCGGGAATTGCGTTATAGAGTACTGAAAGAGTTCTTGTATAGTGTTAGGAAAGGAAGAGAGTTTCTAACATGTTGAAAGTGCCGTCGCTGCATTTGCATCACAAGGATTACATTTGTAACCAGCAAAATACAGCGCAGATCGTGGACATGTCTGTATATAATCGGTGTTTGTTATGTTCGGAAGTATTAAGAATATAAAAATGTGTGAATATTAATGGCTTACCTTTTTGTTCGATGAAATTTATGGTAATTAAATGATAGTAAAAATCTACATACGTAATTACTTCTATTGCATTTGCGAAGGAAATAAATAGGATTACAATAAAATGCAAAGTTGCGCAACTTTAATTGAGCGATGATAAGTCTTGTTAGAAGTTTTGTAGAATATGTTTAGTCGTAACATTGGGGGGTTGAATTTCCCATTCAGATGCTTAGCGTTGTGAAAATTCTTATAGACAAGTCAGATGGTTGTATAGTTATTCGTTAAGGTTAAATAAATCAACGTTATGCAGATTTAATAGACAAACATAGTAAGCGCCGAATTTAAGTATAAAAAACCAATATTATAGCTAGGTAGTGATGAGTCTTCGGAATGAAGCTGGTAAAGTTTGACAATGTAGGCGGGCTGAAGAGGAGCGCCGGATTTCAGAAGCTTTGGGGCGGAGCGGCTGGTCGAGTAGTGCGTCTTGACGAGATCTGCAAATATAATAGGGAAAATTAAGGAATGGTGAGCAAAGCCGGGTTATCTATCGAAATTAAAAATAATGGAAAAAAAACAAACATTATGTAAATCAAAGTGAATAAGGAAACTTTTTATTTAGGGCATAATAATAATTGTTTGGATGTTAATAGTTATGTATGTAATTATGTTCTTATGTAACATAATTGACATGTAAGTAGTACGCGCAAAGTATATACACAACCTTAAATTTTAAATCTGAACCCGGTATACATCGTCAATTTCGGTTGTTGAATACTAGTAGACTATATACTATATACTAGTAGAACTATATTAGAGTTTAGGGCAATATAAAAAAAAACCGGTTCCATGCCATGAAAATCGTAGGAATTGTGGAACTCATTTAATCAAGTGAGAGGTTATTACAGAACAACAGACAAATATACAAACGTTCATTTTATATATTACTAGTTGCGGTCGCGGATGTACCCGCATGGAGATAGCTGATGGTGGTGGTGATGATAAAAAGTTATCTATGCGTAAATCTAGTATCATCTATTTTTATACCAAATCTCATCAAAATTAGTCCAGCCAGGACTGATGTAATAAACATTTATTCAGACATACCAGCATTTGCGTTTATAATACTAGTACCTAGGTACCTTGTTAGGATAATGATGATAATGATGAGGAAGAGTATCTTATAATATGTAATCTCAAAGCTACATCTACTTTCGTAACAATTTTCATCAAAATTGGCGCAGCTGTTTAAGAGGGATGGTGAAGCAAACATTCATTCTTACGTACAAACGTCGTGTTTGTAATATTAGTACCTAGAAAATATTTTTTTAGGATACTAACTAAATAAATATCGAAACTTGCGTACCTACCAATCAATGATGAGTGGGTTATGTGAGCTGTAGAGCTTGTCAGGTTTCACTGTGGTTTATAGCAACACCACAGTCGGCAGGCAGGAATCTAGAATTCATGGAAAACTATAAAATATACATAAACATATAACGAGTAAAATATAGAATCAGTTATTTCATCAATAATCTAAAACTAACTGAAGGTTGTATATCAGGGCGCGTTGAAATATGAGAAAATCAACGGTAGCTTTGTTCACAGCAAATAGGTACCTATCTTAAAATTGCTATGGAATAAATAAACAAAGGTAGAAAAAGAAATGTGTTAGCAATAATAAAATCAATCAAAATGACATGACAATCAACATTTAGGTTACCTAGGCTACAGAATTTTACAGAAAGGTAAACACAAAAGAGTTCTTTGTAAAAGCAAAGAAACTTTTTGATTGTGGTACTGAGAGCTTGCTGTCAAAGTGTAAAGAGAATATAAACACTACGTTTTACTATAGTATCACGTAAAGAAGAGTTCCGGAGATTAATGCCTAGGTATTTTATAGAAGTTTATTGGAATCTATATAAAAGGGAGGTGTTTATGATACCTATATGATGGGTATGCAACTAGGAAATCAATATTGAGTCATGTTGCTTGGATTAATTGTTTGCCTGCAAAGAGTTTGACGACATAGCTAGATAATGTAATATGAAAGGTTCAGTTGTAACAAAATACGATAAGTATGTACATAATACACTGGTAATTTCTATGTAGGTATAATCTGTAGGAAGTATGTAGATATGAACAGGGAAAAAGGATGTTTGGTTGGAGCAAAGCAGAGATGAACAATTCTAAATAACACTATACCTACATACATACCTTGCCGGATAGCTGGAGTGTAGTTTCGTAGGAATATGTACACCTATGTATATAATAATATGTAGGTATAACTAGTTGTTGAATATCAATCGGAGTTGTTGGGCAAATGTATCGTGCATGCGGTGCCTACATTTGTTCGCAAATTGAAGTGATTTCGTCATGGACACTGCAAAGATAAACGTAAATAAATGCTACGATAAATAGAGTTACAGTATAATTACAATTAGAGTACAGCGAGCGTGCGTGGAGTTTGCGAAAGTCATATTTTTGACGTGAACTTTATTTCCTTTATTTTGACAGCGACATATTTAACTATCTGTCATAAGCACATATGTGTATATCCAAAGAGTTCGTAACAAATAGAAATCATGTTCAAGGTTTAATATACCTAGCTATAATTTAAATGCTAAAGTTATATATTATTATAGATATAATAAAGGATAATATTTTTGTGTTCACCAAAAATCTAAAGGTACATCTATGTATGCATTTCTAAAATATTGATCTTAAACCCGTTTAATTGTTTTACTATAATTAAACTACTCGGCCAACAAAATATGTTACATCAAACAAATTCCAAATTAACACCAAGATATAACACTTTGTTATTGTAGTGCGCTGCAAATATTCTATTGTAACAATAACTATTTTATTCTTCCCCGAAAATTACTGATCGTGCACCAAATATTCCTGAATGTTACACAAAATAGGTTAGGTTAGGTTAGCATTTTTTATTAATAAAGCTACATTGGACATTAATTGGTGTTTGATTCAAATACATTTTGCAGTGCATTATCTGAAGTAAAACTAAAAAAATAAATGCTTGTTTTTAAAATTAGGTGTATTACTATTTTTACAAATTTGCAACAGTTGTTAAATAGATGCTCGTTATGACATATTTTAATGAACATATTTTGGTGCACATTCAGTATATTTGGTGGAACACAGGCAAAATTAGGTAAATGAAATGGGAATAAATTGAAGTACTTTTAAATACCATCCTATAATAAACGGTATGATTAGGTATAAGATGGAATAAGAACTTACCTGTGGTCAACAAATGTCCATAGCTCTTTGAGATTCTGTGATCAAGATATCTATAAAAGCGCAAACGTAATAACAATACTTTGTAGATATCCGAAGTTTATATTTTATTTAGGGAACAAAAAAAAGGAAGTAATTAAAGACAATCACAGAAATTTAGGATCCCTATATAGTATTAAAATTCGGGTAGCGGTCTTAAAAATTCTTACTTAAGAGATCACATGTTTGTGCGACCGCGAAGTGTCAATAATTTTTAATTCTAAATAGCACGGAGCGTCTTTGTTAAGACTTAAAATTTCGTATAACAATCGTAATGGGATACTTTGAGAGATATCTTTCAGTAATGCGTTACAAAGACATTGGCAGATATAGTGTAGTTATGATAATGACGTGATGAATATAAATTTTATTCAAAATCAAACACATTATCACACATGACAAAGTTTAAGGATTTCTGTACATTAATAGCCGTGACGCATACATTAGTGCAGGGTTATTCGAGGACCGGAAAAACAGTCGTGTTGATTTTTGCTTTGAAATTCATGGAAGATGTAGCTAAGGAAATGACATGGAGATTTGGAGAAATTTGAGTAACCACGCAGTGACAGCACAGCGTACACATGATCTCGTAATAGCAAATATATGGATAGAGAAATAGAAATAGAAGAGATCTTCGGAATATTACAAAAGAATTGAAAAATAAAATTTAATCTGCGATTCACTAATTGATTACTTGCAAGTAACCAAGGTTTGATGCAAATGGATTACGAAGGTTGTAGAAGATGGGGGTTGGAAATAACAAAGACAAATGGAAATAAACACAACTATGTTCTTTTGCTTGTACTCGTACATTTGAAATTAAATTAAATATAAATTCCGTTTAGAGTCCTCAATTTATTAGGTAGAAATGAAACTATGAAAAATAACTTATTAGTTATAGACCGTTATCAATCTAGTCATATTTCAGCAAACGTCGAGCATAGAAATATTCGAAATATCTTGTTTTTCCATTTGTTGGGTTATAGAAATATAAACAAATTACCATTTTATATCCTTGTAATGGGTAGGCTTGCGGGAATTTAATAGTCGGTATTACATCTAAATCTTTCTAATCGATAATGTTCAGGAAAAACATAATAGGTAGCAAATTAAATTAATACTCAGTATACCTACATCGCAAGTTCAAGTTACGGGATACCACTAGTTTACTAGTTCTTCTGAGACCTAAACCTATTAAAACCTTTTATTACCTAAACCTATTATTAGTCCTCATCTATTGTTTGAGTATTTTAATTCACGGCGTGTCGTTAGTTTGGTTGATAGATAACTATAGTCCGAAGAAAGAGGAAAATGGGGAAAGCTGAGCACAGGGGTGTGTTGGACTGTTTATTATATTGTAGTGACTATGGAGCTGTTAGTATTAGAGTGTTATTATTGATTAGCGTAATAAATTGTAATTTATGGATTACATTAAAGAAAAGACCAAACAGTTATCGGTAGTAGAGATCAGGAAATGGAATAAAAAAGAGAGAGACATTCGTGTGTTTGACGTTTGCGTATAATATTGACAACAAGCGATGGGTGGCGTTAATAAAAGCAAAAAAAGGTAAATAGAATATTGTTTATGTTTAAAGGGCGTTTTCCTGTTAACTAAATAAACAGTCGTAACGAGTTTCGTTTTATAGTTATGAGTAGCATGTAGAGGAAGAAGTTATAGGGTTATTGTAGGTATATCTTGTTGGAACGAAGTATCTATAATTGATAGATTACCTTCATAATTAGTCGGGTTTAATTTGTATCGAACAGGAAAGGGGTGATGCAATTGTTCATGGAAAGGAATAATGTCAGAAATTCAGGAAGGTACCTATCATAGGGATACATTATCAATAACCTAGTTTCAAAACCGAAAATCAAAATTCATAGCAGAAGGAAAATACTGTGCAGCTATTTCTAGAGTAACGTTTTTGAGCAGTTACCTTTGATTAAATGTTTTGGTACATATATAACTAAAAAAAATATATATGTAAGTAGGTACATAGACCACAATGGAAATGACATGAAAACATGTTTGGAGGATTGCGGTAGACAGTACATGTAAAAGCGAATGATTTGGTTAGAGTTAGGTATGTCGAGTTGTTATTTTATTCAGACTGATCTACTGAGCTGATTTTGAAGATGTTCTGTGCGCCAATGAAGATTATTGATAGAAAGACACAATGTTGTCTTAGGTGAATGCGTTGGTTAAATAAGTTATAGAAAGGATTTGTAAAAACAGGATTGTTATTGTCGTTGATATATAATAATATAAGATATAATAGTAATCAGATAGTTAAGAGTTTTATAAAAATCGGTTTCAGGAATTGATTGATAATTAAATGATATTTAACATTATTATTACAAAATGATTAGTTAATAAAAAGTACTGCTTTTTGCAACTGTGAAATTGAATGAATTAAGTTTAGACAGAATAACAAACACAAGGAAAACAAAAATAATGATAATGTTAGGAATCACAATTTTAAAGATTCTCTTCAAATGAAGTGGGTACATGGAAAGCGTTAGGAAAATAAAAAAAATACCAAGGTACAGCAATATTTAATAAAACTTTATTACAATATTTAATAAAACTGTATTATAATTTAACAAAGATGTTAAAATCATTTGTTATAAAGCGGGCGTAGTCCTCATCGGGGCGGGTTTTTGTTGCAGCTTTATCTATTTATTTTTAACATAGAATTTAAAAAAAATATGATATTGAAAATAGGGATTATAAAAATAAAAGTCTGAAGTTTCATTTTGTAAATACTATTTATTGTGAGAACTTATTCGTAGACTCCAGACAAAAGGATTGAAGGTTTATTTAGGCAGTATGCAGGGCAATGTAAGGGAAGAAAGATTTAAGCTATAATTAAAGGGATGGGAAGAGATGAAAGAAGTAAGGGCCCAGGGAGAGATGTGAGTGAAAGAGTTTAGCATATTATCATGTTGAGGGCCTCTATGAATCGACAATACCGACTGGAGTCGATTTGTTAAGTTTTGTTTTCAGACAGACACACTATTCAACGAATGATTTATGGAGTACAAATTGGAGATAGGTTTAGGTCAGAAGACACCACATCAGTATTTACAACTGAATTATTCCATAAAGAGTTCGTACTTTACAGGTAGCCAATGTTTAGCCATTACACTTACATTCACCGAGTTATTAGGCGGTTGCTTGTTTGGTTTGATTTGAAGAGGGATGTATCAGCCATGGAGAATTATTGCTTGTTAGCTATTAACGAGATCTGGAGTAATAAAGGGTGGCGTAGGTTCTACTCCACATACTCGATCCCAAACGAAAAATTGGTTTGGGTGGTAGCACGTATGCTGAATTATTCGAATTGACTAGGTGCACAATTTGGCACAATACTAGTTCCCTTTCGTTATTTCAGATTGTGAGAAGTCATTTTTACTCATGGAGGAGACATTAAGATCGGATATATCAACCCTTACAGTAAATTTATTTTTAACTCGGTCTTTTAAATACACTCCACTAGTGAGTTCACGTACTCACAACCTTGTTTGAAAACGAATTTTAACAAATTAGAATAAGCACACGTTCAGTTTTGGTGGAACTATATTTGTGAAGTTGAATATATGGAGGATGGGAAAATTTCCTTCGGTAAATTATGAGAACCTGCGTAAATTTTGGGGGTTGGCTGTAACGGAACAGGCTCTGGATGAGGATTCCGTCACGATTCACAAATATAGAGGCATAAAAAGTATCTTGGTATGAACAAATATTGATGAAATTTAGAAAATCAAAAGTAGAAGAAACCGTTAATGTGTGATATTGAGATTAAGATGTTTAGTTAGGTATTTCTTATAGCAAGACTATAGGTACTTACTGAAAATGATAAGCAGCTTAGAATATTTAAGCTATCAAGATATTCTATGTATTAACCATTTAAATCGATTGTTCAAACATAACTGATAAGTTACTTCAAGGAAAAGGAAATGTTGAGTAATCCTTTAAATACATAAAAGATTTAAGCAAAATTAATACAATTACCATGAAATAAGTACCATTGATATTTTAGCCATACAAAGGTGTGGTGACGACTCGCTACGATCTACTTGTAGGTAATACATACTCCAAGCTGTACATAAAGAGTTTCTTTAACTTTTACTTTTTTGTTTGACACTTTCAAATTTAAAATTAGATGATGTTTTTATGACAGCGATTCGGACAGGGTTTTTTTATGTAGATTGATTATATTTAGGTGGACAACACACGTGTATCATTTAAATTACGAGAGAGAAACACTTTCTCCAGTGCTAGTAACAGTGGCAAGGATCACAGCTGGAGTTCGCTGCCAGTATCTAGGTACGCATCGGTGTTACCTCCGGTGTCCTCATTGGTGACCCCGACGTGATGATGAAAATGAGTTAGTGCTGTAGATGCCAAAAAGAAGGTATGAATTTTGCTATTCAAATATAATGGTGCTTCCTGCATCGGCTTGATTGTGATCGAATATGGAATACTACGCGCGAGTTCTATATATTGAGCCAGGAACGTATCTGTGAAATGATCGAAATATATCGAAGATTATTGCTCGGAATGTTTCCTGAAATGACATCGACCAATTTTCGCTGCGACTAAGGCTAGTAATACATCGACGTTTTAATGCCTACCATTCGGCAGTTATTCTAGACAATATTTTATTAATGTGAGGAACACATTTTTGTTACGCGTCCGTGTATTTGAGTTTGGGTTAGACTGTCTACTCTGATTCTAGCATGAGAATGCGGTAATAAATTATAACAATTGAATTATTTACTGAGAGTGTCAAATGTAATATTTAGAATCAAATAATAATTCGTAATTTCATTTAAGCATTTCTTTGTCATAAATAATAATAGTAAGAAGAGATAAATAAGATTATAATCGCTTATAGACGCAAACTCTACATTTGGAAAACTACCAAACGGACTTAGTAAGGCCTTACTAATTTTGGGGTAAATAGAAGAGGATCTTGGCATGATGGAGAACATTTGTGTCACAGTAAAGAGCAGCTCTTAATCCAGCATTCGAGTTGTAAGCCTTGAACATGCCAAGAATCCTACTTCCTAAATCATAATAAATTTAGAATTCTACGGCAAATCTAAAAAAAATCAAACTAATTACTTACAATATGAAAATTAATAAAATATATTATATCTTTAAATTGTAGAGATATCTATCAATAATTTACTCGGCAAAGTAAAGCTAACTATTATAATAATCATCATAATAAATATATGGCTGCTAGTATTGAGCTAACCAATACAACAAAGATTCTGCTAATACTTAAGTATTTAAAATAATTGCTTTTCCTACAATGGTTCAATAGATGACATGTCATGTAAAACACTAGTAATCTAAGTATAGCAATCTCGTATAAAAAGGAGATTTATGTATGTGGTAAATCTTATCAAACTTGGTCAAGCAATGCAGCACCTTGAGAATTCTTGTAAACCACAAACAAGGGTCTAGAGATTTCTCTAAGTCACTGATATTATTTCCCATATATTGCTTTCAGTAAACAAGTAAATGATTAAACTTGAACAATTGACCTATTCAGGGAATAGTGACTGATAATATTTATCTAAAGGAATTGGATAATCAACGTAGTAGTTACTGATCACAAGAGATTTCTAAAGCGCATATAAAGTGTATTTTTACTTTAATTTCACATTTATTTCCTAGCAGTTTTCATAAACGAAACAAATAGTACATATTATAGAGATACTTAGTCTGCAATAGATTATATCAATCTTATCAACAGCTAAATGCTCATAGCAACAAACATAAATCTATAAAGAAAGCTAGTTATATAATTAACAAGTTTATAACTGCTATTAATAATAACAAAAATCATGCGTATATCTGATATTATTAAATGGAGTTGTTTATATATTATTTCACTAAACTGATTTATCATATTTAACAGATAGTTTTGCAAGCTAATAATTATATAGTAAAACTTGCAAATAACCTACTGTTTCTATGTTCTATGGTCAAATAACATAGCCTTAAATTCAGAAACTTATATTAATGATTAATATCTTCCACAATTAGAAGTCAAATCAAGTACATAAGCTAGTAATCTAGGATCAGCTCAGTCAGTCAGTCTGTAAGAACTAAGTATTTGCAATCTAGTATGTTCATCGCAATTTATCGTTATCAGCTAGCAGTTCAGTAATGTAGTAGTAGGTTATCCATCGTAATATCAGAATACCTAGGCGTTGCTTTTGGTTTCTCTAGGCATCTATAGTTCTGAATAGTTTTCTCTGTTTCAATTCTTTCCGAAAAGAGCAAGGTTACAACAGCGGTACACAGTGTTAGGGTCCTCCTAGACTAGACGATCTTTGGCCAAAACAAAACGAATATTAGAATAAAAAATTAAAATTGTGGGGGGGTTGTTACAGTTTGCAGACCGATTCTACATCTCCACATCAACACGTTAAATCACACTTTTGGTACTAAAGTCAGTTCCAGTTTTTGTAAAAAAAAATTATGCGCGTGTAATCTATGTATAAGTGTGTATAAGCTTAGCACGGGAAATATACAATGCATTTCCATAGTCGTTTTCATAATAGGTACCTTTATTTTACCTTTATTACCTTTATTTTGTTGGCATCTCTGGATGAGTCAGCATGGGTATACGAAGTCCTACACGATACCCACGAATAGAGACTTGCATCGGTTTGCAATCAAAACTTGTTGAAGTAAAGATCGTGAGCGTAAGTGAGTCGTCTGTAAGAGGTTAGATTAGCGATAAGATAAGACCGCCGATTGTGTAATTTTTTTTTATTATAAGTCATTGTTTGTATATTTGCTTAAATAATTCTTAGGTCTCTTTCTCGATAATGCACCGACCTAACATACCAACTCTACCAATTAATTCGGTGATATAAATCTTCGGCTCTATTTAAAAACAAAGTAACATAGATTACTTCGTGGCTGGCGGCGAAAATAATAGGCGAATTATAAGCTCGAATTTAATTTTGTTCCATTTGGATCGCTGTTATTTATGGTGGCAAGTGTACTAGATAAAATAATAAACTTATTTCTCGCAACTGACCAATTAGTGGATATAAACTTATCACATGGTAGAATTTCAGGATAAGCCCGTTGCTGGATAAAATCGCTGTCCAAAATATACTTAGGCAGTGCGCCTGCATTAAGTACTTCATTTGGAGACGAAATGAATTGATAGGAAATGAACACACTGCCCAAAGGCCTCGAATCTTATTAAATCTTAGTTTTCCCATAGATCGTTTAAAATACTGAATCTCTGAGGGGTAAGTTATGGAGCATCTGTTATGGAGATACATGTTGCATAACATCAATCGAAAACGTTACTTCAAAGTAATATTATACAAATTAACTAAAAATATAATATTCATCCAATATATAACGAGAACAAACACGAGTGCATTCCGCCGCAAGTATAACTTTTGCGATACACTGAGTAGTAAAGCGGTATTTTTGTTGCAAGTTGTCTTTTTCATTGCATTCAAGCTATAACCAAGCTTATTTCTCAATTTAAATTCAAGATTCATATGCTATAACGTTTTCTTTGTTGCAGAAGTAAAGAAATTTGACTGCTTCGGTACCTCAGTTGGTATTATCCTGTCTTTGAAGCGCGGCTTCCCAACTTTGATTCCTGTACTCAGGGTTTGAGTGAAAAAGGTATATTTCCTATGATTGAGAATAACATTGACATTATATTTTTTATATAAACTGTCAAATTATATTATTCATGTACGTGAGTCAGAGACTACATACTATAATACTCACCTAAAGGGTTATTGAGGTGTTCACATTCACATAACCTATACACAAAAACAGTTATAATCAGAACTATTTTTTATTACCTCAATATAATATTATTATTAAATATAAAAAAAAATGTACAAAGTATATCTAAGGTACAAAGTATAATATTATGCACTTTTATTCCTTTCATGATTAACATTTTAAGAAATACGAATGCCAAGCGGCACTAAAAGAAAAACGCTTTTAACTGTACCGTTCAACCAATATAAAATCGGCATTTATAGTAAACTTAAACAAAGAAAAGTTTGAACGGACACTCGATTGCTTTCATAATGGACTGCAAAAGTAGATTTCCTGTAGCGCTGTGTGATAGAAAAATAAAAATAATTGATGAAAGCTAGGGCTCGCTGCATGTTCTACCTTCCAGGGTTTTTGACGCATGTATATATAGTTAGAGATTAGATTATTATATACATTATTTATAGCTTCCTGCCGTTGCATCCCTGTAGGGGATGGGCGAAGTATTCTAACACCCAGCACATTTCGTTAGTCAGGTTGTTAGTGTCATCACAGAGTATGAGAACTAGGTACCTCATAATCAAATAAAATCATTATTCATTCATAATCGTTAGATAGAGATATAAATACAAGTCCTACTGGGAAGAACAGGCAAAACACTCAGGGTCATTCATTTCAATTTTATGTTTACAATGTATCTAACATCAGACCAGCATGTCATAATTTTTGTAATGTATATATACAAAGTTACATAGGAATAGCACACTTTAGTAAAAGAACGCATTATCTTGTAATTTTCAATATCAAATTAAGTTATCGACCTCAGTTTCTCTACAATCAATATAACGTCAGCTAATTACGTGAGTAAAGTCGGTTTTGATATTAAATAAAGTTATTCTTGTAATTTCGCAAATAGGGATTCACTTCTAGAATTGTGTTAATACAATTGAACAATGAGTATTCTATATAAATATGTAGGTATATCTGTAGGCTGCCATTGGCTAGGAGGCTCTTCTGTTCCTATTGTAATAACTTAAGGAATTGTAAGTAATTATCTTGTAGAGATTCTTCATAAAGATAATAAACCTTTTGATGTCTAAATAAACTGCCAAGAGCATGTGGAGATTTGCTTATTATAGTAATGTCTTCATAATATATATATAGGTCATGTATGTATGTTGTTTTTTTCTCTCTATTACTAGTCTAATACTATTCTCTATAATCGGGATCCTATTTTTCGCATAACTTTATTATCCTAACTGTATTGGCATAACGAGTTACGCATATATTTTTTGTCATAATTTTAGTTTGACACAATTGGCATACTATTCATCAGACATTACATACTGTTTCAGTAAGCATATATATAGTTTAGGCTAATAGTTTTAGCCCTAATTTTTATATGCATAAAGTTATAAGGCAGATTGTTTATTCGTCTAATAGTTATTAGGCATAGAGATTACCTACATTCCGGTGTACCTACATTCCGATTTTCGACATGTTCAATACTTCGACAGTTGCTTACTTAGAAAAAAACAGAGTTTGACAAGTCATTAAATATATATTATGTCCTGTCGAAGTAATGACTTGTCGAAATATATTGTTTCGAAGTAAGCGACTTGTCAACGTATTGAACTTGTCGAAATTCAGAGGTTACACACCCCACAAATTTAAAACTTTTTTTTTTAAATTACGCTTAAATATCATTATGCGTAAGTAAATTTAGGCTTTAGAATAGTGTGCTTAACAATTATTATGATAGCAATTATTTCTTTTTCCTTATTTTTTATGCAGGATTTTAATAAAATAATAATAAAATAAAATGCCACCCTTATGATAGCAGTTATGCATTAAAATTTGTGCCAAAAAAATATGCCAAATGAATATTGAGCGTAACTATTATTAGGATAAGTGAATGTACGAGTATGCCACGTTAAATTAAGACAAAAAAATATGGAAAAAATAGGGAACCTCCATAATAACATCGATGTATGAAGTATGTAGTATCGATGTAGTAAGTTTGAAGTATCTATGTGTAGGGAGAGAGGGATCGTTATGGGATTTTTTCACGTGTACAGGCGGTACGTCCACAATCTATATCTGTTCTATACAAGTAGGTAGGTTCTTGTAAAACTGAAACATTGAAGCATATTTATGGCAAAAAACCGATGACTATTGACGTATTTCCCACGTCTATCTGATCCAACTGACTGGCTGACATAGTGTTAATAACTACGGATAGAAAATTGCAGTCTTTGTCGATATCATGCCATTTGAATATAAATTGTTTCATACTTTGAAGGTGGTATAGTTTTGAATTGGCACTACTCGTTCGTATACGAATGAGAGTAGAAGGAGTGTTCTATATTCTCTTATTGGTTACGGTCAATATAAAGATAAACTAAAGTACACACCTCGAAACCACCGCCACATAGACATATTCCGAGCTATAGCTAAGCATAGCTATTTATACTATTAGAAAGATTGAATACTGTTATGTCATCAAGAGACATTCACGTATTTGTTGTATGAAATGTACATTTAAGGCATTGAACTGAAGCAATTAGTTCACCTTAAGCTATGTTATCCATGCGGCATTTTTAGCTTGTCTTCCGTGTCTACGACCTTCCCTTACATTTGGCCTACGCGCTACGCTTTCTTCTTCAGTTATCACACTCAGATCAAATGTCCCGCACCCTGCAGGTTGCAAAGTAATGGTAAGTCATATATTTACGGCATTGAAATAAAATTATATATGTAAAGAGAATAACTTTTGGTCTATTAATATATTGTACAGTGATAAAGAAACTTAATCTTTATCCATTTTATTACTTCCAAACATTTCAAGGAGGTTCTTATTTTTCTTACATACTGTTTAATTTCTTATCTCTCTCCTGCATACATCACAATTTCTGGAATAGTATGTTTTCTAACAAAACTATTGCAGGATTGGCCAAATAGGGAATAAATCATCCAGACGACTGTTTTTTTTTCACATTAATAATATAAGTTGATGATATGATATGTCAAAACTAATGAAAATATAAATATATTTAAGAATAAACTAAAGTTACATATTGCAACAAGTACCAGTTAATAATTTTATTGTTAATTCATTACTATATCTCGTATCTCATTGTAAGTGAAATATGAATTTCTTATGAGAAAGTTCTTTAAACCTATATACGAGTACATTAAGGTTGAACAAAATCATTTACTTGTGCATATACCTCAAAAACTACATTAACTAATCATCATCATCATCTCAGCCGTAGGACGTCCACTGCTGAACATATGCCTCCCCCACACATATCCAAAATTTACCGGTTGGAAGGGGCCATCCAACGTCGTCCTGTTACCTTTTTCAGGTCGTGAGTCCATTTTGTCGGTGGACGACCTACGCTGCGCTTGCCGGTCCATGGTCTCCACTCCAGAACCTTCCGGCCCCATCGGCTATCTGTTCTGCGTGCTATGTGCCCTGCCCACTGCCACGTCAGCTGGCATTATCTAATAGTCTGTACTTATGTTTGTTAATATCTAAGGAGTATACTCTATTCTAATTAATTTCAGTGATGGAAAAGAAATCATGTTTGAATTTAATTGATCGCAATATTCTCTACAAAATATGTTTTGGCAAGCAACGCACATTGTACTCTATCGAGTTCGCAATCCACAAAGGTTCCGTGATAAACGACGACGCACACAAGTCATGTTGTATGAAAACATGAATATAAACCAAAAAGGGAGTAAAACCTTGCAGATTGAAAACGTTCGTCAGACGTTACACACTTTCATTGACATTTAGGGGTCAGTAAAATAATAGCAGTCGGGTTGTGAATACGATGGGCGCAACGGCGGCGGCGTGTAGTATAAAGAGAAATAGAAAATTTAAATATTGGAAAAGTCGATCGTTAGTGTTTATTTTCTTCGGGAACGTGTTAATTGGGGACGCTGAGCACGTCGGCTTGTTGACTTGCGACAGAGCCATTAGGCCTGAGCAGCGACCTCCCACCCCCTATCTCGACCCGCATCCCAACCCCTCCCATTCTTTGCGGGTTATCTGCATTATACTCGTACACGTACAAGGCAAAAAATATTTTGAGGGAATACAGAATAGCTTTGGTCAATTGGAGATCATACTCGAATTGGCTTTTGTGGGTATATGAATGAACGATGCAAGGAGTAAGATTTTTGCAAAGGCAATTAAAAGAACAAGGTCTTGCTTAGCCATTGTTTAGTTTTAATTGGATTGAATTCCCGCTGTGCCGTATGAATTGCAAATAAGCACGCCATACCTACTAGCTCAATTGGAATTTCCTGAAAAATACCCTACGGGGATGAGATACGTTCCATTTCCCGTTGCATTCGCGGTGTTTCTACAAAGAATGAGGGAGAGAAGGGGCCGATTGAAATGTTGCAGTTGACTTTTGCATTTCTGTGTTCAAAGTCCGCCAATGGCATTCTTATTGTAAACCAAAAAGAACAAGAATACGTCTTTACCATCCGTGGTAGAGCTCCGTAGAGTCCGTCGTGTAGCTAACAATGTCATCTCTATATTAAGTAAACCTTTTAGTAATTTAAAAGTTTCCTCGTTGTTGTAGCTCTTAGACTAAGTTCTAGCTGACTCTGAAAATACTGTTCCTATATATATTTTAAATGGACTGTACTTAGACCATACAAAAATTAACTATGAGCACCTTTAAATAGATTTTTCAGTGTACTTCTAAATAACAATATATGTTACTGATTCTACTTAAATGGTTACCATTTAGTCGGTAGAAAAGCACTTTTATACCGACTTCCAAAAAAAGGAGTACTCAATTCCACAGTTTTTTTCTTCTTTTTTTTTATGTTTCTTACCTCATAACTTACGATAATGTGAACCGATTCTCGAAATTCTTTTTTTGTTTGAAAGCTGGTGCTTCCCGTGTGGTTCCATTTAAATTTCATCAAATTCGGTTTTTGAGTTACACTCTAATAACTGATTTTTACCAAAGTAATAGAATGGAAGTCGGTATTAATTTTTTCAAATTGCACTTGTTAAGAAATATATATACTAAATTAAATAGGGAAAAATGATATAAACATACGCACCGAGTAAAAACCTGAGACCCTTATAGGATAGAGCTATTTTATATACGCCAGCTTTCAAGATAAATCGCCGTTTTAAATTTACCTGCGCATATGATCAACTAATTGAATACAACTCTGTGCGTAACGAATTACACAAGCAGATTAGAGCTTAACTTCGGGACACGGTATTGGCGGGTAGATACGAATTAATCCGATTTTGGCGTGTTCTGCTCACGTTTTACCGTACGGCGATGTTTGATAGGACAGATAGAAAGGTAGAATAACTGTTTGCAGCCCCCTAATGATTTAATTACGAGTATTGTAGTGTTTGGTGACTAACTCGAGGAATATAAAGGAACATAGTAAAGATAATAATAACAATAAAAATTAAGACTATAATTTTGATTTTTTTATTATTATTTTTAAAAGTCTCCTAAAGTACGCCACAGAGCTCGGTCTTCAGCTCTCTGCATTCAGTTACTGCCAGCCGCCTTCCGCAGGTCGTCTCTACACCTGGCCGCAGAGTGTCCTACACTCCGTTTGCCTAAACGTGGTCTCTACTCAAGAACTCGTCTACTCCAGCGGTTATCGGTTCTTCGTGAAATGTGGCCAGCCCATTGCCACTTCAGCTTGCTTATTCTTTGAGCTATGTCGACTACTTTGGTTCTCTGTCGGATAACTTCATTAAGAATCTTATGCTTCAGAGAAACTCCGAGCATAGTTCTCTCCATAGCTCGCTGAGCGACCTTAAATTTGTGGACTAGTCCCAGAGTGAGTAGGACTAGTGGACCATCATCGTTCGTATATTTTTACCAAACAGGCCTTGAAGTACTGTCCCACATATTATGCCTTTGTAAAAGATCGGAAATTAAAATCGTGAAATAAATTAAATATTAAAGTATTATTAGTTAAAGTTATTATTGCTATTATTTTTACACGACTATTTTAGATTATCAAAAATAATATTGTGGCAGTGCAGGAGTGGCAACCCAATCTACGAGTAAATATGCAGTCAGAGAATTCTGAAGTTTAAGGGGGACCTACTCTCTCTGCTCCCACCACGGGATTGACGGCAGATTGTGTGTTAGGCTCTAACTCACATAAACCCCTCCATCAGCATCTTCCGCCAAAATAGTGTAAGACAGGACGCAAACATAGGTTATTTTAAACTCTGATTCAAGTAAGTTTACAAGTTTCTGAAGGATCATGATAGTCTTATTTAATATCAGTAGTGGAAACTAGTTCCAGAAACCTTTCACACTATCTGCTTTTTTGTATGTTCAAAACCAAATCGTCAAAATCAGGCATCAGTTTTATTGTGGTATAATGAAAATACTTTTTCATTCCACCGATAAGTTTCATAACAAGAAATGGAATTATAAAATTGTTATTAAATAGTTTGATGATATTTTAATGATAGACTTTTTCGTTTAATAATATAGCAGTAGTATTTTAATCATTATTTTAGAAATAAAACAAATAAAGTAGATACATTTAATGACTATGTTATAGGTTATAAGGTACCACTTTCATTATTGATCATTAAATAATAAAAAAAATGCCTTGTCAGTAGAGGCAGGAAGCAGATTAATAGTAGCTGTGCCTCGAGGACTCAGCTGCACGCCACGTGAGCAATACCTAGCTAACTGACAACAATATTTTTACCGGGATAATCCCACTATATATACAAAATACATACAAAATATACGGGAAAAGTTTATTGCAATTTGTGACTTGTACTCCAACGATTGTTGGTCCCATAGAAGTTTTGGATCAGTATTAGAAAGAGGATCGATTTGCATCAAAAAAGTTTTTCTTTAAAATGGCTATTTTCTTGCTAACTGTATTTTTTTTGAAAATCTGTGAATGGGGATCAAAATTCCATAAAAAAATTTGGATAGTCTCCTAAGACCATTTTCGAGTAGATGCAATGGATAAGGTTACTTCCCCTTACTGCCACGCTGAAAGTTTCCATCCTGTATATATAGTTCTTGAGTTCTCCTCGTCGATTGACAAACATTTTTGCCACTTGACTAGAACGTATCTGCGTGTCATTAATGACAGTCGATTAGACGGTGTGTCGTCGCTGAGTCTTCCGGGGTGATTGACAGCATCTCTAGTAGGGGTACGCACAACTTGGTTGAGTTCAACGCCAGGAAGACTCAAGTGTGCGCGTTCTCGGCAAAACATCTCCATTTCTTCCTCTTCCTTCTCTTCAGAATTTCACCTTAACTGTACAGTGTAATCTTGACATCCTTGGCATGGAAATCCGTAGTGACCTGAACCAGCGTGACTACATCGAGAGTATTATCAAGTTAGCTTCCCGCAAACTCTGAGTCCTGAACAGAGGTAGGCGTTTCTTTACTTCGGATCAGCGTTGCCTACTTTATAAAACTCAGGTGCGCCCATGTATTGAATATTGTTGCCACCTCTGGGATGGATCCGCTAAGTACCTTATGGATGCTCTCGATAGAATGCAATGTCGCGCTGTCCGTATTATTGTTGACGCTGAAGTCACTCAACACCTAGAACCCCTACAAATGCTACTCTAAGCGTTTTTTACCGGTTGTTTCATGGCGAATGTTCTGAAGAGCTTTTTAATCTTATTCCTTCCTCACCATTCCGATCCCGAACTACCCGTTCCGGCCTAGCATTGCATCTACTGTTGAAAACTTTTAACCACGAACCAAAAAAATTTGCTACCTCTGTCGTGTAAGTAAATTGTGGAATGCTTTCAAGCGGGGCGTCAATAAGCATCTGTCAGGTCTTCATAGGGGTGGCGATTAGTGCAGCTTACGGCTGCGCTAATGGTCATTGCTTCTTGATTCCATCTTCGCTTTCCATCAGGCGAGAGGGAGTCACTTTTATGAATCATAATAAAAAAACTAAACTAACTAACACTTACTACTGTGTGACTTAATGACAAATCTATAATATGTGGTATACTGTGACTACTTGAATGAAAAAATATCCCATTTGTTGCAACTTGTAATGCCATGTAATTATTATCCCACTGTTTCTACTTTGTAACTTCTACCTATAGGTACATCTTGTCTATAATATAAAAATGAACCCCTATTTTTCCTGGTTTCATTCATCTTTTTTTAAATGTTTTCTAATATTTTGTAGAAGGTTCTTACATTAAAAAAGTAAGAAAAAATGGGAGGTTGTGGCTAGGCCGAAGGCCTTACCTACTACTCGAACTATGTATGGAATCTAAGGGAGCTATTTATAAACCTGTTAGCTGCCAACTGTGCAGCACTTTGCTGTAATTCTTTTCAAGTATTTCTTCCTTAGATGGAGAGATGGTTTAGTACGTCACGGGTTTTTTCCCTTTTCAACAAAAAATTGCGCCCGAGGCGCCATCCGGCGGCGGGAGCAGGCGCTCCTCCAGAAAAAGATAATGAGAATTGAAATCGCACATTACGAGTTCAGTACGAACTAGCATGTAAATACGCTTCTAAGTATTGTATCTACACATTTAGATCAATTTTATGTGGTAAATCAGCGCCAAACATTTCGTTCTATCAAAATACTAAGTCGCATTCAAAAAAATCGTCCATGTACGTCTGATGCTTGATGCTTGCTGATGTTGATGCTTGCAGTGTCTACAGCAGTTAGTTTTTAATCTCAAAAAAAATCTAGGCTTGATACAGATCTGAGTAAATTTATTACGGCATTTATTGTCATATACCTATATACAAACCATATCGAGATTCACAACTAAGCATCTTTCTGGAATATTGGCCTTAGCCCGGCAAGCGTACCCGGTTGGATGACACGGTGTCACCTAGAGGTGAACACAAAAGACCCAAACTGGACAGCTCACGGCGCACCCTGACCAGCTACGCAGACATTGCTCAGAATGAGCTATGCGTAGCGGTGACGGGGGAAAGCCAAGAGCTGAAAGAAGAGCAAGCCACCAAAGTGAAGAAGTACCTGGTCAACAGGATTCTAGCTGATGTTAAAGATCCTAACATCACATTCTCCCCCTGCTTCAGAGGGAAGCCCATCATTGCAGATGGAGCCCTGAAGCTGTGGTGTGAGGATGATGCTTCACTACGGTGGCTCAACAAGGCAGTTAGCAGTCTTTCAGCTGACTCAGGGGTTAAACTCACTGTCAAACGACAGGGAGATTTAACCCGAGTAGTAAGAGCAGCACTGTTCATCCCGGAATGTGATAGCTCTGTCGAAGACACGAGCTTGATTCTGGCGGATCAGAACAAGTGGGCCCAGGTGAACACCTGGAGACTGTTCGCGCATAGCATGCACGGAGACGACACGATGTTCCTCACGTTGGGGATTCCCGAACCCCTTATACCTACACTCGTAGAGAAAGGACGGAGGCTAGCCTTCAACCTGGGGAATGTCTACGTTCGATTCTATGCAGCGAACGGGTCTCTTCAGGACGAACCACCTGCACCAGCAAGCAAGTCCACACCGGCAGACAAACCGGATACCATGCTGGCTCCAGACGGCAAGACGGGGGAAACTCCGGACGAGCCGTCACACTCATCGCCCAAACCATCGTCCTCAAAGGCGACGGAGGATATGAGTGTGGATCCTGACCCCCCTAGTAGACCATACTAGAGGAGAGTGGAGGGATCCAAACGGGGACAACAACAAGGCAGAGTCAGAGGAGGAGGGAAGCCTGGATGATGGCGACCCAATCCTCCATGACGTGTAAAGTCATACAGACCAACCTCCAGCACAGCCTCACTGCAACGGCTAACCTGCGCAGAGTGCTGGGGGATGACAGCGAGGAGACCATGGCCTTGATCCAGGAGCCGTGGATCAGGGCGGGGCGTGTGTGTGGTCTCAATAATCTAAGGGGTAAGTTAATATATGACAACACCTCCAAAAACAACATTCGAGCATGTATATATGTACCTAGCAACATTGCTTCATTGCCTCTAACCGAGTTCTGTTCCAGAGACTTGGCTACTGCCAGGCTCCGGGGTGTTCTCGGGGAGGAAGCTGGGGACTTGATCGTCGCGTCAGCCTACATGCCCGGCGACGAGGAGATCCCATCGAAAGACGTTGCGGACCTGGTAAGATACTGCGAGCTCAATGACTTCAAACTAGTAATATCAGCAGACACAAACGCCCATCACCCTATATGGGGTATGCCCACGTCAAACAGCAGAGGGGAGGACCTGGTAAACTTTTTATTTACTACTAATCTCCTTATAGCAAATACAGGCGCGGAACCAACTTTTGTTAGACAACGCAGCCGTACTATCATCGACCTCACCTTGGTCTCAGGTAATACAAACCTCATAGAGAACTGGGAAGTATCAGGCGAATACTCCGGCTCCGACCACAGGTGGATCAGGTATGAACTAAAAATAAGCAAACAGATACTAACACCAATCCGCAACCCCCGCAGGACCGACAAGACGATCTTCACTAGGTCCCTTGAACAAAACATGAACACAGTAAGTGCGAACACGCAACTAGTAAACATAGAAGAAATAGAGCAAACTGTTGAACAACTCACGTACAGTCTCACTATGAGTTATGAAAGCGCATGCCCCCTCTCTTTGCCAAACGCTGGGGGAGGCAATCAGGGGTGGACCAAAGCACTGGAACGACAGAGGCGGAAGGTACGCAAGCTGTTCAATAGAGCCATGAATACATGCATGGACGAGGACTGGAACAACTATAGAATAGCCAAGGCTAAATATAAGAAAAATATACGGTCCAGGTCACGCAGGTCATGGAAAAACTACAACACCAGCATCAAGTCGAATGGACAAGCGAATAGGGTTAGGAAAATACTCGCTAGTAACCCGAACCGAGACATCGGCTCCATAAAGAAAAGCGACAATACGTTTACTAAAACTATAACAGAAACCTATACAATACTTCTGAAAACACACTTTCCTGGGTGTCTAATATCTGACTCAAATGTTTGGACAGAACACCCCATGGCACCACCTACAGCGACAGACTGGGCTGTTGCACAGACTGTTGTTACAGGAGAGAGACTAAACTGGGCAATCAACACATTCACACCGTACAAAACGCCAGGTTTGGACGGGATATTCCCAGGACTCCTACAATGGAGTGAACATCATATAAACGAGACATTGAGTGCTATCTTCAAGGCATGTCTGGCGCACAGATACATGCCCAAAGGGTGGAGAGAGGTTAAGGTCTTGTTTATACCAAAGCCCGGTAAGAGTGACTACACAGAAGCAAAGGCTTATAGACCGATAAGTCTTACGTCTTTTCTCCTGAAAACCCTGGAGAGGCTCTGTGATAGGTACATCAGAGACACAGTTCTCATTACCGCGCCACTTCACCCAGAACAGCACGCTTACAGCGCAGGTAAATCTACCGAATCCGCCCTACACAGTGTTATACACAAAGTAGAGCGAGATATTAAAAGTAAAAATTTATGTCTAGGAGCTTTCATTGATATAGAAGGAGCCTTTGACAAAACTAACTTTAGCAGCATTAGAGCAGCACTGCTTAAACACAAAGTAGACCTGACCCTGATCGATTGGATCATTAACATGCTAGAATTAAGGGCGATACGTATTGATTTAAACGGCACGACCAGGGGAGTGGTGGCCAAGGGGTGCCCCCAAGGAGGTGTCCTGTCCCCGCTCCTATGGAATCTAGTAGTCAATGATCTAATCACCAGGCTGAATACAAGTCGCTTCTTCACGGTAGGGTATGCAGACGACCTCGCAATACTAATATCAGGCCATTTTGCCAGTGTGGCATGTGACCTGATGAGAAATGCGTTAAAGGTTGTCGAAAAATGGTGCATAGAATACGAACTCTCCGTAAACCCAACTAAAACCGAACTGGTGATGTTCACAAACAAACGAACCCTAGGCAGGTTTACACTACCTAGCCTATTAAACAAGCAACTGAAACTGTCAGAAGAAGTGAAATATCTGGGAGTCACACTAGACAGCAAGTTGAATTGGGCCAAGCACTTAGAGAACAAGTTAATCAAAGCCAGTATTTCGTTCTGGCAATGCAGAAGGATGATAGGTAAAACATGGGGACTAAGCCCTAAGATCACCCTATGGCTATATAAAACGGTAATCAGACCTTCACTAACATATGGTGCAATTGTGTGGTGGCCCAGAACCACCCTGAGCACCACCAAAACCAAGCTACAAACCTTTCAGAGACTTGCCTGTGTAGCCACAACAGGCTGCATGCGCACTGCACCAACCGCCGCGATTGAGGCCCTGATAGGCCTGACCCCGCTACACCTATACATACAACAAGAGGCCGCGGCGGCTGCGTACAGGTTAAAGGCACTGAACCTCTGGTATCAGGATCAATTAGCACCCCATACAACAATCATAGAAAACTTTGCAGTTGGAAACCCCTTAATAAAGTCTATCTATGATAGAGTACAAAAGCAACACTTCTTTACAAAGAGCTACTGCGTACAACTAAATGAAGAGCCAAGCGACTGCTCAGGTATTCATGAAGTCAGAATTTACACAGATGGCTCCAAGATGGCAACAGGCACCGGAGCGGGAGCGTTCTCGGAGGAACTAAACATACACATAGCAACAGGGCTAGGTAAACACAACTCTATATTCCAAGCAGAATGTGTGGGTGTCATCCAAGCCACAGCAGCAGTACTTTGCAGGAAGGTAACCAATAGTAATATTAGGATACTCTGCGACAGCACTGCGGTACTACGAGCCCTAAATAGATACGACCACTCTTCGGGGCTGATCATACAATGTCACCGACTATTGGAGGAAGTAAGTAAACATAACAATAATGTCACACTCCAATGGATAAAGGGGCACAGCGATTCCAGAGGTAACGATGCGGCTGATGAGCTAGCAAGGAGAGGTTCCGGTATGACGTGTGCAGGACCAGAACCAATGATCCCCCTACCTTTCAGTCAAATTCGTGCATGGATTCGCAAAAAAACTAAGGACCAGCATCAGAACTACTGGGCAAGTATCGAGGGTTGTAGGCAGTCGAAGGAGGCTTTTCCGATTCTAAATCTGAAATTCTCCAGAAAACTCCTCAATCTTAAAAGAAATAATGTACGACATATCGTCGGAATAATGACCGGTCATTGCTCCTTAAACAAACACCTGTTTAATCTAGGTGTTACAGACAGCCCCCTATGCAGAGGCTGCATGGAGGCGGAAGAAACAGCTGCGCATCTGCTCATCGAATGCAGGAGCGTGGCGGCACAAAGGGCAGCTAACCTCGGCTCGCCGAGGACAGTGTGGGAAGCCTGCGCCAAGCCGAAGGAGCTGCTGGCTTTCCTGGGCGACACCGGGTGGCTGGACTGATCAGCGACACCCGGCTATCACGCAAAATGGGCCGCGCCACAGCGGCCTGGTTGCGGAAAAGAGCCAGCCCACCAAGTACCAAGTACAAGTACCCTTGTGGCTTCTTTTATTTTTAAACAAATTAAAACTGCGAAAAAGTTATCGTGTTTACAAATGCACGCTTGGTCCTGACACGGCCAGTGCTCTCGCTCAAATACCTAAAAGTTTGCTCTTGCAGGGCCTTAATAAAGAAGTGTAAAAATACTGCCTAAAATTCTACTGTCCGCCTACCATAAACTTGGAAATTGGAGAGTGGTCATAACACAATTATTAATGCACTCCTGCGTGCGCTCTGGGTTTTTGTAAATGTAATATATTTAGGATGTTGATGATTTGCAATTTCTACTTAAACAATTTCGAGTGATGAAGGTAGAACATATTAATGCCATGAACAATATCCCCTCCCCAGTTGTCCATACATATTTTATATCTTTACCTTAAACGTACCTATGTATCCTTATTCATTATAAATTTCAAAACTAGAAAATAAAACTAATAACTAGTGTCTAAAAATGTCTATAATAACTGTATCTATACTAAACTAGTGTCTACTTCACAAGAACACATATTTAGGGTAAATAAGTGTAGCTATGCAAATATCAAATAGGAATTAGCAGCATGTTTGTCTGGAAGAAATCGGTCTCTAGCGATAAGAAATTGTGACACTTTTAATTTAAGTATTTAATTGTGAAATAAATATATTTCTTAGTATACAATTTTTGTTATTTCTTTATTTGTATTGTGGTGTTTTAATATAGCGTTAATCTATCTATCTAGCTGTCTCAGGGTGGCGATATACAGTGCTGTGTTGAACTAGGTCTGTAAACCCGGGTTTTTTTAAAGAAAAGGGCTACGGTAACCCTACTGCTGTAAGAGCCGACTACAAAAGGGACTCTAAGAGCTCGGGTATAGTAGGGGGTGGGGCTATAACTATCTCATCAACGAGCTCGAGGAATACGGCGTCATGATGTGGCAATTGACGCCATGCCCTCTTAATGGTTTTAGAAGAAGGAGATGCGAAATACTCTCAGAGACGAGCCAAAAGGCAATAATTCAGAATGGTCCCGGTGCGTTCCTCAGGAGATTCCGAGGCCATCTGTAAGACAACGAGGAAGGCCACCGAGGAGGTTTTAATGGTAAGTCCCTCATAACCCGGATGCTCCTCATAGTGTCCGGGTATTTGATAAGATTTTCCCCGTAAACAGAAAAAGGGCCGAGTCGAATTGTAATCATCTTGGGCAATCGTGATGCTTGCCATTAGGTGAACGTCTCGCTCTTCTCAACACTTACTCGTAGTTGGATAAAAAAACAACGCTGAAACTATAACTGTTTCTTGCAGCTTGAATTGTAGATCTGAGAAATTAATAGATAGATAATTCTTTATTGTGACACCACTTAATATACAAAAATGACATAAAAGTAAAAGAAAGCTTAAAATAAAGTGTTACAATGGGCGGCCTTATCACTAATAGTGATCTCTTCCAGGCAACCTTAGGATGGAGAGGAAATACAGGAATAACAAGACGGGGCGTAATATAAAGATAAAGGTACAATCAAATCAAGACAATAATACATTACTAAATCAAATTAATAATAAATTATAAACAAGAAAAGAAAAATATCTACTAATACATAAAAATACACTAATCTTGTGTACCTAAGTAAGTAAGTATCTCAGAACCAGTGAACCTCTTAATTTAAGTACGACGAGACTTTATTTACCAGTATCTACTTAACTTTAACATCGCGCTACTGTTTTCCTGCCGCTCGTAAATTTCTCAATAAAAACTTAATTTAACATAGTATAAATGCAATTTTTATTCTCAAATCGTCCGCCTTAAACTTTCCAGAGAGAGCCGTTTCTTGCGAGTTATGAGAGCAACGAGGGGAATATTGGAATTTATTTTTATGAACCTGAATCCCCAACCGAGTTAATCTGTTAATATTGAACATTTCTCCCACAAGAGTGAACCATCCCTCTATGCCGTCTAGGGACACGAATACATATTTTAATATCCCAACATTCCATTTCAAAGTAGAGATATTAAACTTTTACTATTATGATGTGTTGTTATGTGTACGTGGCCTAATAATTGTACAATTAAATATTTTTTTAGAGTTCGGGTAACCCACTTCCATGTAAGAGGGCATCGAGTGTCGTCTATACATAGAGTGGTTTAAACGTGGTTCCACGTTGGTACCCACGTGTCGTATTAAGTTGTAGGACCCCGTTTGAAAGGGCTCTGTCGGTTGCACGACTAGCCCGTCCTGCTCGTCAATTACTAACAAAGAAAATTACCTGATCAGTAGTCGTATATTATACATTAGTGTGACAGAACCACACGTAGGTGATATTTTAGCTCATATTTAGATAGTTTAGGGGATCAAGGACAAAAGTAAAAATTTTAATGAATGTCTTGTTATACAATAAAATAGGCATTGTATTGTTGATACATATAACATGGGGGTGGGGTTCTTTATAGGAGTTGCTTGCTTCTAAGCTTCTTATTATTTATATCCGAGGCATTTTTGACGTGATAACGTCTTATAAATTGATGAACGCCGACTGCACGCATGAAAAAGTATAAGTACGACTCATTGTCACTTTACGCCTGAGCCGAGCGTGAAAGCAAGAGCGTGGAGCAAGCGATAGAGAGGCACGATCGGCCTAAGCGTTCGGCTTGTCTTATGACGTTATCACGTAAAATTATCGTCCGTAAATCGACTTGACAGACAACTATTTTTTTAAAGGTACGGAGTGACTGTACCTTAAAACTTTTTTGACTTTGGTTTTTGAGTCTCATATGTTCCATTTTACTTGCTCTATACACTCCTCTTACACTAATTACAGTAATGCTTCACTGCAGAATATGGTGCGGTGGTAGGTACCAAGACAGTCTAGTGCAAAAGAGGTGGAGGGAATATTGTTCAACACTGTCTCCTCCCGGAGTAAGAGTGTACATGTACGATTCATTATAAATACTCTTAACAAAAAGTAAGTAAACGTTTGCACACCGTAGAAATACGAATACGTATCGAGCTATTTATAATGTTCTTGTATTTGCATGATTTTTCAGTAAAAAACCGTTTGCACTTTTTACATCCATTATGCAATTCACAAGTCACGCGATGTGTGAAGTAGGGCACTAATAAGTTTCAGACTTCTTTAACATATTGATATATTTATATAAAACAATAAGGCCCTAATGGAATCCAATTTTTTACATTACTTTCGCAAGCATTTCTTTCTATTTCCTTCGAATATTATAAATAATATAAATAGTAAAGCTGAAGATGCATAAATGTGAACACGTTATTTTTCAAATCTATATCTATACGTACGTGTATATTATAAAGACGAAAGATTTGTGTTTTTGTATGTTTGTAACCAACAAACTCAAAAACTACGGGTCCGATAAGTCAAAAATTATTTCACTGAGGAACTTAATGCTATTATTATTATATATTTGAATCATCAACGTCATCATCCATCACCACACGGGTAAATACGCGGAGCGCAGCTAGTTATGTATATATTTTTTTCTATAATATCGAGGAAAAAATAGTAATTACATACGTCAAAATTAATCTATTAAACAGACACAGATATATAATAATGCGCGCTTATTCGGGATAACATGCTTGTTGTTGAATTTAGATTATATTTAGATTTCTATTTACAAATATGTAATGTTTGTTTACTAATCTATACTAAAGTACAGATAAATAAAATTGGAGTCTGTTTGTAATTCCAAATTAGGCTTTTAACTAAATTCATATGAAAGTATCTACCTATTCATATATATATATAATATATATATATAGTACTAGCGATTGCCCGCGACTTCGTTCGCGTGGTAGGCCCGGACTTTGGCCGGTTATTTTATGTAAGATGACAAGGTACCTCTATATATATGAACTGCGGATGAGTAACTAAGGCTGCTTTTATATCATCAATATCATCACCCATGACCACGCGGGTGAAACTGAGGCGCGCAGCTAGTATAATAATTTAAAAACAAATTTTCAATAGTTATTTAGTAATGATGTGTCTTATTTTATATTTATGACCGAGGTGACGCCTTGAGGAGACGGATTGTAATTCCTCTGCCAATCAGAATGCGGATTGTTAGAGGCGAGAAACCCTAAACTACTTTGTGGTAAGCTTCATGTGCATGAGGCCGTCTTGATACCACCTCAGTGTCCGATATTCTGCGCGAAACATTACTGTGTTAGGGTGTGACGGACACTGAAGCAAGTGCAATTACTGAGCAACTGAGACTTAAAAACCCGTATATCTTGGTGACGAGCGCTGTGCAATGGTACGCAAAACTACAGTTCTGAGCTTCGGGCACTGCAACTGTCACGGGCAAATGTAGTGCTTAACGTCAGCCGGACGATTTGCCTGTACTCTCACTTAAAAAGCCACTTCGTATCACGCTAGTATTTAGGCTTTAGCGCACCAGACGCGGGAGATGCGCGGTGCGTTCCGTCGACGGGCCCGCGCGTATTGTATTACATCGAAATGTAGCAAATACGACTCATCGAATACAAGCGCGGGACCGATGATGCCGCCGTAGTACGTCTTTAACATTACGTAGGTACTAACGTAAATGTTTACCGGCCCACATAAAGATGTCGGTTGGCAGACCCGTTCGTAGGTGACCGTAAGTGTAGGTACATGCCATCGTGGCTATGTTGTATGTACCTCTACTCATATACTTAATTATATACCTACCTATATAATATTAAGCCTTAGCTAATGCCCTTCAATAAAAGTATGATACAGTAGCAATACATGTAATGCCATTCCTTGAGTTAAGACATAAGTCTAACAATGAAAATCTAATGAATTGTAACTAGCCTAAGCCTTATAGTATTTGTCTGAAATTATTATAAAGTGTAAAATACTAGTTATCTAGGTGCTGTAAACTTATTTATCTTTGGTTCAATAAAAACATTATTATTATTATAAACTTTTTCACGGCTTTGTTATCCGGTCCTTTACAAAGGCATAAGTGGAGCTATAGCCAACACTTGAGGCCTGTTTGGTATAAAAATACAAAGTAGTATATAAAACAGAAACTTTTGGATGGGTGGTGACATGGTATGTCTATAATAAAAATGGGTAAAATGGCAAGGCTATTGATATGATTGTATTAGTGATAAGACGATAGTGGGCTATGGAAGAGACTACGGAACCTGCAAATTTCAGACTCCTTTTAAATTTTTTGGGCAGGTATAGTGACTTGCCACCCACTAAACGGGCCCCCCATAAATGTCACCATGAATGGTGACAGAAGGGGCAACGTTGGTGTGGATGGCTAAAGGGTGTCGAGAGGTGTGCTGCGGTTTCACTAGCGCGCTACTACCGGCGTTATGCCGTTTAATACTACATATTATTATTATATATATGTCTCTAATTAATTAATTTATTATTAGATGTAGTTAAGATTAGCACTTGACTATAAAATCCTCGAAAACTTATATAAATGTCAAACAAAAAGTATTGAAAAAAGTATAGTGGGTTCTGTATGAGCAAGGATGATGTTAAAAAGTATTATGCTGCCCAATTCTCTGGTCACGTGATGTACAATTGTAATTAGTCCCACATTTATAATACGAGTAACACACGCATCGCAAATATCATGCTTGCGGTTAATACTACGCAAATTACTTTTCGGTGCAGACATAACTTTTGGATAGTTATTTTGATATTGCATACAGATTTGGCTTTAGTAATGTACAATTAAGAATATTGTCACACATGGCATGGTCAGTGATAATGCTGTCGAAGGTGGTATTACACTATAGATTTAGAATAACAACTGGCTCTCAAGGAACTGGAACACACTGTTAGGTATACTTGGCGACAGATTTTCAAACTCAACGATGGTAGCTAGCCGGGCGGACACCAGAAGTGCCCTACTACCATGACAATGAATCTGAAACCACATTCATTATATTTTGAATTGCTATGACCAAAACCATAGATCAAATATGTACCTAACTACTACTTACATTATAATTTATTTATCCACCGTTGTGGGCACGATGGGCATGCCCACAACCCTAAAAGACTTGTGACATCAGCGTCACACTTTCATATTCGGCAGGCTGATGATATGACGTTTTATAACCAATGCCTTTATAAAATATACACAACCTGGATATCGATTAAATTATTAACGTTTTCGCGAAAAAGAACGTAAGCTTGCATTGTAATTTAAGTAATCACCTTAATAAAATCATTTAATGTAAAATGTATACTACAATTTAATTTGACATCATTAAGTTATCCTTTGTAAGTAGTTGTTCCCAGCGAAATTACATAGCAAGAACATGTTATATCTGCGGGTAAAGCGCAGTGCATTGCCATTGCTTTGAAGTGTTATACCCAGTCCAAAAACATGAATCACCCTGGACTATTATAGGCAAGCGTGACGCTTAACATCAGGCGTGCGTCTTGATACAATATCCATTATGAGAGAGTTTATACTCCGACGCGTACTTGAACACAACCTTTTTCTAGCCTGAATCCGTGCCTGAATATGTTAAAACTGTTGTTTTAATGGAACAACCGGAAACAAACCTTACAATATTCTTCTTCACGCATACGACATTAAGGAGACGTATTGACATTAGAAGTATTGAACTAGGTACTCTTCCTTACAGGCTAATAATATAAATTAAGCTCTCTCTACAAAGAAATAATAAGTATTTCTTTTTTTTCATTACCATAGTACCTGGATGAGCCTTGCTCGAACCTGACCTGTACTTTGTTTGGTGTTGCATAACACCACCATCTATTGTCAAGTAGCTTTAGTGTTGCTGTGTCGGTAAAACAGTTTATTGTAGTAGTTTTTCAGAATTTTTTTGCAACAAAATTGCCTGAAAACATGGATAAAACGACGGTTTTCCAAAAATTAAACCTTCCCAGATCGATTTATCGCCCCCGAACCCTTGCATACCAAAATTCATGAAAAGTGAAACTTCCGGTTTCGAGATTATCATTAGAATCATAGGTATATCTGCAATAACTGCTCGTTTAACGGTATTAGATCTGTTACATATATACAGAACATATATAGTAGAAAGGTTTAATTTATTATAATTATATATTATATATTATATAAGCATGTTTAGTTATACTGTAAGCCTCAGATTAGGCGGAGTAAATGAAAATAAGAAAACGTTCAGATCATCATTAAGTGCCTGTCAGAAATCAAATAGCTTGTCGTGTTTTGCGTTTGTTGCTATGAGTACGATATTAATCCTATTATCCTTTAATATTATAAACGTGAAAGTTTGTATGTATGGATGTATGGATGTTTGTTACTCTTTCACGCACAAACGGGGGGGCTAATGTTGATGAAATTTGGTATGGGGGTAGATGAGGCGCTGGATTAACACATAGGATACTTTTCATCATCATCATCATCATCATCCATCACCACGCGGGTGAAACCGCGGGGCGCAGCTAGTATTTCATAATATTATAAACGTGAAAGTTTGTATGTATGGATGTATGGATGTTTGTTACTCTTTCACGCACAAACGGGGGGGCTAATGTTGATGAAATTTGGTATGGGGGTAGATGAGGCGCTGGATTAACACATAGGATACTTTTCATCATCATCATCATCATCATCCATCACCACGCGGGTGAAACCGCGGGGCGCAGCTAGTATTTCATAATTATACTTTACAACTTGTTGAATGTTCATTTCTGATATGTTTAAAAGTGTACACTTAACCCCATTTTGTAAGTGCGTATAAGTATTTCTAGCTATAAATCATCGATAGTAAATACAAACATGTATGTTTGTCGTTAAGCTAATATACATATTAGCATATCAACTACCTACAGGTTGGTATGATTTTAATAAAAAAACCTTTCTGTATTATCCAGTAGCGTTTTTCTTTATTCCATGCAAAACCCTGTGCATTTCGATAAAGTCATTGAAAACTGAAATATACACGGAGTCGACCAAACTTTTTTGCGAAAATAAAATAGAAGCACGAAATTCAGAGCAGAAAACTCTTTTATGATATCTATATGTTATTTTTATCGTACATCTATTATGTATTGAGCGTCAATTACCTGCAGGCTTGCGTTGCGATGACAGCACACTTGTTAATACATTTATTTTCGGTTAGTATAATGAACCATTCACGTAAAAGCCTTTTCAGAAAAAAAACGTATGGAAGTAGGTATTTTCCTTTGTGGATGGCGCGGTCGTTACACCATGTTATGCACAATGAGGTAACTGTGAAATCGTAACTGAACTCATTGCAAAGCCGCTTCTTTCTCGCCTTTACACACACTCAAACAAGTTCAGTTGGGAATGTAGGTATTATATGAACTTCCATGTCCAACTAGACTCTAGAGTAAACGACAGGCTTGTTGGCACAGTTGGTAGAACCCCTGCCTTCTGAGCCGCTGCCCCACGTTCGATCCCCGGACAGTTCAAACATTTGTGTGCATGAACATGTCTGTTTGACATGTGTCTTGGTGTTTATACGTATGTATATCAGTCTTCAGGTTACCGTAGTACAGGTCCTGCCAAGTTTGGGACCTGAAGACCTTTATGTAAATGTTGTTAAAAAAATAAAACGTACTATTATTTTACTATATATTGCAAGTAGTACGATTAGACACAAATACTGCCCCAGACATGAATAGAACATGTCATTTCATATATACATATATATATATATATATATATATAGTATTTGTGTCTAATCGTACTATATATATATATATATATGCCCGCCTCATTTGTGGTGCCGCCCTTACACCATCGCAATGACCACGATATATATATATTATGAACCGATTTTGATGATTCTATTTCAGTTACCTGCGGCAACATTGCGTATCGTGGTCATTGCGATGGTGTAAGGGCGCCACCACAAATGAGGCGGGCTGCTGAGGGTTGGAGGCCTCAGTGCGAGAGGAGTGCCGGTATTATGGTGAGCCTCTAGGTATCCGTGGTAAGAATCTAACCTACAATAATTATGTAATCTTGTGGATATTCTTTGATCTTGCAGTGTAACAACCATTCTGACCTACACTGGATTGCTAAATTAATACGAATACAAGAATAGTGCCTACACTAAGTAAAAGGAACGTACTAGAAATAAATATAGTTATAATAAATAAAAATACATAACCTGGCGAATTCACACTTAACAAGTCCTGAAAGGTCAGTATGTTCAGCAGGTTACACACGTTCAGTCAGCTTCTGCATTTGATGGAGGCTTAAGTTCTTGTTCTGCATTAGAAGTCCGCTCAACGCCTAACGCGCTTTGATTGCATCGTCAGGGTGAGAGTACTTGACAACCCAATACCCTCGGATTGCTAGGAAAATACAAAAAAGAAAACATTATATCCTGGGTCATGACTTCAGGAATGTGATTGACGATAAGTTGGTGGGTGATTTCTCGAGTCCAAATCATTATTCCACCTTTTTGTCAATTGTTAACGACACGTTACGTTTACGCAATTATTCGTGCTAGGCCCAGAGGTGAAGAATCATTTTGCAAATATCATTAATATATGTACTTAGGTATATGTATATGGTGTTCATTAAAACCTTTATAACCATGCTGTAGTGTTCACCAATGTTCATGTAACGTCGGCAGCGTAAGGCGGATGTTTGTGAGCGCCGCGTCCGTCGGTGGCGGACAGTAGCTAAGTGCTCTGTCGGAGCCCGCTTACGCGTGATGGATTGCACAACCGTTTCTATAACGCTGTCCCATTTAGTCTTAACCTTAATGATGTGCCACTACACCCGCACTGAAATACTTGGACATATTAATGACCACGTTTGTCTTACGTTACACGCTTTTCGTGCACAAATGTCGCCTTGTTACAAGGAAATCCGGTAACGTAAGTAGACGCCATAAATTTGACCGAGGACAGGATGAAAAGCGAAGACAACAAATTCAGAATGAAAACCAAAATAGATAGATAAGCAGCGCGGATTGTACAAAATATTCTTGCTGATGGTACTTACACATATGGTACAATTTTTTTTACTGAAAATGGAATTGACTTCGACAAGCTATTTCCACTTCTTGGTGTTGAAGTCGGTTCCATTTTTCGATAAAAAAAAATTTTCACCATTTTATTTATCTGCAAGTTACGGGATCGATTGTCAATGATAATATAATCAAGATAAATCAACACTTTTCAGTTCTGCTTTACCGTTAGAGTGCTTTCCGTTACAAATAGACGAATTTGAGTGTAACTCAAAAACTGTTTGACCGAATTTGATGAAATTTAGATAGGACCTCGGAAGTAATACTCCAAACAAAAAATTTGTAAAAACAACAAATGTTACAAATAATTTTGAGAATCGGTTTAGAAATGGGGAGAAATCGGCTACATACACACGAACATATAACCTCCTCTTTTTTGAAAGTCGGTTAAAAATACTTATATTATATACGCGAAAGTTTGTATGTATGGATGTATGGGTGTTTGATACTCCTTCACGCAAAAACTACTGAATGGATTTTAATGCAATTCGTATGTTGATAGATGAGGTGCTGGAATAACATATAGGATACTTTTTCATAATCATCATCATCGTCATTCATCACCACGCGGGTGTTACCGCGGGGCACAGCTAGTATGATATATGTTAGATAAACAGTATCTTGTAGAGGGGTCCAAACATTCCACTATATGTTTAAAAAAGTCTTAAAAATATAAGGTAAGTAATTAACTATAATAATATCCTTAATTAAAATATATTGAAATGAATATTATGGCAATGGTTAATATAAAACGTCTTAATATAGCTAGCTGCAATCCGCGGTTTCACCCGCGTGGTGATGGATGATGATGATGACGAATCAAAACATAAAGCCTATGTTACTCAGGGATCGTTTCGCATTCTAATGGTGAAGAATTTTATAAATCGGTTAAATAGTTTTATAATGTATTCATTACAAATATACAAAAATACTATGAAATCTTTCTTCTTTGTTATATTATTATTAGTATGTTTAGTTTATTTATTATAAAAAATCCACAGCCCTTAACTAACAAAGTTTATATATGTATCTTATACATATGGCCAATAATGGCTTTACACCTTACTAACTAAACTTATAAGACTTATAAGAGATGACAGTCATAGTAGTCTACTGTAACTAAATATGGTAGACCTATTAAAGATAAACTATATGAAGCGATTAATTTTTCAAATAGGGAGCATGTGTGTAGGTATATATGTGTGAGTGTGCGTGTTGTACTTACACTGTGAAGAGCTTATGCTTGGATTCAGAATCTCAAGAATGTCACGCTTATACCTTGGTCTACTGTTACAAAACAGCTCAACTGTCTCATTATTTTTTTATTATAAACCTTCTGTAATCTACTGACGATTGCATTTTATAAATTAACATTAACGTTTTTTAGATTACAAATGCAAAAGTTTGAGAGTGAATAAGCGAATGAAAGAGCGCGTGAGATTGTATGTGAGAGAGTGTGTGTGTTTGTTGCTTTTCACGGTGCACTAGCTCAAAGGATTTGTCTATAGTATGAAATGGAAACCTGGATTAACCTATATGTTACTTTTATATCCCGATTCAACAGGCAGTTTACTTCCCGTGACCTAATTACACGCTAATGAAGCCGCGAACTGAAGCTTGTACTCGTATTTTATACAAAAATAAACTCACTACCTTCTGTAATACATATAGGTTATAAAATGACTCTAGAAGATAACTTATCTAAACGCCTTCCTTTACAACGTTATTTTATTTTGCTACGATCATCAATCGGTAAATTCCTTTTTTACGATATGGCTCGAAGATCGGTTATCGCGCGTTTCTTTCCACAGTTTACCTCAAAGTATTTTCTCACAAAACATCTCGCGGTAGATTGATTTGTGGGAACCAATATGCGCTCACAACCTCCGCCAAATATTGCCGAACACTTTCTTCGAAAATGTTTTTTGTCCGGAACTTTGTCAGATTTTTCTCAACTTCAAAGACCCTTTGCTCCAAATTACAATTACAAATTACGGCTCTTGAAAAATGTTTAAAAGCGTTCCAAAATTAACAGCGTAGTTTGATTCGGAGTCTTTTTTCTAAGACGATATTTTAACCTAAGTACTAATATATTTTTGTTTTAAAATAATGATCCCGTTTTATCAATTTATCCATCAGTAGTTGCATCGGTTCACACTTTTAAGTATGTGTTTATGGATAAAATGGGCTATGACGTACCTAACCAATTTACTTATAAAGACTTCACAAGAAATCATCGACTTTTTTTATTAAAACTTTATTTTAAATAAGCTTAAATCATCCTACCTATTTTTAACAAAGTGTGGTGCAATATGTCTTTCACTTACCACACATATATATTACTAAAGGTTTTAGCTAGCTAGAGTTTTATGGCATGCCTACCTGTTACTAAACTCCTTCGGCCTTATTAATAAAGTTAGAGTAAAGCAAGATTAACTATAGTATTTAGACTGGAGTAAACAATTTCATTATTAATAAACACAGAGTAAGTAATGAATAAGCTACTCCGACTCTACTCTCGGAGTAAAAGTTATACCTAGGGGCTACCTAGTATAGCGAGAGAGTAATAGTGTCAATGGCGTAATAATAATTGCATATCTTTGATTTGTTTACCTCGACGCGTCTGTTTTGTGGTGTTTTCTGGTAAATCTACACTAATATTATAAAGAGGAAAGTTTTGTGTTTTTGTATGTAACGAACAAACTTAAAAAATACTGGACCGATTTGATATATACTTTTGCCGTTACAAAGCTACATTATAACTGAGTAACATAAGCTATATAATATTATCAAAAAAATTGGGGAGCCGTACCTATGAAAACTTCGATAGTGTAAACCAAGGTGTGAAAAAATACCAAAACAACATTCTTACATCACGTACGGTGCGGTAACTATTGACAATAAAGCAAAGAGATGTATCGCAGTTTTATAGAAGAAGGCAATGTCTACAAAAATGTATGCAATGCCATATGTCTAACTGTTACATTTGTGTCCGTTTAAAATAATTAAAAATTCGTGTTAAAATAATGCAATATTAACACCGGTACTACCTGAGTTAGGATCGGTTTGTGGCAGAAAACAATTTCTTTTGTTTATTTGTTGTTAATGTTTTTTTTGCTACATATACAATTTTGTCTAACTAGGCCACATTTTTCGTTCTTTGTTGTAAATCTTTGTCTACTCTAATAATGAAGAGGAAAGATTTGATAGTTTGTTTCTAACGGATAAAAACAAAAACGACAAAAAAAATGTTCTCCAGTAGTAAGCTATCTTATGCCTGAGTAACATGCGCTATATTTAACTCAGACCACAACACAATACAAATCACCTTGAATGACATCTCAAACCAACTTTTCAGGCTCAAAAAGCTTCAAAACTGTCTTTATAATGATGATGTTGCTGTCAAAAGACGTTGGGTTTGCTCTTTTATTTGTTCGTTTTGTTTTTTAATGCAAGGGTCACCATAGCATAATCGCTACTCCCGGCGTAAGGAACGCTTTGTTAGTCTGAGTTTACTCCGTGTTTATTAATAACGTAGTAAGTCCAAAGCTACTCTTTGGCTAATCTGGTATTAACTACTCCAAGCGCAAGTGTGGACTAAGGTGGGAGTAGGCCATTTTTATTAATAAGGCCGCTTGCGTATTTCTTTTTGGTACGAGTAGTATATGTCCGGTACGACACGGATTATAAGAACGTAATAAAGCCTCGATGATCGTTTAACAGGAAGAAAACTCCTACCACACTGCAACATGCTGATGCTGATGCTGATGAACAGCAAAATGCTGGCTTTATTCCTTAGTCACCTTTTACAGTCTGTCAATGGGAGAATATGTAACATTCCTGAATTCTTAAGCCGGCATATATCGTGCTGCATTGTCATTGTCTGTCCTTATTACTTTTGTTTAGTTGAATAAACTTATGAATAGTACCTGGTTTAATTAGGATGCTAGGTTGTATTACAAAGTACTATCGTTCATGTCTGTTATTTGAAACAACTGTATGGCACTATTTTGTTGAATACTCTTTTGTTTTAGACATCATACTCATATATTATTGTTACTTTTTTGTTTCCTCGGTGCCAATTGGAAACCAAAAGTAGAAACTGCCTTGTCATTGTTAATTAATCATTTCTAACTGCATTATATTTTCACTAATCTAATAACATATTTTGACACATAAATATTTGACATGCAAACTACTGAGATAACCTAAGCTTATATCGTTATCATTCGGGATAATTCTAATAAAATCATCCCACACACATATCCTATGGACATCCCAAATCTAAATTGGCTGGCTTATATTACTGTTTTATCCTAATATTGTAGGCATTCTTTGATAATAAATATACGCGCTATAAATATAGATACGTACGTTGTCATTTCAATGTTAGGTACCCAGAAATAGTACGAAGAGTTATCAAATATCTGAAATAATTTAGTTGTTCCAATTGAATCTAGTAAACAGTGGAAACTTCACTAATAAATCATGATAGCATTTAGGCCCCAGATACACGAGCAGCTTGAAGCAGTCAGCATGGACTGCTTCAACCTGCAACTACACAGTGAACTACAGTTTTCTACGTACACACATACACAAACCGCTCGAGCAGTCGCAAATGCTTTGGGCAGTTGGCGGTCAAGCAACGGCCAGGCATACACGGCCTGCTCGAGTTGTCGACTGCTCTTGCGCAGTTACCTCCGCCCGCGCTCTTTATTCCACATCGTGCATGCTTCGTACCCCTAAATTGAAATTGTGACTTGATGGTCGAGCAGTTATCAATGGCAGCTTCAAGCTGTTGACTGTAATGACTGCAAGAGCGGTCCGTGTGTGTTGATCACTGGCTTACTGCTCCAGCAGTCTGTGTCCAGTGTATATCGGTCTTATGGGTCTTATTTGTAGTATGGGGGTCTCAGGTTCGATTTCTGCCCGGGACGACACGTTCCCATGATGATTATGTCCTGCACATTGGTTTGATTAGATTAATTATTTAATTAAACACCACAGTATAAGATTTAACTTCAGAAACGGGATATTTACCATGTAGTATTTATTTTGAGCCCTACTCGTGAACATGGCGCATGCAACTGTGCCGAAATATCGAGAACTCACAATTAATACAATACATGGTATATATACCGTTTCTAAAGTTAACTCTTGCATTAGCGACCATGTCACTTTAAAAACTTTACCACAGTACGAATACATTACAAATGAAAAATTACGAAACCGATGTATACAAAAATATTTTCTACAATTAAATACTTAAAATTAATAGTCTTACAAAAGACGGTCTTATTGTTTAGTTAGAGCGACCCTTTTCAGTCAACCATGCACGGAAAGAAATGAGGCATAAACTTGTAGTTGTATTATGTGGTGTAAAAACCAAAATACTTAGCAAGATTCAAGAAAGTAGTTAAAATATATAATTACATTAAACACAATATTTCTAATATAATCTTTAATAGTTTATAAAGAAAAATTATACTCTTCCCATAAAAGATTTCGTGTAACTTTCACTGTCACTGCACCGTGCTTGTCACTTCAATAACTATATTGATCTTAAGGTGCTGTCATATCATGATGCTGATAAAAATGAGGGTTTTCAAAAAACTGCTTTTAAAATTAAATCACTGCATAAACAGTATATAATATAGAAAAAAATAAGACTTCTAAGTACACATTGACGGAATTAAAAATGTATTTGAATATACTAGAGTACATATAAACAAGTACAATTTGAAAATATTCAAACTGACTTCCATTTTATTCAGTTATTGAAGTGTTACTCAAAAACTACTTGACCGAATTTGATGAAATTTAAATAAGACCACACGGGAAGCACCAGCTTTCAAACGAAGTATTTTGAGAATCGGTTCATTCAGTCGAAAGTTATGAAGTAACAAACATAAAAAATACAGTCGAAGTGAATACCTCCTCCTTTTTGGAAGTTTAATTTCACTTATAAATCAGTTTTTCTCTTAATTCATTATTGTATTTGCCATGAAACACATATCATAAATTAGCAATTTTTAATACACAGACATTGATGGATTTTTTTTAATTTAAAAGTACATATTATATTTTTATGAATTTTGTACGTATTACGAGTTGCGTTTCAAGTAAAGGAAATTGAACGTAGCCAAGCGCTAAGCTGACAGCGCCTTAAGTCGCATTAGCTCAGTCATCAACTAGTTTGTTTTTCTGAATTTTACATTATAATATCTAAACATAACAATGATTGCTACACGGTGTTCCCGACCGATAACAAAATAGGCTCTTACTGAAAAGTCCTACTAATACCCTGATTGGTACCACAATGTATAAGATACTTACGTAGAGATTTCACTACAGCGGCCCGAGCACGAAAATCTGTTTAAGTGTAACGTAATTGCATCGTTAACGTATTTAGTCACTCTGTAAAGTATTTACATAGTAACGTTTATTTCTCGTAGTAACATATTGTCAAACTGTCATTTATCTAGAACAATAGTGGCACATGTAACTAATAGTCTTTACTGAATACGTAAACAATACGATAGCGTTACATTTAAGCAGATAATCGCGCTCGGCCCACAGATTCCTATTAGAGTGCATACCTATGGCGCTTAGTCAACTGTAAATACGACCAAAGCATAATCTGAACAAATATTCTCTTCTGTTGGAACTGACTGGACCCACTTCACGCACGGAGCACGGTATATCCTTCGAAATAGAGGAATATTTATATAGAACATAATAAACCAAGTGAATAACAACTGTTCTCATAAAACAAAAACCGCAATTGAGACTACGAAGGTTGGTAGTGTAAATGTGCATAACATAAGGTCAGCAAAAAAATTATTTCTAAATGCACCATAAAAAAACTGCGGGTCGTACTCGCGCACGAAGGGTTCCATATCACTATCTATAAATCTTCCGTATAACAGGCATGGGTAATTTGGTTGCCCTTTTTTACGGAAATCTTCGTCTGCGAGTCCGACTCGTACTTGGCCAGTTTTTTAGTGTTTTTGTTGGAGCGGCAACAGAAATACATCATCTGTGAAAATTTCAACTATCTTACTATCTTCATTACTACTACATTCATATTATAGTCTCATTCGGGAAGTCGCCTCAATCTCCCACTCAGACAGGTTGTTAGTTTTTATAGAAATCTTTTTATTCTACTTGAATATTTCGTAAAAGCAATCATGTAACCTTCTTCACTACCTAAATATTCTAGTAGTAACCACCCGCTCCATCAATGGGAAACGAATATGCGTAACTAATTTTACAGTGCATGTGCTCGAAAAGATTTTCCATACAGTCAACTCGTGCGGAAATGGGCACTGGTGCTTTTTATTTTTATTTTCTCCTCGCTTAGCAAATACATGCGCCTTGACTTAGTTCAACAGTTTAAAATGGCAAGACAAGTTTCAATAGGAGCGCTTCTAAAATGGCCAACATCTTTTACAAAATTATGTTCAAAAAGATCTAGATAATGAGCAGACGAAAAAATCGTGTCTTATCTATGTGTTTTTACGACATTAAAAAATATAAAAAATAATGAAGTTCACTTCACCTAATTTAATAAAGTAAAACTTGAAAATTAGGAAATATAATATTAGAAACAACATTTCTTTTCGTTTTCAGTCTAAGGTAATAAATAAGTCAAATCTTTGAGCCAGGCGCAGAATAACTTTTCATTAGCAAGCTTAATTTATATTATAATAAAAAAGTAGGATAATAAACTGATATTTATGAATTCAGATAGAGAGAAAAATAAAGATATTACATCAAAAAATTTGAATGTGATCAAAATAATAGCACCGGACAAGTCAGAATTTGATTAATGGACAGGGAGTTCTGTAGCTACAAGCAACAAAAAGATAAATGGGATTGAAGGAAAAATCTTTGGATGTAGTTAAAAAAAATGTTTTATAATAGACTTGTGCCCTGGAATATTTAAATATTCATTCTTCAGGATGTGTAAGGCTTGTAGATCTAATATATATATATATATATAAAGTATTGTACTAATTGTACTAAACTAATTGCTGATATAGAAATACAATCTGTGGCTAACTTTTTATCAGTTATACCTGCCAGAAACCTCGGTCAGGCTGCGGCGTAGATTTGCACGTAGGTCGCATGGCCGTATTGTGGTCGCAAAATTAAATATTGCTTTTTCATGATTAATTATTTAGTTTTTAGTAGGTATATAAAACATAAACATAATTTTGACTGAACTTGGAAGAAAAAAAATGTAGGTAAGAAGACGTAAAATTACCTACTGAACATGAATATGACGTTTTTAAAAAAGAAACAGATTTCGTTTTAAATGTAGTATATGGATAAAATAGAGCCCGAAGCTCCTGACTATAAAACTTATTATCCAAGATGGCAGCTTGATCTCTCAATATCATATAAAACTAAGGTCTCGATTGACTGGTCAGTGCGTATGAACTTCTATGGTAGAGCTAAAATTAGGAATTATACACGTATTTTTAAATTTTTTGCAATTATACCCATAAAGTTCAGAAATAATATAAGGAAATAATATTTCTAGTGCAATTTACTCAAAAATTGGTAAAAATAAACTTGAATGAATATAATGCAATTTATGTACATATTATTTTTAAACACAACATAAGAAACCGTCACACCTATATTATGCCTATACCTCGCGAATGGATAATCAGTGGTGTTTTAAACACCTGCGTTTCGCCTGATATATTTTTGGTCCCATGTAATAGAGGGTGAGCCTATTGCCATCTACGGGCCACTGCTCCAGACTCCGGACTGCTATTGAGAATTTCTTTGTCAGATGATCTCTACAACTGTTAAACCCGGGGTCCAATTCAAGACCCCGAGATTACATAACGGCGCTTCCACCACTACACCAAGATGAGCGAAGCCGCTGGCAGGTAAGCTAGTCTATATATGTTTAATTGAATCTCTATTTCCCTTGGTCATCACATTACGCGTGAACGGATGGAACAATTGCGCTAAATATTTTTTCGTGGTGATAATTATTGTCAGGAGAAGGTTCTGAATGAAAAACCAAGAAAAGATGGAAGGCCAAACCTACTACGCGAATGAAGTTGCGGGCAGCCGCTAGTAAATAATATAATATAGCTGCATTTAAAAAAGGATATGATTATATATAACTAGCTTTTACAGCAGTTAGGTCTTGACAGTACTTGATTTGTAGGGCACAACTAGATTGCCATATTATAATTTGTATATTTTTTCAACATCCATATTATACGACGATGTACAAGATTTTCTAGGCAATTCATAAGCCGCGAACTGTAGTGTTAAGTTATTCCAATAAACATAACAATATAAAGATCAAACGAAATAAAACGATTTCATAGCAACGCAAGCATAACAAATCCCGCGAACATATTTCTTCGGTTAAGAGAGTAGATACACGCGAAACTTAGTTTTAAAGCTGCTTATTATTCCGAAATTATACCGACATAACAACCGAAAGCAATCCGAGTTTTAATGTTTTATTTCCTTTCTCTAAGTTTATACTTAAGCCTCCTTGTTATATCAAGAATACTCTCATTTCATGTTATGTAGACACGATAACATAGGAATGGACACTGTGTTACGGTAATTTTGGCTCCAGAGGTACAAATAAAAAACATTTGCTTTTCAAACACAATATATCATATCCAGACACATATTGCTTTAAAGACATGTTAGTTCTTGGGTTCCATTTAAATCTCATGCTTATTAATTAATAGTGATATGCAATGTTTTTCGCCTATATTAATGGACTCATACGGTTGCCATTTTGCCATTCTTCAAGTTCTAAGTAATATGCTCTTTACATCGATTGAGATTTTTATTCAAGTAGGTGGTGGTCAAAGTAAAGTACTGCAAGTAAGGCTGCCACGTAAGTACTTTTTCTCTTTATATGTGAGAAAAATCTCACATATAAAAAGTAAGGCAAAAAAGTAATTTGAGTTGTATGCGAAAAAAAATGCCTCGCGAGTCTTTGAGAGGTATATTAACTTTTGAGAAATTATTACTACGTAGTAATAATAGCTCGATGATATTAACTTTAAAAATTATTCGACCGCACTCTCTTTATCTTCTTAGGGGTGAAATTTCTAACTATATTTCCTTATTAGATGCTTAAAGCTTAAAAGACATTAACTCTCCAAATTTCAAGTGTAACACCCCAACAGCTTGGGCTCAACATTGAAGAATCCATCAGTCAGGACCTATCATATACTATCTTTTTTGAACTACATATTAAAGACGAATAGTATTTCATAGAAGACTGTGTGCAATTTTACAGTTTAAATCCCTAAAGTAATAATATAGCTCACGGAATGAATAAAAATAAGTTGGCTGTAATAAACGTTTCAATTACACGGGAAACATTATTTAGTAACCAAAGGTACTTAAGTAGTACTTCTAAGTATTTAAATAAAAATTGTAATGTAAACAAGCCAGTTCCTTATCGCTTCTTCTAATTTTTTTATTTTTATTTGGATACGTCAAGGTGGTGCCTAACATACATTATATAACAGATAAATGCATGTGCGTTCAAAAAAAAGGTCCCGTTTAAACAAGTGGTTTTGAATTTGAATTGGATTTATTAAGAAGTATAGATACGGCCTCAATACTGTAAGTTGTATAGGTATGGAATTTCCAACATTAATTACAAGAAGAGCTAATATGTTGCAATTTTAGAAAATAAAGTTACAGCCGCACGGGGAATCGAACCCTCGTCGTGTGACACGTGTCAGACGGCATGACCGCTAGGTCAAGGAGGCCGAGTTAAGTCCGAGTGTCGAATTTATCGCTCTATCTAGCTATGAGCAGGTACGCAATTCTACTGTATTTTTTATGTTTGTTACCTCATACCTTTCGACTGAGTGAACCGATTCTCAAAATTCTTTTTGTTTGAAAGCTGGTGTGGTCCTATTTAAATTTCATCAAATTCGGTCCAGTAGTTTTTGAGTTGCACTCCAATAACTGAATAGAATGGAAGTCGGTATCAAAATTTTGTAATTGTACTTGTTACACACTTTTATTTTTCGTATCAATGACAACGTATGTACTATTAAAATTTAACAAAATATAAATAATAATAATAATACAGTCTACAGCTTTTACAAAACAATCCTTGAGTTGGCAACATAAATGTCATCTATAGTCGATACTCGATCTCTCTTACCTATTAAGCTCGTGATTGGCGTTCTCGCTGTCAATTTTAGTTCTACGACTGAGCGCGAGGTGGCACTATCCTTTTTTCATACAATTTTAGCGGCAGTCGATAGCGAGCATCGATTGGTGTCAATGTTGTAAACTAATGGTAGGACTACTGTGACCTAGTAAGTTGTTATATACACCTTATAACAAATAGTTTTGTCTTGCTTGGAGCGAAACTTCCATATCATATTCCAATAACTACTATTATTGATGACAGAGGCCGCCGCACAAACAATGTGCGAGAAAGTATATTCGTCTCGTAAACATCAACGCGTCGTGCTTTGGCGTACTAACTATGAGTTATCTGTGTCACAGTTGCCCTAGATAAATGATAGTTATCTAGGGCATGAAAATAATATTTAGTACTGTTTCACGGTAACGATACGTTACGTTACATTTAAGCAGAAATTCGAGCAAGGCCCAGAGATCTACGTTGGCAACATTCTGAATTTCGGTACCACTGACATAAAATTCTCACTTTAAAGTTAGGGCAGTCCCAGTATTATAGGCATTGCCCCCACATTTAGGTAAATGCATCGTAAAAATTAAAATTATGTTTAATTTAAATAGACTATAGTGGAATCTGTATTTTGTAAATATCTATAATTTTATGTTTTGCCTTGTTTTTTATCACATTTATCTATATAATATATATAAAAGAAGATGTCCTGAGACTGACTGACTGATTGACTGACAGACTGACAGAGAACGCACAGTCTAAACCACTGATCGTAGAAACTTGAAATTTGGAGGGTGTATTGTCCTTGATGCGTAGAAGTGTACTAAGAATAGGTTTTTCGAAATTCTATACCTAAGGGGGTCAAAAGGGGTGAAAACGTTTGTATGAAACTCCTTTGTTTTTGAACTTAAAGTTGTGAAAATTTGTATTTGGATAGGTCATTCAAAATAAAAAAAAATGTTGTACGCATTTTTTTTGGATAGTTGTGGTTTAAGAGGGTGAAATGGAGGGGTGAATGTTTGTATGGAATGTTTTTTGTTTTCGAACATACAGTGGTGAAAATTAACATTTGGACAGTTTAAAGTGATGATTTCAATATTTATTGACAGGGTTGACTTAAGGGGGTGAAACGGGGGATAATTTTTTTCAAAAGTTCTTTGTTTTTGGAGCTACAGTGATGAACATTGATAGCTGGATAAGGTAATTTAAAATAAATATTGATGGGTTCAATATTTTTGTCAGGGATGACTTAAGGGGGTAAAACGAGGGATGTAAAAAACTACTACATATTATAAACTGTAGAGGTCAAATTTCTGTACAATGAAAAATATGCTAAAAATAAGTTCAAATTGTTTGTGTCTCTGTATGTTTGTCTGTCTGTTTGTACGGGTTAATCTCCGAAACGACTTCACCGATTTAAATGAAATTTCGTATGGTGGTAGCTAATATTCCTCATCAACATATAGGATACTTTTGATCCCGGTTAATTAAAGAGTTCCCGTGGGATAATTAAAAACCTGTAATTACCGTATCCCGCGAGGCCATGCGAGCGAAGCCGCTGGCGGGTCAACTAATTCTATTATAAAACATGATAATACTTATAAATATTTAATATAGCAACCGGCACTTAAACAAACATTAACATGATAAATTGGTTGAGTACAGTGATTGCAGTTATAATAGGCTAAGAACTAATGTAGCAAATATTCAAGCTAATATAGCTTTCACATTTTTATTATCTTTTGTACATAAACATACATAAAATACGCAATATGAGATAAATATGTTAAATATAAATATAAAATATATATAAAAAAACATTATTTATTATATAAACATTATATAAACCATAAACTCATAAAAATATGTTTGTTTTGAGGTTATTGATTATAATTATAATATAACTAGCTGGTGCCCGCGACTGCGTCTGCGCAGGATTAGTATTTCGAGAAGCTTAATATCTTCTCTAAGGCCATATCTACCTTTATATTACCAAAATGTCATACAATATGTACATGGTAAAACGCAATTGCTATAATATGATTATATGAGTAAATTTAAATACTTAGTATATCAATAAGTAAACACTATTTTACAGTTCCTACCTACGTTATACAAATATAAAATTAATCACTATGGAAAAAAACTGTCATTACATTTTATCACCTTTGTCGGTATTTGTGTTATATTTCATCACCCTTGACGGTCACCGAGCACTTCTAGTGTTATCGAGCTGTCAAATTGACTTGACTTTTGACTGAGCTATCAGAAACTGACACAAACTTTCACAGAACTGTCATCATTACGATCTTGACGTAGGCGGAGATCTTATTATTTTGCCTTAATTACGCTTTTCACCCACGTGGTGATGGATAATCCAGCACCTCATCTACTCCATACCAAATTTCATCAAAATTGTCCCCGCCGTTTGAGCGTGAAAGAGTTACAAAGATCCGCACATCCATACATCCATACTCACAAACTTTCACGTTTACGAGTATAATATTAGTAGGATTTGCAATAATATAAAAAATGACTAGGTAATTACAATTAGTTTCTTTGTTCGACTGTACCATATATAACCTACACGCAGATAAGCCTAAAAATAGTTTGTGTAGTGTGTCATATACACATAAAGGACGAGCACTGGTTTCTCGTTACAAGTGATCATGAATTTGCAATTTCATTGATATATTCGTTGGTTGATATTTAAAAATACCTCTGCAATGATACCTCATTCGTGGAGAATATGTAAGTATCTTTATTTCAATCACGTACCTAATTATATCTAAATGACACAAATATATCTAAACGCTCGTCAATAACTTATTCACCATGCATTCATGTGAAAACAAAGATTTGTAATTTGTTTTTCATAACATGTTCAGTTTCTTCGTGTGTATTTTTTATACAACTGGGGTGTACTTTTAAATTTCACTTATTGTACTAAAGTTACAGTGTGTGAGATAGTAAGAACTTACATATATCTTTTTATACTGTCATGAGATATGACAGTTGAAATTCCATCCAAAGATCAGAACTGAAGTTCTGCATACCACTTCGCTCCTAAACGGACATTGGTTTTTTTACCCTTTTGTTAGTACCTTTCATAATGATAATAGTACCTTCGTAATGGTACCCTTCGCGCCCTAACCGTAAGCACATGCAGTAATGCTCGCTCTATAGTGCTTCGTGATAGAACATGTAGCAGTATGTAGGTATCCACCAAGACGGCCTCAAGGTGCTCTTGCACACGAGGCCTACCAACTTAGTGAATGTCACATACGACATGCTACAAATTGGATATTGTATATTTTCGATTTTTACTTGGCTCATTCCTTTTGTAACATATATCACCAATACGTGATTTATTTATTATGAAATAATTTGCTTCCAAGCTAAACATAGCAACAGAGCGTTATAGAAAAAAGTACTTAATATTTGTTTGATTTTGACACAGCATGTATAATTTTAAAGTCACGTTTATTGCATATGCTGGACTTATGTATCTGATTTGTAATAAATTGTTGATTAGATCTATAAAAATGACAGCTTTAAGTCACTTTTGCCAGCTCCCGACAGCAACTTACTCGTACTAACATTTACTGCTTACAGGAGTTGTCAAAACTGACAAAACACTTGCATTTTTCAAGATTTGAATTAATTTTTTATTTTAACTGAGATACATAATTGCCCTGGCGATTGTTCTTCTCATCTTCTATGATACGGCGATGAGACCGAGAACATGAATGCATATGTAGTAAAAAAAAACTTTTATTTTGATCCAGAACTTTTGAACACTTCAGTAATCATGGCCACGTGTTGACTGAACTAATTATAACTAAAATTATTTATAAACCAAAAGTATTTTTTTATATTTATCAACTGTCAATTTCTTTTTAAATGTCAGACAAGTATATTGCAGAGTACGTACTTACTGAATCTAAACATTCTGACAGTGTAAAAGCGAGAGAAAACGAGTATTAAAAAAATGCAAATTTCGCTTAATTATAAATTATTTTTGATGACTTTTTTTTCATTTAATAATTCATACTTCAGACATAGAATAGAGCATATAATTTTATCGAAATCGTTTCAGAGCTTTTTTTTTTTTACTATTTAGATTAAGTTTGTACGGATATAGTGTAGAAGTAGGTTTTTGATTTTTTTTCTTCTACATTTTAACTTCATGTTATTTAAAATAATAATAATAATACTTTAATTTTTAGGTGCGCACCTGCTGACACTAGTATACATAATCAATGAATTGAAAGGTGATACCTGCACGTTGTCCACATTGCCCAAGAAGGATGGAGAGAACTGTACTGCACAATTAGATTGTTTAAATCAAGTAAACTACGATGTAAAGACATGGAGCTGTATACGACATGTGGATAAGTTACCCGACTATTATGGGGTTATTAGACCATTTGATACTTATAGCACTGTGTACAACTTGATTATAAATGTTTTGGAACCTGATGAAAATGGCCTATTTAACTTTGAATTGGAATATTTTGAACATATCATAAAACTTAGTATTGCAAACGGATACATAATTACTATACCCGAAGAAGTATACCAAATGACACATCTGACAGAAATTAGTATATCGGGCACCAAAATAGTATCAATAAATTTAAACAAATTTATATGGATGTCAAACTTAAGAGAAATTAAGTTAACAAACAATGCTATAAGTGTCTTAAATATGGATGACGCAAGTAGTACTCAGCTTAGTAATGTCGAAAAGGTTGACATAAGTTGCAACTCCATAGAAATTATACCGCATAATTTCATATCACGTTTTACCCTTTTGCAACATTTGAATTTGTCACATAATATGATTAGCAGTATTGGATTACTTACGTTTGAAGGAGTCGCGCAGTTGAAAACACTAGATATGTCTTACAACAGACTACATGAGGTTGGAAATGCTTTTGCCAGGTTTACAAAGTTAAAAGAACTGTTTATATCTAATAACAATTTAACAACACTGTTAGATTATAATTTTGATTCATTAAAAAATCTAGAAAAGCTTAATGCTAGTTCTAACCATATTAATAATATTGAGAATAATACTTTTCAGCATCTTCTGAACCTAAAAGTTTTAGATTTGAGCTACAACAAAATTAAAGCCATCACAAAACAGTTAGTCATAAATAATGTAAACCTAAATGTTCTTATTCTCATAAACAACCAAATCCAATCAATAGAAGTTAATACCTTTGAAGACATGAATATTACTACATTTTGTATACAAAATAACTATCTCAGAGGAGCAGTTGAGAAGGATACTTTTAACGGTATACATGTTTTTGAACTGGATATAAGTGGTGGAAGTATAAGTAGTATAGAAGACAGAGCTTTTACAAATATGATTAATTTAAATTATCTTAATTTAAGTTCAAACGCAATTTCGAATATATCTCACATGGCATTCTCCTCCCTTGTATCATTAAAACTCTTAGACTTATCACATAATAAACTTATGGAGCTTACCTTCGAAAGTTATGAGCTTAAAAATCTAACCAAATTGTTTGCACAAAATAACAGAATTGAAATAATTAGAAAAAACACATTTGATAATTTCATATCTCTAATAGAACTCGATTTGTCCAATAACGATTTAAAAGAAATTGAACCACAATCGTTTTCAAAATTGATAAAACTGAAAATTATGAAAGTTAGTCAAAGTCATTTTGTTAGTGTTTTAGAAAGTAATGTATTAGAAGGATTGACATCCTTACAAAAATATGAAGCATCTGGGACAAGAACAAAGAGCTTCAAAAATCAATCGTTTATTGGATTTAATGAACTTTCAAATATTAATTCTGCATTTGGACAGTTGGCAGAAATTGAATATAATGCTTTTTTAGGAACCGGGTTTATACGAGTTCTTGACTTATCAAACAACCAGCTACATTCCTTCTATGTAAACAGTTCAACTATATCTAAAATTGAAGAAATTAATCTTAATAACAACTTGATAATAAATGTTTCTAGTGAAACATTTGTAATGCTGACCGTTCTAAGAAAATTAAATTTGGCTTATAATGACATAAAACAATTAAGTTCAAACCTATTTCAGCCTTTAAATGCATTAATGTATTTAGATTTATCTTCAAACGAAAGAATGAAAATTATTGGTAATTTTATTCATCATTTGAGTAAATTATACAAACTATCATTAGAAAATGTTAAAACGGATATTACTTTTGAAAACTCTAGTCCATCAATTGAAGTTTTAGATATGCCATCATGTGGAATAAATTACCTCAACAAAGTTTTTCTTTTTAAAGTCAACGATCTTAGCTATTTAAATCTAAGTATGAATGAAATAGCATACATAGATAAAGATTCTTTTAGAAACTTGTCTTCACTTGTCAGCTTAGATTTAAGTTACAATATGATTATGAATATACAACCAGGTTCATTTTTGCATTTCAAACAACTTATTAAACTGAACTTGTCCGGAAATAACTTACCATCGATTCAGTTTGGTGTGTTCGATAGAACTGAAGTGTTAAAAGAATTGAACCTTTCAAGTAACGTGCTTCACAGCTTTGATGTTAAAATGTTACAAAGCCCCGGTATAGCAAGGTTGTCTTTGGATAATAACGTCATAACAAATTTAAACTTTATAGACTTTTTTAATACTGATATATCAGAATTAAGTATAGGAGGGAATCAGATTTCATGTAAAGTTTTAGCAGAAATAAAAAAATCAGAGTTTGCTGAAAAGTTTAGGAACATTGTCACAGCTAAAACATTAAATTACCATTCTGAAAACGTCAACGGTATATCGTGTCAAACCTTTACAAATAACACACCTGGTATTATGCATGTATCAGATAATTCTAGTATTTATATGAGCCCTTTAATTGCATCACTTAAAAATGCTGTAAGTGAAATAGACAAAATATCTCACATGTACAGAGACTCAAATGAGATTAAAGCTGTTTTGTATTTTATAGCAATCTGCTTAGCAGTTTTGTTAGTGGTATATTTGGGAAACATTGTATTTAGTCACGTAATAACGACGAGACGTAGTCGTAGTAACTCTACTTGTGATAATGCAACACTAATTTCTAACAGTATCGAAATGGAATGATAAATGTTAAAGGAAAATGCTACATTTGTTCTGGACTGATTAATTAATCGGACATATTTATTGTTCTGTTTGGTTGTAACGAATTTTGTATATTTTTATATTAATCGTGTATAAAATTGATTGAACTGTAAAGATTGAAAATGTAGTTTTGCTTATATAAATATACGTTTGTATGTACAGATTATAGTTTTTGATGTTTTGCGCATTTTTATTATTTCGACGGTGTTCAGTTTTGCTAATAGTATAATATGTTTATCATTTCTCTGCCTGAATCTCTATATCACTTAACTTTCCTGTTACTTAGTTTATTTGCAGCTGCTAATACGTTTTTTCAGAATTGCCCAAACATTTATAAATCCATTACATTGTGATGAGTTTACTGTATGTTATGATGCATCTAATATTTTGACATTTTGAAATATTTTGACATAAATATATAATATAATTTATATATAAACCTGTAACTGTCAGCTGTCAGTAAACTATGTTCTCTGAAGTATGATCAGTAAGCTGATCTAAAAAAATTACAACAAAATGGAACCGTTTTCAATACCAAAAAGTGTGGAATAACTTGTTGAACTATTTATACTCGTAATACATGCTATTTTTGGAATTTTTGTTTTGAGTCGGTACCATGATAGTTAAAAAGTAGGTACCTTTTATCACAATATCTTGCGCATGGTACCGACTTCCACAAGTTATTTCACACTTTTTGGTATTGAAGTCGGTTCCATTTTGCTGTAGATGTTTTTTTTACCATTTTCATTTTCATTTTCATTTTCATTGTGACCCTTTTTTACGGAACCGATTGTCATTCACCGTCAATGATGATATCATCATCTTGATGATATCATCATTGACATCAGGCATAACAAATTTCAGTTTATGAAACTGAATTTTGATAAAATTTAAATAGGAGAGTATACCTTGGGAGTATACTCTACCGAACAAAAAAAAAGAATTTTAAGAATCAGTCTACAAATGTGGGCAAAATAGATTAACATATACATAAAATAAAAATACATACTCGCGAACATATAACCGCCTCCTTTTTTGAAGTCCGTTCAAAATGTTATATTATTTCTATCTGCTTAAGATCAAGTAAACCGCGTTCTGCTGCTGTGGATCTTCAGGTTGCATGGTTCCCTTGTTGTCCTTACCGCGTCCCTTGTTTCGTTGCACGTATCATTCGATACATTCATTACAGTCCGCTGTCGAAGCCTAAATACTTTATCGCTTTTGTGGCGCGACCAATGGGGATAAAGAAAGATAAGATACTTTTTAGCGTTCCGTACCGAAAGGGTAAAACGGGAAACTATTAGTAAGACTCCGCGGTCCGTCTGTTTGTCTGTCTGTCTGTCTGCCGGCCGTCTGTCCGTCTGTCGCCAGAATGTATCTCATGAACCGTGATAGTTAGACAGTTGAAATTTCCACAGATGATGTATTTCTGTTGCCGCTATAACAACAAATACATAACGCTATAACAAAAAACCGGCCATGTACGGGTCGGACTCGCGCACGTAGGGTTCCGTACCATTATCTAAAAAACGGCAAAAAATCATGTATGTTGTATGGGAGATTCATAGATAGTACAGAACCCTTCGTGGTCCAACTTGCCCTTGGCCGGTTTTTTAAATTAAACATCATAGATGTTTATTGGCGCCACATTTGACAAAAATTCTAGGTCATTACTTGGGCAAAATTTGTTTTTAGTAGTTCAACGCGGAAATGCGCCCAGCTCTCTTTGACCTTTAACAAACTTTCAAATTATATATTTGGGTTTTAATTTTAGTTTTTATGTTATTTATGAACGTTTAGATTTTCTGTTGTATATATTTCATGATTAAATAGTACTGGAATAACATCCTTGATAAGTAATAATATTTTATTATGCTGATTATGAGACGATAGCAATTCAATAATATAGCTTTAGAGAGTTTTATTGCCACGGAATTTGTACGTAAAAATATCTATCTATCATTTATTGCTATGGTGGTATTGTCCGCGGATAATATACAAAGCAAAGTTAGTTTTATAACTATATAAATCAGATTGAGGCCTCATAAACACATACATTTAAAAACACAATAAAATTATAACTCAAATTAAACAACATATTTTAATGTCATGACGATCATCACTACATATTATATAACAAGTCCTCCGCCGCGTCTTTCTGTCTGTTCGCAATAAACTCAAACTACTGCACCGATTGTTATGCTGTTTTCAACAATATGGATATATAATGGATATAGTGGTTATATAGGAAGGTTTTTGTATACATCAGCTAAAATATTATGATATTTGTTGGAGGTGTAAGAAACAAATAAGTCGTCTGTGATCTTTCAACGAAAAATAACAAAATTATTGAAGGTGGAATTGTGTATCTTTTATAAGTCCGCGATATATCTATCTCTTATGTTTAACATACTATATCCATTTTAGTACTATAAAATGGGCAACTATGGATGTTTGTCACGAAAAACTACTGAATGAATGTTAATGAAATATGGTATGTATATAGATCCTCATCTATCTACATAACCATATTTTATTCAGTAACATATAGAATACTTTTACATCATCATCATCACCCGTTACCGAGGGCGATACCGCGGGGCGCAGCTTGTTATACAGGATGTCCGGTAATTAATGGATAACCCCGCGGGTACTCGTGGGTGGCGCTGGGGTCAACCAGGAAAACATATTAAAAAAATCTATTTGAAGTAATCTGTTTTTTTTATATGTTTGAAATTCGATACCTTAGTTCACATTTTTGGGCACTACGGCTACAAATTCAATAATAACGATTTGTCTTATTCTGGGAATAACCGTGGATAGTTGGCGTTGTTATCGATAAAGATAAAGATACATTTATTTGCCAGAAACATGGTTGGTTTTTGGTTTTGTATCACATGTTTTGCCTGGGAAGGCGTGCAAACTTGAGAGATGGTTTGCATTTTTATTAGTAAATTAATTAAAGAGGACATCGTTCATGCATATACGATCATATTGTTATTAAAAAATAAAAAATAATTGAATGTCGATAATAATCAAAATCAATTAAATTCAATATGAAACATATCATATCACAAATGTCACATCAAGAAAAATAATAGAAATGGATACAATGGAAGAAGGTACAAATAAAGTCAACTGAATTTGTCATTTAAGAAATGGTTTACATTATAATAGCATTTATCTATTAACATTTTTTTCAATTTATTTTAAAACATTATAATATTGTTGGTTTCTATTATATGATTTGGCATCTTATTATAGATTTTAGGTGTCATGCATAAAACACTTTTGCTCATTAATTTGGTTTTAGAGTAGGGTAGATATAATCTATCGTTATTGCGCCTATTCCGCTTGACAATATCTGATACATTTAGAAATAGTTGCGGATTTTTTCGCACAAACTAGAATATACAAAGATGGAAGTGTTAACATTGTATGCTTGCTAAAGTATTGTGTGCAGCTGTCGGTAGTTTGCAGTCCAAACGTAGCTCGTATGCAGCGCTTTTGTGCCTTAAACGCTACATCTGTATCAGTCGAATGACCCCAACAAATATCAACATATCGCGAGTTACAAAATGTTTCTAGCTGCAATTATTAACTTTTTTTACATACTTAAAATAACAATTGGCGTTTTTAATTTTCTAATGATTAAGTTTGAGGACTTGTGATATAAAAAAAACTCGGTAATTTGACAATAAAAAAATTGAGTGTGATACCACTTAAGAAACTTCATGAAGTCAGCATGTTTTTAAAGATGTTGGCCATCTAGGTCTTCATACATTTTTTTTTATACCACAGGTCCTCAAACTTTATCATTAGAAAATTGAAAACTCCAATTGTTATTTTTTAAGTATTTAAATAAAGTTAACAGTTGCAGCTAGAAACATTTTGTAACTCTCGATAACAACGCCAACTATCCACGGTTATTCCCAGAAAAAGAGAAATCGTTATTATTGAACTTGTAGCCGTGGTGCCCAAAAATGTGAACAAAGGTATCAAATTTCAAACATATAAAAAAATCATATAAAAAACCAGACTGCTTCAGATAGATTAATATTTTTTTTTTTCCTGATTGACCCCGGTGACACCTGTATATACAACAAACTCGTGTTAAGTACACCATTTGTAACTCGAGAACGGACAAATTAAATGATTTTGTGTTTTCACTTCTCGTCATAATATGTGGGGGAAGGCCTTAAGATACATTTCAACTTCATCATCCATCACCACGAGGGTAAAACTGCTAGCAATTTCTGTTTTTGTGTTTTCGATTTGTCACAAGTAGGATAAAACAGGGATAGGTGCCGTAGTGGGATAGACACGCCCCGTTGTCAAAAAACCTAACTTCCCAAACTCGAGATTAAAAATGAATCATTTAAATAAGAAGTTTAGCATTAGTTTTGTGGTGACTGTATTATAATTTTATATAATTAATTCTGAATATTAAAGATACGAATATGGTAAAATAACTATAATTAAGGATTATAATATTATTATGTAATAGGTTAATTGCATGCTAATCGGCAGAATATAGTGATACTATAAAATATATGTATGTATGTAACAGCCACTAAACCTATATTCGCAATAAACGCTTGATTGATTGAAAGTGCAGATGCCCTATGTAACATTCTCCCGCAGGCTGTCGTGAGCAATACGAGTAAGCTTGTCTCGGTTGTGCGTGTGATTATCTCCGCCGCGAAAGCGATGAACACTTCAAACTTTCAGAGGCAAGTATTTAAAGAAGTGTAACTTTATAGTAACAATTTTATCATATTTTTTAATATTTAACACTGGTTCATTAAGTTTACACCTAGGTGTAAATAAATGCTTTGTTGTTTCTAGTTTATTTAAGAAATAAAAAGGCAGCTATCCATATAAAAAAGGATAGTTGCCCCGATTTTTGAGGTATAGAGGCATCTATGCTCTCATACAACTATAGATATGTCAGAGTATTCTTTGCGTCATATTATATTTTTTTAATTGCTCCTGATTGGATGTTTCCATATTCATCGCCGCATCAATACCCCGATAGTAATACCATGTTTTAATGTAAATTATTTTAAAAATCTGCAGTATGAATATGTCTTAAGTGTGTTTTAATTAATGCCACGAAAACATAAAATGAAGGAAGGAGTGCAAGCTCTAGTATGTTCTCGGGCTACATAACAATTACAGTAATTTCAACAAATTATTACAAAAATACCAAGTCAATTGTTTATCAATCAACGAAACAATCCCGACAATTTGGGATCACATTAAGAATATTACGGAGTCGTTATATTTTAGCAACAGTTGATATAGAATATATACTAAAATTCATGCTATTCATGATACTGGAATAATTGTTAAGCTAAAATATTTTTAAGCTATGTAAGTTACTTATTTTACTCGATGGGGCATCTATTCTTCTAAGCATTTTAATGGTGCGGCATCTATCCATACGGTAAGGCATCTAGCCTCAAATTAAATGTTTTACAAAGAGTTAACTTCTGCAAAATAATTAAAGTTATGAATAGAGGCAAATCTCCTGGACACGATGGGCTCAGTAATGAGCATCTCAAATACGCAGGGTTGCACCTGTCGAGGGTTTTGCCCTTTTTTTTTCACAATGACTCCGTATGACCTAATGAAAACGTCGGTAGTGCCAGTAGTGAAGAACAGGGCAGGAAATATCTCGGACAGAGGTAACTACCTCTATGTTAATGATATCATAGTTGGGCTGAGCAGCATGCATGTAGGATGCCAGAGGTGTTACTGTCAATAACATAAGTTACGCGAACGACATGATGTTGCTGGGCCCAACTGCGAGTGCGATCGGGAAGATGTTACAGATTTTGTGAGACTTACGCCGAGTCGCATGGACTCGTATATAATGTGAAGAAGAGTGAGTTCATGGTTTTTAAGGCCGCCGGTAAATGCCCAGAATTTATCTTGCCTATAACCCTGAATGGTACAAACCTAAATCAGGTGTTCTTATTTATATACCTGGGGCATATTCTAACCGACGACCTTAAGGACGATGCAGATATTGAGAGAGAGCTTAGGGATATGGCGGTTCGCGGGAACATGCTGGCTCGTAGATTTACTCGCTGCTCAGACCAAGTCAAAATTACGCCCTTTAAGACGTTTTGTGAGGGTCTGTACACGGGGGATCTGTGGATCAGCTGTGTGCCTAAAAATCTTTAAACACCTTACGCATCCAATATAATAATATTTTCAGGATAATGTTGAGACTTCCCCGTTTTTGCAGTTCCTCAGGAATGTTTTACTCAATCTCATACTGACGGCTTTCATGCCGTCATTAGGAAAAAAGTGGCGTAACTTGTGAGGAGGGTACGGGAGAGTAACAACACTATCCTGAAAGTCATAGCAGAGGATACGAGAGCGCCTGTTCTGAGACATCTATACGAACCATGATTCCACACGAGACACACTCTCCACACTTGTAAGTACGTAACGTCATAAATATAAATTTATTAACAATAGCATTTCAAGTTTCATTACTAACTCAAATGGATCATTGTTGTCTGTTAATAAAAACTTTTGAATTTGAAAATCTGTAACTATATAATCTTGATACCAAAAACAGTCCAAATGTTACTTATACAAAAAAAGAATAAACTAGCTATATTCATAGAGATTAGTCACGAAAAAACAAAAAGTATTTTAAAAGTATAAAGCTAAAAGGATGGTTCTGTAACTCAGTCCATTTTGAATGACACTGAACACTCCCGAGACTTCTTTATCCCGAGATTCGCCATTGTGTTAATCAGTCTGTAATTAGATTTTCCTAAAAGTACGGTCATAGAGACTGAGTATCTAAAACTGCGTCAACATTTGTAACATTTTACCAAACATTATCCCGTGACCGTAACAGACACGCGTGTCAGTACCTTTTGTCACGCGAAGAATTGTTACACGCTGCAGTTACGATTCAACCCATTCCGAAAACTGAAAGCACAGAATGTACAGCAGGACAATGTACGAAGTTACGATCTACTAGACGGGTCCAGCGTGGACGCTGGTCTGTGTACTGACGCGCATCTAAGTTACGAGCCGATCCATCGAAAGTCGGTTTTTTCAAAGGATGTTCGCTATTCTCCGCGTGACCAGAAGACGTCCACATTTGCGTTTATGACAAGCGTCGAAGCACGCCAGATGACACGGATACAGACACGGAGTAGGAGCGGATCACGTCGTGACATGTCCTGGTACGTCCCCTGCCCGTACATCGCCCACTCCTCGCCGCGTCGCCTCGCTCCTGTAACGATGCCATGCCACGCACTCTAGTTAGACACCATGCGTCCACACTTGTAACATTTCATCGTACACGATTTGTAGCTGTGTCAGCACTATCCTAGACCATCCACACTTACGAGTAGTGTAACATGTCTTTTACCATGTCACGTAGTCCGGTCCATTGTCATGTCACAAGTGTGGACGCACCTTATTATTATCGTTACCACCAAAAGGAGAAATATCAAAGGCGTTATCAGTTATATGCATTTTATGGTCAACCAGATGGGTAGTAGCTGGCAATATTTGTTTATTTTTTCTATTATGGCTTGTACTTTGGTTTGGGTCTAGCCATCTTTGTGTGAACATTAAAAGATTTTGCCACTGTTCTAAAGCACGAGTACCTATACCTTTGCTGCACATTATGAATTATAGATTAAGATCGCCATAGCACTGACACATTTTAAAATTATCGTTATATATGACACTAGTAGGTGATGAATGATGATGATGAATTAAAAAATATATCCTATGTTACTCTGGTATAATACAATGGTGATATCATTTTTGAAATCGACCCAGTATTTTTTGAGTTTATTGGTTACAAAAATACAAATCTTTCCTTTTTGTAATATTATTGTAGTATAGATAAAGTAAAGCTGTACTCCAAACCATCTGTCCAACAAAACAAAGTATACGACACATAAAGCGAGTGTTATCAAAATTTCGAATGTATTTAAATTTAGATTCCAGTGTATAAGTACCTTGGTTACGTGAGCTATGTTCCACCAGCTGGAATTCAAATAAGATATATCCATCCATCCATTCAAAAAATATAAAAAGCCCGCTTAAATTCAGCTATATAATAAAGCGGGCTTTTGTTCTCTAGGTGCTGTTGCCAACTCGGAAGAAACCGCACCTCTGTTCTGTTCTTACTTACTTTTTTATAGTATGAGTTTGTTGTCAATATGTGTGCGTGTGTGTGTGTGGGTGTGTGTTCAAGGTTAATGCGGGTGAGATGTATGGGGAGATGACACTTTTGTTAACTCTTTTTATAAGTATTATAAAATACACGCTCTCTTTCATGCACACTCTCCTCTACATACCTATACATGCTTATAACATTAGCACTTACTTCACAACAAATACGCACTGTTACAGTTTAGTAGAAGTCTTATTGTTTCACCATATACTTACGATAGAAGCATGTCTGAAAGCTCGCTCAGTCTGGAACAGTACCTCTACTTTAACCACACTTTTCTTCGGGGAATACATATCAAGTGCTAACTTTTCGACTCTCCCCATTCGTGTCTGAAGAATATTATCATCAGTTCACAACATAGTGTCTAGTAATTGTACAAACATAACTAAGAAGCAGATCACTGTCTTTATAATTAATTCATAAAATTCAATCATAATCATTCAAAGGCATTTGACTAATTCACTTACGTGCCCATTGACGACCATATCACACTAGATCATGATGACGTTGTGTTGACGTTGTGACTTCTAATGTTAAAAGCGTTTCATGTTTTCGTTTTAGCTTATAATCATCATTTTAGCATGCTTTTAACTTGGCGAAATGTGTAAGCTCTTCAATGTTTTCTACTGACTTCCAAAAAACGAGGAGGTACTCAATTCGACTGTATGTGTTTTTTTATGTTTGTTACTTAATAACTTTCGACTGGGTGAACCGTTTCCCAAAATGCTTTTTTTGTTTGAAAGCTGGATCTCATTTAAATTTCATCAAATTTGGTCCAGTAGTTTTTGAGATACACTCCAATAACTGAATAGAATTGAAGTCGGTATTACATTTTTCAAATTGTACTTGTTATTTTGTAAACATGTAGTACATTTGAAGCAAATTAAATAATATTATATTCTATTCTATATTTTATAGACCTAGAGTAGCGATTGGTTCTCGAGGAGAGCTGCCGGAACACACCGTTAGGTTCTTGCGATAGATTTTCAATCTGAATAGTGATAAGTACAAGAAAGTATTCTAAACCGATGCTTTGGATTTTTTCACGACGTAACCTTCACCAAAGGTTCGATTTCGAGGGATCGAACTGGTGTTAGTCTCATAGTGGTCAAACTTCACCTTTAAGATATAATCGCTTCAGAAAGAAAAAAAATCTTCGCAATACGATTTCGTATTGGATTAGGACCTGCATCCTATGGGATGGCCGGACCCGATGCGCTTGTCAGCATACTGCTGCAGATAGCCATAGCTGACCTATAGAGACCAGTGTTTCCAGACTTCCATATTGATGCCCAACCTATCGTATGTTAAATTAGAATGTTTATTGTTCTGATTTATTCTAAGAAGTTTGGTACTTCGCTTCCAAGGTTAAAAAGTGGACAATCTTAAAATTAACAATAATCATAAAAAGCTAGCGTTAACGTCATATTTGTGGTAGTAAGGCTCCAACTATAAATAAAAAATTAAAATGGATAGATATATAATACTAAACAGTTTTAAGTTTTAAAGGTTTTGTCAAACTTTAGTAGCTGTATAGTTGGCAATATGTACATTTCTGTCATTAACATTAAAATACATTATTTTTTGGACCATTGTCAGTATCAATCCCTAGAGATCGACATTCTATGATATATATATATATATATATATATATATATATATATATATATATATATATATATATATATATCATAGACTTCCATATTGATGCCCAACCTATCGTATGTTAAATTAGAATGTTTATTGTTCTGCTTTATTCTAAGAAGTTTGGTACTTCGCTTCCAAGATAGGTACTGGAATTTAAAAAGTGGACAATCTTAAAATTAACAATAATGATAAAAAGCTAGCGTTAACGTCACATTTGTTACTACCACAAAGGCTCCGACTATAAATAAAAAATTAAAATGGATAGATATATAATACTAAACAGTTTTAAGTTTTAAAGGTTTTGTCAAACTTTAGTAGCTGTATAGTTGGCAATATGTACATTTCTGTCATTAACATTAATATACATTATGTTTTGGACCATTGTCAGTATCAATCCCTAGAGATCGACATTCTATGATATATATATCATACAAGTATATAAATTAGTTAAGTATATTTGAATCGATCCCGCCTAGAAAAAATAATCACTAAGTTGTAAAAAATAATCACGCGATAAACAAAGTAATGCCACAAGATTTATTCGTCATTATCCACGAAACAACGGCTGATGGATAATCCGAAAAAGAAAAACATTAATGGCTACACGACCGAACGAGCCGAAATACTTTGACCTACTTAAATAAGTTTTAGCGATAGGCAGATAGTAGGTTTACAAATCGTTCTATTGGTGGAGTTATGGCCACGAAATGTCAAAAACAAGTAGAGGAGCGGAGGCGAGCCCCCGGGAATCCACTGTACGTGATCCGGGTACGGCGGACATCATAACCTAACCAGTTTACGTCCCTTACTCAGAGCTCTATTCAGAATTGCAATTAGCCAAACCCCGAATCGTGAAAACATCACTGAAAGCAACACTTTCAATTAGCCAGGAATTAAAGCTGGGAAGTTGCTCAGTGTTAATTTGAATATTAATTTATGATTTAATAGAAACGAAAATCCCCGAGCGCGTTCGACGAGAATGTTCAATAACAAATTCACGTCAGCGAAATTGCGTCTCGTTCATTTATCAACCGATGAACAGTTGAAGTGATTGCACGACAAAATGAGTTATACTAAAAAGGAAGCTATGAACCGTGTTCATGTTTGTAATTATGAGGACAATGTGGAAAGGGCTATGAATCGTCGATTGGTTTTAAATATCACAATACTCCATCGCAAATGGACAGGTACTTACCCCGATGAAGCCTACATTAATAGGTAAGTAGAAAAGCACACTAATTAAGACTAATATTATTAATGAAACAGTTTGGGCAAAGTAAGTAAATATCTATAAGTACTCGTAGAACGTCTTCCCTACTAGCGTTGGTTCACGCAGATTTGGCGCAAGACGCGTGTCTTGCGCCAAATGCGAGGGATGGCAACATCGCCACAAAACAAGTACACATTGCATCTACGTTTTATTGGTAGCGTACCTACGCAACAGAAACCAATGACATTTAAAAACTGCCAACCCCGACCGCTCTGCCGGCATCCACGTAATAATTGCCGGCAAGCGTCCTCCGCCCCCACCCAACGCCTCTTTCCACTTTTATCTCCTATTTATCGCGATGACGTTCTACTTACTCGGGGTCTAAGTACTTTGGTTTGGGAGTGAGTGAGTGTGTTATTTATTAATCGTTCACGCTGAAATAGTTCAACGGATTTCTGTGAAATTTATTTCATTTTATATTTATTTTGGATTAGTGCATAAGCTTTACCAATTAACCCACAAAATACCCTAATAATGTTAGTATAAATTTGTTTTTCGTGCAGACGGAGCAGCGGGACACATAATAAGGTTTTTTTTCACGTAACTAAAAGTAATTTTATGTTCTTTTTCTTTTACCACTATCTGAGGATAGAAGGGATAATATGAATTTTAGGCTTGTGGCTATTCCAGCCACGCTTGGTATCCAGGGTACACCTTCACGGGGTACCTACACACGGGAATGTTTCTTCAATGTGGTCCAAACTTTTTTTTTGCATTTTAATTCTTTTTAATACAACATATGCTAAAACCGATTTAATAAGAACTAGCTGCGCTCCACGGTTTCACCCGTTCAGTGATGGATGATAATGATGATGAATCAAATTAAGCGTAGGTATGTTATGTTACACAGGCATAATATAACTTTCAACTGGAGAATTTTTTAAACCGGTTACGTAGCTTTTGCGTTTATCCGTTACAAACAAAGTATCAAATCTTCCCTCTTTATTATCAGAGTATTATTCCCTATGTAATCGAACCAGAAATTAGGAGAGTCGTAGATGAACGAAAGCCAGCGACATAGCACAGAGGATAAGCCAGTTGAAAAGGGTAGGGCACACAGCACGTATAACTGATGGCAGACGGGGTCCCAAGGTTCTGGAGTGGAGACCACAGACCGCGGATGCAAGCCGCCTTCAACCCGTCATTTTGGTAATTCATGGGAAAGGCATACGTTCAGCAGTATAGACGTCGTACAGTTGAGATTATGATAGTTTGAATCATCGACAAAATTAATTGTAGTATTTAATATTTCCCGTTTTATACTTTAGTAAAAAGATTGCCGTAAAAATATCATGAATAAAAAGATGTGCACATATCTATACTAAGTATTACTGTAATACAATTGTATGTACCTACTACTAGCTGTCCGGGCGAACTACGTACCGCCTAACAGTCAATGAATATCCTTTTACAGATTAGCTGAACTTATTTCTCGGTCCCGTTAAAATTTCATCAAATTCGGTCCAGTAGTTTTTGAGTTACACCCCAATAACTAAATAGAATGGATGTCGGTATTAAATTATTCTAGTTTTATTTGTTTTTAGGAATGATTAAAAAAACTTGAAGTATAAATATTTTTTTAAAAATATTGAAAAAATATTTGAGGGTTAAAATAAAATATCTATTTATATAAATGAAACCCTATTTTTCCTGGTCAAGCTATAACTTTTCATGTATACAGGTACCTGCATACTTAATTTGACAGTTAGATAATTAAATAACTGTATTTGACAGTTATTTAATTATCTTAAATAAATTACTCATATATAGTTACATAGCTTCTCACTCAAAATTATAGTATTGCCGCGCGAAAATACGAACTGGGTGGATAAAACATAAAGGTCTAAATTAAAATGAAAAAATGAAATGAAATGCATTTATTTGACACACACAAGTAGAGACAAAAACAGTAATTAGTAAGACTAGAGTTAATAATACAACTTAAACACAGACTCATAAGAGTATACTGTGATGTCAAACCGGCCCTGTCTCAGCATAATGCTGCCCCACATTTGTAAACATGAGACAGCGCTGGTTTTCAGACAAAAATTAAGGTAAATATTACGATATTTAAGTCATGTGTCAGCGTTTAACGTCACTTTAATCGTATTTTTGCCTTACAATTTTGCCTATTATTATAAATGAAATAATAATATAGTAAATCGTTTTTTTATATCACAGTGATGGACCATTAGAATTAGACAACTTACCATGCACGAATTAGAAAACACTCTATAATTTGTGACATAAAGTTATACCTATGTGAAACTAATCAATGAACATAATTGAATTAAAACCTTTAATTCATTAACAAAAATAACAATAACTTAAACTTGTGAATTTAGTATGACTGAACGGATTCGGATGCAGTTGGAATAAAAATAGCTATAGCCTATATTGAGGGTTAACACATGTATCAGTAAAGTCGCATTTTGGTCGTGCCATGGAACAAAGAGTTACTTAGACCTCTAAGAGATTCTTTGTTTTAAGAAATAAGCAATTGACTTATTTGTCTTACAGAAAACTTACCTAGTTTTTTAGGGTCTCACACGGTTTAAATAAGTACATTTGGCACTCTATATTCAACATTCAATACGTCTGGTGTTGTGGATGTCCGTGGGCGATGGTGATCACTTATCACCAGGCCTGCTCGCTTGCCCTCCTCTCCTATAAAAAAATATTTAAAAGAATATAACGTAAAATTATATAAGATTAGCATTCAATTATTAATCGGGTTCTTAACGCTATATTTTATTTTTAGTCTTGTATACCTACCCTAGCAATACCCTAATCTTTATTCCTAACTCTCAGTAATAATAGTACCTATATTATGCAACTAGTGAATAAAGGACGGATTTAATGCGAGGGCCATAGATGAATCACGAGTAAGCGAAGGATTCTAATGACTGAATTACGACGACAGGGAGTGATTCGTGATGATTGAATCACGAGCGTAGCGAGTTATTCAAGTGTTAGAATTCTGAGCGATGCGAGTGATTCATGGCCCTCAATATAAATCCGTTTTATTCAAGAGTTGCATACTATACTTTATACCTTGACTACGAGAAATGGAAATAATTAAAGCAAAAATAGACATTTAATGAAGAAAAAAAGGAAGGTTAAATTAATTAAAATGCACATTAAAATTAGAACACTAATCATAAGAGTAATTTATTTATTATTATTATATTTTTTTTCTATAATCGCAGCAAAGAACACAATACAGTTTTTATTCTAATGCCAAACTCTTTGTCTCAAATATCGACCAATCAAATCTCGAGGAGTTACTTGCACAAAGAGTTTGTATGTCGACTATTATTTGCGTAAGGAAGATGTGTGTTCGAAGTTCAAACACCAAAACAGTAATTAAAAGGCCTTTTTATTCACTGTTTTCAGTGAATACAAGCTTTTTAGAGTAGGAATGGTATAAATGTCTTATTACGTATATTTTAGAGTTTTGTAGGATGCACCTATGTCGTAATTATTATCTGCACTAATCTACATCTACACTAATATTATAAAGAGGAAAAATTTGTATTTTTGTGTGTGTGTATTTTTGTAATGGTTAAACTCAAAAACTACTGTGCCGATTTCAAAAATTCTATCACCAGTGGAAAGCTAAACTCACCCTGAGTAACATAGGCTTTATATTTTGATTCATCATCATCATCATCATCCATCACCACGCGGTGAAACCGCGGAGAGCAGCTAGTTATAAATAAAGCTGAACTTGTTTAGTATCGCACTAATGTATAAAAGATTTACACTGTATTGCGATTCAACGGGTAGTACGTGAAGGATTGCGTTAAACTTATTGCACGCGAACGAAGCCGCGGGCAGTTGAAGTCTTGAAGCTACTAATGTTATTTATTAAACAAAAAAACAAAAGAATAAAAATATTTGCACCACAAATTTAAATGTCCGAAAATGTAATAATAATTACTAATTATCAATTGCGGCAACACTGCCACGGTTAAATCCCCAGATATGAATTTAAACGAATGGTACAGAAGATATTCACAAAATGACATCACAACACAGTTATACCACACGTTTGCATCCGTTCAGATAACTGTTCCGATAAATTTATTTATACATAGAACAACAACCGTTTATTAACGATAAGCTGGTACGATTCTCTACCTAACTTGAAAATGCCAGATGTACAAGACACGCAAAATTAAGCCATCATTCTCTTTACAGCAGCGAAAATATTTCATAAAAACGTGTGCCAAATGAAAGCAATATGACTAAATAGCTTGCCTAATGTAATGAGCAAAATGGCTAAAATTAAAAACTGAGCTGAGCGATTTCATTATTTATTTATTTACTTTGCGTAATATATTATCATACCGTTTTTTGCTGTTAAAACGGAATATTCAGCTTCTATTGCAGACACCATCTTAGTTCTGCAAACAGGGACTAAGCTCTTTACAAAGTGGAACCGTTAACCGTTTTGAGCAAAAATTTATATAAATCTGCATACTACGACTAACTAACTTGTTTTTCTATATATTTATTTTAAAAAGCAATATTTGATTCTAAATCCTAATACTTATTTCAAAATAATAGTTTAACAAATATCATCAGACTTTATGTATATAAATAATAATTATATAAGTAGCAATAATTTAGATGCGGTGTGTGTGGAATCACTGGTAAACTTAATTGTAGTTCATCGTTCTAGCTCTGAATGGAGAATAAACAAAAAATAAAATATAATAAGATAACTATTTACGAGTACTCAAGTAAGAAAACAAAGTAAACGCGACCTTTACTTATTATTTCGCATGTTAAAAGCTTATTATATAGTCAAAAATTAAGGTGTAAGAGAAAATGGAATATAAATATCTACATTTTAAAAAGGCCTGTGTAGTATAATAAAGAAACATTCTTTTTTATTTATTAATGTACCCAATCGAGTCCAGGTCCTAATGATCGAACTTCCTTTCTTAACATACGTTTATGTTTTAATCTTACCTATATTCTTTGTTATTAAAGATGTGTGTGTATGGTACATTCGCCATTTATCACGTAAAGCTATCTTAATTCGAGTCGACTCCGGGAATCGGGACTACCCTGTCCGGAGTCAGACGCACAAAAAATAAATAAATAATGATTATAATTTTATTAATGTAATAATTTAACTCAAATATAATCTATTCGCCTTGTTAATGTAATTGTGTATTAAAATAAGATCATTATATTATAGTTATAATCATCTGTAAATTTTTTGGTAAATAAATATTATTATTATTATTATTTCTTTTATTCAAAACAAAATCTCGGATTTCATCCGGTCCTTTACAAAGGCATAAGTGGGGCTGTAGCCAACACTTAGAGGCCTGTTTGGTATAAAAATACAAAGGAGTATTAAAAAACAGAAAAAATTTTGGATGAAGGGTAACATGGTACTTATAACTATTACAAATATGGGTAAAATGGCCAGGCTATTGAGATGAACTTATTAGTGATAAGGAAGATAGTGGGCTATGGATGAGACTACGGCACCTGCCAATTTAGTCTCATGTTAAAATATTTAGGCAGGTGGTGACTTGCCATCCACTAAACGGCCCCCATAAAGGCCACCATGAGTGGTGACGAAAGGGGCAACGTTGGTGTGGATGGCTAAAGAGTGTCGAGAGGTGTGCTGCGGTTTCACTAGAGCGCTACTACCGGCGTTATGCCCTTTAACACTTCCACCCTTGGAGCTTTTTGTTACTTGCTCTTGCGTCTCCATCCCCGGACGGCCAATTAAGGCAAGCCGGGGGTCAGGGGTCTCATTTAGCCCCAGGGAGAATCAGGGTCCGCGGTGTCGCCACTCACCGACGGCTCGCCACAAAGCCGCCCCTGCGGTATTATTATTTATTATTATTATTATTAATTAATTTTCAATTGGTGTAAATTAATGTAAAATGATAAATCATGCCTGCAGTTGTTATAGAAGTGAAAGTGAATACTGCCGATTTATTATTTTGTCACTCTTTCATAAAGCATTCGAAAAACGCTGTGTTCTTTTTACTGGCAGATATTTGAAGTTTTATTACTATCAAACACACACCTAATTTCGACTATTCCCGAGGGATCATAAAAAGGAAAAATAATAGTCTCCGAAGATTGCTGGATGTAGTCGCGGGTGAAGGCTATAAGTTTTATATACTAAACTAGCTGACCCGCCAGCGGCTTCACTCGCTTGGTTTCGGCGTAGTGGTGGAAGCGCCGTTTTGGTATCCCGGGGTTCTGGGATTGATCCTCGGGTTAGGCAGTTACTGAGATTTTCTGACAAAGAAATTCTCAATAGTATTTCAGAGTCTGGAACAGTGTCTCATAGATGGCAATAGGTACGCCTCCTATTACATGGGTACAAAAATATATCCGACAAAACACAGGTGTTTAAAATACCGCTACTTACCCCTTCGAGGATAAATACGTGTGCCGATCTGTAATGTTGTATTTAAAAATAACATGTATTGCATTATGTTTTTTTAAGTTAAATCTTTAAAGTTAATTTCATTTAAGTTTATTTTTACCCAGTTTTACTACTAGAAATATTTTTCCATATAATAATTTCTGAGCTTTACTGCATACTTTATATAGGTATAATTGCAAAAATTAAACAAGATGTGTTTCTCATATACATTCTCAATTTAGCCGTACTATAGAAATTCATACGCGCCACCAATCAATCGAGACTTTAGTTTTATATGAGACCGTGTAGCATAGAGAGATCAAGCTGCCATCTTGGATTTATGTAACGGATCAAGATAAAAAGGTTATAATTTGGAGCTCCAGGCTCTTTTCTATCCACATACCAAACTACATCAAATCTAAGTTATGCGTGAACATACAGACAGACTTTTTTTTCAAAAACGTCATAATCTTTTTCCGTAGGTAATTTTACGTCTTCCGTCTTCTTCACTTTTTTTTAAATATTGTTCCTATATGTACAGGCTTTTTGGCCTCTACTCTTTTAATATAAGTATAGATAAAAAAACAAGTAAATATATCAATACAAGTTTCCTGTCTATGCCTGTTTTAGTTTGGAATCAATTTCTTAGTTGAACTGTACTGCCCATAAACATACTCGTAGATAAGTTTGCATTAAAAATACCTACTGTGATTTGGTGTGTCATTACTCATTAAGAGTTCACACATCACACTGGTTCCTGGTGATAAGTCACCAATTTTAATATTCAGCGATTGAAAGTATTTCAAAACATTTTTGTGTGCAATGATTCCTCATTCGTGGAAAACATGTAAGTGTCCTGTTTTAACATTTATGTCTAATATCTCGTAAACCCTAAGCTTTAAAGTTGGTCTGTGAAAAAGTCAAGGAAAAAAAAAACTTACACTTAGGCCATGTTTTATCTACTTATTTTTAATAAAGTTTTGGCTAATATTTTAGATGAACTTGTCCTTGTAGAGCTAGTGTGTTTAGTTTGTTAATGTGCACAATTTTTTTTGACGATGGATTCTTTCATATCAGTGACTTTTACTACTTTATTGCTTAAGTCCGCAATAATTCCTCGTGTGTACTTTTTATTTACTTTTTCTAAAAAAGTGGGAAGTTTGATGCACATTACAGATGCAGGCGTTACTAATACTAAGTATAACATTTTTTTACCTGTGACGTTTTTGAGGCTATATACCAATATTCAGCTATACATATAAATATATAGAACACAATACGATTTCTTGTCCTGATTGACTGACCGATTGATACATCAACGCATAGCCAAAACCACTTGCGTTACACGCTTGAAATTTTGAGAGTTGATTCCTTTCATGTTGTAAACATCCACTAAGGAAGGATTTTTGAAAATTTTGTAAAGTGAGCGGAATTACTGCTGGGTCAGCTAGAAAGACATATACATTTTTGTCAGTTAACTGTGCCCCACTGCTCCGACTGTCACTTTACAGGCCTTACAATTTTACAATACAATAATATACACCTATGAGTGTATTCCAAATTTCATCAAACTATGTCCAGTTGTTTCAGGACAACAGAAGTGGTATTAACGAAAATCAGATTAATACGAATTTAAATGGATTTAAATTATTATTAAAACGGATGTGGCTAAACCCAGAATTAATGTAATATGAATAGGTAATATATGACCTCAAAAAACATTCCTATAGAATATAGTAACTGTCAGCACGAACGGAGTGCGTGTTTAAACAGCCAGTTTAATTTATTATCAGACTCACTATTGACATTTATTAGTTTATATCACAATATTAATAGTATGATTATAATAATACACCCAACGTATAAGGTATCGAAGTGCATTATAACAAATCTGTAGCCAAGGACGTGCATGTGGTATTTAAGATACTTGGAAAAAGATTTTTGTTGGTATGTAGGAAGGTGTTCAAAACAGTTTTAAATTTACTTCTGTCCGCATGTCTGTCTGTTCAGTTATGAACGAACGGGTACTTTTGCACACAAATAGTTTAAATATAGATCTGTTTCAAAAGATTCGTACGTCATTGAGCATAGATGTAAATATGAACGATTTTATTGTTTTTTACACCTTATTCTGTAAAGTATCATCGAATAGGGTTTATAAAATTAAGGTAAAGCTTCTTGCATAACTTTTGTATCAAGTGTAACGTTTGCGCCAATAGACCATCTTTCTCTATTTATTACAGCTATGGTATCCTATTTGAAGCATTGCCTGACACGTTTTAGGCATATTATGAATTATTTTTTGACATTTACTTTCAGGTGCGCCGTTTATTCTTATTTTTATTGTCTACCCAGTAAAAAGTGATACCTGCACATTGACACAAATGCCCCTGGAGGTTGGCAAATGCTGTAGTGCTCAAGTTGATTGTACGCATTATGTAAGCTTTGACGTGACGACATGGAGCTGTATACGACACGAACAAGAAAATAACGTCTACGACGATTACGGCTATTACCGAACACAAGAGACAATAGTTTATGATGATAACTACAATTTAATAATTAACGTTCTGGAACCTCGCGAAATAAATCTATTTAATGTTGATGTCGGACATTTTACAAAACTTACTCTTGTAAATGGGGACATAATAACTGTACCCGAAGAAATATACCGAATGACACAGCTGGAAGAAATTAACATATCAGGAACCAAAATAAGAACAATAAATTTAAATAGTTTCATATCAATGCCGCACTTGAATAAGGTTAAGTTAGCAAAAAATACGATAATTCACATAGAAGTTAATGAAGGAAATAATGCAACATTTAATGGTAAAATTAGTACAGCTGAAGTGATAGACATAAGTCACAACGCTATAGAAATCATACCAAATAATTGTATGTTATATTTCACTCAATTACAACATTTGAATTTGTCACATAACGTTATAAGTAGTATTGGTTTACTTACGTTTGAAGGTATTGTACAGTTAAAAACACTAGACATATCACACAACAGACTGCTTGAAATCGGTAATGCATTCGCTAGATTCATACATTTAAGAGAACTTTCAATATCCAACAATAACTTAACAAAACTTCTTGATTACAATTTTGGTTCTTTAACTAAACTGGAAAAACTCAATATTAGTTCTAACAATATTAGTATTATAGAAAATAATGCATTTCTGAGTCTTGCAAATCTTGAGTTTTTAGATTTGAGCCACAATTACATAGAATGTATAACTAAACAGTTAGTCAGTAATAATGTAAACCTACATTATTTTCATTTAATGGACAACCAAATCCAATCTATAGAAGCTAATAGCTTCGGAAACATGAGTATTTCTGAATTCAGTATAGAAAACAATCGCCTTAGAGGAGCCATTGAGAGGGACACTTTCAAAGGCGTAAATGTTGTTGAACTAGATTTAAGTAATGGAAGCATTAGTAGTATAAGAGACGGAGCTTTTACAAATATGATCGAACTAAATAATCTTAATCTTAGTTTCAATTCTATTACTAACATATCCCGGTTAGCATTCTCCTCCCTTGTGGCATTACAATTATTAGATTTATCTCATAACAAACTAATTGAACTCAACTTTGAGAGTGTTGGACTACAGAATCTTTCCAAATTGTATGTACAGCATAATGGTATACAAAAAATTAGAAAACATGTATTTGATAACTTCCTGTATCTTACTGAACTAGATTTGTCAAGTAACGAAATAATTGAAATCGAGCCGCAATCATTTTCGAAACTTAAAAGAGTCAAGTTTGTAGGATTTCATAAATGTCGTTTTGTCAATACCTTAGAGAGTAAGGTTTTTGAAGGATTATTATCGTTACAAAAAATCGATATATCTGGAACAAGGACACAACGCTACAAAAATGGATCGTTTATTGGATTGACTGCTCTTACTCATATTAATTCGGCATTTGGACAATTAACAGACATAGAATATAACGCATTCTTAGGAACTGGCTCTGTAGAAATTCTTGAATTATCAAATAATCAACTGTATTCCTTCTATGTAAACAGTTCAACTTTATCCAAAATACAGGAAATTTATCTGAATAATAACTTCATAACAAATATACCTAGCGAAACATTTTCTAAAACGACCTTTTTAAGAAAATTAAATTTGGCTAATAATGATATAAAGCAACTAAGTTCGAACATATTTCAGTATTTAAATGAGTTGGTGTATATAGATCTATCTTCGAATTTAAGAATGAAAATAATAGGCAATCCTTTTCAAAACTTAAGTAAGTTATATAGTCTGTCACTAGAAAAAGTACAAACAGATGTTACGTTTGAAAATTCTAGTGCATTTATAGAAGTTTTAGATATGTCATCCTGTGGTATAGGTAACTTGAACAACGTATATATTTTCAATGTTAAAGGTTTGAACTATTTAAATCTAAGCATGAATGAAATAACATCCATCAATAAAGATTCCTTTAGAAACATGTCTTCACTTGTAAGCTTAGATTTAAGTTTAAACAAAATTATAAATATACAACCAGGTTCATTCTTACATTTTAGAGGACTTATTAAACTGAGCTTGTTCCAAAATAGCTTACCATCAATTCAGTTTGGAGTTTTTGATGGCACAGAAGTGTTAAGAGAATTAGATATATCAAGTAACGTGCTCAACGATTTTGATGTCAAAGTATTACAAAGTCCTGTCATAGAAAAGTTGTATTTGGATGATAACATCATAAATAACTTAAACTTTATAGACTTTTTTAATACCAAGATATCGAAGCTTAGTGTAGGTGGTAATCAGATTTCATGTAAAGTTCTAGCAGATTTGAAAAATTCTAAGTATACAGTAAGATTTAAGGAAATTGTCACTGCCAAGACCTTAAACTACCACTCAGAAAACGTTAATGGTATATCGTGTCAAACATTTACAAAAAACACAACAGGTGTTATGCCCTTTTCAGAAAACTCTAGTATTGACATAAGCCTGCTAATATCGTCCATAAAAAATGCAATAGGTAAATTTGACAAAATATCTCAAGCTATAAGCGAAAATACTAATAAAGCTGATGAATTGGGAAATAACGCAAAATCTTTTATAAACACGTTTGAAAAAATTATAAAATCAAATAACACAAGTCAAATTGCAAGCATTGAATATCTTATGAAATTAATTAGTGTCAATAACAATTCTAGTATACAGCTGGGCGAAATCAAAGAATATCTTAAGAATCTTACTATATATAAAAATTATTTAGGTCAAAAAACCGAAGAAAATAACACAGATATCCTCAATGATCAATATACACGTTTATTTGAAACAGTTCTCAAAAAGGAAAGTGACGCTTTAAGACAAGAATTCAAGAATGCATTTACTAATATTAATATAGGAACTAATATGCCCGACCACGACTCTCTCGTTTCCCCTGCTAGTAACTCGAATGACTCAAAAACTGTTTTTTATTTTATGGCAGTCTGCTTAGCGGTCATGCTAGCAGCGTATTTAGGAAATCTTGTATATGGTCACGTTACAAAGTTAAGACATTCTACTGGTGCATACACTCGTGATAGTGCAAATTCCATTTCTAATAATATTGAAATGGAATGAATAGATTAGATGTTTAGTTAAAAAGTTAGACTCATTATTATTTAAAAGAAAAGCCTTTTCATATACTTACCGTTTATGTGATCGGGAACACATTTGTTATTTAGATTGTTCATTGATAAACAAATTGATATTTTTTTTAATATTATTTGTCCAAAATAACATTATATGTTTTAGTAAAATGTAAAGGTAAATACATCGAGGTGTCTTCCAACACGCAATAGTACAATATAATATTTTTTTGTTTTAGGATTCCGTATACTACGGGACTCTATTTTTAAGCTTATAATATTGTCCGTGTGTGTCTGTAATACAATACAATACAATAACTCTTTACTGCTTACCACACAAACAAAAACAGTAGGTAAATTAACTAATTAATCTACTTACAAGTAAGGATCTTAGATCTATGCTGGTAATACAATTGGCGGTCTTATCGCTAATGCAATCTCTTACAGACAACCTTTGAATGGACTGGACAAAAGTAAAAGTTTAGACGGTAATGTGCATGTTAAATGTGATATATACTGATTAATAGCTAGCCAGTTGTAATTGTCGCAAAATATGAGTTACTAGCTGCACCCTGCGGTTTCATGATCATATAAGATAATGGTGGATATCCTGACAGATAATCAAAACTGTCCTAACGCGTGTTTGACTCACGCATCGCGGGTTCCGTACCACCATGCTACCTCAAGAAATATTTGTTCATGTATATCCATAGCGCGATCCTTATTATTTGTTGTATGCAGTCGTTATTTGATCGAATGAAATTTGACACTTGCATCAATAGGTACATAAATATTTTAAAAACATTTATAATAACAATTTTCTTGTACCTCCTTATCTGATAATAAATGTTTCAAAACTTTATTAACGTATCTTTTTGCTACTATGTAAAGTAGTAACTGAGTATAAATGTTGTTTAAAGTGAAATATAAGAATTAACAAAATAGAAAATAAACTCTAATTTTAAATATCTAGTGTTAGTACTTGCTGATGGTTTTGTATTGTTTGTCATAGAGTGTTATATATGTATTTTTAAGCTCTAACATTTACACATTTTAATAATTAAATATTATTTTGATGTTTAATATATTTTGATTGCAGCAATAATTCTACCTTGTTTATTATTCAAACATCAAAAAATCGTTTTGTGGACATCTTTTTAAGGTTGTCTAGATCCCTTGTATATGTCTAGATAATCCTTGATGAAGATGTTTTTGGTCAGTTATTCTATGCAATGTGGAATCTGGAAAGGCGGCTTTTCTTCTACCACGTGGTTTTGAATGATGTGCTTCATATATCTACCCACTAAATTTCATCCAAATGCGTTTAGTCATTACTGCGTGATTGAGTAATTTTCGGATGTAACATCCGTACTTCCAACCGTTCATACATATAGTATTACTAGAAACAGTATTATTATTCCACAAGATAATTCTTGAATCGTCGCAAGACGAACATCAGCGAAAGCATTTGCCAAAGGTGTTCTCATCAATCAAGAACGAAAGTTAGAGGTACGTAGGCGATTAGATACCGCCCTAGTTCTAACCGTAACTATGTCATCTAGCAATCCGCCGACGTTAAGACAATGGCTCGGCGGGCGGCTTCCGGGAAACCAAAAATTTTGGACTGCGGGGGGTGCATGGTTGCAAAGCTGAAAATTAAAGGCATTGACGGAAGGGCACCACCAGGAGTGGAGCCTGCGGCTTAATTTGACTCAACACGGGAAATCTCGCCAGGCCCGGACACCGGAAGGATTGACAGATTAACAGCTCTTTCTTGATTCGGTGTGTGGTGGTGCATGGCCGTTCTTAGTTGGTGGATCGATTTGTCTGGTTTATTCCGAGGAAGTATTTGGAGGTAAATGAGGTGTTCGATTAACACATATGATACTTTTCATCATCGTCATCATCCATCACTACGCGGTTGTAACAGCGGGCGCAGCTTGTAAGACATAAAATCATGCAGATCAGGTATGTATGTCTTAACATCGTCTGGCACTACGGTCAGTTGTAGTTACAGTAAATTGTACGTTTTTAGTGCGAAAACAAAAGCTAAATATGTTAAGGTGCGTCCACACTAGTGTCAAGACAACGGACCAGACTACGTGACATCGTACAATACACGGAGTGTGGACGGTCTAGATTGTAGGCTGATACGGTCACAAACTGTGTACTGGAATTAAGTGTGGACGCATGGTGTCGGAGTCTACAGGAGCGAGGCGGCGGCGCGGTGAGGAGTGGGCGGGGTGCGGGCGGGGGACGCACCGGGACATGTCACGACGTGATCCGCTCCTACTCCGTGCCTGTATCTGTGTCATCTGGCGTACTTCGAGGGGTGTCATAAACGCAAGTGTGGACGTCTCTTGGTCATGCGGACAATAGCGAACATCCTTTGAAAGAACCGACTTTCGATAGATCGGCTCGTAACACGTAACTTAAATGCGTGACAGTACACAGACCAGCGTCCACACTGGACCGGACTAGTAGATCGCAACACCGTACCTTGTCCTGCCGTACATTCTGTGCTTTTAGTGTACGGAATGGGTTGAATCGTAACTGCAGCTTGTAAAAATTGTTCGCGTAACATAACACGTCCACACTATCGGTATATACACATGCGTGTCTGTTACGGTCACGGGATAATGTTCGGTAAAAATGTTACAAATGTGGACGCAGCTTTATAATATCATCTTTGATAAACGCTAAGGAGAGTCGGAGTATAGTTATATTATGGCTCTTCTAAAGTAAATTATGTGAGGGAGGTCTGCGCGCTGCATTTGCGATTCTTCTGGACTGTATGCTATTCAAATTTTTACCCAAATCCATTCAACCGTTTCAGTAAGAAGTATTCTAGTAGTACCACTCACTTGCAAGTTACCAGTTATAATATGATTTCATGATATACACATCCGAGTTTTTGCAAAATAACTGAGTTATTATTTGGACTGGCAATGAGCACCTCTTTATCTTAATTTATTTCGGCATTTTATATTATTATAACGTTAGTCCGGCCAAATTAGACTAAAAAATAGGGGTAAGGTTACAAAAATTCCCACTTGGCTGAATATTGGTAGGATTGTTCAATATACTATTATAAAGGAAATGTGAAAAGTCCTCATCGATCCGGCACGTGCAAAAAAATTTACTCGGGGTCAAAGGTCACAAAAACGGGTTTTTCGCGATTTTTTTCAGCAAAATGGTAAGTTTTATCATAAAATTAGCTCAGACAAAAATTGTAGATCAGATAATTATCTATAAAAAATGTCTTTGTACTTATTTTCCTAAGAGCCACCGTTTTTGAGATATAAGTTCAGATATGCATGTTTCGTTAAAAATACTCGAAATAAAAAACAAGTGCAGTTAGCATGTCTTCCTCCAACCTCAGCGGCTGCTCATCAACATCTTTATCGGGTATATTACCAAGTTCAGGTGTGGCTTGGTAATCAGTTAGACCCAAAAGACTGGGATTGGAAGTTGGTCGACAATTCATTAGAGCCAGTTCAAACATTACTTCCACCTGCACCAGAATTGACTTGGATGTCTAAATTGACCGGACTACGTCCTGATGACCTTATTTGCTTACATACAAGTCTTTCAATTGAATACACAAACTAACAATATCGCAAATAAAGTAATAAGGACGAAGTTCTCTGTAAAATTGAACTAATTACTAGCAAGAGAGTAGTATGGTTTAAACAAAACTCAAAAAGCGTGTGCAATCTACTTAGAAAACAACTAGAAGTAAATTAACGTGGTTTAGACAGTTGCAGACCGCTTTTTAAAGCATGTAACATACTTCCTCTACCGTGTATGTATAGTAGAGATGTTTGCGCTTTAGTGAAAGAACAGCCTGATTTTTTTAAAAACGTGGACAAATTTTTACCCGCCAAAAAAGAGTGAAGTTTGTAAATTTACTATATGAACCACCTGCCCGTAAGGATTTATATAAAAGGAATGTGTACAATATGTGCATAACTATATATAATTATTTACCAGATGAAATTAAGGCCTTGGATGGAAATCTGTTTAGAAGTAAACTATCAGATTGGCTTCTTTCGAATTGTTTTTATAATGTACAGGAATTTCCGGATTATTGTGTTCGACTTTTTTAGACAGTATTAGATATAGAAAATCGTTTGCGTAAAACGTTGCACGTCTGCTAGCAGACAGAATACATTGTGACCTATATTTTATAAGATCTCGACTTTGTACATGTGTTCTATATTTATTATAATTATATACAATAAATTATTTGATTTGATTGATTTGATTAAAAATGATTAATACTTAATGCTTCACATATTGATGCCATTGTATAATTTGGGCGGGTTTCAGGTACGCAGCAATATACCTGAGGCACCAACTCTTATAGTTTGGATATTTATTTATTTGTTTATTAAATAATAAAATGTGTATTATATATATATATATATATATATATATATATTTTGGATGTGTTGGTAGACCGGGAGGCTTCAATGCTATGAGATGTTTAACTTGGTAATGTATGCATGAGTCTAGATTTTCAACTCCTTTAAACGTTCACAAAATTATTTTATTGGTGATTGTGGCTTGGTTTAAAGTTGTTAGGATGGCACGCTCGCACAATCATTCTGCCTGTTTATCGTGAAAATTACTGATATCTGGGTAGATTTTAACTATAAGCTTTTCTATACTAGTTACAATTGTGCCTAACTTCTTTGTAATGATTTCCTATTTATAGAAAAAGTAAAACTGTTCGGCAAAAACATTTTGCGTTTCCCGAGGTACTAGATTCTGATACAAGATTCTAACGTATCGACGTACAAAAGACGAGGCGGGAGGGACATTTAAAATTTATAAACGTCTCAATAAGAATATATTTGTAATTATTGTAAGAATAAGAATTGTTTTACTAATTTAGTCATAATTGAGTGTTAGGTCTTGATTTTTAATTGTTATTTGTAAGTAGATATTTTTACCCTAAATTCAAATGCAATGTCCTGTTTTTATGAATAAATAAATGAAATGAAATTCAGAATTTTCGATTAATTCTAAGTTTTTTTTCGGCGGGGGCGTAATAAAAGCAACAAAAGAACATGTTTGTATCGATCCATTCCGAAGACTGAGGAGCTTCGCTGCGACTGCGACGGCGTTTGTACACTGTGTAACCTCTTGCGTTGCGACGTAGTGCATGGACGCAACGCAGTTCTGGCATAAAATTAAGCAACGCACTAATACATACTATTATAACGTCGATTGGAATCATACGTACATGTTTTTCTTTGATAAAGTTCATGCTAACGTACTATATATATAAGCAGAACTACCGTATAATAATTACGTTATTTTAACAAAAACAAATGATATCAGATGAGGTTTAATACCTAATCGATTATCACAACGAAAAATAAACGCCATCTAACAACTTTTTGAAATAAGCAGAATAATAATCAATATTAATAATAACCTGTTCCTGAAAACGTGGAGTTTTATAACTGTAGCTGTATTCTACGAACAGAGCGATATGTTTGCGAAGACACACTATCATAAATGGTATATTTATAAAATTATACTGTCGCGCTAATAAAAAGGATCCAATTATATACTATATGAAGTATATAATGGAGCTATGTACCTATGTGCCTACATATTTGGATTGAAGGCTCACATATACGTGCCTAACTGTATTTTTAGCTAAAATTAAATATTTGCAGAAATACAGAACGACGTTAATATATGTTATTTATATATTTGGTTCTCGAACAATAACGAGAGTGAACTTAATAACGGGACTGATTACATGACAATCGATTCGTTTTTAGGATTTCGTATCCAAAGGTTAAAACAGGACCCTATTTCCAAGTCTCTGCTGTCCGTCCGTCCGTCTGCCTGTCTGTCTATCTGTCTGTCCGTCTGTCACCAAGCTGTATATCATGAACTGTTATAGTTAGACAGTTTAAATATTTACAAATGATGTATTTCTGTTGCCGTTACGACAACAAATACTAAATACAGAATAAAATAAATAGTTAAGAGGACTCCTATACAATAAACGTGATTTTTTACTCGTTTCTTTGGATGGCACGGAACCCTTCGTGCGCGAGTCCGACTCGCATTTGGCCGATTTTTATAATCATTAGAGATTGCACTGCGATGATACTAAGTTCACAACGGCCTTACGCTGCTTAATTTTGAATGACGTTATTTAGTACTGCGCATACAGTAAAATGATTATGTGCAGTAGTACTAAATTACATTATTTAAATGTAGGCACGTTTATAATTAAAGCCTAGAGCTTTAATCCCGTATGTGCTTTTGACTTAGCATTATTGGTTTTAAACGTTTGTTGTGGACGTTTACTTTCGCCTTCAAATCAGATCCGTTATTATTTGCTTTCAACTAGCCAACTTTGGCAGCTGTTTGACACGAATCTGATTGTGGACCGCAAATAAGATGATAAGTTTCTTCCTAATCATATCTTATTACAGTTAAGGGATGCATGGACACTATGAAAGTGTTACATTAAATTAGGACTTAAGTATTGCCAATAATAAAAGGCTTAATAGCTATTAGACTCCTTTTATAATCATTAATGTATAAAAAAAATATTAATACAGTTACTTAAAATGCGATCTCATACGTCATATTTCTAGAGCTCTAGTAGAGTTTCCAGCGTGTAACTTAGATGAACACTTCGAAATGTACAGAGAAATATTAACATACGTACGATGGTGACAACTTGTTTTAAATTATAGAGTTAAAGTTTAATTACATAACAGTATGCAATAACATTAAAGTACTTCCTCATTAAGGTGCTGTCATATCACGATGTCGATAAAAGTGAAGGTTTTTAAAGCAGTTTCTCTCTTAAGCAACGATTTAATTAAAACTACAAAAAATCATATTATATTTTTTAGACTTCTAAGTACACATTGACGGAATTAAAACTTATTTTAACATACTAGAATAAAATAAACAAAAAATTCAAACAAACCACTTCATTTGACCTTTAAAGCTCTTTTTCTCTTTATTCACTATTGTATTTGTTATGAAACACATATCATAAAGTAGTAATTTTTGATACACATACAATGACGCTTTATTTTTTTATTTAAGTGTACACATTGTTTTTTTATGAACTTTGTTAGTTTTTACGCCATGCATTTGTTTGATTTCAAGTAAAGGAAATTGAACGAAGCCAAGCGCTGAGCTGACAGCGCCTTAATATCACGTCACGAGGATCCCGATAATAATAATTCGTACTGAGTAATGGTACCACGAATAGCTCGAAATAACTTTGATAATCATTCTATTGTTTATAAAACGCTTGTTCACATACACGGGCTGGGAGTCGCGGCGGCCGCAACGCTGGGCGCTGGTATGACTTAGTGCATCCATCATTTTCTAACCCAAGTCATAGCTCACCACCGCTCTAAAATATAATGAAAATATTTTTTTTAATATTATTTAAAAAAACGCTTCAAAAAGCTCTTATGAACGAACGTCAATTATTAATTATATTATATTATATTATTCTATAATCATCTTCTTATAAGTCCGCCTAATGATGCATATCTAATAAAAGGGATAAAAATAGCTTATATATTATTTCTTGGTATAAGATATCTCCATCTGTTTCATCCATATCCATTGGATGATATTTGAGATGGAGGATATAATTATCACAATTGAGGCAATACACCTCCTTATAAAGTATACAGTACCTTTAGTGAAATGTTAGCTCACATATATTACACACATAGACAAGGTGATAGTAATTAGTAATGTAATAAAACAATTTATGTACGAGTACGTATATATAATAGAGTTCTCCCGAATACCTCTGTCATTATCCCGATTGCATTACAACTGCTCAACTACCAAACTTCAAATGTTATTGTCACAGTTGTTTAGAAGTACATACATGAGTGCTGGCTGCTAATAATAATAAGTAATGACAAATAATAAGAGTTATGACATGTTCTTATTTTTTTATAATTCTTATTTATTAATCAAATACCGCGGAGGCAGCTGAACCCCAGTGCCGAGCTATCGGTGAGTGGCGAAACCACGAGTTCGCGGACCTTGATCCTTCCTGAGGATAAATGAGACCTGTGGCCACTAACATGCCTTAATTAATCCGTCTGGGGGCGAAAACGCAAGAAAATGCCAAAAAGCTCCATGCAAGGGTTGAAGTGTTAAAGGGCACCAGTAATATCTTTCTAGTGAAACCGCAGCTCAACTTTCGACACCCCATTGACATCCACACCAACGTTGCCCCTTTCATCACCAATGATGGTGGCCCCTTATGAAAGGCCCGTTTAGTGGATGGTAAGCGTAAGATTCGACTGAAATTGGCAGGTGGCGTAGTCTCGACCATAGTCATTTCCTTCATCACTTATTCCACTTAGTTCTTATGCCAATAGCCCCACCATTTTACCCATTTTTGTAATAGATAATTAAGTAACATGTATTGTATGCCCTTCATCCAAAATGTTTCTGTTTTAGTCAACAATTTGATAGATCCCGAGATCCAGATGATATAATATAGATAATCCATTCCAATTTTAGTAATACTTTTTTTAATAGTTTATTTCATTACTTCATTTTGAATGTTGAATTATAATCTCTACAGTCTTGACATTGAATCTCTGTAGCTGTTATTAATAAGTAATAACACGTTATGTTAAATTGCATTGAAATTCTCAATACAGTTTAATTAATTTGAGAATTTCATCTGGATTTGAGAAGGAATTGTATAAGTATCATGGGCAATATCCAAAATTTTGTGCATATACTGTTTTTTATAATACTTTGTATGTTTTATACCAAACAGCCCTGTAAGTGTTGGCTACAGCCCCACTTATGCCTTTGTAAAGGGTCGGATGAAATCCGTGAACAAAAGTAATTAAGAATAATAGTATTTATATTTGAACGAACAGAAAAGGTCTATTTACTATAGAAGAGAGAAAGTTAATACCGACAAAGTTCTAAAACTTTAAGCCAGTCTAAATACTTATTTGACAACGAGAGTTTGCTATTTATTTCTTACTTCGACTGTACCTTCTGCCCATAAATACACACGCAGATAAGTTTACATTAAAAATACTGTGTTGTGGCGTGTCATTGCTCATTAAGGATTCGGACTGGTTCCCGGTCACAAGTCACAAATAATTTGCAATTGATATGTAAATTTAAGTTTTATCATATTTGAAAGTATTTAGGTGCAATGGTTCCTTATTCGTGGAAATCATGTGAGTATTTTTTTATCGCCTTCAAACATTCCATTTAAAACCTGGCAAACCTTAAACAAGTGTGCTCAGTGTGTTTATAAATCATAACTATATATTGATAACATAATTATGTTAATAACTTGCTACGCTGTTGGCACCCGTGAGATGATGGATAATGATGACGATGAACCAAGTATAGCATAAGTTACTCAAGCCGGAATGATGTAGCTTTCTAATGGTGAACATTTTTTAATAGGTCCTGTAGCTTATGAGTTTATCAATAATAAACAAACAAATCTCAATTCTATAATATTAGTGTTGGTAGATTACATTAGCAATTATTTTATCGCTTCAAAAGTTCTAATTTGCGCATACATTAGATTAGCGGATTACTATTATTAATAATTGACTGAAGGTAAGAGTATTTAATTAATCTTATCTATTATTATTTATTATTAACATATATTACCAAATCTTTTCATAACGTGGCATAGTTCTAAGAGATTACAGCTAATGTCGTTAAGCCTCATTACTATACAATTGTGACAATTAGAAACAACAAGAGTACACGTTTACTAAAGATTATTCAACTATTTAGATGATAAAAACCTATAATGCCAACAATATCATACAACAATGTCAGGATGACTCAAAGAATTCTACTTGAAGATTACATTTATGTTTAAGATAGCTATTGTTTGTTCTACGGTAGCTATTCAGAATAGTAGTAGTATACATAAATAATGATACTTGTTAAATAACTTAATACCTTATCCCTACTTGTGTGTGAGTGATGTAGGTAGCTGTTTTTGTGACTATTCTAAATTCAAATTCAATTCGAATTCAATTTCTAATAATTTATTTGCCAGAATACGAGCATTAAATATAACATTTTTAGCTTTTGTACAAATAAGCTGCGTCTGTATTCAGCCTGCAAGTAGACGTGCAAATGATTGGTCTGAAGTCGATCTAATTATAACTACAAATTAAACATTACCTTAATCAATATTTTATAATGCCCTGAAAATCTAAATAATCTTTAACACACTTTTAAACACTATAAAAGCAATTATCTAACAGCCACTTAGTAAGCCTCTTTCTAAAGATTTGTCCATCTAACTGTATCATCAGGTAACATGTGACGTTTGCAGTGCACCTTGCGGCTAGCTGGCCTGGGCACTTCGTCCAGAAGATGGTATTATGATATTATATACTTTTTATATACATACTCGTATTATACACATTTCTTTTATAAATGTCCTTATAGCACCGAGGTTGATACAATACACATTATATAATATATAATAACTTAACATTATTTCACCGCAGGGGCGGCTTTGTAACCGCAGGGGCGGCTTTGTGGCGAGCCGTCGGTGAGTGGCGACACCGCGGACCCTGATTCTCCCTGGGGCTAAATGAGACCTCTGACCCCCAGCTTGCCTTAATTGGCCGTCAGGGGGTGGAGACGCAAGAGCAAGTAACAACAAGGTCCAAGGGTGGAAGTGTTAAAGGGCATAACGCCGGTAGTAGCGCTCTAGTGAAACCGCAGCACACCACTCGACACCCTTTAGCCATCCACACCAACGTTGCCCTTTTTGTCACCATTGATGGTGGCCTTTATGGGGGGTTTAGTGGGACGGGGTAGTATAGTGGGTAACGGGGACCCGTTTAGTGGTTGGCAAGTCACCACCTGCCTAAATATTTTGAGATGGCCGGCAGGTGCCGTAGTCTCGTCCATAGCCCACTATCACCCGCACCACTAATAAGTACATATCAATAGCTACGCCATTTTACCCATTTTTGTAATAGATTTACCATGTATCCATCCATCCAAAATGTTTCTGTTTTTAAACTACATTGCATTTTTATACCAAACGGGCCTCTAAGTGTTGGCTACAGCCCCACCAATGCCTATGTAAAGGACCGGGTGAAACCCGTGAAATATGTCAAATAAAAGGAATAATAATAAACAACTATGAACTTGTAAAATTTCTCAAAACTGCCTCAGTATTTATGCTAGAAGGTAAAAATAGATTAAATATTCTTAATATATTAGTAACATAAATTAGTACCTAAATGAACAAGTGATTAATTTTACGGTTACGGCCTTACCTACATGAAAGAATTTAAATAAATAAAACACACTAAAACAAAACGATTGATATGAAGTGTTGTCACCATTAAGCAAATTTAATTTTTTTTAAAGGCTATTTTTTTTTTATAATGTAACCAAATAGATGACTAATAGAGCACCAAGAGCCTTGAACATGGAAGAAGAAAATATTAAGTTTGTTGCAGTATTTTCTCTATTATTAGAAAAAAGTAAAGGTTTTTGGAATGGGAGATTATAAACCACATAGTTTTGAAATGACACAAGTACAATTTGAAATATTTAATACCAACTATCATTCAGTTATCTCAAAAACTACTGGACCGAATTTGATGAAATTTAAATGGGTCTACACGGGAAGCACTAGCTTTCAAGCATATAAATAATTTTGAGAATCGGTTCACCCAGTCGAAAGTTATGAGGTAACAAACATAAAAAAAAACAGTCGAATTGAGTACCTCCTCCTTTTTTTGGAAGTCGGTAGATAATGCGAGCCATTTTAGAGGGCCATATTTCGCAAATGATAGGTATGATAAAAAAAGATGTAGAAAACCTTAATTCATTAGTTCGATTCAATGAAATCCCATACGAGAGCGAACAGGTGCCATCTTTAAAATGCATAGTTGTGAAATTTTCATCTTTGAAAATGTATATATAAGTTTAAGCAATTTATGTGCAAAAAACTATTCACTTTCGTTTCCAATTGTCAAAGTTATTAAGGCGCGCTGGTATCCTGATATTAGTAAAAATCAGAATCATTAAACATCTAGTGTAACAAAACTGATCGATAATATTCCATGAAAAGAATAAAGGAACAGGAAAAGAATAATAACCGAACAGAGTTCAAAAATATTACTCGCTTACTGCAGAAAAAATCCTTAATAGGTCCACAAAAATAAAATTTGACTCCAAACTCTCAGAATTTTCAGCGATAGCACTATATACTTTTTTTAGGTAATACGTATAGCTAACGTATGGTAAAATAGTAGTAGTGTTAGTATTAATCGACAAATATAAAGAATACATAGAAAATTTATGCATCTTGGCATTACATCACCTTATATAATAAGCAATTTTCAACCTTACGTAAAGCATTGTAAATTATTTTATATAACTGGACCGCGCCTTAAGCTGTTACAGAAGGATGGACATTAGACACTCTAATAGAACAATCTTGTAAGGGTTCCTTATTTAGTATTTTAGAACTCTCAAAATTATGCTAAAACATTATTTAATTAAAAGTCCTAAAACGAAAGTTTATTGTTATATTCAGAAGTATCCTTTTAGATTTTTTAATAACCCTGTACTTATTTTTGAAGTGCAAATTTCATAGTTACGAGTAAGTGCATATATATGTCCTGTTAAGAAATAAAAACCTATGATTTTTTATTACTTCAGTAACGTTTAGTACTGTGTTTAATCTTTCCTATACCGTGATAATTAAAACAAAATATTTATAAATGAAACTGACGTATATATACGTCTCTGGGAAGCAATGGGTTAATCATGTGAACATATCGAACATAAGTACGCATTACTGTGATGTGTAATAATATAATAAAAAAAATATATATTATGTGAGTAGGCTACTTTTATCACAGATATATAGATATATATATATTATTTCGGCAGGATGTGATTATCCTTTCATACGGAGTCGCAGGAGCAACTAGTATTATATAATTAAATGCTTACACTTTTAAATGCGAAAGCATTTACTTAATTCATAACAAATTTGATCGTTTCTGTACCTACGTGGGGCGCACTAAAAGTTTTCGGAATTAATAAGAAAACAATGTTTAAATGGTCCTAAATAAATGTATTATTGCTCTTTATATTATCCGTTAGTGTAAATGCACTTTATCACACGAATAAATTAATTTTGAAAACATGCCACACCTCCGTGTTGAAACCTCAGAAACATGTTTTACATAATAAATACTCTTCGACAGCCTTTTTCTGGTGATGAAAATCATTAACCGCGTAAGTCCCGGGAGACCCGGGGACTGTATGCAGGATGGCTCATAAGGTCAACGTTTTCCATCTTCAAAATTTAATTTGTCTGTCTGACCATGTCAGAAATGGAATTACCGTGGTGCTAAATGATACTGCGTTTACACTTATTTTTCGGATTCGTCAATAACATCCGGCAAACAAATGGTTCTGTACCTATCAGCACTATTCACAATACGACAATTCTCTAAAGCAACAAGCAATCGTTCAAAAAGCAATTATCCACTTAACTACCTTGGTTGATCCTTTGCACGCGCGCCACTTTGGTTGGCTTCGGCTTATCTTGAAAGACCCATGCGCTCGATTGGTACATTGTTTTGAGTTCGTAGCAACAAATCCATGTTTCGTCAACTCTAACCATTTTCCACACCAAGTTGGACGCCCATTCTTTGAAACTGTTAAGCATGGAATTGTACCAAGTGTGTCCGTTTTTTAAGGCTATGTCAAATTGTGTGGGATCTACCCAGAGCACAACTTTATCTAACCCAAGTGTTTATGTAGGGTTCATATCATTTGAACTTGCTTTTTAATCTTATTCCTTCCTCACCATTCCGATCCTGAATTACTCGTTCCGGCCTAGCATTGCATCCATATACTGTTCAAAACTTCTTACCACGAACCAAAAAGTTTGGTAGTTCCTACCTCTGCCGTGTAAGTAAATTGTGGAATGCTTTGCCGGCGTACGTATTTCCTTGCAGCTATGACCCTGGCTCTTTCAAGCGGGGCGTGAAAAAGCGTCTGTCAGGTCATCATAGGGGTGGTGATTAGTGCAGCTTACGGCTGCACTAATGGTCATTGCTTCTTGATTCCATCTTCGCTTTCCATCAGGCGAGAGGGAGTTACTTTGATGAACCACTATAAAAAAAACATGCCTATGCCTAATGATGCCCGAATCTGATGGTAGATCAAGTGCTTAATATGTTTCAATCATACGGCGCACAGCATCGTTATTTTTATTGTTCATGTTACGAAAATGTCCAAGAGTTAAATCCATGGTGATGTAGACGCGCAATTTCTAAAATGGCACAATAATGTAACAAGTGACAGATGAAACAAATTGTATTATACAGCCAAAGAGTTCCATTCTCAAGTGTTGTAATCTACACTAATATTATAAAGAGGAAAAATGTATAATGTTAGTTACATATAAAAATGGTAGAAAATGTATCCAGTTTTGGAAACATATAGTGCGCCTTATCCACATTATTATAAAACGTAGTGACATTAGTACATAATGTGATGTAAGCGAATTGCATATATGAAATTTAGTTACATCACTCGGGACATTCCTAGGTCCACGTTGTGTAATAAATATATACTTTTATAATAATAATACTTATTCTACATGATAATATAATTTTTTTGTTAAAATACAGGAGTATTTTAAATAATTATATTGAACACCGATGCAGTCAATAACACATATCATGGTAAAAAGTGTCTTGTAATAACATACAATATATTTAATTCGTATAGCACTGTGTACCCAGCACAGACGTGTTTTTTATATTAAACTAGCGAATACCCGCGACTTCGTTCGCGTAGTAGGCTCGGCCTTTGGCCTCGCGATAACCTTCCGTCTTATCTTGGTTTTTCTTTCATAAGAACCTTCTCCTTACAATAAGTAACACAACAAAAAAATATTTGCGATATTGTTCCAAAGTTCTCAAGTAATAGCGTATCCAGGAGAAATAAGAGTTAATTTTTATATACATACTAGCGACTGCCTGCGACTTTGTTCCTCGCCGTAACTTCCTATCTCTTTTTGGGTTTTCTTTCATAAGAACCTTCTCCTGACAATAATTAAAACAACAAAACAGAATAAGCAAGACTGGTCCATTCGTTCTCAAGTTATAGCGTAGCCAGGAGAAATAGGAGTTTATGTATATAGATAAATTATTTACTGGTATTGGCGAGCGCGTTTTGTAAATTTTACTTTTACTTTCAGGTGTGCTGCTCATTGTTATTATGATAAACTATGCAGTGAATGAAAATCCCTGCACATTGTTATCATTGCCACAAGGGGATGACAAGTACTGTGCAGCGCAAATAGATTGTTTGAATCAAGTAAGCTTTGACTTGACGACATGGAGTTGTATACGGCACGTGCAACAAAGACCTAACTACAATTACGGCTATTACAGAAATGAAGACATAATATCCTATGACAAGAACTACAATTTAATCATCAATGTTTTGGAACCTCATGAAATAAATCTGTTTGATGTTGACGTGGAACATTTCATAAAACTTAGTCTTATAAATGGAGACTTAATTTCAATACCTGAAAAAGTATACGAAATGTCGCAGCTGAAAGAAGTTAATATATCAGGCACAAAAATAATATCAATCAATTTAAACAACTTTGTATCGATGTCAAACTTAAATAAAATTAACTTGGCAAGCAACACGATAAGTGTCATAAATATGGATGAAGAAAATACAGCATCATATAATTCTCAGATAAGTAAAGTTGAAGTTATAGACATAAGTTGCAACTTCATACATGTAATACCCAACAATTTCGTGTCACATTTCAATCAGTTACAACACTTAAATTTGTCAAATAACTTAATCAGTAGTATTGGTTTACTTACATTTGAAGGTATCGTACAGCTAAAGACATTAGACATTTCACACAACAGGCTGCTTGAAGTCGGAAATGCATTTGCTAGGTTCATACATTTAAAAGAACTTTCAATATCTAACAATAGTTTAACAAAACTGCTCGATTACAATTTTGGGTCTTTAACTAATCTGGAAAAACTAAATATTAGTTATAATAATATTAACATTATTGAAAATAACGCATTTATGAGTCTTACAAAACTTGAGTATTTAGATTTGAGCCACAATAAAATAGACCTTATAACTAAACTATTAGTCAGTAATAATGTAAACCTACATTGTCTTCTATTAATGGGCAATCAAATCCAATCTATAGAAGCTAACAGCTTTGAAAACATGAGTATTACTGAATTTAATATACAAAATAATCGCCTCAGAGGAGCCATTGAGAAAGACACTTTCAAAGGTGTAAATGTAATTGATCTAGATTTGAGTAATGGAAGCATTAGTAGTATAAATGACGGAGCTTTCACAAATATGACCGAACTAAATAATCTTAATCTAAGTTTCAATTCAATTTCTAACATATCCCGCTTAGCATTTTCCTCCCTTGTGGCATTACAATTACTAGATTTGTCTCATAATAAACTAAGTGAACTTAACTTTCAGAGTGATGGACTACAGAATCTTTCCAAATTGTATGTACAGCATAACGGGATAGAAAAACTTAGAAAACATGTGTTTGTTAACTTTTTGTCTCTTACAGAACTCGATTTGTCCAGTAACAATATAAAAGAAATCGAGCCGCAATCATTTTCAAAACTAACAAAAGTTATGTTTATAAAATTTAATAAATGCCATTTTGTCAATAGTTTAGAGAGTAAGGTATTTGAAGGATTGTCATCGTTACAAAAAATCGATATGTATGGAACAAGGACACAACGCTTCAAAAATGAATCGTTTATTGGATTGACTGCTCTAACTTATGTTAATTCGGCATTTGGACAGTTAGCAGATATAGAATATAATGCTTTCTTAGGAACTGGCTCTGTAGAAATTCTTGAATTATCAGATAACCAACTGTATTCCTTCTATGTAAACAGTTCAACTTTATCCAAAATACAAGAAATTAATCTTAATAACAACTACATAACAAATGTATCTAGCGAAACATTTACGAAAATGACCTTCTTAAGAAAATTAAATTTGGCTAACAATGATATAAAGCAACTAAGTTCAAACGTATTTCAGTATTTGAATGAGTTGATGAATATAGATCTATCTTCGAATATAAGAATGAAAATGATTGGAAATCCTTTTCAAAACTTAAGCAAGTTATATAGTCTGTCACTTGAAAAAGTACAAACAGATGTAACGTTTGAAAATTCTAGTGCATTAATTGAAGTGTTAGATATGCAATCGTGTGGTATAAGTAACTTGAACAACGTTTATATTTTCAATGTAAAAGGTTTAAACTATTTAAACCTAAGCATGAATGAAATAACATCCATCAATAAAGATTCCTTTAGAAACATGTCTTCACTTGTAAGCCTAGATTTAAGTTTGAACAAGATTATAAATATACAACCAGGTTCATTTTTACATTTAAGAGGACTTATTAAACTAAGCTTGTTCCAAAATAGCTTACCATCAATCCAGTTCGGAGTTTTCCACGGCACCGAAGTGCTAAACGAATTAGACATATCAAGTAACGTGCTTAACAATTTTGATGTAAAATTACTACAGAGTCCCGTCTTAGCAAGGTTGTGTTTAGATGACAACATAATAACCAATTTGAACTTTATAGATTTTTTTAACACCAAATTATCACAGCTTAGTGTAGGAGGTAATCAGATTTCATGTAAAGTTCTTGCAGATTTGAAAAATTCGGCAAAGTATGCGGCAGATTTTAGGGAAATTGTCACTGCCAAGACTTTAAACTACCACTCAGAAAACGTTAATGGTATATCATGTCAGACTATTACAAAAGATTCAACGGGTATTATCCCTATTTCAGAAAACTCTAGTTTTAACATTAGCCCCCTAATATCGTCCATAAGAAATGCTTTAGGTAAATTTGACAAAATATCCCAAGCAATAAGCGAAAATACAAACAAAGCCGATGAATTAGGAAATGACGCAAAATTTTTCAGAAATACATTGGAAAAATTTATAGAATCAAGTAACACAAGTCAATTTACAAGCATTGAATATCTTAATACATTAATTAATATCAATAACAATTCTAATGTACAGCTGAACGAAATCAAACAATATTTCAAGAATCTCACAACCAATAAAAAATATTCTGTACTAAATGGTGAGGTCAATGAAAAAAACATCATCAATGATGAATATTTACGTTTATTTAAAACAATGCTAAAGCAGGAAAGTGATGCTTTAAGAGAAGAATTCAAAAACGCATTAACTAATATAAACATAGGAACTAGTATGCCCGTCCACGAGTCTCTCGTTACCCCTGCAAGTAACTCTAATGACTCAAAAGCTGTGTTTTATTTCATCGCAGTCTGCTTAGCGGTCATGCTAGCAGCGTATTTAGGAAATCTTGTATTTAGCCACGTTACAACGATAAGACGTTCTACCAGTTCATATACTCGTAATAGTGCAAACACTATTTCTAACAATATCGAAATGGAATGATGAGTACGTTTTAAAGAAAGAAAATCCTTCTGGGTATATATTTTTGCTTGATTACTTATGTTATAATGATATTTGTTTATCACGCCTCAGTTGCCACGCGCCCATGGCGGGATCAAGTCATGTACTCGCGTATTTACATGCTATCGAATAATGAAGGGTGGTAAATATTCTGTTTAATAGACATATTTTGTGATATTTTTTGTGCAGATCTAACTGTCCTGTGTAAACTATCTCATTGTTAAAATAACTCTAGAATTTAAAATTGCATAAAATTTGATGTTCATCTATGATCAATTGTATAGTTTAGCTGTTCAGTTGTTGGTTGTTGGTATAAGGCTATTGTGGGTAAAGTTCATTATTATTATTGTTCTTCAGGCAGGCAGTTTTAAACAACTGTTGTTACCTGCAACTAACTATACTCTACTTCACTTTCAAATATTCTTGCAATGGTTGTCTGAACAGGGTTAAAACTGGTTTGTATTTAATGCCGATAAAACATGTTTCATATAGGATGGTTTTTCACATGTGTGCCTTTGCCTTAATACTCGTAGCATGTAATATCATAAATTATCAGCATATGCTGATAATTTATGATATTACATTTAAGAAAGTAGAATTTCAAACATATTTTTCGAATAATGGTGATCAGTTCTGAGTTGTTTATTTTGGTTTATGTATGTAAATAGATATATTCCGCTAATACTTTAATCCTAAAGTTATATGATTATTAACGGGATATTTACCGTGGTAAGGTTGTGGAATGAGCTCCCGATATTTCGGCGCAGTTACATGCACCATGTTCAGTCTTCCCGTGAACATGGTGCATGTAACTGCGCCGAAATATCGGGAGCTCATTCCACAACCTTACCACGGTAAATATCCCGTAAATAATCATATAACTTTAGAGAACAACCGTGATAGTTTAAAACAGTGTTTTACTTTAATCCTTATATAATTAATTTAAATCGGTAATAATAATTTTATAAAGTCGCGTGCAGGGCAAATGTATTAACACAAGTATATCTCAGTTACTTCTTTTAATATTTATTTTGAATTTTTGGACAAATGTTATTATTATTTAAAAGACTGCTTAAATGGGAAATATATTAACTATTGAATTGACCGATTTAAACATCTTTCCTCAATCGAGTTTTGCTCAGTAGTCAGAGACTCGATGGATAGGCACCGATGGAAGCAGATTATACGATCTCGGTATACACCATCCACATCCACCGATGACCACGATCCTCAGTCATGAGGAAACGACCACACAGAGAGAGAGATTAACTGTTAATTAGTTTTAATGGTAATTTCATTAGACATAAACAAAATTATTTATAGTTTCCAATTTCTTTGAACACAAAGGTAGTTTGAAACACCTATAATTAAATAATACTGTTAAAGTATAGGATCATTGTTGTAAAAATAAAGTATAATTTTAGTTTTTTATAATCATAACCACTAATTGTGCGCCTAATCAGGCAGAATTTTGTTGGATCTTTACAATGATGTGTAAAATCTAAGTGAAAATGTACCAAATCAATTTAAATTAAATTCAAATTAAATTAATTCTTTAAATTATGTACCAATTTATTTTACAATTAAGAGAGATAATTTTCTATTTTAAGTGTACTTGCTGACCGTTGGTTTGTTTTGTATTATTTACTGCCTATTCTTAGACTATAAGCAATGCTTAACTTGTTAAGGAATTATTAATGTTTTTTTTTATTTTAATAGTATAAATTCATATAGTATGGAATAAAGACTTAAATCATATTAATAATGTATTTTTAATGCACCATTGAGGCAATCTTTGTACATTATCGTACTCGATATCTTCACAGTCTCTGATTATTATTTTTTACATAGCCAGTCTTTGCCATGCATTATGCAGAATATAAAAATAATTAGAAAGTCAATAATGCATCAAAGGTCGCACGGCCAGACACAATAGAAATTTCATTTTTATAATGACATCGACCCTTGAAGGGATATAAAAAGTTATTCCAGAAAGTCATGAGAAATCTAGTAAAAATTAGCTAGTTCAACTAGATTTGTTATGACTTTATGGAATAGCTTTTTATATTGACATCCAAACTTTTTATTTTTATGCTTTACTTTATTATACATAATATACAGGCGACATTTTGACAGCATTTTTTGTACGTTTAAAATAATAATACTAAGCTATAAAAACTTTCTTAGCGTATAAAAATTATAAACTGCTTACTGGGCTCGGAACTCCACCCGCGTGGAAATTGAGTATGCACTGATGACCCTTCTGGAATAAATCATAACTTTATGTATTATGTCATGAACTGTTAAGGTACACAGTCTCAGTACACACTTATCATCATCATCATCATCAGCCTGTAGCAGTCCACTGCTGGACATAGGCCTCTCCAATTATATTAATTACACACTTATATACTCTCATAATAGAAGCTGGCCTGCCCATGGCGAACGTCTGGTCTACGGGGTGCATATACAGAAGTATATAGTATCTATTCATTTATTTATTTATTTAATCTTGCTTACATATATGTTACAGACAGTTGTTATAAAATGTCATTTAGTCAATTATATGTACCCTGTAAGGGCGTTGCAAGGTTATTTACATTATTAAATATGCATGAAGGTTAGTGTAGGTACTTTCTAGTCTATTCTGTATGGGGCTCCTCAGTAAAATACTTGTCAGAGTTGGTTGGATAGTCGTATACATTCACAAACATTGTATGAACTATATTATATTTATTGTTCAATAGTCCATTATCATCATCATGCAAATTATACTTTACATTACATACAATTCTTAACTTTATTATACTTTATAATCAAGTTTATTATTTATCGTTGTTAAATTCGTCAACGGTATAGTATGCTTGTTTTAGTATATGTATCTATATATAAGTATATGCTAGGTTCACTCTATTACAATATCCTCAAAGGACAACGTTACATTAGTAAAAAAGGGAGATCTCTACAAAAACCGACTAATCTCAGCTTTTTTTATGTTTTTAGAAGTCTACTGTGTATAAGCGTGAATTCAAAAAAATATCTTGACAAATGCCAGAGCTGTTTGCATGAGTACCACCGTCCTATACCTAAAATACTTACGAAATAATTAGCCATATGTTCGTAAACATTGTATCGAACTGTTACAAACAAAATACGATTTGGTGTGGAGAGAAATTAGTCAAAGGTCCTTTCCTTTTAAATAAATATACATTGCTTGATTCATCATCATCATCATCATCTCAGCCGTAGGACGTCTACTGCTGAACATAGGCCTCCCCCATGATTTTCCAAAAGGACCGGTTGGAAGCGGCTTGCATCCAACGTCGTCCTGCGACCTTCATCAGGTCGTCTGTCCACCGTGTCGGTGGACGACCTACGCTGCGCTTGCCGGTCCGTGGTCTCCACTCCAGAACCTTTCGGCCCCATCGGCCATCTGTTCTGCGTGATATGTGCCCTGCCCACTGCCACTTCAACTGGCTAATCTTCTGAGCTATGTCGGTGACTTTCGTTCTTCTACGGATCTCCTCATTTCTGATTCGATCACGTAGAGAAACCCCGAGCATAGCCCTCTCCATAGCTCGTTGTGCGACTTTGAGCTTATCTATGAGGCCCATAGTAAGAGACCACGTTTCAGTGCCATAACTCATCACTGGTAACACATATTGGTCGAAGACTCTTGTCTTGAGGCACTGAGGTAATTTTGGCGAGAAGACTTCGCGAAGTTTCCGGAACGCTGCCCAGCCGAGTTGGATTCGACGATTGACCTCTTTCTCGAAGTTGGACCTGCATAGTTTGACTGTCTGTCCCAGGTAGATGTACTCGTCGACAACTTCGAGAACTGAGTTCCCAACTGATATTGGGGTAGGTACAACACGGGCATTAGACATAATTTTCGTCTTATCCATGTTCATCTTAAGACCTACCCGTTGGGAAACTCGATGGAGGCCTTCGAGCATTGTACTGAGGTCTTCCATGGATTCTGCTATGACTACAATATCGTCGGCAAATCGAAGGTGAGTGATGTATTTGCCGTTAATATTGATGCCAAGTCCTTGCCATTCCAGAAGCTTGAAGGCGTCTTCCAATGTAGCGGTGAACAGTTTCGGAGATATAACGTTTCCCTGTCTCACGCCTCTTTGCAATGGAATTGCCTTCGAACTCTGCTCCTATACTCGTATACTAGGCGTTTTTGTACAAACACTTCAGCACTTCAATATACCGATAGTCAATACGGCACCGCTGGAGAGACTCAAGCACTGCCCAAGTCTCGATCGAATCAAAGCCTTCTCATAGTCTACAAACGCTAAACAATAAATATAATTGCTTGATTGGTAGTAACAAATCAACTTCAAATCATTTTAATATCCCTAACTACAAAATGAAATGAACTAACATACGATATTTATCATATCCTGTTATACAATGTATTCTCAATGTCGATACCTAAAATATTATTAAATATCATTTAATTAAGCAAGTTTAATTTTCAAATTCCACCCAGTAGGCTACATGTGATGACTGTGATTCAAAAACTACTGCTGACAATTTAATTAGGTATAAGTAGTAATTAGGGACTTAATGGTAAGTCTTACATAGAGAATCTAAGCTTGTTTTGCAGTCTCTGGTTAAAAGTATTATTTTATTCAAATTCAAATTTATTTATCTCCAGTTGTAGATAGGTAAAGGTATTACAAGTAGGTATAATTACAGATATTCCTTACAACTTACCCCCATAGAGGTGTGCAATGTTCAAAACAAAATCTACATATTATATTTACATTTACAATTACCTTACCATATCTCATATAAAAAATACATTATCTACGTAAAATCCATACATAAAAAGGGAAAAGAAAAAAATCAACATTACATATATATATTAAAATTAAATTATTTAGAATATTAAGAAACAAATGTCAAATGCAGGTAACAAAATGTATACATGTCGCAATGTTATAATTAACTAGTCAGTATGGAATATGTCAGAATAATAATAATAAAACAGCATAACTGAATACAAGAAATATAGTAAAAGTAAAGTTAATTCATAATATTAAATGGAAAAGTAACAATATTTTATAATAAACCAATTTTACAACATTTTATCATTCAAAATTCATTCACACCATAGTAAGTTTTATCTTTATTTTATCTCTATAAGATTTTTTCAAAATAACTTTAAATTTGTGTACGGTGGGTATTTTGGAATTAATATGACAAGCATAATTAAAATGAGTTTCATTATAATACGGTAAGTTTTAACATCGAGAATAAGTTATCATTAGAAACTATACATAGACAGGTATGATTGGATAACTAATGGCACGGTACCTAAAATGTGGTATATAGCAAATACGGTAATACCTGATTCATTTTTCACGACAGAGAATCATTTAAAACTTATAATAATATCATATTAACAAAGATATTTTTAAGCTATTAGTAACCGATTCTAACTTACGCAATAAGCCGAGTATGACTCGACCAGTTGCCCGGTTTTATTCAAATGTTAACAAAAATATACAAATTTTAAACATCTAACAAACAAATACCTATTTATAATGAACATCGAAACGACATCGAATAAGAAACATTTACGCACGTAATCGTTTAAAGTCCCTTTATAGCCATTTTGAGCGGTGGTGAGCTAGAGCCTGGATTACGGAATGATGGATGCACTAAGGATTACAGCGTCCAGCGTTGCGGCCGCCGCGACTCCCAGCCCGTATATGTGAACAAGCGTTTGATACACAATAGAATGATTATCAAAGTTATTTCCAGCCATTCGTAGGTAGTATCATTACTCAGTACAGCGTTTTACTGTCGGGGATTCTCGGGACGTGGTATTAATGAGCTTTTTATTGTATAATGTTCTTTAATTAAACTACCTAGGGCTTTATGTTTAAACAACTTGTCATCTTTGTTATGTTGTTTAGGAATTGTTATTTCTTCCTGTACTAATATAAAAGCTAGTTGCTGTTTTTTTCTGACTAAGAGATAGTCAACTCTTTTTCAAGGTTTTTGGTATTTAATCTATCGCTTAGTTAACAGTATAGATCTGTACTTACATTGGTAATATATAGTTATATGCCTAAGATTTAAGTTTAATACACACAATTACAAAATTTAAAATACACAATACTTTAGGTTAGTAGCAATTACTATGAGGCTAGCTACATATTAAAAAGTTGGGGGAGGGTGCTTTATACTGAAACACACGCGATGGGCCTAGTTCGGTGAAATACATTTCAGACATTTCTTGTATAATATTCTAGCCTTATATATAAAGTATCAAAACTATATAAGTGCTAAAATTATTAAATAAATTATTATTATTACTGACGGTTCCGGCGCACTAGGACTAGAATCACATATGTCATGTATGTTATTGTACAATAAAGCTTAACTTATATTATAGTACAACATAAAGTATTTCTTTCTACATTACACAAGGAATTCTATACACAGATGTTCCAGAATCCAGGTGAACCCAACCAACTGTTATACAGCCCAAACGATTGTCTGCAGTAACAAGCAAATGAGTAATATTATCGAAAAGCGTTATGAAGTATAAATAGTATTGAAAAAACAATTAATATTTTGTAAATTACTAAAAAAAGGATTAATGCCATATTCGTCCCAAGTTTTTGGCCCAATTGTTTTGTATTTTTGTATTTATTCGTCCCGCATACCACACCGAAATTGTAGTAAGTATAGTTATTGACAATACTATAGTGGCCTTCAATCATCTTTAGCTGAAGTATAATTCTATATGTATAAATATGTAAAGGATTTACGTAATAATTAAAATAAAGAAATGCGGCTGAGATTAATATATTTATTAAAGTATATATTATAGCACTTACATCACAATTAATAACAGAACGTAGAAAGAATTCCACAAACTTTCAATTCAATATTATGTAAAAACATAGGTATATTTTATTACTTAAAAATATTTAAATTTTCCAAAAATAGCCGTACTTCGTATTAAGATGTTCTTTGTTACTGTAAGAGATAGTGATTAGAAACGCAACTACCTATACAATTAAACAACGAAACACACTAAAATATTAATAGTCATTATTTACAACACGTTTTATGTATAACTATTTGTAAAAGCAATAATCAGTCTTACAGAGCGTATTTACGTCAGTAAAACATGTATTTGTGGTCTCTGACTATGGGTCTTATATGTAAGTTCAAAGTTGCGCAACGAGCTATAGAGAGAACTATGATCGGGGTTTCCCTACGTGATTGAATCAGAAATGAGAAAATCCGTAGAAGAACGAAAGTCACCGAGATAAGCCAGTTGAGGTGGCAGTGGGCAGGGTACATAGCACGCAGAAGAGATGGCCGATGGGGCCGGAAGGTTCTGGAGTGGAGACTACGGCCCAAAAAGCGCAGCGTAAGTCGTACACCGACAAGGTACACAGACAACCTAATAAAGATCGCGGGACGACGCTGGATGCAGGCCGCTTCTCGCTCCTTTTGGAAAATTATGGGATTTTGATTGGAGATTTTGAGATTTTGGAATATTATGTTTAGCAGTGTACGTCCTACGATGATGATGATGGCCCCCATCGCGACGTAAGAATTAGTCTAATCGAGTACGAAAATGTTCGAATACGTTCATCATAAAGACTGTGAGATTACTGACATATCTTCTCTGATCTTAGCTTTTAATTCAAGTGGTATTCTTGGCTTGTGGGTGTAAACAGGGTGATACAGATATGTCCCTAAAAATAAATCTGCTGATAATCAGGACTCCTAAGTGGCCACGGTATGTCGCCTCTCCGAGAAATGAGTTTTTGAGCGAACATCTCTTTATCCAAAGGTTGGGACTCAATTGATGTGTGGCCTGTGTGTGTGGCAAATTCCTGTAGCTGTGACAGAAACTCTCGTAACATTCTGACATACTCAGCAGAGTTTACAGAGACCTTGCCGCTGCAAACATCTTAAAAAAAATAAGGTCAATCATTCCTTTTACTGACTTTGCTGCCCATACAGTTACCTTAAGCGAATGATGTTAATCTGCAGTTCTGTGTTTGTTAATGTTTCCAATGAGATGAAAATGGTCTTCGTCAGAGAACAAGATGTTTTCAAAGTTACGGAAGAGATCCAACATTGTTTCGGCATACGATTTGCGTAAATTTCATGGGTGTAATTTCTTATCTACTTTCAAATCTACTTTCAAAATATGGCGTAAGGACGTGCGTGATGTTCCTTATTTTGCCAAAGGTTTGTGTGTTCATAAATCAGGATCGCGTCGAACTGAATCTGAAACTCTATCTGCGTTCTTTTCATTCCGTGAAGTCTGTGGGCCGCCGGCTTGCTTCGAATTGACGGTCTCATTTCTTTATTAAAACTGGACTCGGATAAACTTATTTCTCGTTAAGTACGATTTACATGACTTAAATCAGAATCATGTAAATCGTACTCAACGCTAAATGAGCTCCTCACAGTTATGAGCGACAATAGTTTAAATACAATTGTTTTACGCAAAATGCGCGCTGCGACCCTGTGGACCGATCCATCGCGACTAAATTTCCGAGAAACGAGCTAGCAGCTAGACCTCTCCTCTTACCCCGAGTCGCTTAAGTGTGTGCTTGTGCGGGAAATCAAAATCAAATTTTAAGCAGTCTAAGGCCATGAATTAGCCTAAATATAATGGCCTTTATGTTGGCTAAATGCTTTCGATAAAGTAGCTGTAGTATTCTTTACCTACAATCAATTACGTTTTTTAAAAAAACCCCTACAAAAAACTTGGGCCGAACGTGGACCTAAAAAGTGGGACGATATAAAAATGTTTAGATTCAAAATTTTACATTATATATAATTATTACTCGTCATATAAAGTTAATATTTATTTATCATTACATATAAAAATTAAAAATATTTCGATGTTAAACAAACACCTAATCAAATAAGCCACCCCTAACCGTACCAGGTGCAAAGGTGCCCATCACACTGGCTGCATTGCCATGCTGGATGGCTTAAATATATTGGAATTCGTTAGCCGGAAATCTAGTAACGAAACATATTAAAATTTTAGTTTTAATATAAGTATCGGCCTTAGATAGAGTGAAATTTCCGCCTCCAAATACACGGTTGCGACGACTCTAATACAGATTGAAGCAGTAAATCAGCCCGGTAGCCGGCCAGCTCCATACAAACGAACAACTTTGTGCAATTACGGCAGTATCATAGGTCGTCAGCCCGACTGCATCAAAATAAACCAACTACCACTCTCCAAATGTAATCGTCAGTTGATAAGAAGTCCGCTCATGAGCACAGTCTGCTTTATGAGTCAACAGAGTAGATATACAACATCAAATAATATTTTATGTTTATATGAAATGTGTCCTAATCACTATATCTTCCTTTTTACATATTATTATATATACTACTAAACTGACTTCAATAAAACTTGCCACAGAAGTGACTTTGGCAAATTTGGCTTTCGTAACATAGAAACCATGAACATATAAATTTTCGCCTATTTGTTTTTATTTTAAACTAGCGACTGCCCGCGACTTCGTTAGCCTAGTAGGCTCGGCCTTCGGCCTCGCCATAACCCATCCTTTCTTTATTTTTTTATATTTAAGAACCTTCTACGTACCATTAGAAAACATTTTAAAAAATATGAATGAAATCGGTACAACCGTTCTCAAGTTATGGCGTGACCAGGAGAAATAGGGGTTCATTTTTATATTTAAATAGATATTTACGTTATTTGTTAGTTTGTAGACATATTAGAATAGTTAAATTCTAATCTATCAGATATATAGATACTCGTAGTTTCAAAATAAACCTTTCCTTCCTTATTTAATAATTATCTATTATTCCTAGTTTTATTAGTTATCTACATCCACAACATCACCAGTTCTACATAGATACGAGTGTATCGAATACAAAATCCATTGATGTAATCATGATAGCACTTTTACGTGATATCGAGTCATTAATATAATGATCCCAGTAACGGGAAGACATTAATGCGAGACCTATCATGTTTTTACCATGTACCATACATACATACATGTCGTATAGACGCGTAATGTTATCAACTAAATCATACAAGAGATATCACACGTGTAACTAAGCTAATACTCGAGGACATAATGTTACTAATGTCTCAGGATAACCAAGGGAGCGATCATAATTTTGGGGAACAATACGTCGTAAACGAGGTATTTTGAGTTTCGGGGGAACAATGAGTTAATGATTCGTGAGCTCGTAAAGCCTGCACTTGTGACTATGGAGTTGTCAAAGTTTCATCTGACTGGATAAGCGAGGGTTTGATGAGGGCTCGGTCTTAGGTCCGTTGTTGTCGGGCCGCAGGAGGGGCTTAGTGTTTCTGTTTCAGCAAAAACAATGAAACGCAATATATACCATAAATAGTATCTTGTTACACGTCAGCTTTGTTTATTGTATAAATTATAACGTCTGTCACGATGAATAGTCTACTAGAGTACTATGTCAGTGCCTGATCATATACTCTGAGGGCTACTGATAGATTAGAATTGAAAATGTTTACAATAGCGTTTTCATATAAAATGTTCTTCTTGTACATAATATAAATAATCATCCTAGTTGCATGACAATAGGCCCGATTTCAGCCCAATTAATAAGCAGAGGCTCGGACACGGTCTGAATGAAAACAATACGCGCGTAGGCGTGGGGGCCATAAATCGTGACGGCGACCGCTAGTCACGGGATACCGCGACAAATTGCCAGGAATATAAATTTGCGGATGACAAGTAAAGCTGTGAAAGAAAGAGCGTAGCAGCTGGACAAACAGATCGTTGAAGCCGTATGCTTCCGACGAGACGCCTTGCAGCGTCGTCTCCCCGCTTTGCAATGTCTGCTCTCCACCGCTGTCGGCTGACAAACGAGCCCAGCTCTGACGCCGTCATGTAAATAATGCTTCTGCTAAAAGTATGTCTCTATCCTCGATGTGTACTTGTTCATGTCTGAGTGCTTTGATTCGGTTACATTAAACAAATTAAATTAGACTCATTTTGATAGCTGTGAAGTTAATTAGTTGACACAAAATGTAGAATTGTTTATATGTTAATTACGTTTTATGAACTATAATGGTTACCTGCATATAATTGAATATTATGTTTTTATGTTGTTGGAATGTGATTGTAGTGTAGTGAATGCACATTAGGCTTTAATCATCTGTTTTTCTACTATTTTGATATCAATATTTCAAACACAGATTTTTAAGTAATTAATCTCGGAAGGATATTAAAACAATATACAAGAAATCTTTTCTATTATTTGGCCAATAATAGAAAAGATTTCTCAGAAATCATACTACTTTTCCAAGAATTGCGACATGTTTGGTTAATCCGTTTAGAGTTGTTTTATTTTTACATTCACCATACTATAGTTTTTCCTGTGTAAGTGGACGGAGTTAAAGAATATTCCTCCCACTTCAAGCTGCGAACCGGAAGAGGCGGGGAAAATTAACTTACTAGACAATGGACATTATTATACCTTGATAATTATCATTTTAGACCTAAGTTGCCTAACCCCTAGATAATAGGCCTCTTGTGCTAGTCGCCGTCTTGGTGGGTACCGCAGCATCAGACACTGTGTCGTGCAGTACCTAAGTGTTATTTAGGTATGAGAAGCACTTTAGCAAGATTAACGTGTGAATGATACTCAAAAACATATGTTTCGGGGTGACGAGGGCAGTACAGTGCAGCACAAAACTTTCGTTTTGAGCTCTCAATTGCATTGCATTTATCATGAGTAGGCGTACTGCTTACCATCAGGTGCACAACTTGTTCATCTCCTCACTTGTTGATATACAAGTTTTTAAACTGACATGGTCACTAATGCAAGAGTAAACGTTAGAAACGGGATATTTACCATGTATTGTATTTATAGTGAGTTCTCGATATTTCGGCACAGTTGCATGCGCCATGTTCACGAGTAAACTGAAGTATCGCGGGTAGGTATTGTTATGAGCAGACGAAACGGTCTACCCTCTTCTTTTCACGTTTCTTGCTCTCACGTTCCGGCTTATTACCAATGACACAACAGGCACTTGAAACTCGATCTGGGTCTCGACACACATAACTCACGGTATCAGCTCGCGAGCTTTTTTCGGAACTTTTTCAGTTTTTGCAAAGATGAACCACTGGACTCATATTACGGAATATCGAGAGCTCACTCTAAATACAATACATGGTAAATATCCCGTTTCTAACGTAAATTCTTGTTGATATACAATAAAAATTTACAATCTAAAATTTTTTATTCCGACTTCCATACTATTGTTCGTAAATTATCAAAAAACAGATTAACCAGGACCACAAACAAAAAATATTCTGAGTATATAACTAGTTGATTTTCTCAAAAAGCGCTAAACAAATTTCGATAAGATTGATATGGGAACACCTCTAAAGTGTAATTTAATATATCAAAACCTACGAAGAAATAATGTCAGGAAGCATAACTCAGAACAAATCCTACACAAAAAGTGGTCCTTCAAACCAAAACGACGTATGATTCCAAATACAAATTACTTCTGAGGTTTCAAATGGTCGATACTATGATTCTATAATATACATAGTTCAAAACTACCTACTCGTATTATCATAATATTGTGCGCATGGTACCGTCTTCGACAAGTTATTTCACACTTTTTAGTGTTGAAGTTGGTTTCATATTTTGTGTAAATAAATATTTCTCCCTTTTACTGTTGTAGTTGCTACTTACGGGATGGATTGTCATTTAAAAACGACATAGGTGAAACACTTTTCAGTTATTGGAGTGTAACTCACTCGACCGAATTTGATGAAATTTAATTGGAACCATTTCTAAAGTATATTCTGTCAGACAAAAAAAATTAACAAAATCGGACTACTCTATAAAAAAATATACGCATCGATTTCAGAACCTCCACCTTTTAGAAGTCAGTTGAAAAAAGGATCATCAAAATCGATTCATTATTAGTGGAATGATCACGTAACGTACATATGAACAAAACATGCAGTCGAATTAAGAACCTCCACTTTGAAGTCGGTTGAAAAATGATATCATGTTTATTACAGAACATTGAATTTGAATTGAATAAAACGTGATATTATACAAAAATATGAGATCAAATAAATAGTGTTTGTAAGATACCAAGTGTCAGAGCTATAGGTAGTTAATTGTGTTATTGCCAAATATTATAAAAATAATAATAAACACAGTTAAAAAAATGAAGCTGTAGAACTCTTTGTGAATGAGTTCGTCGGGGAAGTACTGTCACCATATTCCAATTTCTACCGTTATGCAGGTAATATCATACTATCTAAGTATATAATGTTAATATATGCAGGTATTATAATACTCTATTCTGGTTTGAAGGTATGGTTGCCGGCGAAGTTACAGGCACATGAGACTCGACAACTTAATGTCTCAGGGTTACAAGCGCAGTACAGTCCGTCACTTGTGGCGAAATGCGTATTAGACAGAGGTTACTACTTAACACTAGATGGGCCTCGTGCTTGTACCATCTCCTAATATCATAAAAATACCACACCATTGTATTTACATATTATTAAGCAAAGATTTTTTCTAATAAATGTGATTGTGAATTTTACTGTACTGTAATTTAAACTTATATGACTACGTGCATTAACTGCATAATTAAATTAAGGTGAGTTGCGCAATCTGAACATTAAAGTTACCGTCAAATCGCCAAAACTAAGGCGTAAGTGTTGATTCGACGGTAGCTTTAACGATGACGTCAGATGGTGCAACTCACATTATGTGACTAATAAAGCAAGTCATATATATTACACATCGTAGTTTCAAATAGCAAATAGTAAAGAATAGCATTTCAGCAGCGTACTAAAACTGTGGAACACTGTCAAACTACCTCCTAACACTAGTATAGAAATAAAAATAAAAATGCATTTAAACATTTTCTTATGCTTAATCCTTGATCAATATATATGGGTGCAAAATCGTAGAGGCTCTACGGCGTAACAATAAAACAACTACGTTTTCACAACGTATAGTACAAACGTACATAAATAAACGGTTATAAGACGGCTTTTTAAACTCAATGTTGACATTTCAACAACTACTTTGATATTCCATATAAAAATCACTTTGAAGGTGAAGAAGGTCGCACGGTATTTTCCGTCTCAAGGCACGCGCGGCCCGCGTCAGCTGGTGGCGATCGCTAAACCTTAATATTTCTCATACGAGCTACCCCACCCCTAGTAAAAAATGTCAAGGCTGAGCTGTATTCATGTGCCAGGAGTCCCGTATAAATAACGGTTACATTGAAACTACGTATCAAAGATTCAGCGTCTCCTGTGAGACTCAGGCGGGACTTCATGGCCGGAACAAATGTCGTTTGTATGATGTTATCACGTAATGTCGGCGTTTTATCGCCGTTTACCTCTGGAAGCTCATAATCTCACACAAACAGTTGATGTTGATCATATAAAGGAAGTAGAAGAAATAATTACAACTAGGCAGTCAGGCAATGACTTGCGAATGTTTTATTTTCGGTACTTCAATTAGTTGGCCTAGCACGACATTTTTCATAAGTGTAACGTATTCGTATCGTTGATGTATACAGTGCATACTATCATTTATCCAGTACAGCTGTGGCACAGATAATTCATTATTAGCAATGTATACGTCAACGTCAGTATCGTGAATCAGGGTCGCGTCCTTTAATCGTGTACAATGAGCGAATACTCCTATACATTTTATGACATTAAAAATCAATTTGAAATTTGTAATATAATATGTAATAATATGTATATAATATTTGTAGAAAACTGTTGGGACGGATCTCTAAAGCCCACTGTACCTTTATATTAACTGGCGTTCTTATAAAGTAGTTTCAATCGATTTTTATTCGAACATCTGATGATGTTACTTGGTTATAAAATAAATGCTATTGTGGGACAAAAAGGACCAGTCACCCGACTGATTTTAAGTTCCAAATGTGCTCAAAACAGTGGGCAGTTCAATTATTTACGAGCTTTAAAGTTGGCCTGTACTTACGACACTACGCTCATCACATCGTAACACGGTTCTTTAGTCCCATTTGCTTTAGAAATATCACTTATGTGACTTTTATAGACTAAACGATACATATAATCACACTATGGTTTGTAGGCACAACTACCTTTATATATTGTATACATATTTAATGTGCTTAAATAAAACTCTGATGTAAAAAAGATAAAATAATACCAGATTTTCATATCTTGAACTGATTTGGTAGTTGCGGGATTTAATCCTACCTCAGGCTAGACTTCCGATAAAGGTACCCAATAAAAGTATAATCAGTTCACGAGGGAAACCGCAGAATTGTCATAGTAGGGCATATTGTAGTCTTCATCTGACTAGCCAACTAAACTAGCTACCAAAGGCTAGTTAGATACCAGCATTATAACCAAACTAGCTGCTCTCCGCGGCTTCACCCGCGTGGTGATGGATGATGATGATGATGATGAATGTTATATAGCCCATGTTACTCAAAGTAAATGTAGCTTTTCAATGGTGAAAGAATTTTTGAAATCAGTCCAGTACTTTTTGAGCTAATTCGTTACAAACATACTTACATACAAATATTTCCTCTTTATAATATTAGTATAGTTGTCATTCTAGGTCATACTACCATCTTCGACCACATCATGTCACTATCCATTATGAGAGATAATAACATTAAATATATTCAACAATGGTAAATTATTGAAAAAGCTAAATCCAACAATAGGTATTGTAAAGCTTCTTATAAATTTCGATAGTAGACAAAACGTTAACAATTTTATTACAATAAATAAAATTAAGTACACAATGCTTTTTTTGTATCTGTAAAAGATCATAAAATAATGTTATTTTGTATTATTATGCGTATGTAGTTTGACTCAATCAGCACAATTGTGTACTTTAATTTTCTATTCAAGTTTAGCAACCTGTTTAAATGATGCAAGAAAACTTATTTAGGCACGTGACCATCGGAACAAAAGGCACGAGCAACTCTGCGGTCGGGCGATATGGCGAGGTATCACTAGGTAGGAACTAACATTACGTGAATCTGTAGTGGGCAGCAGGTCAGGTATTGTGAAAAAACGGGCGATATCACAACAAACCTCTGGGCGCTCGGCTCGTTCCCGTTGTTACCCGAACGTGACCCGAATTCCCCGCCCCAATGTTCAGGGATACTTCAGAAATGTTTCCGTTACGATACGCGATCTTTTCCTCCATGCCACCCGTATATACACGTAAACAGCTATACGATCGTCTAACTTCACCCTAAAATGTATTTATAGATGGTGAAAATCTTTGATAACTATCAACTGTTTTTATATGACCTTTGCGATGCAACTATCATGCGAATATTTGATTAAAGGGTGCGGTTAATAATTACGTCTTGCGGGTTTATAAAACGTTTTGCAAATTTGCGGCTAATATATGTTTAGTATAACATATAAATATATGGAAATGTAGTTATTTTCTTTACTATCTGGGGATACTAGCATATACAGAATACTGTATAGTATAATAAAAATAGAACATAATAAAAAGATATAATGTAGTGGCTGAAAACAGCAATTTTACATTACTGAATTGAAATAAAATGAAACCATACAGTTAAATTTTACCGAGGGATATTGTTGCGCATATAGATGCTGTAAAAGCCAACTAAAAGATAAGATAGCAATAGGCTCGCCTCCTGCTACGTGAGATAAAAACATAACAGGCGACATTCCTAATATGTTGTTCATCATACTATCGAATTAATTTTAAATTTTATATAAAAAATGAGTAGCTGGGAATGTGACTTCAATATTCAGAAACTGATTTGGATGAATTATAGAATGGGGACATCTTTTGTAGTTTGTTTTTAGCTTTAGTTCATTCCGGTAGTGGATACTTAGTTCATGAGGGATCGCAATAATCTTATTCTACGCTGACAAAGTCGCTGGTAGAAGCTAGTGAAAAATAATCAGAAATTATGTAAAATAATGGCTCTGGAGAAGTAATTTAAACTATAAGTAGATTGTATAAATATAGTTCGTATGAGCGTTTGCTTTTTAGTGTATTGTTGTTCAAGATCTGACCGCTCGAGTATTCTATACATATTCAGTATTCAGCGCAACAAAGTATACTTTTTATTTCCCTTCAAGTTAGAAGCGTCATCAAACGTATATCGAGGAAAACAGTTTTGTTCCGCAATGTGTTTAAGAAAGGAGTGCAATAGCATCTATAAGTATATTAGATTACCGTAAATAATGAACTACTGAAATCTATTTTGTATATAATAATACAAATTGTATATAATAATACCAAACCGCGGCATAGCTTTCTCCGTGAGCGGAAATAGAGAATGTATCTCCTTCATTGGTACGAGAGGAGTACCGACTTACTATATGGTAGACCTTTTATTCCAAATACCGTCTTGGTTGGTACTACTGGTATATATACTGGTATATTCTGCCGCGAATAGTGTAGCATTACTGTGTAAGAATTGATGGCTGAGTATTGAAGGACGAATTCGACTAAAAAATACACGTTTCAGAGTGACGAGTTCAATGCTACCCAAACATTAAGATAACTCTGGATGGTACTGCAACTGTACTGGGTTGGCAAGGTGCTCAATCAGGTGCAAAATTTGCTGATCTCGTCAATTGAAAATATAAAAAAAATGTCGTTGTTAAATAATTCAAGTGGTTAGTTTACGTTGGTGGTGATTCGCTTGTGCATATACTAAACTGAAATTCCCTAAACTATGGTAGTTCTTATTCTGTTAAAACTAAAATCCACATTCGTGTAACACTTGGATGACAATTTTAAAAATATAATTGTGGGTAATCTTACAGATTAGATTAGTTTAGAGAGCACGAACTTGCATGACGATTAAATTTGCACTAAACATACCCACAATTGAACAACTTCTTCTTCTTCTTCATCCAAGCAACTTCCCCGTTGCATCCTTAACTTCCGCCAAGAAGCCCGGGGTCTGCTTTCCTGCTTTTTTCCCTCCACTTCGCACGGTCTTCTGCATCCCTAATGGAGAGACCATTGGCACGCATATCACCCTTTACGATGTCAAGCCAGCACTTCCTGGGTCTACCCAGTCTACCGGGCCCGGGTGGAGGCGGTATGGCAAGACATTTGTTTCCCACGTATCCAGCCGGTTTCCGCAAAACATGACCATACCAGCGTAGGCGACTCTCCTGCAATTTGTCTCCAATGTGTCGGACATGAAGGCTGCTGCGGATGCGGGAGTTTCTGACTCGATCTTTCCGAGTGACTCCATACATCCAGCGCAGCATCTTCATCTCCGTGGCACGCAGCTCCTGCTTGTGTGGCTCAAGCACTGGCCACGTTTCACTGCCGTATAGAAGGACAGGCCTAATGTGGATACCCACAATTGAACTAGAGGACAAATAAAAAAATTTTCATATGTATGCGTTATACGAATTCAGACTTAAGCGTAAACAGAATAAGAACTACCATAATTTAATAGAAATAGATTTTAGTTCGCTAGATTAGTTTGGTGTTCTGAACGAGCGAATTGCTACTATTGACGAATTTCTTAGGTAGGTACTCTAGACATTTATGTCTACGTAAATGTCACGCATGGTTTCCGCCACCGTCACGATATTGCCTCACTGTGCATTTCATCCTTGTAGTATCTCAAGTGAAACCATATTGCGTAGTGACGTCATAAACTATTGAAATGGTAACGTAGGACCCAATTGTTTTAATATTTTCAGCGTAGTGATATAAAACTGCAGGGGACAATAAGTTGTTTATTTTCAGTACCTTATCTAATTTCCTTTTAATACCTATTCTAATTTGTGAAAAAAAAAATTCTGGTTAAAGCAAGTTTACAGAACTTCCTGGCTATGCGTGCTGAGTCAAGGTCTATAGCCTTCTGTATTTGGCCCATGATCAATTACTGTTAATAATGTATTTATTTAAGTATGACAATAAAAACATTTGTTTGTAAACTGCACCTGTAAACCCCACAATATAAATATACTGAGGAGACCTAACAGTTATGTCTCGGATGATGACTGCAGTGCAGTGCTACGCTGAATTAAATTCAAAATTTTGAAGATAAAACAATGATTTTAGATGCAATGGATTTGTCATCACCCGTGAGGTTGTTCATCAGGCAATAATTTACCATTATATCTTATACAATCATGTACTTTTATCTCAGTAGGTAAACATTGTGAATAACTTTTAAATGTTTGTGAATCAGTAGAATGCACAGCGATATCGTTTGTGATTATCAACCCACACAAACTGTATTGGCATGCATTGGTGTGCGTGAAACAAATCAGGTCATTTGCTGTGAGCAAAGGTTGTGTCTTTATGGTGATATCGGCTTTATGGGAAAGGTCACGCAATGGAGAAAAGAAATGTCCCAATAAAATTACCTTGGCCTTAACTTTTCTCAGCTAAGTAGGATACGTATAACGTCTGTGAACATTATAAAGTTTAAGACATTTTGAATGTTCAAAGCGGTTTTCATTTGGTATACAAAATATAGGTAAAGTAAGAAGAAGTTTGAGCACTGGATGGTCGTAATTCTTTTTGAGTTAACTACATTTTGGTAAAACATAATTGTGATGTACAATTTTTTTAATCATCCAAACTTCCACTAATGAATATGTTATTTATTTAGACATGAAGTCTAAATAAATTGTACTTATTAAGCTTTTAGTTGTTTTCAATCGACTTCCAAAAAGGAGGAGGTACTCAATTCTACTGTATTTTTTTTGTTTGTTACCTCATAACTTCCGACGTGCTAAACCGATTCTCAAAATTCTATTTTTTTAAAGCCGGTGCGTTCCGTGTGCACAGTATCAATATAGAGAAACAGTACGGAAACTACCTACAAACGATCGAAACATGCGCATCGACTAGAGCCCTAAGCGGTTGTCGCGGTGCTGTCAGTAGTGAGGCTGCGTCAAGACGAGTGCTCAGGTGTAAGTTTATTTCCGCTTGACTAGACTTAGTTTCCATACTGTTGCATCATTATACTATGCCGTGTGGTCCCATTTAAATTTTATCCAATTCGGTTTCGTAGTTTTTGAGTTACACTCAAATAACTGAATAGAATAGAAGTCAGATTCAAATTTTTCAAATAGTAGGTACTTGTAAATTCTTTAGTCAAATCAAACAAAAGTTAAATACATGAACTAGTCTTCTTTTTTAGAAAATCCTTGTACAAAATTCATTTTTAAGTATTGATATATTACACATAAAAAATAAATCTGATATCAAAAAGAATGCGATTGCGAAGAAAAGTTATTACACGGTTCTTGGATAGTATTATTATTTTATACCAGAGCCGATATTGGTCTGTTGGGACAAAGATATTGGCTGTAGCTGTCAACGCCAGTGGTTCGACTGGCTTATACACTTGTGTCGTCTCCCGCATTGTACTCTGTGGATCGAGCGCGCATCGTGCCGATCTTATACTATTTTATTGCGTTGGTTGGTTGAATTGATGATTCGTGTAGAAAAGTAAAGTAAAATCTGAATTCTGAAGTATAAACTATTATTATCACCCGACTGCCTGATGAGGAGAATCCATAGTTTTGAATGTATTTATGTATATCTGGACGAGTCTAGAAAAAGCTCAAATGTTTTAGCCAACGGATCAAAATACTCGCATTATTGTCTCATGGGTCCTAAGTTACGACAGTAAAGTCAATACTATTCAAAAAATTCGAAATTTTACACTATTTCATTTAGACCTTGTTAGTGCCAGAAAGATGTGACGGTGTACCAGAGTATGGACACATATAGAGTCCCTCACTTGTGATTGTGCATACACCATAAGATATTGTAGGGAAGTAGGGAATCTTACCCTAATCTGCTCTGCCATGTTGGATTTAAAATGACGTCACACTGTTAACCATGCATTGTCATCGAAGCTAAACGTGGTTTTTCAAAAAAATTCAGCTCTATCGGTTGAATATCTTTTAAAGAAGATATTTCAAAACTAGGTTGCAATATTCCACCCGAACAAACTTACATATTACATATTACTATCGACTTCGTTATCAATGATACATTATTCCTAGGGCAATATTTCGTCCTAGCATCGTTTTCTTCATTGCTGAGGGTCATGACCTCTACGGGTCACCTTCTGCCGAACGATGTCTTTCCACCTTGATCTATCTTCAGCAGCGTGTATGGCATTATGGACTTTACTCTCAACTGCGGTGCGGATTTGATCCGACCAGCGCATCTTCTTCCCCTTGGTCTTTTGCCTTGAAACTTGCCAGTGATGACAAGTATTTCTAGATATTGTACCATCGTCATGCATTTTATTCGGTTTTAAGGACAGGTTCATAGTGAATGTCTTTAATGCCAAATTCGAGCACGACTTCAGTACGATAAAGTGTGGCTTGTTCATGGTTCACGAGCTGATTAAGGTTAACTGCAGTACCATGCTATTGTTTATAACTTTTTACCATACACTGCGATTGATATGCCTTATGGAATCACTTACGTAGGTAATGTTAAACTAATATAAGACTCTATAATTTTGATCATAAATACGCATGAGGTGTTATTAGATTTGTTTTAATCGTGTGAGAGCCGCCATATTTAATATCATACGAGATGAAATAATATTATTAATTAATATTTAATGTCTTATGAGTTCTTATCAAAACAAACGTAAGTATATAAAAGACCAATCTAAAAAAGTTTACGTACATAGTACATAAACAGTAAAACCTAAAGTAACCTAAGTTCTTACAAATAATACATTTTTAATACCTACCCGATTGCATTTCACATTGCCAAATCAGAAATTTAAAGCATGTCTATGCTATTTCAGCTGTGTCTCCATATGTGCACGTAGTTTCGCATTATATCACTTAAAATAATTGTGAAATATACAAATAAAAAAGCTGCTCTTTATCTAACCCTTAGGGCCCGGAAGGCACACGAATTTATTGTTTACCCATGTTCTCAGCTTGTTGTACATTATTAGGGAGATTTCTTCGCTTCTTGATTTTTTTTTGTTTCACGTGGCCTCGGCACTTTAGAATTCAGCCAACTTTCCCTCCTAACTTCAAGTATTCAAGTAGAGCTGACTACGTGACCCTATCATGTAACCAACATACTCTTAGATATCATAATCAAAATATAATATATTTTTATTTAAATATTATATTAGGTATATAACAAGATATACATATTTCTAATTACTTCTTTCGAATGATTATTGCTGGAACAGTAAAATGCCAAATAAATATTTAAACACAAACATTAAACCACTGCCTATAACCAAACCACAAAAAGTGGTAGTCAGCAGTTTATTCCGGAACCGCTCAAAAACTTTGACTACTTACACAAACTTTGGCCTGCGATCGTTCCAAATTTTCACCAAAGTGACAGAATAACATGCAGGTACAGGAATAAGTACAGAGAGATATTTTCACAAATTCCGGGAACCAGTGATAGGCCGCCGCGCGACGTGTCCAGTGAATCAACGAGTAGTGCTTCGGTCGGTCGGGCAAAAACGGAAAACCATTTTACGGTCCATTGTGGAAGAGGATTGGCAATTTCGTTCGGAGCTTACTCGACCATCGGCCGGGCAAGTTTTACAACGTCTCTGATGTAACGCGAATGCCACCAAACCCTCTAATACATGCGCTCGCACTCATTTGCTGAATCATCCTCCGAATTTTATCTTTCACCTACTTTCGAGTATCTACTTTCGAATTTCCACAAATAGATAAAAAGTCCTGATTACAGCATTTGTATAGAAACCAGCATTTGAAAGCAATTTTGATAAAATAAGACCTTTTTGCTGGTTTTCACCGATAGAAGTGTTTCCTGATTGTAGGTAGGTTTACCCTCAAATGGGACATAAAATCGTACTCTCGAGCGTGCGACGCGTTTCAAAGACATATTATTATTCGATAAACGGTTAAGTATTCTCTATATAAAGACTAAACGATATATAATGGATATGCAATAAAAAAGGTAAATAACAACTAATAACACAAAACAACATAGATCAACATATAATGCAAAAGTACCCCGATGTGTTGTTCTGCTTGTATTGCTAATTTTAAAAACAATTCTTGGTACTTTCATTTGCTTTTCACATACATTGATACACTAGAATGGTATTTAAATTACGACGGTTTTGTGAAAGTGTGCCAAACTGATATTTTTTTCTTTAATTGGGGACACCGACACGACCCAACCCCTGTGTTTCTGGCGAGCATAGATTCTCTTAATGAGGAATGGGGTTACAGAATTTCTTTACCACCTGCAAGATTAGAATCGTAAGAGACATGGAAACACCACTTACCAACCTAGTGCATACCTAGTAAGGTCGAAAGCTTATTGTGCAAGAAGCTGTACTTTGTTAGTGCCACTCCTGTGCCAGAAGATCTACCTCGAAGTAGTAAGCAAGCTTTATATGTGTATAAATTTGGAGAGCAACATGTCAATGAGACACAAAAACCTATAACTGGTACTGTCCTAGGCAGGCGTATTATAACATACTAATTATAATATACTAACTATATGCACTATATACTAACATCATAACTACTCTTTACCTCTTTATTTGATGATATAAAAAAATAAAAACCAATATGACAATATATTCAAAATCAAATTGAAATTCAAATTTGCCAGAATATGAGTGAAAACAAAAGTTGTTAAAAGTAGGTAAAAAGTAATTCACATTCCACCGTTCAGGTATGCAAACATTATTATCATAGATATCTACTATAATTTCTAGTGAGGTACTATCATACGAGTATAATAACAAAATAAGGTTTTTTTTTATATTATACAGGGCCATACTAGTGCACTAAGTCACATAATACCACTAATAAAAATTATAACAGGCCATACCGTCTAATACACTTTGAATTCCTACACTACAACATTTAAACTAGAAAGCACAGCTACATAAAAAAATCTAATTCCGCGTAATATCGGAATAAGTGGATGGACTTAACAGTGATAAACTATTTGTAGAAATCATACGGTTCTGGAAAAACACATATGATATTAAATTTACCTCGATTATTTTATCCCAGGTCAACATTTGCGTGATATAGTTATTTTATATGAAATATATATATTATGAAATCTGTAACATCAAATAATATTAAAAAACAAGATTAGTAGAGTTATTGAGTTAGATCAGCCGTACGATTCTTTAAGAGCAAACATAGTTGCATTTTTGACAACATCCGTGAAACAAATGAAGAGATGAAACGTTGGAAAAAGAACCTTGTGTACAAGGCCGATATCTCATAAAGTATTTGACATCGGCGAGCTCGTCGACGAATCATTACAGCCGTGCGATTCTCTATTGATTCGTCGTTGCGCTCGTCGACGACCTCACCGATGTCAAATACTTTATGAGATATCGCCTTTGTACATAAGGTTGTTTTTCCAACGTTTCTTGTCATCTCGTCATTTGTTTCACGGATGTTGTCAAAGATGCAGCGATGTTTGCTCTTACAGAATCGCACGGTTGTAGAGTAAATATAAATGAAAGACTCGCTCTGTGCGGTTACACATAAATCTTTGTTACGAGCAAATATTCGCCTCGTATTTAATAACAGAAATATAAGACGCAGCTCTGACAGTAGCCTTACAATGTGCTCATTAGCGTGTAAAAGCTCTGGCCCTGTACAAATATTGCTTTACGTTTTGAATTTATTTCGTAGCGTGTTGAAGCTGGTGACGCGGCGACGTTAATTCAACAAAAGCCGTATCAATTACCTAATCCGAGGAGTATTATAATGCGAGCCAGCACGGCGGCGTCGAACCGCGAACAGTTCTCGTCTGGATAAACGGAGGCCTATTTGAAATTCCAATTAGAAAGTTTTCTCATTTACTTGATTCAGGGCGTAGAGTGGCGGAAGGGCAACAATCCGCGCTGATTAGTCCTGCTCTCCGCCCTGCACCAGATTTAAAGGGTATGGGCTCACCGCATAAACTAATCCTTCATTGGGGACCACCCGATTTGAATTATTTTTAGGTCACCTCTAACGGCGCCCCCTGACGTTTCGAACGTACCACTTTGATTTGCGTATTTGAATAATTGCCTCGTTTGAATCTAAAGTTAGTTTTTAACTTTATCTGGAAAGGTTTTCAGGGCTTTAATTTGGGTAGAAATACTAGCGGATTTACATTTTATTATTTTTATTTACTATCCAATATGAATGTACACAATACAATATAATGATATAAACTCGTATTATGTAATCAATGTGTTTTTGTAAATATTTCTACTACCAGCTTCATAACTTCTGAAGGTCGCTAAAATTCCTGGTATAACATAAAGAATAGCAATAACATTATCACACATCATTGCTCACGCAACAAAATAGGTATTATTATTGTCGATTATTAAGAATGTCTATTTATCCATGTATCTATATAATCCAAAGCTAAATCTATTACTATATCATGCAACCTCCATGGGCAATCTTTTAACCTAATGTTTTTAAATTGCTTTTGTATTGCAATACATTTTATGGTACATAATATGATAATATAATAAAATGATTCAATAAAAATGTTTGCCTTATCATTTGTAAAAAAAACCTATACAAAAAAGTAGGTAATTTTTCGAAGAAGTTAACTATTTACTATAAGTCCTTTTATAACGGCGTTTATATCAAAATTGAAGTTATGTTGAAGATTATGAGTGTGCGGCTCTCGTGTCAACATATTCTAGAGCTCTGTATTTGAATTGTAAAGTGTTCTTTTTGGGTACGATGCCAAGTCTGCAGGTCAAATCTTAACTTAGTCAGATTGTGTAGTTTATTTTAACTCATCCAATATATTAATACAGGCATTAGGCTACTTTTTACCAGCTATACGGTTCACATCATATAGTACTCGTGTGCTTCACCTGTTTGTCTTAAAACAAGAGTATAATATGGGTAATCTGTGTTAGTTTTAAAAATAGGTAACATTTATTTTACACGGATGTTAACACGATTATATAGAATTTCAATTGAAATTTATGTATAGAGTTGTATTTAATCGTACCAAGGCAGATAGAGTGTAATTTTTACTTTAACTTCGACCTCGTTCATTTTCAAACGTTGGCGACCGCATATTGGTTAAATGATTAAATTAAATATTTCAAGAATATTTTAAACGGCGCTAACATCCCCGAAAGATATATACATCCACGCAATAAAAGGGACACTTTAATGGTTTTTCCTGAAGGATCATAAAATGCTGGTTTTTAATCATTTTAGGACCAAACGTAAAAATATTGATATACCAAATTAAAAATCAATCATAAGATTTAATTAAAACTTATTCGAAAGTATATCATGATCAATTTAAATGCATGCGAGATTTTTCTTTCGCATGCAATTTCAGATGCAGCTTTGATATTTTTTCCTATTGAATCTAAAGGGAAGACATAATTCGGAAACAACCAAGTCCTATGAAATATAATTAAATATTATGGTATAAAGATTCAATATATCACGTAAATTTAAGTTTAAATACGTTTTTATAGAAGGTTGATTATACGTAACGAAACTTGTGTCTTAATTGGTAAAAGGGTAGAACGGTACTCGACAAGTAGGGTTTGAACTAGTAGCTGAATTATTTTGTTTCAAAATATTAACTCTATATTCATGCTGTGCTGTGGTCATAGTGGCTTAACACTATTTAACACATTATTATATGTGTTAGGCCACTTGGTATTCATCTTTCGCATATTTTAAAAAAGAAATAAGACTATGTAGAACCGTTAAAAAGGATTTATTTAATAGTGACTAGTTGAGATATGTAGGTACGAGTGTACGTTTCCCGATAGATTTCAATATTGTGGGGAAAAGTTTGAGTTGATGTAGGTATATCCGCCTCCAACTATCGATTCGGTGGCAGACCAATTTATTCAAAAAGTATCAAGCGTGAACCGCCCAGACACGGAAGTTACCCAGTTGAAAATTGAATTTATCAAAGTTTCCGGGACAAACAGTACTTTATAGACTGTGAAATGCAATTTACTTTCAATTGCCATCAATGGACCGAACTAAAGCTTTTATGGATGAATAAAATACCTGTTTATTTGCGATAGGTCACAAGCATCCCACACAAACTTAATTATTGCTTTATTGTGTAAATTTCATATTTATTTCATACTAGCTGCGCCCCTCGGCTACCTCCGCGTGGGGATGGATAATAATGATGAAAAGTATCCTATGTGTTATTACAGCACCTTATCTATCTATATACAAACCAAATTTCATCAAATTGGTGCAGCAGTTTGAACGTAAGGAAGTTTTTTTTTTGTCTGGGGAGCAAACAACTATTTTAAGGTGTTTCTTTGAATCCAGAGCGAAGCAAAAGATTCTAGAGTAGGTAAACATAAGTAGAATCCTGAGCGTAGCGAGGGATACAAAGTACGTCACTCGGGCTAAATAATAGTGTTGGTCCCGAGGTAAAAACTCTACTTTTGTAAGTGCAACTTTTTAATATGAATAGCACGTCTATTTATTTACATATAATTAGGAACAATGATACTATATAACAATATAGAAATAATTAGAGACTAATGTTTATATTTGATGAATTATGGAAATGTATCATGTTATATATTGGCTGGAATAAGACGCATTCGTTTTTTTTATAAAACTACGTAAGTAACTAAAATTCTAATTTGAGTAAGCTATTACAATACGAACGAAGGTGGAATGAAATTCGCGCGTATTTTTACTTGTCCACAAACTTTTTTTAAAATAAATATAGCAAACTATGTTTGAGTTTTTTTGCACTGTGTGTTATCGTTTATCACACTGTTATCCATACTCTACAATAATAATATTATAAAAACGAAAGTAACTCTGTACGTTTGTTTGTTACCTTTCAGGACTAAACGGCAATAAGAAGGAATAAGAGATTTTCTTTTCATAATCATCATCCATCATCACGAGGGTGAAACCGTGAGACACAGATAGTTATACATAAGTATATTATCAATATAATTAAGTAACTCATCTATTGATGTTTACCAGAAAAAAAAATAGTAGTACGAAAAGAAAGCAGTAGTAGTAGTAGTAGTAGTAGTATGTACTACCCTCTTGCGTGCTGAACTGACGACATGATTAAAACGTTCAGCAAACCATGTGTCGCGCACGCGACACTACACCAAATTAAGCAAACGAGTTTTTAAAATAAATATCGCCAGTATTCATAATAAAATCATATTAACATATTTTATTAAAGTAAATTGCTCTCCATTCTGATCATCGATGTAATATCCCTTTAGAAGTGTGATGACATGAATTTATTGGAAATAAAATTTGCTAATAGATAATATCGTACCTTTTTAAATAGCCCATAACATGCAGTTTTACCATAAAGCTGACAGCAAATGTTGTGGAAATAATGTAGCGTGTATAAAACCTAAGGTATAAGTATGAAATGTATATCTAAGAATTTCTACTTCTTGATGTATACTGCCAAAGATGCTTAGAGAGCAAGTTCTCTGCCAAATTGTCATCTGCCGTCCGATTCTCTAAGGAATGATTCATCGTTACGATCGTCGAGGAGCTTACCGATGTCAAATATGACCCCCTTGTTGATAAGGTTGTTTTTCCAACGTTCCTTGTCATTTCGTCGATGTTTCACGGATGTTGTCAAAGATGCAACGATAGAGAATCACACTGTAGTCTCATGCATACATAGGTCAATATTGTAATACGAGCGTAGACTCAGCATAACGAATACGACTTATTAATAATAAAGACTTAATACTTACGTTGTAGATCTGTAAATGTGCAATAAGGATATTGTAATATACATGATAAAACACATCATATCTATATATTTATTTCATGATAGATTCGTTTGAAGCACATTATTTGAACAATTTATGTTTTAAGTTCCCTATTACTATATTACATAGTATTATTATCATTTAGCGGCAGTATACTTCCGTTAGCCATATATGGGTCGCCTGGCAATACATGTCTCGGTTTAAAGTAAAATTTACAATAACACCACCAGCAACATAGAGCTGGTCTAATACAATAATTTCCATCCCTCTACTGCTCACTTCTATAAAATTTCCCACTTTCAACATTTAGCACATTATCAGATTTATGTACGTGTGGAAAATGCATTTTCACATCATTGTCTATTCGGAGTGGGAAACAGGGAATGTCCAAGTCATCAGTCAGCACCAACGAGCATAATTAAACACAAAGCAGAATGTACCACTACCGATAAAAAATAGCACGTCCCTAGTAGGCGTCTCTCTGTTGCTGCTTTTGGCGGGAACGTGGCAACGTTTTTGCTCATGACCGCAAACCAGCTGCAACTGTGCATTATTAGACCTCTGTACTAAGGTACAGGCCAGAACACATAGTGCCCGCAAGTGGATGCCAGACTTCTACTTCTCTTTTTCTTCCTGAGGTCTCCCTCGCAGATTATGCAGAAATCGGCATCTATACTACACTAAAACGCAAGAACCCGCCGTCTTTCCAAATGCCTCAAAGCATCCAGAGTCCTGAGATCCTTTTTATTTTACCGTAGCAAAACGCAAGAACTATTAACGGTGGGGCTTACCTTATCCTCATCATTCCCAACCTCTTTTCTCCAAAATCCCAATAACTTCATAGATATGATGGGATGGATAGGGTAAATCTCGCTCCATCCACACCACTTCTGTGGAAGTGATGGTGTGCATCATCTCCTCCATCTCCATGTCCTAAAGCGTACCAAGGTATACATTCAACGCTTTTCTCCCCACAATACACCACTCTCCGGCACAGCGCTAGGCCGCTCTTAGTGTAATGGGAAGAACGAGTATACTTACCATCAGCACCAATTTCCCATTGTCTCTCCTCTAGTAAATAAAAATATAACACTTTAGGAATACCTTGTTGATTCTGGCCAACATGCACGATAAATATTTTTTCTATCTAGAGTGAGTTTAGTCGCCAGCCACGGTGTCAGGTTAATACCGCTAGGCACTCAAATACGGGTTGACCACTAGATGTCACTCTAGAGCTGGCCGGTGGCTGGCAATGATGCCGGTAATTACTGCATATCGCCGCGTATGTCAAATTGTCCGGGCGAGTCGAATTGCGTCCGTTTCAATTAAATTTGGACATGAGTGTGGCCTGACTGGACTGACGCTCGGACGCTTCGCGTTGTTGAGAGCACTTATTCACGGACGGGTCGGATTCAATAGCGTTAATGAAAATCTGATTCTGATTTGCGTTCGAAGCTCAAAAAAGTTTGTTTTCCCCCCGAAGTACTAGGTGTGAAAAAAATATACTTTACTGTATTGGGTGCTTTTATTTTCAATATGTTTGTTCGGATTTTGAATATTATTGTTGGAATGTAGACATTCCAATAATAATATTACACACGCGTGGATGTTTCTAATGAAGGAATTACCATTTCGTTTAAGTTATGGTTGTAGGGTGGCATGTTGTTGCTAGCTGTAACTACGAGTACATATCCATGACGTGATAGTCTTGTAACTTAAAAATGTTTGGCCGTTTTCCTTTTGTATAATAAATAGGACAGGTTTTATGCCACTTTGGGTGGCAAAAGTACCTAATATTAGGTGTTTTTGATACAAGATTATTTCTCCTACTTAGAAGAAAACAAACTAAATGTTTATTACCCGCGACTACGAAAATAATTAAAGCGCACATTAAAGCGCATGATATCCAACATTCCTGTTTTAATATGGTGTCTTATGTACCTATCATTTATAAAAATCATGAACTGTTGAGTAGGTACGAGTGGACATACATGCAGGTCAAACACATAACCCTAATTTTTATCTTCGTCACAGTCGGGTAAAAAATTCTAAAACATGACTGCTATATAAAATGTTACATTCAATCAAATGTCACTGCGATTAGATTAGTATGTATGTGTATTAGTGTGTGACCCTGCCTTCGAAGGTCGGGTCTAATGTTCGATTCCTCGTTCGTTCTCGCCATTGAATGCTTGTGATGTGGTAATGGGTGTGTGTATGTGTACTTAGGGTTATTCCAGTGCGGGGGTATGAGTGTGCGAGCGTTACGTTATATAATTCACATACTTACCTGAACACTAATAAAGATTAATAATTTTAGGTCAGGATTGTATATTTATCGAATTAGATATATTTGATGCGTTTACAGTGGAGCTTGGCTTGGTGATCTTAAGACGCGGTCCAACCCCAATTTTAAAATAATTTACGATGCTTTACGTAAGGTTGAAAATCGCTTGTTAGATTGGACGATGTAATGCGAAAATGCGTTAATTTTGTACGTTTTCTTTATATTTTTCGATATATACTAACACAATTGAAAAAACTGCTGGTTATAACTTTAGTACTATACGTTGGCTAAGTACTACCTAAAAAAATATAGTGTTATCGCTGAAAATTCTGAGAGTTTTGACGTGAAAGTTTATTTTTGTGGACCTATTCAGGTTTTTTTTCTGCTGAAAGAGAGTTATATTTATGAATTCTATTCGGTTATTACTCTTTTCCTATTCCTTTTCTGACCTTTGTGTTTTTTTCATAATATACTATCGATCTGTTTCGTTACACTAGGCGCGTTTAAAAATTCTTCTTTTTCTTTAATCAGGGTACGAGCGCGCCTTAATCGATCAACAAGTTAAGCAACGCTTGCTGCGGTCATGAGTTCGATGGGTGGGCTAGTGGCAATATTCAACTGAGCGCTTCCGTGCATCGGAAGGCATGTTAAGCCGTCGGTCCCGGTTGTTTGTCTAAAGACAAGAGTTTAACTACGTCGAGGCCTGAAAACATCTACATGGGTTGGCCACTATCCACCGAGCCGCACTGGGCCTGCATGGTAGATTATGACCCAACTCGACCCTCTGAGAGGAAGGTTCGGGTCCCGGCAGTGGGAACATAATGTCCTGATTATGTACCTATTGTATATTTTAGACATTATTTGGAATGAAATGCAACACGCTTATACTTTCTTTCGTGCAAAATTTGGATGATTACACTAAACTCATGCATAACGAGGTACTCGTAGTGTAATGTTCTAATGGTGATACTCAATTATCTAAATTAACCCATACAGTACGTTGCAATTTTTAAGAGAAAAATCACTCAATCATATCAAATCAATTGCTCGGGACGGGACTGAAACCGTCTCTCAACAATCCGTGTCTGACGCCTTCACCGCGGCACCGAGGCGATCGGCCCAAGCATCGAATTTAACTCTCCAGTTGATTTTGACCGACGTATGGGGACGGAACGGTAACTATTGAATAACTTGACGAGCTTTATCCAACAGAAAGGGGTGTTTTTACAACACTTAATTTTCGTATTGTCCCTGCAGTACGTGTTTACGCAGACGATAAAATATTTATGAGATGAACATTGGTCTGTAGGCGTTTATTACTCAACACATTAACGATGCAACGCATGCAAAGCTTTTTGTCTTTTGTTGACTAGACGAGCAAGTCGCTCGCCTGATGTTAAGCGTCACGCTTGCTTATAACATTCAGATTTTATTCAAAACCCTGCATGGCAATGCTCTGCACTGATCATCCTGAGATATAAGATGTTAAATCTGTTTCTGTGTAATTTCGCTGAGAACATTGAACATTTCATAATCATTGTAATGAATTTGGTCTGGAAATTGAGTGAAAATAATTACTACTTATATATATTTGAATAAGTAAATATTGTGACATGTCTTGGAAAAGCTTATCCTTTAACATAGGCCTTTGAGAACTTGTAGACTAGGAAAACTTTGACGTAACATTTGTGAAACTTTGTCTCAGGGATTCGTCTGATGAGGACCCTAAATATTTATCATCTATAAGTTATTGTTAGCAAGGAGTGTAACCTTGTTCAAAGAGTAAAATTTAAATAAGTATAAAGTTACAGACTGCTCAGATACAGTCCTGTCTGACTAAATTTGATCTTTATAGCATGTAAAAATGGTGTAGTAATACTAAAAGGTGTACAAATTACATTTATTTCATAATTCACATGGTAAAGTAACAAAATTTAAATCGCTTAAATTTTTTATCATGCAATGATTAAAAAATATCATGATTTTTTAGACATCCCTATTAGACTTGCCTATACTTGGAGTTCGTTGTTGTCAATGCGCTCTGCAATCCCCACGCCCCACCTATTTATTCACCTCCTTCCCCTATCCTGCATGTGCCCTCTGCCCGCGTCGCACCCCAGCCTTGGCCTCGCTTTGGCCCTTTATTTCCCTAGTCTACGTTCTGGAGTTATATATAGTTATAGTAAAGTATAGGTATATAGATAGGAGAGTCATTGCCGTTTTTGGCCTAGCTTTTCAGGGATGAACCTGCTTGAGTATTAAAAAAAATTTGGTTACTCACCTCTGAATATTGACTACTTTTTGGGACGCAGTTGTTAAGTCCCAATTGTATGCAAGTTTCTGCGTGTGTGGTTTTAGTATTACTACACCTTATTGTTACACGCTGTATACTTTATAAACCTTTTTTATATTCATATATAGATATAGAATACGGTTTTCTTGCTAAACGGAAAGTTTTGCAAAGGATAGGCGATGAAAGTTGTCATGAAAGTTCTCTTAATTGTGAAGTTAGGGGTTTGAAAATGAGGCTAAGTATGGTGCTTTGTTACAAATCAGAAAATTATAATTAACAGAGTAAAATTTCAATACCTTCTCCCCTTTCCTTCCGCCCTTTCCAAGACGTACCTATTTGTCGGAAATATGAATACGTGTTGAGGAATTACTTTGCAACACTTAAGTTCTCCTGTGTGAAATAAACAGTTTCGTCATCGGAAAATGGAGTTGGGATGCGCAGCAGAGTGAATGTTAGTATAGAACGTAAATGTTATTTGTGGGTCATGTGATTTTATCCGTGCATAAATGGTTTGGTATTCAGCAGGCTTCATTCACTAGCAACACATATATAACAAGCAAATAGGATATATTTTTGGAGTAAAACGTGTTTGTACATTATCCATTAAAACAGCGCTAATGACTATGCTGTTGTTATTATTATGCACTGATATTGGCCATTTAGTTTTAATTATTTCATATAATGCAGTTAATGGTTTGAAGTTTTTAATAAAATTGTATTATTAATAAACTTTGGAAGGCTCTAATTATAATAAATGTCGATAGTCGCTGCTAATTGCTTGATAGGTAGATTGTGTTGTTTATTGTTCTTCGTTGGATTAAATAGTAATATGCTTGTACTACAATATTTAAACAGCACAGATCAACCTATTATATGCCAGTCACATAAAAGTGCGTAAATACTGCACAATTAAAATGCTTTAATTGATAGATTGCTACGTTGGGTTTTGTAGATTATATTCAGTTGTGTCCATAACAAAGACCCGCTGCTAAGACTGTTCGTTCTGTAATATGTTAAAATATGCATTAGGAGAGCAGATTTTATAGAAGTGATAACCTAAATAATACTTTTTGATGGCCGTTATTATTTTTAACTGTAAGATCTCCAGAGGGTTACGTCAAATAAAATTTATATTTTAATATATAAAAATGAACCCCTATTCACGCTATAACTTGAGAGTGGATGGGGGTAGTTCTTCGAAATTTCATTCTTCGACTGATTCATCTGGCCAAAATTTTCTTTCAATTTCAGCTCTGTCACACATGTTCATATGAAAAAAGGTATACCGAAGAACATATATTTCAATGAGGGACTTGTTTTTATAAAGTAGTTTTCATAAAATCTACGTTTAAATATTTTGCGCCCAGATGAATCAGAATTTGTTCAGATGAATCATAATCCGAAATAAAAATTTAATACTCTCTGTAATTAGGCTCTGTTTTAAGAAAATAATCATATTATAACAATTACAATAATTTGTGTATATGAAAACAATTATCAGTAATCATAACGCGGAAAGAAATCTGATAAATTAAATCTAATAAAAAATCCTAATAAAAATTTATGAAAATCTAAAAATACCAGTACATAATTATTCTTATATTACCTGGGCAAGCGAGAATATTGTAATATAACAGAAATTTAAACTATTGCTAATATTTGTAATTCTGTTAGGTATTTAAAAGTTAGTATTATTGTAATATTTTATTCCCTCTGTTTATTTTTTTATCCGTGTACAACTCATGAGTCCTGTTTATTATGCTCCCTAATGACTTAGCTTATAAGCTTTCATAATTAAAAAATCACAGGAGTACAAACTTATTTTATCAATGGCACTTGTGACATCAGTCTTGGATAAGTAATCTTAATTATGAACTAGAATTAAAAATCACATTAGTGTGTTTATTTCTAACAATAAATCAACAAACATGAAATCAAGTGTAATTAAATCGAATCTCTGATATTAATGTTCCTTAACTATCAAAGAAACATTATTATTCTAAGCATTGTTAACCAATAAGTAATGAAGTCAAAGTAAAGTATTAAAAGAAATATTTCCTTGGCTTTTTCCAAGGGCTCGAGCTGCTTTCCATGTCATCCTCCAAACATTTTTCCTAGCTATTTTTTGCTGTTTGGGTGTCAAGTTCTGAACTGATACATTTTACCTTCTCTCTTTCTTTTTAAATATATTTCTATCATTTTTAATTTCCACAGAGCGTATTTGTCTGGATCTTTTCTTATATTTTCCATCCTTTTGCGTTCTGTGAGTCTCTTTTTCTCCTTCTTTTTTTTTCCTAAGTTTGTGGCATTGCACATTGTTGTGAACTGCAATAATAAAATAACAGACATTTGATAGAGGTTTTAACTTATAATAAAACAGGGTAATATAATTAATAAGGAAGATGAATGTCAAAGATGGCAATTAAATAATAATGATTTTAATTTAATTACATTATTGTTAGTAATGAATGCAGTAATTGGAATGTTATTTCTAAATACTTAATAGTTATTATATCTTGACTAAGACTAAGACATATCAAAAGTGTCATATGTAGAATAAGTTTATATTTCTGTGATATTAATTATGAAAATGGTTATACCTAAGTAAATATAATAAATAAGACAAGAAATACTGACTTGTATCTACACGGTTAAAATTGGATAAAGAGAATTACGCAATAAAAACGTTGCGTTCGTGCTGGAGAGAAGAAAAACTATGTCACTTTATGATTCATATAGTGTTTTGACCATATGAATCAGGCTCAGATGAATCAGGATTTTGACTACAAGCAAGCAAAACTTATCATGCATACAGACTTCATTATCGTCATTTTTCTACACTAATCTAGAACCTAAAAGCATCACACAAAATACAGATTGAAGTTATAGAACAATAAAATAAATTTTATAAAGTGGGCATTGTAATCAAAATGCCACCTGAACAAAGCACAGATGAATCAGATATTTACTTTTGCAACGCCAGGATCTAAGCCCACCAGCCGCACGCCAGCTTCTGAGCTCGTCCGTTGCACGACTGGCTTGCCCCGCGCGGGAAGTCAGACTCTCACTATGATTACCCGACCAAGTTCGGTCAAGCGCAGCTTACGCCACATTAATCAGTTTTTTATGCCGGACACTTCCTATTTACCTATTTATAATTTTACTAAGGTAGTAATAACTCATACACATTTTTTTCATAAAAGGGCAATTAGTTTCTTATCGATATAAATATAATGTATATTTATTTATCCAAGCGAAAATGCAACATCGACAATTTTGTTCCGGAAAATGGCAAGCGCGTTATATGAATCAGAAGAACAAACTTCATATATTTTTAATTTATACCTAGACTGCAATTATTTGAAAAATATCACGTGTCCCAGTTATGGTTAAAGCTAAACTGTATAACAAAAAAACTAAATGACGTTTTGTTAGTTCCTTTCCGAAATATACCCATAGAAATCTAAAATGTTTTCCTTGAAGAACTACCCATGGACAATCTCGCTAATTCTTTTTTTGTTGTGCTAATTATTGTCAGGAAAAGGTTTTTATGAAAGTAAAACCAAGAAAAGACGGAAGGTTAGGTATGGCGAGGCCGACGGCCGAGCCTCTTATGCGATTGAATTTGTGGGCAGTCGCTAGTATCTACATCTCTATATTTCTAGTAGTCACTGATTATTTATCGAGCTCAAATGGTATTTTGTGGTTTATAAAACTGTCATTTTGTATTCCAATGTCAATTCGAGAAGAATAGAGTTGTTCCAGAGTTTCCAACATTTTGTCTGTTTGGGAGTCAAGTCACGCGTGAGAGTTAAGAGATCCTGACCACGAGATTGCGAGATACATACTGTAACAAAGCCTTGTTTACATTGCTATAAATGACTCAAAAAAAACAAATATAGAAAATGACATAATTCACTCCTCTAATTTAAAAAAAATTACTAGCCGCTTACGTTTGACTTTCTCGTATTCTAGTGCCTACATGCATATTTCTACCTCTATTAATTTAGGCAGCACTTTACTAATTTTATGTTTTTTTTTTACCAAGTGGTAAGATCAGTATCACATGTGTAGTGTGAACTGCAAATTTATGCGTTATAACTGCAAGTTTATGCATAGTTTCAGTCCTACAGTCGTCACTTACTTAATCTTAAATTTATTAGTACTTAGTCAGTACTTAGTACACAGTAATACTTACAGTAGTAGTACTTAATCAGTACTTAAAACTTGCGCAAATACTGCTAAATTTGTGATCTCTCAAAAATATGAGCTGCATTATGATCGGAGATCAAGGCATCAATACAGTTAAAACAATACAAATACAACTTTCAAAAATCTACTTACGTTTCTCTTGTTTTTATAGATACCATTTCATAATAAGTAAAGTACTATTTATACTGTACGTAGAACGCTAGCGAACGTAGTGTTGAGCTAGAATACTTCGTCAATTTGCAAACAAGCCCTGATAGTAAATAAGTGCCTACCTGGCGTTTTGCCATAGGCTTAGTCCAGTAAAATCTCTCCAACCGATGTTGATATGTTTTCTCCTAAAGAAACTATATCTGAAAAATAAACTTTTGACAAGTTATTCCCTCGCAGTTATTGCGTTCGAGTGTCGCTGAGTGACGATTACATTTGTCTTCGACGGTCTCGAACAAGTATATTCTCGGCGGAGTTTTCAGAGCAAGTTACTGCGTCCACGATAAGATAGGATAAGCCCTATGCGCCCGTTCCTCATGAGTTTCTCGTGCAATCTAAGGACTTTCACATTTACATAAAAATGTATTGAACATCCTCAATTTGCATATTCAAATATTCATGGGATAATGTCAGCTATGCTTTTGTAATCTGTTGTTTATTTACGCTACTATACAGGCTCTTGCCCAAGCTAAAAGTGTGGCTACTACATAATTTATTGAATGCCATTGAAACTTACTTAAACTTAGAGATTATTGATTGTTATATGGTATTATGCCTATTGTTTATTGTTGTATTTTTGTGACTTAAGTCTGACCTGTAACTCTGGAGCTATCAATAAATTAAATTTTCTTATCTTATCTTATCTTATCTTGGCAGAAGTAATGTGTTTCAAAGTATGTAGGTACAAAAATAAACAGGGTGATTTGTTAATCGACCTAATCTTTAGGAGTGGGTGTAGTAGATTTGCAACAAATTTGATGAATCGGGGATCAAATACTAGTTAGTTGCGAGTTATTGGAGTTTTCATTATTGGTTATATTCACCATCCATGGACCAAAAATAATTGTCACAACTAAAATATGTCCAAGCTTGTTAGTTCGAAAAAAGCTACTCTGAACACAACACTGATGTCCTTTCTAACAACCAATAAAGTAGGTACTGTAAAGTACTTATATGTACGTACAATATAACTTTGTAAGCTAGACTATCATAAAACCCCTTTGAAATTGCCTGTGAGCCCATATAAACTAAATATAGTATTTAAAGGCTAATAACAAATTACGGTATAAAAAGTGTATCGAGCTAAATGTTAGAATCAGGTCTATTCAGAATAAAACTAATTTGTTTTGCAAAAATATTCCAATCATAGAAAGTATGAGTTGCCAATGGTAGATTTTACTCACCTTATTTTTTTATGCAAGTAACACTGTTTAATATTTATGTGTGTTTATTTAGGGTTGGATCAAAGTGCTCTAACATAATATAAGAAAATTTCACGTCTTTATTTTGTTAAGCTTAACATGCTTGTTGTGTTCTATCATAAACAGACAAACGTGTTGCCGTAGCAATAAGGATTCCATTGGTGGCTTCCCTTATTGCAACCTTAAAATTTAAAAGTGAAAACGTGATAACAGATGATAATATTGATTTAGTCTATAACTATCGCGTGTCACGCGTACACCATCTGTACGTTTAAAAAAGTGCTAAGCCATGTCGCGCATACACAAAGTGTATACACATTTTTAGACCTCTAGTTTGTAACTAATATTATTAAATCCAATAAACTCCACCGGTGTAAAGTTGCTTTTAGTTGTTCAAACTATTCGAGGGTAGGTAGTAGTAGTATTTTTAGGTAGTAGGTATTTTTTTCTACCGCCTTCCAAAAAAAAGGAGAAGGTACTCAATTCGAATGTATGTTTTTTTATGTTTGTTACCTCATAACTTTTGGCTGGGTGAACCAATTCTCAAAATTCTTTTTTGTTTGAAAGCTAGTGGTTCCAGTGTAGTCCCATTAAAATTTCATAAAATTCGGTCTAGTAGTTTTTGAGATACACACCAATAACTGAATAGAATGGAAGTCGGTATTAAAATTTTCAAATTGTACTTGTATTTAAACTTTTATGCGTAGTTCGGAAATGACGGGCTAAAGTAACAAAAATCAACGTTTAATCATCGTTTAAAATAAACTGTTGAAAATAAGGTAATTCAAGAACTGTGATTTGATGGAATACATGGCGGAAGGACGTTTGCAATCCTCTCGCGGGGAGGGCCCTTGTCTTGCTTCATCCATCATAAAGTAAGAACGGATAGCTCCATTTGAAATGCGAACATTTGTGGAACGATATTGGATCAGATTACAATAGTTACTTACTTAATGGTGACCTAAATAACATTATTCTGCGTCGGTTTTTCAGAAAAGACATTAGTAAAATTACTTGTTGATTATCTGCCTTCAAAGGCTACATAGATTAATTTGACACAATGCGTTGTTTAATTATATGGCACTAGATTTGGTTCTGAATTTTAGTGACAAGTTATAAAAATGTTAGTAACTAAATAGTATGTGTAAACAGTTAACAGCAAATGTATGGGGCGTAGTCGCATGAACGTAGGTATAAAGTATCCAAATGCACAAGTCGACATTATACTCGTATTATTATTGTTTCATTGATTTTCATTTCAGCACTAGAGCTGACGTTAGTAAATTCCATTGGAGTTTTAACTATACCTTACGCCGATGTAGATTTTACACTCAACCAAGTTCTAAAATAAATTGTAAAATTTTGACCATAACTATTTTAGATTACACTAAAATAAACTCTATTTCTCCTGGCCAGCTATAACTTGCGAACGGCTTTACCGATTTCATCATCATCATCATCATCTCAGCCGTAGGACGTCCACTGCTGAACATAGGCCTCCCCCATGATTTTCCAAAAGGACCGGTTGGAAGCGGCCTGCATCCAACGTCGTCCTGCGACCTTCCTCAGGTCGTCTGTCCACCGTGTCGGTGGACGACCTACGCTGCGCTTGCCGGTCCGTGGTCTCCACTCCAGAACCTTTCGGCCCCATCGGCCATCTGTTCTGCGTGCTATGTGCCCTGCCCACTGCCACTTCAACTGGCTAATCTTCTGGGCTATGTCGGTGACTTTCGTTCTTCTACGGATCTCCTCATTTCTGATTCGATCACGTAGAGAAACCCCGAGCATAGCCCTCTCCATAGCTCGTTGTGCGACTTTGAGCTTTTCTATGAGGCCCATCGTAAGAGACCACGTTTCAGTGCCATAAGTCATCACTGGTAACACACATTGGTCGAAGACTCTTGTCTTGAGGCACTGAGGTATTTTTGACGAGAAGACTTCGCGAAGTTTCCGGAACGCTGCCCAGCCGAGTTGGATTCGACGATTGACCTCTTTCTCGAAGTTGGACCTGCCTAGTTTGACTGTCTGTCCCAGGTAGATGTACTCGTCAACAACTTCAAGAACTGAGTTCCCAACTGATATTGGGGTAGGTACAACATGGGCATTAGACATAATTTTCGTCTTGTCCATGTTCATCTTAAGACCTACCCGTTGGGAAACTCGATGGAGGCCTTCGAGCATTGTACTGAGGTCTTCCGTGGATTCTGCCATGACTACAATATCGTCGGCAAATCGAAGGTGAGTGATGTATTCGCCGTTAATATTGATGCCAAGTCCTTGCCATTCCAGAAGCTTGAAGGCGTCTTCCAATGTAGCGGTGAACAGTTTCGGAGATATAACGTCTCCCTGTCTCACGCCTCTTTGCAATGGAATTGCCTTCGAACTCTGCTCCTGTACTCGGACTGACATGTAGGCGTTTTTGTACAAACACTTCAGCACTTCAATATACCGATAGTCAATACGGCACCGCTGGAGAGACTCAAGCACTGCCCACGTCTCGATCGAATCAAAGGCTTTCTCATAGTCCACAAACGCTAGACAAAGAGGCAAGTTATACTCTTCGGTCTTCTGTATAACTTGCCGTAGCGTGTGGATGTGGTCTATGGTACTATAGCCTTTTCGGAAACCGGCTTGTTCCGGAGGCTTGAATTCATCAAACCTGCGACTGAGACGGTTCGTTATGACCTTCGAAAACAGCTTATAAACATGGCTCAAAAGCGAGATGGGTCTGTAATTTTTAAGTAAAGTGTTGTCACCTTTCTTAAAGAACAGCACCACCACGCTTTTGTTCCATGCTTCTGGCGTTGAGCCTTCGAGTAAGACGGTATTAAAGAGCTTCTGAAGGACTTTAAGTACCGGTGTTCCACCCGCTCTCAGAAGCTCAGATGTGATACCGTCGTCACCAGGCGCCTTGTTGTTCTTAAGCTGTTTCAAGGCCATTCTAATCTCGTACAGGCTGATGTCCGGGATATCTTCGGTATAATGTCGGGTCAGCTTGGCTCTTGGGTCTTTGACCGAGCTGCTAACAGGTTTAGCGACCGAGGTGTATAACTGTCCGTAGAAACTCTCGACCTCTCCTAACACTTCCGCTTTGGTCGACGCTACACTGCCGTCTCCTCTCTTCAGCTTCGTCAACTGGCTTTGCCCAATAGACATGTCTCTTGCAAACACTTTGGAGCCTTTTTTCCGCTCTATCGTCTCTTTAATACGGTTTGTATTAAAGATCCGGATGTCGTGTCGCAAGGACTTCCATATTCGTCTATTGAGCAGCCTATATGCTTCAGCATCATTCGAAGACTGCAATTTCAATGAGCGTCGTTCAGCCATGAGGTTGAGGGTATCGTTGGAGAGTTTCTGTGGCCTATCTGTACGGTGGGGTTTAAAGTACTTGGAACCCACTGTATGGACAGTTTCTACTAACCTGTTATTGATCTCGTCCACTGAAGCGATGTTCTCAAGGCAATCGAAGCGATTGGATAGCTCAAGTTGAAAGCTCTCGGGGTCTTGAATACGGGCACGAGTGGGTCGGAGCGTAGACTTCATCAGACGAGACCTCTCCAGTTTGACATTAATATTCACCGTGCCTCTTACCATTCGGTGATCACTACCGGTTTTAACCCTGTTGATCACGGAAACATCAGTGAATATTTGCCTTTTGGTTGTCATAATGAAGTCAATCTCATTTCTCGTGGAACCATCGGGACTCAGCCAGGTCCATTTCCTGTGAGGTGGCTTCTGAAAGAAAGAGTTCATCATAAAGAGTCCCTCTTTCTCCAGGAAGTCGGCCAACCTCTGTCCCCTACGGTTCCGTTGTCCATAGCCAAATTGCCCCATTTTCGACTCATCCTCGCTTCTCTTACCCAACTTCGCGTTGAAGTCCCCCATAACAACTAGAAAGTGCGTTTCAGAGGTATGTATGGCCCGACTAATGTCCTCATACATATCCTCCACCTCATCATCCGGGTGCGACTTCGTCGGTGCGTATACCTGAATGACCTTCAGCGAATATCGTTTGGATACTCTGAGTATTAGGTATACGACCCTATTGGAAACGCTATCGATCTTAACTATGTTGTTAGTAAGGGACTTGTGGACGAGAAACCCGACACCACCTTGGGACTGTTGGTCGCCCTCCCGGTGATAGAGTAGGTTACCTGATTTTAGGGTTATCGTGTCCTCACCCGCTCTACGGACTTCAGATAACCCCACAATGTCCCAGTGTAGCTTACTCATTTCTTCTTCCAGCTCATATATCTTCTCGTCTGTCCTCATCGTGCGTATGTTGTGTGTTACCAGGGCCAGTCGTCGTCGTTGGGGGTGGTAGCCGGGCGTCTGCCGGGGATTCTTAGCACCCCCTGCCCCACCGTTACCGTGGCCGCTACCGTAGCCAGGAATAGCGGGGCTGCCGGGGACTGGGGGCCTGGTTCTTTTTGTCCAATCCATAAGGGGTTTTTGCCAATACTCGCCACGCTTGGCAGGCGGGTTGGCGAGCGCAGTTTGTGTGTGTTTGACTGGGAAGGTGCTGCTGCCCACCTTCTGATTTGTTATCCCTTAGCCGCTTTCTACGGCACCCACGGGTAGAGTTGGGGGGATGCTATTCTAAGCCGGCACCGCCACGGCATTACCGATTTGATTCATATATTTTTGAAATGATTTCTAATAGTTCGTGGAAGGTTAATACGAGGCCGAAGCCCGAGCGTATTACGCGAACGAAGTCATGGGCAGTCGCTATAGTATATGTAGTAATATGTTATTACTACATAGATTATATTTACTATATATAACGTACTTCGTCCCAACAATCGAAGTCTATCTAGATTCACGTTCCGGATATTCATTGTCATTAATTCATTTATCTAGAAAACAAAAGCGTTGAAACTAACATCATGGCTCAATTATATAATGATAACTGTACTGAAATGGTAGAGCTGTTCACTATCGTTTCGAAATTAGCACTAGAAGTTTATGGATGTTTCAAAGAGCCCAGCACGTTTCAGTGACGGCATGACATACCCAAGTCGGTAATTGCTGTCGCAATATCCCAAACAATTAAGATGTTATTATTAAGCACTTCATTTGGCAAGTAATAAAGCAGTACCCATGTTCAACAGGTAATAAGATACGATGACAAGGATCGCATTAACGCGCACGAGGCAAAATCCCGAAAGTGGCTTGATTTATTGTCTGAAATATCCTTGACGCAGCTTTGTTCCCAAGGAATTATGTTTTAGCCGGGTTCCTATGAGCCCTTCTCTAAATATTGCTTGGTGTGCTTTATTTTTCTTTATTTTCACTCCCGCAGAAAACATCAAAACAAATTATAATTCAGCAGAGGCTTGACACAAAAAAATAAGTTGAGATTTGTTTCGGTGAGAGAACACTTAAACTAATTTGTAATTCTATTTCTTGCGCCTTGACATAATAACGTAGTCATAGGTTTGATTTACATCTAAAGGTTCTTCATTCTTTACATATAATTAGTGTCCTTGTATCATTTACCGTCACAATAAAAGAGATTAAATAAATATTTTATACATGTGTGGAAATTATTAAAGAGAATAGTAGACATGTAAATAATGCAAACATATATTACTCTACAGTCGAACCCCCCGAAAATATCATAATATGTGTATAGATCTACAATATCAATACGTACTCGTACACAGCCAAATCAAGAAACAGACTGGAAAAATAATAATGCTGCCCACCAGTGCACAGAATAATTACTATATACTCAGCAAGCATACAAGCAGTAGTGTGCAGGTGTATCCGTGTTTTCGTGTCAAATCACAATAATATTATAAAGGTAAAAGTTTGTGAGTGTGTTTCTATGTTTGTTACTTCTTCTCGCCTGGGTCAATTTTCATGAATTTTGGTACGGATGTAGATGAGGCGTTGGATTAACATATAGGACTTTTCATCGTTATCATTATTATTCATCACAACGCGGGTGAAACCGCAGGGTGCAACTAGTAAAGGAGTAGATATAATAAGTAAGTAAATATAATATATATTTCCATATTTTTTCACATGAGTGTCATAAAAGCTTAGTTATAGGCTCGCCTGCTATAGGACCAAAGTTAGCAGAACACAACTTATTCAGTAATCTGTGACACAACTACAACTACCAACCTAACCAAAGTACGTATAGTTAAACACTATGTAAACTCATAAAACAGTTTCAAAATTTTACGCTGATTATAATTTGTATAGAAAGTATATACAAAATATAAGAAGACTACGAAAAATCAAGAAGAATTTATCAGAAATACTCTAAAATGTATTGATTTGATACATGTTTCTGTTTTTAAGTTTCTGTAATACCCTCATTTTCTATAAGAGCATATTCAAATATAAACTTTAAAAAATATCTAGAGCTAAGCTTGACACTTTAATATAAATGTTGAAACGTATTTTATGTAACATTCTAAAATAATATGTCTAAACGACATCAACTGAAGCCGTTATATTAATTATTAATTACAGTCCCGCGGAGCGAACTAGAGCTTGACAGAGATATAATTATAAATAAAACAGATAAGCAACTCACAACACGCAACACGCTCGCAGCAATAACCGATTTTGCTGCGAGATTTAACGGACCAAAAGAGCCCTTTCCGTGCTGGAGAGGTGAACATAACTAATATTTAGGCGTTAGTAATGATATTGAAAAATCTTAATCAAGATCTAATTGTTATATTTATGTAGATTTTACAAAAAAATCTTTTGTTTTGCGGAGAAAATGGCTAACTAGGGTTGATAGTCAATCTGAGGGCATTAGATTGGTCTAATGAAACGTATTTGCGCTTGTGTCGCAGTACGAGTGATATGAGTATATGAATCGTACAGACCGCTATTTCTGATACTGAAAATATTACCCCTACCATGCCAATACATTCACGAAATAGCATGTTTTGTAGCAGCACAGCTATATGTACACAAAGGCTAGATAAATTATCCCCCACAACACAAGGAATAGAGACAGGCTAGTAAACAGTTACCTTCCGAGAACAGCACTTTATCAAAAAAGCAGTTATTCGATGTCAATAAAGGTTTTCAATAAATTACCTCAGTTTCTAAAGGTATAACATTTTGCCAAATTTAAGAACGAGTTACTAGTGACGTTGTTACAGTATAATTTTTACTCATTACAATATTTTTTTTAGCCTGGTGGTGTAAGGTTTAATTGTTAGTTTTAGGTAAGGTTTTGCATGCCATTAGATTGGTGAAATGTGTAAAGTCTATTTTGTATATTTATCATATAATTTGTATGTAGTATGCATGGTAGTCTGCGGTATTCTTTAATGTACATTATAATGAAAAATTGACGTTCATAAGTGCGTCTTTAATGCCTAAATTGAACAAATTATATTTACTTTGACTTTGACTTTGGTGGTAGGTCACTTTCTAGTGCCCGCCTGCGTGAATCACCTAACGCTTGCAAAGGCGTAGAACTATAGTATAGTAGCTTCTTTAAGCGTTTTCTACCGTTTATTTCATGGCAAATGTTCTAAAGAGTTCTTTAATCTTATTCCTTCTTCATCATTCCTATCCCGAACTACTCGTTCCGCCCTAGTATGCCATCCATATACTGTTGAAAATTTCTTACCTTTTTATTCTTTCTTACACGAACCATAAAGTACAGCAGTTCCTACCTCTCTTGTGCAGCTATGACCCTGGGTCTTTCAAGCGGGGCGTGAAAAAGCATTACTGAGATCATCATAGTGGTGGGGATTAACGCAGCTTACGGCTGCATTAATGGTCATCGCTTCTTGCTTTCCATCACTGCTTTCCATCAGGCGAGTGGGAGTCACTTTGATGTACCATTATAAAACAATATAAAAAATAACAGTGTGTTTCTGCAACTGTTCTTGAGACAGTCTCCATTCTAGATCTAGTGTGATACTTTCGACCGCATCAGCACTATCCATCAAGTGAGATAGTAGTCAAACATTGGTCTCCCACGTATAAAATAAAAGATTCGCATTTGTTTTATGCTGATAAAGTATGATCACATTTCTTCGATTCTTCATCAAAACCCTGCGCGTCAGAAGACACGAGTTTGATTCCCACCCGAGGAAAGAACTGTTGTATTGATTATAAAGTACCTGAACAGTTTTATAGAACAGCGAAGTAGTACAGACGTCGTATAAAAATAATATTTTCCTGATATAAAAAATGAATGTTTAGTAGAAAATTTAAGCGTGTCATAAATATGGCAATTTGTTTGCTCAAAAACATGGATCCAAGCTGCTAGAGAAAAATGTTTCTTACGAGGCGGAGTGACATTCGCACCTGTGTGCGCTGTCAACTTTGGATATCCAATTTTATTTAATAAATGACGATCCGTGTATGTACAGCCTTGTCTATGTGCATTTCATACTACTCATAGCCTAATCATCATTATTGGCATTCTCAGGATTTCATAATTAGGTATTTGTTTTGATTTAAGTCCCCAGATAAAATGCTTCTTTTTTACACTATTGTATTTTTAGTTATTATCATTTTATTGGGTGCTTTGATTCAGTATGAGCATTGTTTTGCTGATGCAATGGAATGTGTTCCGTACCCTGGTCCTGTAATCGGACTTACATAGTGACCTTGCTGTATAAACACTTCAATGCTTCGATATACCTATAGCACCTATAGCACGGCCCACTTCTCGATAGAATCGAAGGCTTTCTCGTAGTCCACAAACGCTAGACACAGTGGCTGATTATACTCTTCGGTCTTCTGTATAATCTGCCGTAGTGTATGTTTGGAAATGACGCTCCGTGTATGTATAATTGCATTCTCAGTGTTTCATAATCCGGTATTTCATCCCTAGATAAAATGCTTCTTTTATAGTTTTATATTTTTAGTTAGTTGATAATTCTAATGAAATTCTGTTGTCTTGATTCAGTATTAGCATTGTTTTGCTGATCCCAAAGAAAAACTATTTCTGTTATTAACTAGCTAACTTCCGTGGCGAAATTGGCGTGTCTTACGCTCACCTACGCAGGTATACATTTTGATTATATAACTAGATTACTAAAATTAATCTTGTTGTTTCAAATATGACTTATACAACTGCTGTAACGGCAATATTACATTTTTATCATGTATCGGATTTCGGATCCATATCGTTGTCGGGAATCATACTAATATTATAAATATTAAAATTTTGTGAATGTGTTAGCATCCTACTCTTTGACGCTGAAATTGCTCAACTTTGGAATATAAATACCTCCGTAACCTATTTTTTTATTTGGCAACTAACTTACTCGTAGTAACCACATATCAGGCTAATTACCATTATCATGTTTTTACACAAAGAAATAAGAAAAGTACTTGTCTACAAGAAAAAAACTATTAAATGGTTATGAAAACTTAGTATGAGCCATTCGTATTACCAGTTAATAATTCGATTCAAACCATGAGTCAGAAAGGTCGCGTTTATAAACGGAAGGTTTTTAGACGAATAGGTCTAACTCGGCAAAGTGAAATAGTTTATTGTAGCGCTGCTGATCTATAGATAATAATTTTTTTCTATAGTTTGTGGCTCTATGTGGAATATAAAGTGAGAGGAAAGGTACTGTCATAGATGTACTGGGGACACATACATCTACTTTGGAGTTACTTATACATAGGTACTCGGGATTAACACAAAAGCTATAAGTAAGGAAATTTTTCGTTTGTACAGTCGCCTGCAATAAGATGTATACATTTCGCAAATTTTAATAGTGCTTAGCATTAAATTTCATAAAAATTACCATCAAAATTATTCTAAAATGAAGTTATTTGTATTATTGTATCTACTCTAAAATAATCCTTACGTGTAACAAAATGTTAATGTAAATGTATCATGGTTTTGAAAATTATGGAATGTATGAAAACTTATGTTATGAAAACTTAGTATGAGCCATTCGTATTACCAGTCAATAATTCGATTCAAACCATGAGTCAGAAAGGTCGCGCTTATAAACAGAAGGTTTTTAGACGAATAGGTCTAACTCGGCAAAGTGAAATAGTTTATTGTACCGCTGCTGATCTATAGATAATTATTTTTTTCTATAGTTTGTGGCTCTATGTGGAACATAAAGTGAGAGGAAAGGTACTGTCATAGATGTACTGGGGACACATACATCTACTTTGGAGTTACTTATACATAGGTACTCGGGATTAACACAAAAGCTATAAGTAAGCAAATATTTCGATTGTACAGTCATTTTGCAAATTTTAATAGTGCTTAGCATTAAATTTCATAAAAATTACCATCAAAATTATTCTAAAATGAAGTTATTTGTATTATTGTACTTTTTAAAATAATCCTTACGTGTAACAAAAAGTAAATGTAAATGTATCATGGTTTCAATTCTAAGACGCTGTTCTAATTTTGGTGGGGCAATTTTGGTGGTTTTGGTGGTGTTTTCGTAACACCAAAATTGATTAATTACACCTAAATTGGAACTTTTATGTGCAATGTTTAATTAAGGTGGTTAATTAATAACCAATGTCCATAATCAGTATCAACAGGTATTTTTAGAAATACAGTAACATTAAAGTTATACAAGAAAGCAAGTTTGATGCCCAAACTTATACCTACGCTGTGCAATTTAATGAGGTACGAATCAAGGGATTCATAGTTCATTAAATTGCACGGTACATAAGCATCCTAATGCTGATAAAGACAGCCATACACAACGCCAAAGATAAAAATAAGTCGATAAAAATAAGTCAACCATGGTTGAAAATTATGGAATGTATACATATTATTGCAGGCGACTGTACGGGTAATTCTTGGAGGATCGCGATAACTTTATTCCACGAATTCTGAGGCAGTACTTAGATAGTGTTGTTACAAAGAAATATTTGATAACTATAGTTACTAACATATATACGTACCTATCGTTATTACTAGTGCCTAATAGTTAATTTTTTCACATTGTTTCGTAGCATTTTCGTGTGACTTGATTTAAGAACGGCGTAAAATATCACGTAAGTAACTGCAATAAATTTATCATATACTACAGAATAAATGATAACGAACTTGATTATGACGACAAGAGTATATTCCTAGGAGGGTAATTCTAAATTAGGGGTCTTGGTATAAGTGCTCGAATTGTAATAACTTGGTTAACTTTTAGCTCAAGCTACTGCCTTTAATATTACTAAACTATATCCGAAAACTTAGACAAATACATGATATTTAGTTACTCTAGTAACACATCGATTTTCTTCCCAAGATATTAATGTTTCATGCCGCTATCTTTTCGGCTTACGCGCTCATAGGCAAAGGTAAAGCAATCTTAGCTAGCTGAGCTGAGCTAGTTTAAACTACGTTTTATGAATCAGACTATGAAAACATCTGAACAACCCTACACGACACTGCATTTAATAAATGTAAAGACCCAGTGACTGTCTACCACAGTAAACCAGTTACTTATTGTATGCTATCATGAAACCTTCAAACTCTAAACTCGTATTTATTAAATAGGGCAAATATTTGATAACTATACTAACTAACATATTTACATATATACGTACCTATTCTATTTACCAGTGTCTAATAATTTATTTTTACGTAGGATTTTGGTGTGACTTGATTTAAGATCGGCGTAAAATATCACGTAAGTAACTGCAATAAGTTTATCATATACTACAGAATAAATGATAACGAACTTGATTATGACGACAAGAGTATATTCCTAGGAGGGTAATTCGAAATTAGAGGTCTTGGTATAAGTGCTCGAATTGTAATAACTTGGTTTACTTTTAGCTCAAGCTACTGCCTTTAATATTACTATACTATATCCGAAAACTTAGACAAATACATGATATTTAGTTACTCTAGTAACACATCGATTTTCTTCCCAAAATATGAATGTTTTATGCCGCTATCTTTTCGGCTTACACACTTATAGGCACAAATAAAGCGTAAAGCAATCCTAGCTAGCTGAGCTGAGCTAGTTCAATCTACGTTTTATGAATCAGACTATGAAAACATCTAACCAACCCTACACGTCATTACACGTAATAAATGTAAAGGCCCATGTACTGTCTAACACAGTAAACCAGTTACTTACTGTATGCTATCATGGAACCTTCAAAGTCTCAACTCGAATTTATCAAATAGGTAACTCCAAGAGTATAGAGTTTGGAAATACTAGTCGATCAGTACTACATTACTTGCCTAACAGGCTATAATAAAAATAAATTGAGCAAAATATACATCATATAATATTTAAACGCAGATTTTAGTAGTTGATAGCCAAAAATGTATTTGTATATCTAAGTAGAAAGTTATTAAATACCCAGTGAAGGAAAATGTTCAGCAGTTTTAATCGTTAGATAGTCATTATAAGAGCTATGTCATTGAATGGTTTTCATGGTGGTGGAGGTGCATCTCTACGGTACGGTAGTATACTTGCCAACAAAATATAATGAAAACTTCATCATAATTTTACATGACCACCTAGTTACTGAATATATAAATTAACTTAGAAATGTTGTTAGTTAATATTGTTTTAACTTCACGCTGAATAAATATTAAATAATACATTTTTGATAGAAACTACATTGTCGGCCACTTGCTACCAAAATAATTATGAAAACATAACGTTCGTCATAAAAATTTATTACTAGTTACCACAAGCTAAATTAACTAAGGAAGGATAGGGTCACTATTGTTTTAATTTCATGCTCAATAAATAATATAATATGGGACAACATCCACACATGTGCACAAGGTCTTAATCAGGTTCCAAACAATACATACTTATGTACATACATATACAAACCCAGATACAGATCGAACAGACATGTTCAGTTCATGCACATATATGTTTGACCTGTCCGAGGAACGAACCTGGGACCAGCAGCTCAGAAGGCTTGGTTCCTACCAACTGCGCCAACCAGCCAATCAATGTACAGGCCTATCTAAAAAGTAAATAATGATATTTTTATAGTAGATTGAACACGTATCCACTGAAACAGTAAACATACCGTTCTACATGTGCTCGCTCAAGTAAACGTAACAAGAAGATCACAGTGACTAGCTCACTTCACTTTACACTTGAAGTGGGCCGTGTAACAAGTACACCGCCCTAGCAAAGGCACAGTCTTCAATCCTTCCGCTCGTATACACAACACATAAAAGAAAATTTATAGGCCGATTAAGACCCTTCGAAGGGCGCCCGCAAATGTTCTACGCCGTCATTTGCTAAGCCGCTAGTTTGCCAAAACTTCACATTTTGTACCTATTAGGTATCTACGACGTTGTCTGCTATCGTTTAATGGTCTACTAGATCAAGATAGCAACAGATTTATTTGTCAAATTTTATAACGAAAATGAGCTTCGTGCTCTGTGATACCTATACATTTTCTTTAGCGGCATATTTCAAGGAACAATGGGATATTTAATTTTACGTACGTTTTTTGTTTCAGCAATTTTAGAAATCTACAATTATCTCACTATATTAATTCATATATCAAAATAAATACTCATATTATAGACTTGTATCTGGATGACCGATCTTTGCTTGATTCATATTATACGAAATTTTCCGTGAGAAACTTGTCATCGCGATTCTGGATTTTGCAATAAGACTGTTACGCCATCTAGTTTGGACGCAACGAACAAACTGTTTTTCATTGCCTGAAAACACGGATAAATATATATATATATGTACATAATTTAGATCTCGATCTCGGAAACAGCGGTTTTCATGCAATCTTGTATGCAAGGGGTTTCGGGGATGATACATTGATCTAGCTAGGTTTCATTTGCAGAAAACGTCGTTTTAAAATATATTATATGTATATACAATAGCTTTTATTTCTAAATTTGCAAATGAAAGTTATTCAGAAATCGACAAGGGTATACGTCAAAGTATTACGATTTCGCGATTACATTTACACCCAATATTATTTCGGAGGCACGCTAGAAATGTTACGTACATTTTCAAATAATCCAGCGATTGGCGGAGGAGCGGGTACACGGCAGACGAGCGAAGCTGCGGGATTTTCTTAAAGACTCCGGACTTTTCCAATAGATACCGGTATTTGCTGAATCCTCGATTGCGAGCTTAGACATTCAATTTAACTTACTGCACGCTAACGGAGATTTGTGATTGCTTCCTACACTTTTTATTGAAATGTATCCAAACAAATATGATCATCTTTCTCAGTTTTATTTATCTTTAGTACCTATTAACTTATAATGAACAAGTACTGTATATTAAAATGATTTTAAGACAACCAAACCTTAAGTAGTAATAAGAAATACCAAATTTTATGTACCACAAAATGAAACCGACTTTAACACTAAAAAGTGTGATATAATTTGTTTAAGTCGGTGTCATGATAGTTCTAAAGTTTCTATTATCACAATGTTGTGTGTCTGGTACCGACTTCGACAAGTTATTTCACATTTTTGGTGTTGAAGTCGGTTCTATTATGAGGTTATCTATTTTTCATCATTTTTAGAGACCCTTGCCATTTACGAGATCAGTTGTCATTCACCTTTAATGATGATATTAGGTATTGAAATAGGCGAAACACTTTTCAGTTATTGGAGTGTAACTCAAAATTTGCTTGACCGAATTTGTTGAAATGGGACCACCACGGAAGTATACTCTATCAAACAAAAATATAATTTTGAGAATCGGTTCACAAATGGGAGAGAAATCGGTGAACATATACATGAAATACCCACATACATATACAGACGAACATATAAGCTCCTCCTTTTTTGAAGTCGGTTAAAAACGAATCCAGCACAAATGTCTTTCAGCGAAAAGACTAGCCATAATGTTTTTAGATTTTATAGTCGAATATAATAAAAAACAAAAGCGTAACTGAGCCGAATCTATGCATTCAATGTTTTCTTTATAATTGTCGAGGTATATAATTTGTTATCAATATAGAAGTCAAAAATTTATTATTTTTATTTTTGGCCTATCTGTCTGACTATTGACAATACGCGCATCCTCCTGAAACTACGAGACAGATTTTGATAAAATAATAAATAATTATGATTTTTAACAGGTAGAATACATTTTATCGCATTAACTCGTCCGCATCAGGACAAAAAATAACAATAGATTTATGAATGAAACTTGCCTGGAATGAGAGTTGCTGATTCGGACGGGTTAAACGAAAGGGCTCTTCTGGAATAAGGGACGAAAGTGACGAAAGCTTAACTTAAATTGTAATGGAATAACTAAAATAGTCATGTTTCATAAGTATATCTTTGATATCGGAGTGCTAAAAAGAACGTGTTTAAGACTAGGGGTTTGAATAAAATAACAATTTCAAACACTGAGTATTGATTTTTATAGTATTACTTTTTAAAGCACTAACGCCTGCTTTAGCGATCTCAAACATTGAAATTTTTCTCTCTATAAATTTCTCTGACTGAGTAATGAGTTATAATATAACTCATTACTCAGTACACAATAACACATTACTTCAAAATTGCTATAGCAAAGATAAGCTCATTTTAGAATCACTTTCCAAATACTGGTGGTTCCGGCTGCAGTCCCAGCCAGTTCATTGCTGTTTAAACTTTTTGCCCAGCAACCGAACCCAGGACCGCGAGATTACAAAACATTGCTTCCACCACTATACCAAAACCAAGCGAGCGAAGCCGATAGCGGGTCAGATAGTATGTACTAATATTTGCAAATACGAGCACTACCGAATCTGTGTTTATCAGCTAATTAGAAATAAGTTGCCAACTGTGCAATTCTCTAAGAGCAAACATCGTTGCATCTTTGACAACATCCGTGAAACAAATGAAGAGATGACAAGAAACGTTAGAAAAAAAACCTTATGTACAAGGGCGATATCTCATAAAGTAGGTGAGCTCGTCGACGAGCGCAACGGCGAATCATCAGAGAATGGCATGGCAGGATAATGTCGTGCTTAGTATTGGAAAGCTTACATATTCGTCTACGGCATTGGATTGTGTAACTGTACCTAACTATACAGGAAAACATATTATGTTGTTACTTCTTGAAACTGAACTTTGGTAAACTTCAAAGAGGTGTCATGTGAATATACTTTTTATGGTGTGATCATGTTGTTTTTTATTCGCACTCATATACTCGCTTTAAAATTTTCCGAGACGCGGAACGCATGAATATATACATTACCGCATCACAAATAACCTACATAAGAGTACAAACATATCTGCTCATAACACAAGTGTTTGCCCTGGCCGGGGATCGAACCTTTCAAAGCAAGGAGGCCTCCTTGCTTTGAAAGCACAGTCAGTACCAACTACGCTAACGTGTCGTCAAGTATAAGGCTGCTAAGGTATTTTTATTGGTCTACCATTGATATTTTAACTAGGTACTACTAACATCCTAAGTATTTTGCAGATGTTTATCTGTTACTGTAAAAAATGTAATTAGGAACCTACATAAAATTCTAGAAACAGACATTTTTACTATGCTTTATCATAGTGGAATTATATAGTTTCTGTGTACACTGTTTAAAAAGAGAAGTGGGGTTATTATCGCACACGCCACTAAGGCGGGCTTGCATGACATTGAAATAATTTCAATGGACTATTGTAACAACCCCCCCCCAATTTTTTTATTTTTTTATATTCTAATTCGTATTGGCCAATGATCGTCTAGTCTAGGAGGACCCTAACACTGAACCACTGCTGTAACCTTGCTCTTTTCGGAAAGAATTGAAACAGAGAAAACTATTCAAAGCTATAGATGCCTAGAGTAAATGAAGTCAATGCTTAGGTATTCCGATATTACATTGGATATCCTTCTATTACAATAACTGAACTACTAGCTGCAAACGACAAGTCATGATGACCATACTAGAATGCATGTACTGTATACGTGAGATTACTACAGACTGACCGACCGAACTGATCCTAAATGCTTATGTACTTAATTTGACTTCTAATCATGGAATGTGTGAAAACGTGGAAATGAAATGGATATTAATCATCAAAATAAGTTTCTGAACTTAAGGTCTATGTTATTTGTCCATAGAACATAGATATAGCAGGTTATTTGCAAGTTTTACTATATAATTATTAGCTTGCAAAACTACCATAATTAGTTTTCTTTATAGATTTATGTTTGTTGCTATGAGCATTTAGCTGTTGATAAGATTGATATAATCTCTTGCAGACAAAGTGTCTATATAATAGATACTATTTGTTTCGTTTATGGAAACTGCTAGGAAATAAATAACAAAAGTAAAGAAAGACCTCGCTTTATATGCGCTTTAGAAATCTTTTGTGATCAGTAGCTACTACACTGATTGTCCAATTCCTTTAGATAAATATTATCAGCCACTATTCCCTGAATAGTTCAATTGTTCAAGTTTAATCATTTACTTGTTTACTGAAAGCAATATATGGGAAATAATATCAGTGACTTAGAGAAAACTCTAGACCCTTGTTTGTGGTTTACAAGTATTCTCAAGGTACTGCATTGCTGGACCAAGTTTGATAAGACTTACCACATACATAAATCTCTTATTTATACGAGATTGCTATACATAGATTACTAGTGCTTTACATGTCATCTGTTGAACCATTGTAGGAAAAATAATTATTTTAGATACTTGAGTATTAGCAGAATTTTTTGTTGTGTTGGTTAACTCAATACTAGCAGGCATTTATTTATTATGATGATTATTATAACAGTTAGCTTTATTTTGCCGAGTAAATTATTGATAGATATCTCTATAATTTAAAGATATAATATATTTCATTAATTTTCATATTGTAGTAATTAGTTTGATTTCTTTAGATTTGCCGTAGAATTCTAGATTTATTATGATTTAGGAAGTAGGATTCTTGGCATTTACAAGGCTTACAACTCGTAATGCTGGATTGAGAGTACTCTTTACTGTGACACAAATGTTCTCCATCATGCCAAGATCCTCTTCTATTTACCCCAAAATTAGTAAGGCCTTACTAAGTCCGTTTGGTAGTTTTCCAAATGTAGAGTTTGCGTTTATAAGCGATTATAATCTTATTTATCTCTTCTTAATATTATTATTTATCATTATGAATTATCATTTGATTCTAAATATTACATTTGATACTTTCAGCAAATAATTCAATTGCTATAATTTATTACCGCATTCTCATGCTAGAATCAGAGTTGACAATCTAGCCCAAACTCGATTCATTAGCAAATATATAACATATTATTGCAACAAATACATTACATTTCGTTTGAACTAATATTTCTATATTCCTTTGCAGGCAAATATTTCTGTATTCCTTACTTTATACTGATTAAAAATATATTTATTTTGTCATTTTTATTTCGTAGTTAGTCTTTAGTTTCTAAGTCTAGCATACTAATAGATTGTATTGATATGACGAATTCATTATTGAATCCTACGTCTCTAGTGGTAGACACCACTAGCGCGTGAATTTACTTATTTACTCCCGATTGAACCATTACGAAGTTAATGTATATCCCGGTAAACAAAAATACTGTTTCCTAAACCTACTTCGGTCCTAAATAAATTCCTAGTCTGCTAGAGTGTGTGTAAATCCCCAACAAACCCCCCAAAGTTAATTGCGCATGAGCTTTCATCCCCCTGATAGGATGGCTCAAGTTTGATCCCTAACTAGCCTCTAAAGTTCGGTGCCAAGCCGAGAATCGAACCTATGGCCCCTAGGGTGTCCAACTCCACGCACGGAAATAGTCACGCGACTATACCGCTATAGCCGAAGCTATGGAAGGCTGCAGAGCGACGTTCTAGTATGAGAGGAAATAAATACATATAATAAATAGAAGACACTTCCACTGGAATATTCTTTCCAATCGAAGTGAGGAGCAGTTAATCGTACCCATTGCAATAGGTTAAAGCGATTGTTGGCTCGCTCCCAAAAGTGTCCAACTCTAAGGATTGGGCGTTCCCTATCGAGGTGGATCTTAGTTGTCACCGTGAGGTATCCAACCCACGTCCGGAACCATGTCCGTAGCAGAATATATTACCTCACAGAAGTTCGGGAATTTAATAAGCATTTTCTTGGTCTTTCTGCTGCTTATATACTTTCTCAAACTTGACAGTGACGCCGATTTGAGGCCGATAGGTATCCAATCAATGCCCTTTCTATCGGCATCAAAACGGCTTCAAATCCACCTCAGCCAATCTCTGCCCTCCAGCGCATTCCTATTCTTATTTCAAATTATCATCAAAATCCGCTCATGACAACACATATTTTGAATTTCGAATGACGCCGATCAGAGGTACGTAGATCCAATCAAAGCCCTTTCTATCGGCTTCAGATCGGCGTCAATACTCATTTGTTTTAGGGTTCATTTTGATGAAGCAATCTCAAATACATTAACACACAACGAAAATGTGTTCCTCACATAACTTTGTATGGTTAGAAATATCAATGCTGCTTATTTTCATGGTAATTTTATTAATTTTGCTTGTAACTTTTATGTATTTAAAGGATTACTCAACATTTCATTTTACTTGAAGTAACTTATTAGTTCTATCTGAACAATCGATTTAAATGGTTAATACATAGAATATCTTGATAGCTTAAATATTCTAAGCTGCTTATCATTTTCAATAAGTATAATCTTCCTATAAGAAATACCCGACTAAACATCTTAATCTCAATATCACACATTAACGGTTTCTTCTACTTTTGATTTTCTAAATTTCATCAATATTTGTTCATACCAAGATACTTTTTATGCCTCTATATTTGTGAATCGTGACGGAATCCTCATCCAGAGCCTGTTCCGTTACAGCCAACCCCCAAAATTTACGCAGGTTCTCATAATTTACCGAAGGAAATTTTCCCATCCTCCATATATTCAACTTCACAAATATAGTTCCACCAAAACTGAACGTGTGCTTATTCTAATTTGTTAAAATTCGTTTTCAAACAAGGTTGTGAGTACGTGAACTCACTAGTGGAGTGTATTTAAAAGACCGAGTTAAAAATAAATTTACTGTAAGGGTTGATATATCCGATCTTAATGTCTCCTCCATGAGTAAAAATGACTTCTCACAAGGACAATCTGAAATAACGAAAGGGAACTAGTATTGTGCCAAATTGTGCACCTAGTCAATTCGAATAATTCAGCATACGTGCTACCACCCAAACCAATTTTTCGTTTGGGATCGAGTATGTGGAGTAGAACCTACGCCACCCTTTATTACTCCAGATCTCGTTAATAGCTAACAAGCAATAATTCTCCATGGCTGATACATCCCTCTTCAAATCAAACCAAACAAGCAACCGCCTAATAACTCGGTGAATGTAAGTGTAATGGCTAAACATTGGCTACCTGTAAAGTACGAACTCTTTATGGAATAATTCAGTTGTAAATACTGATGTGGTGTCTTCTGACCTAAACCTATCTCCAATTTGTACTCCATAAATCATTCGTTGAATAGTGTGTGTCTGTCTGAAAACAAAACTTAACAAATCGACTCCAGTCGGTATTGTCGATTCATAGAGGCCCTCAATAAAATTCAATACTAACTCTGTCACACGCATCTCTCCCTGGCGCCATTAGTTCTTCCATCTCTTCCCATCACTTTATCATAACTTAAATCTCTCTTCTCTTACATTGCCCTGCATACTGCCTAAATAAACCTTCAACCCTTTTGTCTGGTGTCTACGAATACTCACGATTAATAGTTTTTATCAATTGAAATTTCAGACTTTTATTTCTATAAAATGCCCCTTTATATTATCATATTTTTTTTAAAAACCCTATGTCAAAAATAAAATAGGAAAAGCTGTAACAAACCCCGCCCTGATGAGGTCTACGCCCGCTCTTTATTAAATGATTGTAACATCTTTGTTTAATTATAATAAAGTTTTATTAAATATTGCTGTACCTTGGTATTTTTATTTAATTTTTTTGATTTTCCTAACGCTTTCCAAGTATCTACTTCATTTGAAGAGAATCCTTAAAATTGTGATTCCTAATATTACCATTTTTTTTTTTTACCTTGTATTTGTTATTCTGTCTTAACTTAATTCATTCAATTTCACAGTTGCAAAATGCACGACTTTTTATTACATAATCATTTTGCAATAATAATGTTAAATATTGTTTAATTATAAATCAATACCTGAAACCGATTTTTATAAAACTCTAAACTATCTGATTACTATTATATCTTATATTATTATATATCAACAATAACAATCCCGCTTTTACAAATCCTTTCTATAACTTATTTAACCAACGCATTCACCTAAAACAATATTGTGTCTTTCTATCAATAATCTTCATTGGCGCACAGAACATCTTCAAAATCAGCTCAGTAGATCAGTCTGAATAAAATAACAACTCGACATACCTAACTCTAACCAAATCATTCGCTTTTACATGTACTGTCTACCGCAATACTCCAAACAGGATGTTTTTATGTCATTTCCATTGTGGTCTACATAACTATCTATGTACCTTCTATACTATACTAGTAGTTTTTTTAGTTATACAGGTACCAAAATATCAACTCAAAGATAACTGCTCAAAACGTTACTCTAGAAATAGCTGCACAGTATTTTACTTCTGCTATTAATTTCAATTTTTGGTTTTGAAACTAGTTTAATAATGATTATGATACTGTATCCCTATGATAGGTACCTTTCTATATTTGTGACATTATTACTTTCCATGAACAACTGCATCAACCCTTTCCTGTTCAATACAAATTAATCTTAACTAATTATGATGGTAATCAGTCAATATTAGATACTTAGTTCCAACAGGATATACCTACAATAATCCTTCATTCTCCCTCTACATGCTACTCATAAATATAAAAAGAAACTCGCTACGACGATTTATTTAGTTAGCAGGGAAATGCCCTTTAAACATAAACAATATTCTGATTACCTTTCCTTTTCCTTTTATTAACGCCACCTATCGCTTGTTGTCAATATCATACGCAAACGTCAAACACACGAATGTCCCTCTTTTTTTATTCCTATTTCCTGATATCTTACTATTTGGTCTTTTCTTTCATGTAATCCATAAATTACAATTTATTACGCTTATCAATAATAACACTCTAATACTAGCAGCTCCGTAGACACTACAATATATTAACAGTCCAACACACCCCTGTGCTCAGCTTTCCCCATTTTTCCTTTTCCTCGACTATAGTTATCTATAAACCAAACTAACGACACGCCGTGAATTAGAATACTCATACAATAGGTGAGGACTAATAATAGTCTTAGGTAATAATATTTTTAGGTCTCAGAAGAACTAGTAAACTAGTGGTATCCCGTAACTAGAACTTGCGATACTGAGTATTAATGTAATTTTCTACCCAATATTTTTTTCCTGAACATTATCGATTAGAAAGATATAGATGTAATGCCGATATTCATAGTTTGATTTCTACCTTAATTTAATTTCAAATGTACAAACAAAAGAACATAGTTAATTTTATTTCCATTTGTCTTTGTAATTTCCAACCCCCATCTTCAACAACCTTCGTAATCCATTTGCATTAAACAAACCTTGCTTACCTACTTGCATATAATTAATTAGAAAATCGCAGATTCTATTATTCATATCTTTTGAAATATTCCAAAGATCTCTTCTAATTCTATGTTTTCTATCCACATATTTGCTATTACAAAATCATGTGTACACTGTGCTGTCACTGCATGGTTACTACATTTTCCCCAAATCTCCATGTCATTTCCCTAACTACATCTTCCATGAATTTCAAAGCAAAAATCAATACGACTGTTTTTCCGGTCCTCGAATAACCCTGCACTATTGTATGCGTCTCGGCTATTAATGTACAAAAATCCTTAAACTTTGTCATGTGTGATAATGTGTTTGATTTTGAATAAAATTTATAATCATAACGTCATTATCATAACTACACTATATCTGCCAATGTATTTGTAACGCATTACTGAAAGATATCACTCAAAGTATCCCAATCGATTATTGTACGAAATTTTAAGTCTTATCGAAGACGCTCCGTGCTATTTTACAACCACTTTGCGGTCGCATTACAACAACTAAACCTTTAAGTATTTTTTTTATTACGACCACTACCCAAATTTCACTAGTTTATAACGACCCTAAATGTCTGTGATTGTCTTTTGTTACTTCCTTTTTTTGTAATATCTATACTGTTATTACGTTTGCGCTTTTATAGATATCTTGATCACAGAATCTCAAAGAGCTATGGTCATTTATTGACCACAGGTAAGTTCTTATTCCATCTTATACCTAATCATACCGTTTATTATATCTATAATAATACGAGTATATAACTTTAGCATTTAAATTATAGGTATAGTTATTAAACCTTAAACATGAATTCTATTTGTTACGAACTCTTTGGATATACACGTATGTGCTTATGACAGTCAAATATGTCGCTGTCAAAATAAAGGAAACAAAGTTCACGTCAAAAATATGATGTTCGTAAATTCTATGCACGTTCGCTGTACTCTAATTGTAATTATACTGTAACTCTATTTATCGTAGCATTTATTTACGTTTATCTTTGCAGTGTCCATGACGAAATCACTTCAATTTGCGAACAAATGTAGGCAGCGCATGCACGATACATTTGCCCAACAACTCCGATTGATATTCAACAACTAGTTATACCTACATATTATTATATACATAGGTGTACATATTCCTACGAAACTACACTCCAGCTATCTGGCAAGGTATGTATGTATAGCGTTATTTAGACTTGTTCATCCCCGCTTTGCTCCAACCAAACATCCTTTTTCCCTGTTCATATCTACATACTTCCTACAGATTATACCTACATAGAAATTACCAGTGTATTATGTACATACTTATCGTATTTTGTTACAACTGAACTTTTCATATTACATTATCTAGCTATGTCGTCAAACTCTTTGCAGGCAAACAATTAATCCAAGCAACATGACTCAATATTGATTTCCTAGTTGCATACCCATCATATACCATAAACACCTCCCTTTTATATAGATTCCAATAAACATCTATAAAATACCTAGGCATTAATCTCCGGAACTCTTCTTTACGTGATACTATAGTAAAACATAGTGTTTATATTCTCTTTACACTTTGACAGCAAGCTCTCAGTACCACAATCAAAAAGTTTCTTTGCTTTTACAAAGAACTCTTTTGTGTTTACCTTTCTGTAAAATTTTGTAGCCTAGGTAACCTAAATGTTGATTGTCATGTCATTTTGATTGATTTTATTATTGCTAACATATTTCTTTTTCTACCTTTGTTTATTTATTCAATAGCAATTTTAAGATAGGTACCTACCTAATTGCTCTGAACAAAGCTACAATTATTGATTTTCTCATATTTCTACGCGCCCTGATATACAACCTTCAGTTAGTTTTAGATTATTGATGAAATAACTGATTCTATATTTTACTCGTTATATGTTTATGTATATTTTATAGTTTTCCATGAATTCTAGATCCCTGCCTGCCGACTGTGGTATTGCTATAAACCACAGTGAAACCTGACAAGCTCTACAGCTCACATAACCCACTCATCATTGATTGGTAGGTACGCAAGTTTCGATATTTATTTAGTTAGTATCCTAAAAAATATTTTCTAGGTACTAATATTACAAACACGACGTTGGTACGTAAGAATGAATGTTTGCTTCACCATCCCTCTTAAACAGCTGCGCCAATTTTGATGAAAATTGTTACGAAAGTAGATGTAGCTTTGAATTTACATATTATAAAATACTCTTCCTCATCATTATCATCATTATCCTAACAAAGTACCTAGGTACTAGTATTATAAACGCAAATGCTGGTATGTCTGAATGAATGTTTATTACATCAGTCCTGGCTGGACTAATTTTGATGAGATTTGGTATAAAAATAGATGATACTAGATTTACGCATAGATAACTTTTTATCATCACCACCATCATCAGCTATCTCCATGCGGGTACATCCGCGACCGCAACTAGTAATATATAAAATGAACGTTTGTATATTTGTCTGTTGTTCTGTAATAACCTCTCACTTGATTAAATGAGTTCCACAATTCCTACGATTTTCATGGCATGGAACCGGTTTTTTTTTTATATTTCCCTAAACTCTAATATAGTTCTACTAGTATATAGTATATAGTCTACTAGTATTCAACGTTCAGATTTAAAATTTAAGGTTGTGTATATACTTTGCGCGTACTACTTACATGTCAATTATGTTACATAAGAACATAAATACATACATAACTATTAACATCCAAACAATTATTATTGTGCCCTAAATAAAAGTTTCCTTATTCACTTTGATTTACATAATGTTTGTTTTTTTTCCATTATTTTTAATTTAGATAGATAACCCGGCTTTGCTCACCATTCCCTAATTTTCCCTATTATATTTGCAGATCTCGTCAAGACGCACTACTCGACCAGCCGCTTCGCCCCAAAGCTTCTGAAATCCGGCGCTCCTCTTCAGCCTGCATACATTGTCAAACTTTACCAGCTTCATTCCGAAGACTCATCACTACCTAGCTATAATATTGGTTTTTTATACTTAAATTCGGCGCTTACTATGTTTGTCTATTAAATCTGCATAACGTTGATTTATTTAACCTTTACGAATAACTATACAACCATCTGACTTGTCTATAAGAATTTTCACAACGCTAAGCATCTGAATGGGAAATTCAACCCCCCAATGTTACGACTAAACATATTTCAACAAAACTTCTAACAAGACTTATCATCGCTCAATTAAAGTTGCGCAACTTTGCATTTTATTGTAATCCTATTTATTTCCTTCGCAAATGCAATAGAAGTAATTACGTATGTAGATTTTTACTATCATTTAATTACCATAAATTTCATCGAACAAAAAGGTAAGCCATTTATTAATATTCACACATTTTAATATTCTTAATACTTCCGAACATAACAAACACCGATTATATACAGACATGTCCACGATCTGCGCTGTATTTTGCTGGTTACAAATGTAATCCTTGTGATGCAAATGCAGCGACGGCACTTTCAACATGTAGAAACTCTCTTCCTCTCCTAACACTATACAAGAACTATTTCAGTGCTCTATAACGCAATTCTTGGCTCCCAAGTGAGTTTCATAAGTCGTTCGATACTAAAAGTGTTCTTAAAACCTTCGGGTCACTTTGAGTAGAGTTCGATACTGACTATTTACCGTGTGCTTCCAGGAGAGTATCCTAGTCGTAAACACAACACGCAATCTGCCTTTCGAATGATAAGTGTACTTCTGGATTCTAGAGATCAACTATGGGGTACACGTAAATGATAAAGGTAGTTGCAGACTTTACATACATGAAACTTTCATACAACTCATCTTTCCTTGAATATCATTTAAGCGCTTCGTAGTAATCAGTATTTTAGTAATATTCCTAAAATTGCATATCCGGCTTATTTATTTCTTAGTTTATTGTAGAAATCTACTACTGTAGTCGAGAACAACAACTCATCACCTCATCATAGTATCCGTTGCCTACCTATTTAGCCCTTTAAAATCACCTATTGCAATAGAATCTCTGTTTCAATAAATTCCTATCCATTTCGCGCCAACAAATTGTGCGGTTGACCGCAACTAATTCCTAGTAAAACTTCCGTAGTAACGTTATTCCAATCCTGGTAACGGCACTACCAAATTGTAACAACCCCCCCCCCAATTTTTTTATTTTTTTATATTCTAATTCGTATTGGCCAATGATCGTCTAGTCTAGGAGGACCCTAACACTGAACCACTGCTGTAACCTTGCTCTTTTCGGAAAGAATTGAAACAGAGAAAACTATTCAAAGCTATAGATGCCTAGAGTAAATGAAGTCAATGCTTAGGTATTCCGATATTACATTGGATATCCTTCTATTACAATAACTGAACTACTAGCTGCAAACGACAAGTCATGATGACCATACTAGAATGCATGTACTGTATACGTGAGATTACTACAGACTGACCGACCGAACTGATCCTAAATGCTTATGTACTTAATTTGACTTCTAATCATGGAATGTGTGAAAACGTGGAAATGAAATGGATATTAATCATCAAAATAAGTTTCTGAACTTAAGGTCTATGTTATTTGTCCATAGAACATAGATATAGCAGGTTATTTGCAAGTTTTACTATATAATTATTAGCTTGCAAAACTACCATAATTAGTTTTCTTTATAGATTTATGTTTGTTGCTATGAGCATTTAGCTGTTGATAAGATTGATATAATCTCTTGCAGACAAAGTGTCTATATAATAGATACTATTTGTTTCGTTTATGGAAACTGCTAGGAAATAAATAACAAAAGTAAAGAAAGACCTCGCTTTATATGCGCTTTAGAAATCTTTTGTGATCAGTAGCTACTACACTGATTGTCCAATTCCTTTAGATAAATATTATCAGCCACTATTCCCTGAATAGTTCAATTGTTCAAGTTTAATCATTTACTTGTTTACTGAAAGCAATATATGGGAAATAATATCAGTGACTTAGAGAAAACTCTAGACCCTTGTTTGTGGTTTACAAGTATTCTCAAGGTACTGCATTGCTGGACCAAGTTTGATAAGACTTACCACATACATAAATCTCTTATTTATACGAGATTGCTATACATAGATTACTAGTGCTTTACATGTCATCTGTTGAACCATTGTAGGAAAAATAATTATTTTAGATACTTGAGTATTAGCAGAATTTTTTGTTGTGTTGGTTAACTCAATACTAGCAGGCATTTATTTATTATGATGATTATTATAACAGTTAGCTTTATTTTGCCGAGTAAATTATTGATAGATATCTCTATAATTTAAAGATATAATATATTTCATTAATTTTCATATTGTAGTAATTAGTTTGATTTCTTTAGATTTGCCGTAGAATTCTAGATTTATTATGATTTAGGAAGTAGGATTCTTGGCATTTACAAGGCTTACAACTCGTAATGCTGGATTGAGAGTACTCTTTACTGTGACACAAATGTTCTCCATCATGCCAAGATCCTCTTCTATTTACCCCAAAATTAGTAAGGCCTTACTAAGTCCGTTTGGTAGTTTTCCAAATGTAGAGTTTGCGTTTATAAGCGATTATAATCTTATTTATCTCTTCTTAATATTATTATTTATCATTATGAATTATCATTTGATTCTAAATATTACATTTGATACTTTCAGCAAATAATTCAATTGCTATAATTTATTACCGCATTCTCATGCTAGAATCAGAGTTGACAATCTAGCCCAAACTCGATTCATTAGCAAATATATAACATATTATTGCAACAAATACATTACATTTCGTTTGAACTAATATTTCTATATTCCTTTGCAGGCAAATATTTCTGTATTCCTTACTTTATACTGATTAAAAATATATTTATTTTGTCATTTTTATTTCGTAGTTAGTCTTTAGTTTCTAAGTCTAGCATACTAATAGATTGTATTGATATGACGAATTCATTATTGAATCCTACGTCTCTAGTGGTAGACACCACTAGCGCGTGAATTTACTTATTTACTCCCGATTGAACCATTACGAAGTTAATGTATATCCCGGTAAACAAAAATACTGTTTCCTAAACCTACTTCGGTCCTAAATAAATTCCTAGTCTGCTAGAGTGTGTGTAAATCCCCAACAAACCCCCCAAAGTTAATTGCGCATGAGCTTTCATCCCCCTGATAGGATGGCTCAAGTTTGATCCCTAACTAGCCTCTAAAGTTCGGTGCCAAGCCGAGAATCGAACCTATGGCCCCTAGGGTGTCCAACTCCACGCACGGAAATAGTCACGCGACTATACCGCTATAGCCGAAGCTATGGAAGGCTGCAGAGCGACGTTCTAGTATGAGAGGAAATAAATACATATAATAAATAGAAGACACTTCCACTGGAATATTCTTTCCAATCGAAGTGAGGAGCAGTTAATCGTACCCATTGCAATAGGTTAAAGTGATTGTTGGCTCGCTCCCAAAAGTGTCCAACTCTAAGGATTGGGCGTTCCCTATCGAGGTGGATCTTAGTTGTCACCGTGAGGTATCCAACCCACGTCCGGAACCATGTCCGTAGCAGAATATATTACCTCACAGAAGTTCGGGAATTTAATAAGCATTTTCTTGGTCTTTCTGCTGCTCATATACTTTCTCAAACTTGACAGTGACGCCGATTTGAGGCCGATAGGTATCCAATCAATGCCCTTTCTATCGGCGTCAAAACGGCTTCAGATCCACCTCAGCCAATCTCTGCCCTCCAGCGCATTCCTATTCTTATTTCAAATTATCATCAAAATCCGCTCATGACAACACATATTTTGAATTTCGAATGACGCCGATCAGAGGTACGTAGATCCAATCAAAGCCCTTTCTATCGGCTTCAGATCGGCGTCAATACTCATTTGTTTTAGGGTACATTTTGATGAAGCAATCTCAAATACATTAACACACAACGAAAATGTGTTCCTCACATAACTTTGTATGGTTAGAAATATCAATGCTGCTTATTTTCATGGTAATTTTATTAATTTTGCTTGTAACTTTTATGTATTTAAAGGATTACTCAACATTTCATTTTACTTGAAGTAACTTATTAGTTCTATCTGAACAATCGATTTAAATGGTTAATACATAGAATATCTTGATAGCTTAAATATTCTAAGCTGCTTATCATTTTCAATAAGTATAATCTTTCTATAAGAAATACCCGACTAAACATCTTAATCTCAATATCACACATTAACGGTTTCTTCTACTTTTGATTTTCTAAATTTCATCAATATTTGTTCATACCAAGATACTTTTTATGCCTCTATATTTGTGAATCGTGACGGAATCCTCATCCAGAGCCTGTTCCGTTACACTATCCTAGCTACAGGTAAAGACGCAACGAAAAAAAATTTTATCCTATTTCACCGCTAAAAACATGATACATAAATGTTTCATGCTCAAACCGTGAAATTACAGTATCCGTAAAAATGTCTTTTAAAATAGGGTATAGATACAGTCAAAAAAATTACAATGTAATGTTAACTTAATAGTGGTTGAAGCAAATAATTTCAAAAAAATTACAAATAATTTATTATGCTTTGGATTTACTTTATTATGAATAAACAAAATGAGTACAACTGTCTATGTACTGTATGTGTCACTACATTTCATCACCCTTGACTGTATTTGTGCTTTTTAACTTTTACAGTAGTAAATTATAAATCCGTCAAATTAAACTTCGTAGCTCGTTTTTGCTAGTGGGCCTCCTGTTTACTACATCGGTGTTATTGTTTATCAAATTTTCGGCTCCATTATATCTCTCAGGTGGAGTGGAAGCAATTGCAATGACTGTTTGTAGGTCGCGTCGAGTATAATGAAGGCCTCGCTCGGATTCGTTGCTTCAACAAGACAAAAGTAAATGAGAATTGCCCTTAATTGGAATTGTAAATGAGTCTTGCGGCGCTTTCTTGTCGGTTGAACGCCGCCACCATCACAGTAGAATAAACTGTGATGATTTTATTAAATTAATTCTTAGTGCGAGTACACTAAGGTCGACAACTTCAATGGAAACTTCCTTCCAATTCGTGCCATCTTCACGCTCATTTGAGTCTCCTCATGTCCTACAACGGCACAATTAGGCTCATTAACGGAGTTTTCCTCGAAAAAATGTCCTTTTAAAAAGCAAATTACCCTTTTGTAAGCGGAAATCAAGTGAGGGTAAAGAATTAGTTGTCGGCGTTTGGTGATTTGTTCATGGAACGCAATTAGTGTATTTGCGTCTTTTTACTTGTGATCTAAATGCCTACAAAGAAATGCTCAGTTGTTTACATTAATTGGTTATATTTATATTGTTAGCCTTATTACTCCAGGTATCAGATTTAATTCAAATTCTCATGAATGCATTGATCAGAAATAAATTGCTGATTGTATGGCTTGTTTCTTTTATATGATCTAAGTTCATATTCAGATTAATTTATTCAATGATAAAAGGGACTCTCTTTACTTTTAAAAGACTACAGCTACATTGCTTAATAAATAGAACCACTTTTGAGAAGAAGCTGTAAGCTTTTTGTTGCGTATTAGTTTTATTAGAACACTTATTCTATTATATGAATGTTAGATAACACTTAGCAGAAATGCAGGAGTGGAAGCATCATAGTGATTATCGCAATATAATAAATAATATAAATAGATGATAGTAGCCCTATCATGCGGTCTTTGGTAGTCACTATAGTAGTCATGGGTAGAAGCTTGTATTATTAGCTAGCTAGCTTCGCTCGCGTAGAACAAAGTTATCGGAATCCCTCGGGAACTCCCCTGTTGGCCGGGATAAAAACTAAGCTCGTTTTCCCGGGCACTAACTATATCCCCTCCCAATTTCATCCATATTCGTTCACCGATTTTGTGTGATTGTGTAACAAACATACACACATCTAAACTTGCTTATAATATTAATGTGGTTTATGGCGTTTTTAAAATTTGCAAATTGGCGGTTACAATTAGGTTACAATATATTTCAAAGCATAAGGTCACCTTTGAAAGTAAATCTTCATGCTGTGTTTAGGTGTTTAAATTAAGCTTTTGATTCTGATATTATAATAAGTATATATTTAACAATATTTAACTATTTAATAATTTAATATTAATTTAAAAAATTAAGTATTTAACTCTACGTACCTATTTTAAACCGTAGAATACGTATTTTCTTATAGCCGATCAGATAAACTAATATTGCAATAAGTCGAACTTGAAATTTATTTCGATGGGATTCGTTACACGAGCGCCAATACTGTTTACCCAGTAGGGTACACCTGGTGCCTCCACCTTCGTCAAGGACTGACGGGGGTCAGGCACATTAGTCACAACTGTGTAAGACATGTACTATCCGAAAGGATCAAGAAAAAAGTTATAAACACCCGCGATCTCCGAAACTTTAGATTACATTTTGACGCCTGCCCTTCATATAGAAATGCCCGTTTTATTAAGTTTCGATTGGTAACCGTGACAAATATATGTGTGATGTGCTTAAATATTTGTTCACGGGTTTTGAATAGTAAAATGATGATGTGTCCATGTCCGTGACACACGTAATCCTGGTGGGTTGGGTGTGAGAACGTTATATGTATGTCGTTGAGCTGATTATGTAGCGGGGAGTAGAAAATCAAATATGCGGCGACCGCCAGCTTTGTGCAAAAAATAAGTTTGAAAAACTAACCACCACTGCGGCAAACAATGTGAAATATAGAATGTGCTGTGCATTTTTGCACTGTTTTTTTAATGTAGGAGCTTTACATGTATGTACATGATCGTTGGGGGTTTATTTAATATTTTGTGAACAATAAGGATGCTTATAAACGTAATTATGTATTAATTAATATTCTGCCACGCAGCAGTAGTGTGTTATTGTAATTAGGATGGAAATGCACGATAGTCATACAGATTATAGACTAGTTAATTAAGTACTAATAATTAATTAAGTACACCTACTACTAACTATTAAAATGTTCTTGTTGCGGGAAGAGGTTGGTATCCGGGAAACAGAATTTCTTGTCCGGACGCCAACACACAAATCGTACATTTATAACATTGATGTAATTTATATAAGTTATATTTAAGATTTCAAATTGTGTTACTTATTACCCAATAAAGTTTGAAGTTTGAAGTTGCTTTTCAGGACCACGGAGGACTTTTACAGATAATCTCTGATGGTGTCTGCTACTGACATGGCCAGGGTTGGACAACGACTTGCCTGAATCTTATACCTCCGGGACAAGACTTAGTGTAAAATTGTTTGGGGAAATAACGATTATATATCAAGGAATCGTTTTTGATTTTTGAAGCCATGTCTGTCAAAGACACCACACGTGTTAGGATATTTTATACATTCTAGAATGATGCTGAGTTAATGCCTTAAAATCGTTTAATAACAAATATAACTAAAGTTTTGCATGACACAGTACTGCGCTCGTCACCACACTGACACTTTGAATTTTGAATCTCATCTGCCCATAAATTTCACTTGCTACAATGCTCTTCATACAATCACATTTAAATTAACCTTTAATTTATACGTTCTAATATCTAGACACGCGGCAGCGTATCAAGCCAAGTGTCAAGCCAAGAACCATTTGGAACCACATATTACCCTCTCATAGTTAAAAACTATTACACATAAACATATCAAATTTGGCTCATTTATTGAGACATGCAAGATACATATGTGTTCCTAATTTCATAAACACACCTCAATAGGTTATTTAAATATTAACGTCCAAAAATCGTCATTTTTATCACTGACTGATATATATCAAAACTCTAACCCAGTTCCAGATGACTTTAAGCTTCTATATAGTATAATAAATTATAAGAAGTGATATTTTAAGTTGTAATGAAAATATTTAATGTTGTTATTAATCAATTTCAGGACCCACCATTGAACTTGGCACCCATTTAGATCTCATATCTTCTGAGTCAACAACCGAGGCATATATCATAATGTTTAACTTGGCTCTCAATTCGCATTTATGTTCTTGACGGGATTTATTTTAAAGTAATGATAGCAATGAGTCAGCGAAGGTCAGCCACCAATCAGGCGGTAACTGGTTCGATCCCTACCTCTAACTTGAGCTAAAGTAACATTGTGAGGAAATCCACATCATGCTGGTAAGGCACTTTCAGGTCTAACTGGCCTATATATCACTATCAACCGCATCATCACTGATCATCCAGTGAGATATTGTCAAGCACCAGTCGATCTATTATTTTAGACAGAGATAGTGTAAAATATACCTATTATTATGTTTACAGAACACAATATTAACTTACTTAAATATTTCTCTATATAAATAACTTTTAACGGCAGCCTGTCAGATTAAAGTATAAAAATGTTAAGGCTAAGTTATTTCATATTCATCACCTAAGGGTTTCGTTAACTTTGAATTTTTATTCCTGTGAAAATTACGTTCAAGCTTTTATCTGCTATAAAAAGTCAAAGCCAACGTCAAACGCCATTCTTCAATCCACTTTGTTTAGGTATACAAACTTCATGAGCATTTCTTATTCATTATTCTGAAGTTTGTCATCAACGAACAAAAAATATGTCTATAAATGAAATTAACCAAATGGGATCATAGGATGGTAGTAGCAAGTTATGTCATTAAGATATCGTTACTTGAAATGTTTTGTGCCCTTCAGGCCTTATATATATTCAAAATTCAAAATTCAAAAATTATTTATTCAGTTTAGGCATCATAGACACTCTTATGAACGTCAAAATTTTTAAATGATTCTACCGCTGTCTTCGGAAAAGAACCACCGCCGAGAAGAAGCAGCAAGAAACTCGTGGGCCATTATTTTTTCAAGTCTTTGTACATTGAGGTTACATATGAGTAGTATTAAAATAACAAATTTATTCAATAGTTGGCTATTAGGCAGAAGTGGAAAGCTTCCAGGCATCTTTGTCTTCTAAGTAGTGACTCAATTTATAATAGGCTTTTTTCATTAGTATATTTTTGACACGTAACTTGAATTTCCCTTCAGTGAGCTCAGTAATGTCTTCCGGGATTTTATTATAGAAACGTACACAATTTCCTAAGAAGGACTTATTTTTAGTTTTCGTGAGTCTAAATTTAGATACAGCTATCCTATCCTTATTTCTAGTATTAATATTATGCATATCACTATTTATTCTAAACTTCTTTATATTTTTACGAACGTACATTATATTTTCTAGGATATACAAAGATGGAAGAGTTAATATATTAATTTCTTTGAACATTTGTCTTAAGGATTCGCGGGGACCCATTTCGTAGATGGCTCGAACTGCCCGCTTTTGCAATATAAAAACTGTCTCTATGTCCGCCGCTGACCCCCACAGCAGGATACCATATGACATTATGCTGTGGAAGTAAGCAAAGTAGACCAGTCGAGCAGTAGCTATATCTGTCAATTGCCTAATTTTATGAACCGCATATGCAGCTGAGCTCAGTCTTCCAGATATTGCATCAATATGAGGACCCCATTGTAATTTAGAGTCTATGCTAATACCTAGAAAGACTATTGCCTTGTCAATTTTCAATTTATTTCCGTCGAGTAATACGTTTGGCTCTATATGTCTTACATTAGGCATGGAAAATTTTAAACATTTCGTTTTCTTTGCGTTGAGAAGCAGGTTGTTTGCGGCGAACCAATTTTAAACAATAGTTAACGCGTTGTTGACTTGAACTAGTTCTCTATCTTTCCTATCTACTTTAAAAATCAGAGAAGTATCATCCGCAAAAAGAACTATGTCAGCAAGGCCTTCAACCATATGTGGTAAGTCATTGATATATGCTAAGAATAAGAACGGACCCAAGATCGAACCCTGTGGAACCCCCATTCTGACCAAAGATCCAGAAGATGTCACGCCATTAATGCCAACTTTTTGCTGCCTATCAGATAAGTATGATTCTACAAGATTCAGAGCAGCTCCACGAATTCCATAGTGGTGTAGCTTATAAATTAGAGTGCGGTGCTCTACACAGTCGAAAGCTTTGATCGTCGAGCTTTGATTTGAAAATCGTTTGTGTGCCCCTCATGCTAAGTACAAAATTTTCAAAGTGCCCTTCAGGTCTTCACCAATGTATTATGTATAGTGTCTAAGGCTATATAAGTAGAAAAAAACTGTCAAAAAATGGACGCCAGTATTCCTTAGTATAGGTAGTTATAAGAAAATCTAAAATGCTAAAATCTTGAAATGTATCAAACACGGACCCATTTGTTGTCGGTGAACAAAAGCATAAATAAAAAAAAAGATATTGTCACTTGCCTTAGTTTAATTTAGCCTTAGTGCCTTAGTTGCCTTAATTTCTTATAAAATAAGTATGAATAAAATTGCTTTTAGCCCTCTTATTGTCTATATAGCGGTCGTGAGTGAATCGCCCGTAATATACTTAAATGATTTTTAAAGACTACATAACAAACAGTATCGCCTATATATCCTCGAAGGGGTAAGTAGCGATATTTTAATAGAACACTTTTCCTCATCGTCACCATACATTGCCACGGAGATGAAACTGCGGGGCGGTAACATCAGTCTAGCGGTCTTGAGTGAATCGATACTTTTGCCTATATATTCTCGAAGGAGCAAGCAGCGGTGTTTTCAACGCCTACGTTTCGCCATATATGTTTTAGTCATGTGATCATGTAATAGGGGGCGAGCCTATTTCCATCTACGGGGCACTGTTCCAGTCCCCGGACTGTTATTGAGAATATCTTTTTCTCAGAAAAACTCAATAACTGTCCAAAGTGTCCAACCCGGGGATCGAACCCATGACCTCGAGGTTCCAAAACGGCAATTCCACCATGACCAAGCGAGCGAAGCCGCTTGCAGGTAAGCTACTATATATTTATATAAAGGCCGGAAAGGTACGTTGTTCAAGAGGTCGCCAACATGGCCCCCGAAAATGAGAAGCACCAACAAGTATTACGTAGTGACCAACACGCCCCCTTCCCCCTTTTATATATTATAATATGTATATTAATTTCAAGCGTCTCTCTATTCTAATTATTTCACAACTAATCGATTGCATGGATATTCATCTAACTTTGTAAAATAGTGACACGTTCATACCCCGCACTATAGGATTCAGATCCGCGTGAGACATGCACACATGACATACAATAACACCCAACAAAGACCCAATAACAAATATTTCTGATCATCACACAAATATTTATCCCGGTCAGGGATCGAACCGGGACCCCGTGCTTCGAAGGTAGATCCACTACTTACCAACTTAACTAACAAAGATGTGTGTGAGACTGTTCCTCGTAACTTCTTCACAATGGATAACTATACAAGTTTAAAGTTTAGTTCAGTCTATGTTCTCCCCTCGTATGCTAAGATGTAGTATATAAATGATTGAAATAACGTTTTTTTGAAGAAAATTTAAAAAAAAAATAGCATGGACCTTACATAGAAATTTTAAATTAATAAAAAAGTTTTTAATGGAGATATGTTTAACACATGTATTACACAGTTAGAGTCGTAAAAACCTAGAGGAGGTAGATCACAAGGCCGCGACAAAATTTTACCCAGAATCACTTTGTCCTAACTCCCCAGTTAAGTGGGTTGTCAAAACTTCTTCTCGCACGGCATTCCCTTTTGATTTATGACTTCGATATGTCAATTTAATGTCACTCAGTATGATTTATAAGGTCATGTGAGTGACTTTACGTGTGTGTTCAATGAATCATATACGTGCTGTATAACTGAAAACAAAAACGGTTCTCTTTAACTTTCGTTTGGTTGCGAATTTTGCTAAAAGCCAGTAATCAGCTACTGAAAACTTACACCCAGAGCTGCATTTTGCCGTGAAGAGCAAATCAGTTTTTAATAACGATATTATAAAGGCAAATTTATACAAATTGAATCTACATCGTACTATCTGTAGATGCCTACTTCGCCTCGTATGTATTACAACTTAGACATAAAGAATTTAATATAATGCTCAAAAGACATTATATTATATACATAGTTGAGTAGTTGTATAGTATAGGCACATTGTCCCCAAATATTGTGGGCGATATATTTTGTGACTGTGCTTATTTTGTGACACAGTCGGCCTCTTTTAAAAATTAGGTAACTAGCTATAGGTACTTTTGTTATTTATCTATAGATAAGTTACTCACACAGTTTGATTTTTTCTTATGGATGAGGATTTAGATACATTTATATGTGTATAAATGTATGCGAGAAATATCAATGTTTATTTTAAAATAATAAAGGAATATAAGAAAATGGCATGTACAATAAACCCACACAGTCGATAATACTATATAATAGGTTTGTGTTATGTAGTGATTTTTTATTTGTTAGAACATTGAATTTCAAAATTAATTTATACAAATTATATTTTCAACCACGACAAAACAATGGAAATGTTGTCAGATTCATATTTATATTTTATTCTCAAAAATATTGAAAATATTTTTAGAACATAAAGAATATACATAAACAACATTATAAATTCCAATAAAAACGTTAAGTGTGGAGTGCGCTAAATAAATAAGTATGAAGCTAAACAGTATTTTCCATTAGTGTCATAAAAGGTAGCATTTGGAAACAACCGCAAGGCCGGGGCCATATCCACGTGTGATAATGCGCAGTAACATTTTATAAGGGATCTAAATGTGAGCAGATGGCACAATGTGAATCGCTGGTAGTACTTCCCGGCACGGCCGCAATCTGCCATTACATTTTATGCAAACAGTTTCAAAATCATTTCGTTTGTACAATTTACAAAACAGGACCAATAAGCGATATACCACTTCTAGCAAATAAACTCTTTCTGTATCGGGCTAACATCTCGCCTGAAAAACGTCTCGAAGAAATATATGTGAAAATACCTAATTCGCGACAGTTTGAGCACGAACACGGTCTCGATTACGTAGAAATGAATCCGTGAAGCCGATGTCGGTTCGTGATGTCGTTCCAATAGTGAATCACCTTCCTTATTGAGCGCGTGGAATATAGCTCACTTCCCAGTTGTCACAAACAGTGCTGGAATAATGTCGCCCTGCTATCCAATATAGTCTCTTTCTCCCTCATAAAAATATAAGTACGTAATGAAAATGGACTGTGTTTAATGTTTACGAATTTCAATTCTGGAACTCCACTGAGAATGAAATTAACACCTAACAACGCGTTTATATTTAACGTTTCTCGTTTTACTTCGGTATTACAAACTGAAACAAAATATGCTTACACTAATTAAATAAGGTGGTCATAAAAAAGTTGCCATGAATTTTCAGCACTTTTCTATGCCGGTAAGTGCTGAAAAATATATAGTAGTAGTATATATATACATATATATAATATCTCCCTTGTAATGATTTGTCGGAATCTATCTGTTTGCTTGTATGAAATTGTATTATTTTGCTGTATCTTGTCATTGGACACTTCTTTCTCATATAATATATTAGGTAGGAACAGCCGTGCGATTCTCTAACGGCCGTTTTCAATAACCTATCTATCGCCGGTTTACATTACTAGAGATAGATATTTGACACTATTTGTATGGACGTTATGTCAAATTTCTATCGATAGTAAGGAAAACTATGGATAGATAGAATATTGAAAACGGCCGTAAGAGTACACATAGTTGCATCTTTGAAAATATCCGTGAAACAAATGACGATATGACAAGAAACGTTGGAAAAGCAACCTTGTGTACAAAGGCGATATCTCATATTTGACATCGGTGAGCTCGTCGACGAATCATTAGAGAATTGTACGGCAGTACTCCTTTATCATTTTGTTATTATATCTGGTACACAACATATAAAGATCCTCGGCCATTCAATTCACGTAACTGAGCATACCAAAGCCGCCACTTTATTGTATACTTTGCAAAAGTTACCTAATTTGGATAATAAAGTTTCTTAATAAAGAAAATAATTTTATGTTACATTAAAAAGTTTCATAACATTGTTGAAGAAGGCAAAATTATAATTAAAAATCTTATGATACCTAGTTATATGATGCCATTGTTTGGCGAGTTATATAACCCTTCAAGAACTGCAAGTTATATTTTGCAAGTAATATACATTTATTTATGTATCGTAGTAGTAACGTGTGTAGCGTTATAAAATGATCCCTATACAAATTGTCACGACCTGTCCAAAGAAACTCAATTTTTGCCAAGAGAATTGTGTCAGGCGTCGATATAAAATTGGGTAAAACTAGATATTTTGGAAAACTGGAGAAGCACGGACTCCTCAGCCGTTATCCAAAGGCTGCCTTATCGTCCAGCCAATATCAGAACGATGGAGTTCAGTCAATTCAAATAAAGATCAGCCTTAGAAAAGTGAATATAAGGTCTGATATTTTGTAAATACCCAAGGACGTATTAAAGTGTTCACGGTTCTTTTTAGACCCAAATTTGTAACTCAAATTAAGAAGACCTTCCTTGTCGTCCAGCCGCCAAAAGCCCTGGACATGTAAACAAGGAAGACCAACCAAATTTTGCATGACGAGATGTCACCAAAAATTTCGTGTCGATTGTCGAATTTCGAGCTGAAACAGGAAATTATGGCCAAATCTAAATAAACCCTTTTGTATTATATAGCATCCTTGATATTTTTAAGTATTCGAAATTTAAATTGTGTAAAGAATTAGTTATAACCCCACGCGGTAAATACATGAGTACGAAATGCAAGAGAGAGAGAGTCAGCAGGATGAGCGAGCGAGATGCAGCCCTAACACAAATGGAGAGATGACCCGATAAATAAAACGGAGGGCTAAACCGTAAGCCACAATACCAGGGGATCAACTTCGACTGGAAAGGTACCTTTCGTAAATCACTATATATCAAACCGTCAAACCTGTGCGCGCAAATCTCGCTTCCTTGCTCGCGCGTACATTCAGAAGAAGTGTAGAATCAGTAGAACTGCAAAATTACAGACACTAAATTTATGATGTAAGAAAACAATGCTTTACTTCAATAAAACTGTGTAATTCCTCATATGTCTCGATTATGATTTCTTCTCCCCACGCATGCACCCATGGCCCACCAAGACGGCCTGGTCACAAAGCCCGGTGCCCTCTCGGCTGAGATACCTATCCGGCAACAGTCTTGCAAAGTCCATAACACGACTTGCAAGCACGTTCTAATTTCATTTAAATCCAAATCGCACCATTATTCAACATCTAAATAGTACCCTGGACAATGGCTTTTAATCGTAATACGACACGTGTATAACCCAAATACAATATGAACAAAAGCTGTGTAACAAAATTTTAACTGACTCGGAAGCCACTCGTAGACTAGGAGTGTCACAAACTCGGCTAAGTTAAAGCCACTATGCCACCCTCGCTGTTCCATGAAACAGAAGCATCTCGCTGATTCGAACTTTACGTGATACATCCGTGTTTCTTCCGTACTGCGGTCCATGAGTTTCTGTGGAGGTTATAGTTAGTTAGAGTTAAAGACTGAAAGCTGGCCATTCTTGTCAAAGTGAGATATTACTTTACATCGGCACAAACCCTCAACCAGATTAGAGGACAAGATAGGTCATCTATAAGACTAATCGTACGTATAAGAGGTAATTGGAAAGTGTGCTCTGAAGTCGCATAATGTGATTTCTCTATTTTTATTTTTCTCTATTTATGTGAACTATTATACTTACGACAGTTACATCGTTACATGTATACAAGATTTATAATTCCACCTTTGAGGACGAAACGTTTTGCTTCAACACTCATAATTCGTATGGATTAGCAAAAACTGGTCGTAAAGGCGTCCAATTTACGTCAGTATATGACCTTTTGACGTCTCAAAATTGACCTTAAAGAACCCCTAAAATGACTCCAATATGTCACATCCTTATGACGTCCTCAGTGTCTGAAAAAAGACGCCTGGGGGACGACTTCGATGACGTCTTGAAGACCTATGATATATATTTATATAGATATAATTGGGGGCTGCAAAAATACGTCTTTGTGGAGGGTAATATGTATGACGTTTATGTGCACGTCAAAACAACGTGGCTTTGTTATCTACAAAGACGTCGTTCCGACGTACTGTGCCCTCAGGATGGTGTTGAAGAAAGAAACTAATAAATCTGTAATATAAAAATTGATTAAAAAAAATATAATCTTTTGCTGTATTTATTCTTATAATAAATTTAAGACCTACATCTTAAATATTTGCCGTTAGAATATTTATCAAATTCCTGTTTGTTCAGTCATTCAATAAGCATTCTATATATTTATACTTTCATGTTTTAGTATAAATATTGCAACCATAAGGTGAATTTATCAACAATAACCGAGCTTAGGCGAGAACACACGAATCACATGCGACAAACGCTTGCGCGATGTAGAACTACCTTGCAAATTAGTCACGCCATCTAGTTCAAAAATTTTGAGCTACGGTTTCGACTAACATGACGTCTTTACGACTTAATAAGGATCTTTGACGTTAGATTGAAGACGACGTTAGGATTTGGAATTTTTGTAGGCACTAATGATATGACGTCTTATTGACTTCATATAGACGTGTTTATATAGAAGGTCTCTATATGATATTATTATACTATTTTAGGACGTAGTGAAGACGTCTAATTGGTGTCCAAAGACGTACCGACCTTAATTTACTTTAAATGGACGTCTGTGCAACGTCACTTTTCGTCTTACGTCATCGGTCTGCTACCTGGGTAATGGGTGGTATTTATTCCCTCTATTTACTCGTAGATACAATCTGATTGCTTATGTCGCAAAGTGAACAGTTACCTTCTAAGCAGGCGTGACCACTAGTACATTGGTGATTCGCACCAACTATATTGAAATACTTTCCGTATCTCGTTCTTCTTACGAATTTTGTATTCTTAGTACCGTTATACTCGTCCACTGCTTGTCAACAATATTAGTCATGGCATTCTATATTTATATTAAAATTATTACATTAATAGCTTTTTCCTCGACTTCAAGAAGGATTATGTATTTGGGTCCTATTTATGATTCTTAGGCGTGTCATGCAGTAAACGTAAACGTGTTAATGTAACATATTGCCTAATAAGATAATTTTCATAAGCACGTAAGTGGCATAGTAATAAAATTATATGTCAAGATATCTGGCGTTCTGTCATGAATGGTGGCTTATAGGATAGGCACCATACTTTCCGAAGGATCTTAAAAGACAAAAACCTGTTGAGTGGGTTACTGCCACGTATAAAATTTAAATGGAAACACTAACCTTATTAACGTCCTCCATCACACTGCACAAAGTAATCCGAGTTCAACGTTCTATATACGAGTATACGCATGCAAAAAATAAACCTAATGAACGGTAAATGATTTCCCTTTCAAAATTAATTTCCCGATCGCGACATGTAGAATTTTCCTGTCGGCGTTGTGGGCGGGCGGGGCGCGGGGAGAGCGGGCGGCGGAGAGGGTAGGTAATCGAATGTCATACGCGGTCGTACCCGACAGAACTATTCAGGAGCTGCCAGCTGGCGCACTCCACGCCCTGATTTATATCCCTTGAGCTGTCCAACTTTCTGCACCTCGTTCCTGCAACATTTGTACATGACGTCTGAAATGTTTCGAGAAACAACGCGAAACTTACAACGTGTATTACGTAACAATACGTAAACCTACGTAGCTCCGATGTATAATCTACTTTCCCTCTCAGAATAGTGAAACTGTAATTGGCAGTAAATGCTACGTTCGGGAATAACTTCGTCAGACAAACCGAAGCGTAGGTAACACAGACTCCGAGCATCGCCAGGGGCTCTCATAAACTCATTAAAAGTTGCCTCCATATACTAAAACGACTGACCTTATCCATATAGACGGCACTTTTAATCGAGACCGCTTTACGAACCATTAAATTCCACGGGCGGTTATTGTCGAGCTGGGATCGTTAAATGAAATTCTAGACATACTCGTAGTAGACGGTTACTCTCCCCCGTAATGGTATACGGATTTGCAAAATTAACTTATAAATAACGCGTACAACTAACAGTTAAATCGATTCGAAACTATACTTAATGTAAAACGACCTCCCATGCATCAAACAAAACAAAATAAAAAAACCTTTGATGGAGTTTTAAACAAATTGTCTGTGTAAACAAAATCCTTTCAAGTGACGTCATTTTGATGTAGCACCTAAAACAGTTTCAATATCAGAGCTTGTTAGCAGCACCGACGTAACACCGCGCCGCGTCGCGACGTGCCAACAATGTCGAGTTGACAAAATAATAAAAAAACTGCGCACAAAGAAGGCAGTTCTCACCAGTCACCCGCCCTTACCATATGTACGTAAATTGTAAATCGAAGTAAACGAATCGAAAGGATTGCTGAAAGTCAAACGAGCAGTAAGCTTATTCTTGACGCCAATTTATCGGTTCAAAGGTGCGCCGTCGACTAAATGGTACTGTATAAACTCATCACCTTCTCAGCACCGCCTCTTCCATGTAAGAGGGATTTCGCTCGTTCATTCACCTTAAATCGACGTCATTCTGAGAGGCAAAATAGAGCAGTTCTGAAAAAGAGTTTCCGATAAAAAGCCCCTATCAAATTTTTTCAATATCCATTTACGGCGGAATAAGAAGGGATTATGCGCAAACCAAAACCCTTTAATCCGAGATATGGGTTATTGAAACATTGCGCGGGGTGTCGACGAATTACATCGGCCCGTTCACATATCTACGCGTATAATCTTTCTAATCTGCCTAGACCTTTTTCCGATAATGAGAAAGGATTCAAAAGCCGTTTCGATTTAAATCTATTCATAAGAGCGGCGTCGTACTATCTGATGGAACACGCAATCTTGAATAAGTGACACATAGAATCAAGAGACTAAAACATATATTTTTTAGTGTCGTTTATGTTTAAATCACATTTTAGTCACACACAAACTAGGCATATGTGACTAAAAGTTTGCCATTTCATCTAAAAAAACATGCTTCCAACGCAGGTACCTATCTAACGGTATATATTTAAAAAAAATGGTGAATTATGTGTAAGTAATTACACGGAGATAATTTTTTTAAATGATTTAGAATATTAATATTTTAACTTTATTTTATCAATAAAAACTATACACCCATTACATATTTAAGTGATTTTTATTATTACCCGAAACTTAACAACATACTTAAAAACTTATGAAGATTAATGAATATTTATAATTAATAAATAATAAATGAAACGTACATTATAGTCTTATATACGCGTATAGCCGTAATTTTATGTAGACGACTTCGTCTAAACAAAAAAAAACTTTGTAGTAATTAAGTAGTAACCTGTAACGACACATAATAAAACACGACACACGACAGTTTTTGAGTATGCTTAATGAACCAGTTTACAGCTGAAACAGTTTAACAGTTTTGTAATATAAATAACTCGCAGCTACAAAAATAATAAGTTGTAAATTAAACCACTTCAAATGTATTGACAATTTTAAACCCCTGAAGTACCTTGCTCAGGCTTGTGCCCGTGAAATATGTTCAATGATCGTAGTAGAAGTGATAGATGACTTTGGAAAGTGCAGCAAAGTGCAATTTACCGTCACCTATAAAGAGGTCCACAAAATAAGAGTAATCTGTTTCCACTTCTAAAAATTTTCAACGTACAGCCTATTTTTATTTTTTCAAATTTTCTCATTAATTCCTATAAATGTAGTGTCCGAAAATCAATGGAATTTGTATAGATAGTTGTGATGGCTTGATGAATGACTTACATTATTATGAACACGGTTCTAACAGGTACGTTACTATTGAAACTTAAAACAAAATGAGTGTTATCAAGTGGTTCATAGTGCTGACGATGATAGCAAGCAATATACAATTTATATCAAAGGGGAAAGTTTATAATCTTCACTGCAATCTTTTTTTTTATTTGGAAACCTTTACGTGGTACCCTTTGCCTAGAACAGATGCTATTCCTTACACGTAACGAACTGCACCGCGCTAGTAACCCTGAGACATTAAGTTGTTCAGTCTCATGTGCCTGTAATTCCGTCGGCAACCATACCTTTAAACCAAAACACAGTATTGCGAACATTACCTATTCACGGTAGAAAAAAGGTACCCACGGTGGCAGTACTACCCCCGACGAATACAGTTAGTGAAATAAAGGTAATGTTTAATGCATTAATTTTAAAATTATTTATACAGTGTATACCAAATATATATTATATAAGTGCCATGTCATTCCTAAAATATGCGACTTAGAAAATCAAATTTCCACAGTGAACAGTAACAAAAACTCTCTCATTAAATTATTTCAAGAATGAGGTGCGAGTAATTTTTTGAATAATCGAGAAAAAACTGCAAAATATAACGTCTATAAGTTTAAGACCATTGACTTGAACGCATATATCTTAGAAAAGATTACTCCTTTAATAGACTTCTTTTTAACCGACTCCCAAAAAGGAGGCGGTTATATGTTCGTGTCTATGTATTATTTTTATGTGTATGTTACTCGATTTCTCACCCGTTCTTAAACTTTTTTTGTTTGGTAGAGTAGGTATACTTCTGAGGTAGTCCCATTTAAGTTTAATTAAATTCGGTCAAGAAGTTTTTGAGTTACACTCCAAATCTGAAAATTGTTACGCATATCTTGATGATATCATCATTGACGGTGAATGACAATCGATTCCGTAAGTAACAAGGGTCACTAAAATGGATAAAAAAAATTTTCCCAAAAAATGGAACCGACTTCCAATACCAAAAAGTGTGAAATAACTTGTCGAAGTCGGTATCATGTGCACAATATTGTGATAATAGGTAAAAGTAGGCACTTTTGAACTATCATGGTTACCGACTTCTACAAGTTATTTCACTTTTTTTGGTACTGAAGTCGGTTCCATTTTTTAGTATTTTTTAAAATCTCCTATAGGATTAGGTGTTATGTTTAACACACTTCTGATATCAGTACAACTGCCATGTGAACAGTTAAATAATTCACCACCCACAGTATACGCAACGGCGTTACCTTTGTATAATTACAATACTTATTGCAAGCATAGTTCGTCGGTTCGCAAACTTGTCACTTTGACTATCGTCTTTTCTCTAGCATGGATCTCGCCGCGCTAGCTATATCGCGGGCGGTCTTTTATTACTGTCAAATTATATCGACAAGCCATGCTCGCAGAGCAGCTATACGGGACCCTATTGACTGGTATGCTATTGGCACGTTATTTATATTTTAAGTTTAATGAATAATCGACTACTTATACCATAGTAATATTATTTAATCTGTGCTTACTTACTTATTTCATTTTGTACATGTTGGATTATTACGTGACATGGTTTAAGAAAGCAGCAATGCAAGTACGGTACTTTGTCGCCCGATAAATTCGATATACAATATCAATAAAGGGTATTTAACGATTATTATTGTCAAATATGACATTTATAATTTATAATACCGATTCTGTCGACGTCAAATTATCGAATTTGGCGATCGCCATGTGAAATATGGCATTTATAATTAAAAAAAACGATTCCTTTGACGTCGATTGTCGAATTTATGGATCGCCTAAGTATGTACCATACGTTCACTGCAGGGTCTGCAGGTCCCTGTTAAAACAATCTGACACTATACGTTACTCACGATATAATCTATTGGCAATGTGTCTATGAGGGAAATATTGAATATAATATAATATTAAAGTGTTGCAAATGAAAGATGTACATGTACATGTACATGTACATATATGTATAACTTATGAATATATGGATGAACACACAGAATAAGGAATAGGGAAAATCAAACGATGCATGTGTAGTCTTCATCGAAACTTCTTCTTACTCTTCTGAAATGGCCTCGGTATTCGTCATTGGTTCAGATTTAGCCATAAGCACCATAGTTATGATCATTTATTTGCAAGAAATGTAGGTACGACAGCTGAAATGAAATGAAATACACACACATAGAGACAAAACAGTAATTAGTAAGACCAGAATTAATTATAAAACTTATACACAGACTCTATATAAGTGTATATTGTGATGTCAAACAGGCCCTGTCTCAGCATAATACTACCCCACATTTTTAAACATGGGACAGCGCTGGTTTTCAGTTTACAGTTCTTATTATTGTTGAAATAGAAAGGACCCATTACATTCTGTCTCATGCAAAAAATCTTTATTCGAAAATTATAAACGAGAATTTCAAATCTTAAAGTACCTAATTAGGCAAATACAAACTTCAATACTAATTTAGGTTACATAGAAATATCCTAAAGTTACAGAATCCGGACACATTTGTATAATTTTGCGTAATTATAAAAAATAATATCTTTTAGGTCTACTTTTTTTGTATTGGCATTACAACGCAATACAAACGCTTGTAACAGTACTGCTTTATATTTTTTTAAATTTATTAAAATATTTTGAGTCAAACATGATATCATCTATAATTCAGATGTATAAAACGTTGAATTACTGTTGCATATCTCGCCATCTTTTCTTGGTTTTTCATTCATAAGAAGTTTGTTCTGACCATAATTAACAACAAAAAAGGAATTAGCGAAATTGTTCTATCCGTTTTCAAGTTTTAGCGTAACCACGAGAAATAGGGGTTCATTTTCATATATAAATACTGGCGACCAACGATGTTAATATAATCTCCGTCCGGTGACGCTGTAACCGTCCGGTGACGCTGTAACCGTCCGGTGACGCTGTATCCGTCCGGTGACGCTGTATCCGTCCGGTGACGCTATAAATGCCGGTAGAGGCAAACAGCATTAGACAGTTCGAAAAAAATTTATTTAATATAAACTGAGGTAGATACGCTTTACTGCGCTCGCCTTGGCGACATCAACACAAGCTAGTTGTCTTGAGGCAACTTAGTTCCAGCCTGTCTGGCAACGACGCAGCACGTGTACTACATTTAGGAAAATATGCCTTCTTATGTGTTAGAAACTGCAGAACATATACTGGAACAAGAGTAAAAAACAAGAATGATGTATCTTTTCATTTATAAGTATTGTTTTTCTATGTTATTTATCAAAAATGGAAAATCAAAAATTGTATTTTAATTTAAAATAACTCCTGCGACGTTGCCGCTTCGCCACCCACGAGAACGAGACAAGTAGCGAGCGACAGAGAGTCTGTCATTGGCGGTCGAATGGTCGGTCACAGGCGAACGTTGTTAATATTATTTTGATCCCTTTCTGACAACTAGGATTCATCTTCGTGCTTTTTTAATACTGTCAATGTAGTTAATGTCGTTGTGCGAGTTGTGTACTCGTACTTTAGCTATAGGTATGTATAGCATAAAATTTGCCATGTTTATACTTCATATTCAAGGAGTAAAATGCCTCTATTAGTCAATCTCATTGCTGGCAACTGCTTGCGACTTCGTTCGCGTTGTAGGCTCGGCCTCCGGCCTTGCCCTATCCTCCTATCTTTTCTTGGTTTTTCTTTCAAAAGAACCTTCTCCTGACTATAATTACTCAACAAAAAAAGAATTTGCGAGATTGTTCCATCCGTTCTCAATTTATAGCGTGACCAGGATAAATAGGGGTTCATTTTTAAATATATAGATTAGATAGGTAAATGATTAAACCAATATTTTCCTTGAGCCGAGAGACTTTATTTGGATTAATATTACCGACGTATATATTTAATGTTTGCTCGTTCGTCGGATGTAGTTAGGGCACACAAAATAAATATAATATTACTCCTCAAATCCTCAATATGTCGACTACACAAATTTAAATGTATTAATTAATTTTCATGTCTGTGTGTTTGTCAGGTGTTAGTCGCACATATGATACTAATAGGAAGACGTGACTTAACTTGGTACATAAATAATGATATTAATTACATATATAATGATATTACTTCGAAACGTCCTCGGACTTAAACCGACATAATACCAAGTAAGTGCAGCCGTATCTTTATAATATTATAAAAGGAATTATGCCAAATTGTGGACATGAATAACTTGATTGTCATAGCACTTCAATCTTAGGTATCTAGTTTCATGCTGTAGTAGGTACCGTCGGAGAATAAACTTAATTAATATATTTCACAATTTGCTCGACTTAATATTTACTTACCCTTGGATGAACAGGAAGTATAAAGCAAATAAGAGAGGTGATTTTTCTGTTTAAAAAAATAATTTCAACAAACAACACCGCCCTTGAGCGCAGTTTTCATTTGTTTCACAAAAGCGGTTAATGTAAACGGGACTCTTTAACATTTAGCACGATTACATCTACCGTCTTAATCTTGCTTTGTTTTGTTTGAGAAAATCAAGACGAACAAAAACATTTTTTATTTCTGCACGCTAATGCCAATATCACTTTATAGGCACTTTGTCTGCCCGATCTCATTACAAAACGTATATTTATTTAAATCTCAGTGCTTTAAATATACTTTATTCAACTACGTTAATATAAAGGAATGAAATGAGATGGTGAATATTAACAGCTTAATTCAATCTGGATTTTTACTTTCAGTTGTATGAATAATTTATAGACAAGTAAACCTTGAATTCAACCGGAGTTATGTCACCCCTCGCAGTTATAATCATAGTCTATAAGCCAGTTTGAACATTTCAAAGTAAGGGTTGACAGGTGTGAATCACTTTACTACAATGTTAACATAGCAGGTTGTTTACTACCATCAACATTTATATACAATAAACATATTGCTACTTACGGGATGAAAACCGTGGTAATTATTTAATTGAGTTCCTGATATTTCGACACTGTTGGAAGCGCCATGATCGCGGGACGACTGACCACGGTTAATTACCACGGTTTTCATCCCGTAAGTAGCAATATGTTTATTAAAAACAACCGTGAAAGTTTATATACAATGTTTACTACCTAGGCTAGACCTATAGGGACAGGGGTGCCTCCTTCGTTGACATCGGCTGCGTACTTCTCTGCGTCTGTGCGTTGAACTACATTGTGCTGCTGGCATCGGGCGTGTTCACACTGCGACAATAACGATACCGACACTTGTCAGCTCGGACGACGTCGTCGACGATATCGTCCCGTCGGACGATATCGCTGTTGGTTATATCGTGTCACATACCGATATGACGATATCTAAACGATATCGATATGTGACACGATATAACCAACAGCGTCTTATAATAATAATAATCTTTATTTCAGGCAATAGTACAATTACACAACATAAAAATACCAGCGGCCCATATACAAAACATATACCTTACAGACTAACATATATTATACATATAATAAAGGGTTGCTTAACTAGCGTACAGTATTTTCAGGATTTATTTTATTTGGTCGGTAGTTTATTCGGTTTTATAGGCTCCCTGTACCGTCGAAAAACGATCCCTTCAGGCCAGAAGTCCGGTGCCAGGAACGTCTCTTTAAACTTCGCTGGAAACCGGAGCACGTACGACTTGAAGTTCGTTTCTCTTTTCGAATCCAGGCGCATCAATGTAACCTCGGGTAAGGCCTGAGTCTGGATATTACGGTCATTCCATTTCTTTCTGATGTAATGCACAATGTCATCTCCCGACGTGTCTTTGTGAAATCGGGAGAGGTTTACAGCTGACACAGGGTCAACGGAGAGGCGGAGGAGGATGACCCCCTTGCGGCGCCACTGCGTAGACGAAGAAGGGGTGGAAGAAGGCGATTGAATGATAGTCGCCTTCTCCCCGGTGGTGAATAGCGAGGGATAGGCGCGGGGGTGCCTTCTCTCGCATTGCACTCATTCACCACCCCCGTCGGGCGGGAATGGCCAAGCACTCCTGGCCATTCCCGGGCTCCTCCTGGTGGGAGGGGCGTGCAGGCCCCGCTGTAAAAGCGGGCGGTCGTCGGTGGGGGACTGGACGTAAAGGCTCGGCCGACTCCCCAGTTCTCCTCCCCACATACGAAGCCGGAGTGCCGCTGGGTCGTTTAGTGGGTATACTGGCACTTGCCGGGGAGTCCCACATACCCCCCTCATCCCCAACGGGGGGGGATGCGTAATGCATTTTTCCCAGCGGAAAAAAAAAAAAAAAAAAAAGGAGCAGTGCCGCGGAGGTTTCGGGCTGGTCGAGCTCGCCGTTTCTTCTTATCGACAAGGATGAAGCCTTCCTTATCCACCGTTTTTGTGCTTATTGCGGTTGTATGTTCACACATGGGATTCCGTTCAGTGAACGATGCATGTGACTGTCGCGCTACTTGCGTGAAAGTTTTCTGGCGCCGGCGGACGGGTAAGTATGCCTCAGCTGGATAAAGCACTGATGTCCCTGTCTTATTAGGGCTGGCTTTGACAGCAGAAATACCACGGTCATCAACCCGCGGCGATGTATCGGGGTCAGATGTCGGTGTCGCTAACACGCTGATTTTGCAATTCGGATTTTCGCCGCGTCGACCAGATTGATGTTTTGTGCGGACAGCGGCGAAATTGTCGGCGCAGCGATTTTATTGCGCAATTCAGTTAACTCTACTTTGAGTTTTTCGACGGTTTGCTTCGAGATGTTCAATTTGGAGCGTATTTCCGTGATGTCGGTCCTGAGAAGCGTGATATCCTTAAACAGCTTGCTTACGTCAACGTGATCAAAGGTGACGCACGGCGAGCGATGCAGATCACGCGCCACGAATGTTGGAATGTCATCAGGCTCAGTCTCCTTGAACACCCGAAAGATGTTCTGCAGGTCCTTCTTGCCACGCCCATCCCTTTGTCGCGTGATGAGACGTATGGAGGTCACGGCGGTGTCAGCAAGCGTCTTCTTGGCTGCGACGATGTCATCTTCTGAGTTGCTGGACGTGCATATCTTCTCAAGACTGAGCTCATCCATCACGTCCAGCTTCTGCTGCATAAACACGAGTAGCTCATGGCTGACAACGCGGTCAGAACGCTTCGCTTCCATGTCGACGCGTTATTTTACAAACACGTTAAAAATCTGTGTCAGCATTGGAGCAGTCGCTGTACGAACGACCGCTCGTGTCAGCGACTGACGTCTTATGCTGGCGCCTGCCCAAGCCACTGAGTCCCCGCGTTCTTGCTTCACTCCGCAGTGTGTCGTCACCCGATATCGGCACGACAACCTGTCGGCGACGATAACGTTTATTACGACACAGTGTGAAAGCATTTCGTAGTGGTTTTATCAAACTACCATTCTGATTATATCGTGCAGTTATCGTGTAGTTATAGTTATCGTCCAATGTGAAAACGCCCATCCGCATGACGGTTATGTCTGTATGTCGTCGATGGTACGCACTAATAGCAAAATTAGCTACCTATATAAAATAAACAGTTCATTGACACATTTTTACGCTTAGTAAATATATGAAGTAACCCGGTTTCAAGTCAAAGGGCAAGGTTAAGGAAGAAAGGGAAAAAATCAAATTGTTTTCACGAGGATATCAAATCGTCGATGTTTAAGGAAGAATTTAGGTCACGTCTCATGGATTACGGCTTATTTCCCGCGTCTCTTTTTCTTCGTTTGACGCTAATCCCGAAGGAGGCTTCGCAGAGATTTGACCTCCTCGCGATCTCGCATTTCCCCGCCCACTCCTCTAGTACTCTTCATCCATTTCAAGGTCGTGCACCCATATTACTTAACGCCAAGTTATAAATTTAACTTTCACAAAACATAATCCAAAATTACCATACTTGCCGTGAATATAACACTGGATCCCAAAATTCATTATAATAATTATATTGTTCTATATAATACAATACTGTGAGACTCGTATTCATTGACTTAATCACTTTTGCTAAGGTTTCAAATAATAGTCAAGTCATATGTCTTTAATTTAATCATACAATAAAATTGTTTTATTTACTTGAAGCAGGTGCAACGTTATTAGGCTTAGGTACATATGAAAAACAAAAAAACATTGCTTCAATTTAGGCGTCAAAAACGCGCTATGAACACAGGCGTAAAGTTATGTGCTAGAAACGTCAATTTACTAATTCACGTACATACTTTAGAAGACTCTACTGCCGCTTTCAAAAATAAACATAGAGCACTTACCTACCCAACAGTAAGGGAAAGAAACTCGGGACATTATTTTCGGTCATTAAAAAAGACATGTAGTCAAGTCATGGTGGCAAATTTGAACTTGGTAGAAGTGGAGTTCTCCAATTATCTTTGTCTTCAAAATAATAGCTTAGTACATAATACGCTTATTTACGTAAGACATGTTTCCGGCCTAATGTTTAAAATAGTTTTGTTTACGTGAGGTCTATTATGTTTTATGTAATTTTATTGTTATTATCACAATAAATGTTCTTTGTGAAAGACTTGCTCGTCTTCACTAGTCTAAAACTAAGCACAGCTATCCTGTTCTTATTTCTAGTATTAAACGTAATGATAATATTAAACGTGATGATAATTATTATACCACATATTATATTTTCAAATGTGTACTGTGTGGTGTGGGCACAGTTAGTATGTGTATTTCTATATATACGAGTAAATCTCTTTAGGATTCGCAAGGCCAATGCCTTTATAAGATTTATACATAATGGTTTGAATAGCACTCTTTTAACGAAGATATTCTCAATAATATCAGCGGAGCTGTACCCGACACCAATAGCCCTTATAACATTACGCTGTGAAAGTATGCGAAATAGACTAATCGAGCTGCAGAAACATCTGTCAATTACATCGATGAAATAAACCTCATCAAAGGTCATTTATTTTACGAACCAAGTACTAAGTACTAAATGAGAGTATTACAAGATAATCTGAATAATATCTGTCATATCAAGATAAATATGTTCGCCAACCGACCAGCTTAATGCAGGCCGATGCAAATACTCGTATCTAAAGTGTTTTATTGAATTTAGGGTCATACACGCGCGCAGTACAAAGTTGGTGTTTTGTCTTAAGCTCTTGGCCGAGAATGCATTTTACAATGCGTAAATATGTATTACCTAACGATAACAAAATATAATGCCATGTCATTCGAAATTGGTTATTGCATCATATTGTTTTGATTAATATATTACTAATATTAATCAAGGAACAAAATAACAACCGGAAAAGATAAAAGTATTTAAAAGAGGTTTCTTGATATATTTATCGATATTTAAAAGAATCCTTTTTTTTAATGATATCCATATATATCAATTCTAAACATACACATGTATGTTTAGAATTAAAATGTGTTTATTAAAATAAAAGTAAAAGGGTAGCGAAAATAGTTACAAAATACTGTAGGTACAGTTTAGATTCTATTGACCGAAGGGCTAGAACTCAGCATAGGATGGCGACAGCGCGGCGGGTGAAGTCCTAATAATCTGTAGGAGCTGAATCGCCCCGAGCCGCGCACTAAATCTGATTATTCACTGAGTGACGGCACTCCACCACCCGAATATTAATGCGCCCTCTCACTCATACTAATCATTATAACTAGCGGAGGCTCAGGGATCAACTTTTGCTTGCAAAATTATACAAATTCCTTGAGTAAATAGCTCTAAATGGAAGAAAGTGTCGTCGTATATCATCGCCGCCGGATCCCGCCGACCTCTGTAAAAGGCGTTTAATTTGCATCAGCTTTAAAATTATGTGAACGCTCCTGAACAAAACCGGGAGCATTCATGCCTTCACTATCCGTTTCACATATGCCGACAAAAGGGGATGTGCTTCATTTATTTATTATAATACAAACCTTCCCACTGCGGGGTAGAGATGGTAGACATAATAGACAGATAATACTCTACTTACTCATAGGTTTATGGATGAGTTTAGGTAAAGAAGTAGATTCATCATTAACTCAATTAGTGCTAAAATAGAGGCGAAAAGACTTTACCGATCTCTGCTTATGTAAGATATATGACTGTTCTAAAGGAATATCATGCCAGTAGGCTTGCCCCCGACAAACTTAATCGGACAAGTAAAATAGTTCAAAGTTAAAAATGAGGGTGTCACTGCAACTGTTTAAGAAAACCATATAGCTCTTATTTGAGGTGCACAACTTTATACCTAAGTTTTAGCGATTAATAGGTGTTCTTAATAATTTTCTTCCGTTAAATTTTGGTTAAAGTAATAGATATGCACTTTTTTGTCTATTATTATTTTCTAACCATCGTAAAAATCAAAACATTTCAGTAGAATCCAATTTTATTTTAATATTTTTAACATTAAAGAGCTCGCAGTAGCTTGTGTGTCGGACAACTTTATTATGCAACCCTTGCTGTGTAGTCAGTAATTGGATTGGTGACCGCTAGTGACATTTTTAACTGGGTGCTTCCGTACTTCGGACCGCACGATAAGCCACCGGTATCGGTTGTTTATCTTGGGACAATAGTCGTTAAGCTATAATGGAAGCATTTGGGCATTCTGGAAGTGCCGACACGGGCTAGCTAATAGGGCAAGTTGATTATGAACCTATATATCTTTGAGAGAAGATAGCCCGTGTCCCAAGCAGTGATAACGTGCTTAAAGTATGTATAATTATAAGCTATGATTATGCTTATACAAAATGTTAAAGAAAATCAAATTAAATTATAATAGCATTAATAATAAAATGTCTCAGAGTTAAGCCCATCACACACGACTAAGATTATATATATTATAGCGTCGAATATAAAAGTTATGTTAACTTAATCCACTACAAACGGCGCAGATACTATAATATATAGTAAGCGTACATTCTTTCGGAGTCCGTCTCGCGAGCCGCACGTCTCGATCGTTCACACTGTAATATACAGAGTTTTCATATTTTTTTATTTTGCGATGATTCGTATTTTGTTGCTAGACCTGTTGGACAGTTCTTCAGATGATGATTGTGACTGTGAATATGATATAACCGTCATACTAGTTAATAGTAAAAACGAAAAATCTGAATAGAAGATCACATAAAACACAGGAAACACTGTAGTGAATTTAAACTTTACAATGATCTTTCTTAAAAAACAGCTTTTTCTTGCACTTTCATATGTTTATTTGCACGAACAAAGGCTGGACCAATTTTGATGGGATTTATACTGAAAGCATTAATTAAAGGGCCACGCGAACTAAGTCGCGGCTGCAGCTAGTCTAATAATATAACATAGCCTTATTTCATCAAGAAAACTAACATCGATTTAGTAGTTACCTAGTTTGATTGATCTATACGTAGTACCTACAATATAGAAAAACCTACGGAGGTTAGGCCCATAGAATTTTATTTAAATTATACTAAGATAAAATTGTCATACCGCTAGTTCGGTTAGTAGATAGAAAGTCTCACTTTTTCGATGATTTCCTTTGTTTGACACATTGGCATTAGTCAGACATTAGTTTCATTTTTATTTACAAAAAATATTTCTACATGTTTGAGACAAAATAGGTACATAAGATAATGTGAAGCTTAATTAGTTTTTATTGTGAAAATATAAATTTGTTCGGTAACTGAATGCCAGACGTCCATTTACTGCAACGATTTTGTCTACGACCTGTATTTGATCTTAAGATCAGTCCGATACTGTTCTTAAGATGTCTTCAAGATCTGCAGTAGTCTTAGCGTATGTTAACATGCCTTTCGAATATCAGTGGCATCTTAAGCTACTCTAAGGTAAAATATTATAGTATATTCACCGTGTGTGGTCGCTCATTGAATTATATGGTGTCCGAATCTGCTCTACGATAATATATATTTTAATATTTATAGTATCTGCATCGTGTGTGATGGGCTTTACAGGCGCGGTGTTGTTCCTTACTTGTGACGTAATGCATCAGTTCTAGGCCGAGGTTGCCACACAATACCCGGTCTCGTGATTGTACTGTAATACCATTATAAAAAATGCGTTTGTTTGGATGGACAGAGCAGAGGTCTGTTGGCTGAACGGATTTGGATCCGGCATGTAGATAAATGTGACACTTTTCAGTGCATCTGTGTTATTTTAACACATGATATTTTTCATCATCATTCTCATCATTTATCACCGCGCGTGTGAAATCACGGGGCGCAGCTAGTAATAATAACTTGTTATTAATACGAGTAAAAGTGAAATACTACTACACATTTCAATTAAAGTTCGTTCAACGTCTAATTAAATTATTGGTAAAAGTTAACGCACAGCCCCAATTCGGGTTCCCGTTCGATTGTGTTGCTATAAGTTTGTATTAACGAACGTAATTTCGAGAGCGCCTAATTCGAATGATTATACGCACCATTAATCCAAAGCTATCCGTTATATTCGGAGAGCAATTACATTATAATGCAGAGTCGAACAATTATTGTTGGTAATATTTCGCCGCTAAAATGCAGCCACGCACAGGGGCCTTACTATAATCAGCTTCGTAAAAACCATGCAAGTTCCGTGCAGTTCTTAAACCTGACATAAACAGTTTTAAATGAAATCATACCATGACGCTCATTTAGGTGAATAGTTTGAATATTGTTTTCTCAAAGGTTGAACAGATAATATTTGTCTCTGGCATTCTAACAATTTAGTACTTATAAACAACATTGCAGACGCCTAGACGTTTGTAAGCTACGAGTAGTAAACTGAGTGGATTTAGAACGACATGTTAACGAGAGTCCATACAAAAAAAAAACAGGTGAACAGTTTTTCTGCGGGTCTTGAATAATAGGCCCAGGCAGGCCTGCTTTAAATATGTTATGGTGCGAATAAACCGGGCAGTTGTCGAGAAGTCCTGCTTTAAGAGCTAGTAGTAAGGCCCCAGACAGGCCACAACATTGTGAAACTACCAAAATGCAATTTAAACTCACTATAGCCGCTGTTCCTGCACTGTTATGTGACAAGTTAAAGCATTATGCAAATTCGGGTTAAATCTGGGTTACAAATGTACATATTACCTAAGAGTGAATTGTAGAGTGCAATTGTAACAGGTTGAATCTATTTGCAGAGCTCCTTGGCAGCATAGTTTCTAGTAGATATGTGTAACTTCCCGGTATTTACAATAACAAGTTCATTGTTTCCGCCTTCTATTTTACCTATAACATCTACTATTCAATTTGTAGTTAACAACTAATAGTTTTGTCATTTTCGAACCACTTTCCGTAATGATTTTACTCCTTGAGCAATATAATAGATATATAGTCTACACTATATTTCATATATATGTATATAAATGAAAAACATCGAAACTATTGGACCAATTTTAAAAATTCACCATTAGAATCCTACATTATGGCTGACTAGCTGGTGCCCGTGACGTCGTCTGTGCAGGATTGGTATTCGAATAGCTTATTATATTCTCCTAAGCCAAATCTATCTTTATACCAAAATTTCACAAAATATTTACATGTTTATATCAGTAAAATTAAGTATTTAGTAAATGGTAATCGATATTCATCATCAGCCTGTAGCAGTCCACTGCTGGACATATGCCTCTCCAATTGCACGCCACTTAGGTCTATCTTGGGCTTCTCGCATCCAGTTTTTGCCAGCCGTCTTGCGCAGATCGTCACTCCGCCGTGCCGCAGGACGTCCTACACTACGTTTGCCGAGATGCGGTCTCCACTCTAGAACTCGTTTACCCCAACGGTTGTCGGTTCTACGGCTAATATGGCCAGCCCACTGCCACTTCAGCTTGCTGATCCGGTGGGCTATGTCGATGACCTTGGTTCTCTGACGGATCACTACATTTCTGATGCGATCCCTCAGAGAAACACCGAGCATAGCCCTTTCCATAGCCCGCTGAGCGACCTTGAGCTTGTGACCATTCGAGCCGTCAGTGTCCACGTTTCGGCTCCGTATGTCATGACGGGTAGGACGCACTGATTGAAGACTTTCGTCTTCAGGCACTGTGGAATCGGCGAAGTAAGGACTCGACGTAGCTTCCCAAGCGCTGCCCAGCCCAGCCGAATTCTTCTATTCACCTCGTTCTCAAAGTTGTTTTTTCCCAACTGCAATGTCTGCCCGAGGTACGCATATTTTTGAACAACTTCGAGAACGGCGCCGTGTATCGCAATTGGTTCCGGTAGAACATGTTCGTTCAACATGACCTTGGTTTTGTCCAAGTTCATCCGTAGGCCGATGCGTATAGAAGAGTCAGCCAGGTCATTCAGCATCTGTTGCAGGTCCTGCAGCGTCTCTGCCACGATGACGATATCGTCAGCAAATCGCAAGTGAGAGATGTATTCGCCGTTAATATTAATGCCACGTCCTTTTCAGTTCAGCGTCTTGAACATATCCTCCATTGCATTTGAAAACAATTTCGGGGAAATAACGTCCCCTTGTCTCACTCCTCGATGCAACGGTATGGGACTTGTTTGCTGATTCTGTACTTGGACGGACATGGTGGCGGTTTCGTAAAGACATCTCATCACTTGGATGTATCGCCAATCTATCTGGCAACGCTGCAGCGACTCCAGAACAGACCAGATTTCAACCGAGTCAAAGGCCTTCTCATAGTCCACGAATGCTAGACACAGGGGCTGATTATACTCTTCGGTCTTCTGTATAATCTGCCGCACTGTGTGAATGTGGTCTATGGTGCCGTATCCGCTCCGAAACCCGGCCTGTTCCGGTGGTTGGAATTCATCGAGTCTACGCGCAAGACGGTTCGTGATCACTCTTGAAAACAGCTTATAGACGTGACTTAGAAGGGATATGGGTCGATAGTTCTTCAGCAGGGTCTTATCTCCCTTTTTGAAGAACAGGACGACCACACTCCTACTCCACGCCTCTGGAGTTCTCCCTTCGACCAGGACAGCGTTAAAAAGCTTCTGGAGCTCCCTCAGTACGGGTATACCTCCTGCTTTTAGTAGCTCTGTTGTAACGCCATCCTCTCCAGAGGCTTTTTCATTTTTAAGCTGTCCAAGAGCGATCTCGATTTCGCCAATACTGACTTCTGGCAAGTCTTCGGTGAAATCTAATCTATATTATAATTTACTAATGTAAAGACTAATAATAAAATACAGAACCTACGTACGTACAAATAAAAAATTAACCACCATGGAAAAAAACTGTCATGACATTTCATCACTCTTGACGGTCGCCGAGCACATCTAGTGTATCGAGCTGTCAAAATGATGCGTGGTTTTGAGTAAGCTATCAGAAACTGACACAAACTTTGACAGAACACAGAATATTACGCTTTTCACCCGTGTGGTGATGTATGATGATGATGAAAAGTATCCTATGTGTTAATCCAGGGCCTCATCTACCTCCATGTCAACATTGGCTTCGCCGTTTGAGCGTGAAAGTGTAACAAAAATTCGGACATCCATACTCACAAACTTTCGCGTTTATAATAGGTAGGTAGTAGGATGAACATAGGCTATAAGATATTTAACAAAAATTAGGGATTCGTATGAAAACTTCGATAATGAGACTCAAGGTGTAGCTAAAAATACAAAAAAAAAACCCTATATCGCGAACGTTTCGGTAACTTTTGACAATAGAGCAAAGTGATGTTCTGCCTTTTTATAGAAGAACGTCATGTCAACAAAAATGTCTGCAATACTATAGTGTCTGACTATTAAAGTTATATTAAAGGTATTCTTTTAAAGTAAGTATTTATATTGACATAAATACTTTTTCATGTTTATAAATGCAATTGTATCGCCGAAAACCCTTATATCGCGTACAGTGCGGAAACTATTTACGATAGAGCAAAGTTACTATTTATTAGTTATACTACAGTCTAACAGGACATTGTACATAATGTAAAAAAAAGTCGGAAAAATTTACAAAACAGTGGCATTATGTCCAACTATTACAGTGATGTCACAATAACACAATAACACGTCAAAATATATTATGCGATAGTAACGCCGGCCGCGTCACACTTCGGCCTACAAACTATGATATATCTGTGTCACAGTTGCCCTAGATAAATGACAGTTTGTACTATTACGTGAACGACACGTCATGTTACACTAACACAGGTATTCGTGCTAGGTCTACAGGGTATGAGTGCGTAAACGTTATTTATTTACATAAAGGCAATACTGATAGTTGTGGTCGTAGCTATTATTGCCTTGCCACTTATGTTAATCAATTTCGCAAAATTATTATCAAGTTATCATATATAAGTTACGCTTTAGTTTGAACAACTTTCTTTTATACGTTAAACTGTCGGTCGCATTTGTTGTCTGGACCACGGCGATAACGCCATGACGACGGTATTCAGTCTCAAACTTTCAATTCTAGGAGAGCTGGCTTATAACCCATATCATAGTCTAAAAGCTTGCCCCGTGCCCCAGCAGGGGACCTAATTGTGATGCTATTATGGTATGCATATGCAAAATCATCTGCAAAATATAAAACATGTTAAAAGTTAAAATACTCGTACTTTACCCGCAGCAGACAGCACTATATTACGTAACGCTTACTCTAGCGCCTGTCCTAAGCGATTTTTCATGAGGTGTGCCGCGTTAATGTGTACAAACACTCTTGGCTTCTGAGGAACATCTACTTTGGTTTTTTGCGAGAAATAAATTCTACTCAGAACTGTTTTAACACAGAATTCAAACAGATAAGAATATTTTCGGTGCTCTCGCGTTTTATTTTTGTAATCAAACGAATTGTATCATTTATGTTTTTACCGTTTTTCTTGAAACAATGTATGATCAACTTTTTATATCTGTCGTAAAATTAATTTGCAAATGTTATGTCAGCTAACAGATAAGATCGAATAAAGGCGAACGCGTCAAAATACTGAATTCATAAAATTATGTTTTTATGAGTTTTAAAAGTCAGGACAAATATCATAAAGCAGTATACCTTTCGTAAATATTAAAAATGATAACGTCTGCATGTCTTTCTCGTCTGTCTATGAGTTTAATATTCAAATGTAGCTAAGCAAAAACTCGACTGGCAATATATAACTTGTAATTTATAAGATATGATAACATTATAGCCGGCCGACGACGGTGTGACCTTTGAGTTCCAAACGGTGATGCACTTTGACGAGGTTATCATTACTGTTATATTCTAATATATGAACAATTTGATAGAAAAGTGTATGACGAACATGTAGTAAGTGTAGGTTATAATATGCGAGTCTCATCAAGTCTTTTTTTGGTTTTTAGGTATAAAACAAATAATAAACGACAAGTAAAACAAAATGACATATCGTGATGAACTTTAGTAGCTATAGAACTCTTTGTTAACGAGTACCTACATCCGGAGAACTACTGCCACCATATTTTTACTGCAAATGTTCGCATTACTGTGTTCTGGTTTGAAGGGTATGGGGGGCCGGTGAAGTTACAGGCATCTTACGCAGAGGTTGTTTAAAATCGGTGATTTGATGAGTCTGGTGCATATTCTATTTCCCAATAATGATATGAAAATACAATAAAAACTGTAAAATAAATGTTGAAGCACGCATCAAACTTTTTTAACAAATAGCACACAATACAGTGGGATGCACTGTAACAATATCTGGGATAGAAAGTAGCCTGTTTCTAATACCTAATCTGCGCCTATGGATGATCTATGCCATCATGTATACTTATGCCAACTATTACAGCATAATACATATATTTACTAATTTTGATATGAAATAATAAATAAATAATAATAAATAAATAAATATATAAATATTCCACAACTATCAACGCCATCTAGTCCCAAGCTAAGCAGAGCTTGTGTTATGGGTACTAGACAACTGATAAACATACTTATACGTTTCTAAATACATAAATATCATAGATAAATTACACCCAGACACAGAACAAGTGATCGTGCTCATTACACAAACACTTGTCCTGGGTGGGAATCAAACCCACGACCTACGGCATAGCAGTCAGGGTCACTAACCACTAGACCAACAGGCCTGTCATAATATACTTAGTAACATTCAGTATAGTATAGGTAGGTTACCTATTTAATACTATATTTTTTTTAAAATTTTTGTCGTGTGTTATTATTATTATTACTATTTTATTTATAAAGTTTTGATTCAATTTTACTTAAACTAGAACGTACTTAATCAAATACTTTTAAGTTAAGGTTAACTGTGACTTGACTTTAACTTTTCTTACATATAATAAAACTATAGAGGTCAAATTTCTGTACAATGAAAAAAAATGCTAAAAACCGAGTCAAGGGTAAGGAGTGAAATCGAAAAAGATTTATAAAAATGAAATCGAGATAGATTTTTTTCAAATGTTTTGTTTCTCTGTTTGTACGGGCTAATCTCCGAAGCGACTAAGCCGATGTTAATGAAATTTCGTATGGTGGTAGCTTATTTCCCTGGTCAACATATAGAATACTTTTGATCCCGGTAAATTAAAGAGTTCCCGCAGGATAGTTAAAAAACTTCAAATAATCGTATCCCGTGAGGCCATGCGAGCGAAGCCGCAGCGGGTCAGCTAGTCTTAAATTAAAATATTGCAATTTTAAATAAGTATTTAATTACTGCTTTCTTGTGGCATTCTATTTTTGCTGTAGTCGGTGATTGAAGTAAACAAGTTATGAGTCAATATGATAAGAAAACGTATAAAGCCTTAGTTCATCAGCTGCACTTCAACTGCAGTTGGAAGTCATCCCCTGTCCAAGGCATATTACGTGAACTTATAAGTATTTACAAGTTTTAACAGAATGAAGACCGCACCCGTTTTACTGATTCTGCTGCTTTCCTGTGTTTGTGTCAGTTATTGTAAAGACCTCATCGTAGGCACTAGTTTCAACAATACATTGGTTTGGCAGCATAGGGCCAAGTACATTGCAATCTCAGCCGAGGAAAGGTTTGAAGACATATTCTACCTTGGACTACAAATTATAAAAGTAAATAATCGTTTTATGGATTATTTTTGTTTGATATGTTTTTATGCCTCCATATTAGTCTCATTTAAATTTCAGCAACGTAAGGTGTGTTTATTTTTGCTTAATAATAAAAAAAAATACTTTGCGTAGATAAGTAGCATGTATTGTTTTGATTTCATAATTCTGTGGTAGAAGCCGGTTTCATATTTTAAAATAATTATTCATTTCAGCAAATTTCACAGTTGCAAATAAAAAAGAACTATGCGAACTATAGTATCACAACTAGTCTGAGGTGCAACTATACGAATATCCACTCCAATCTCCACTTCCTTACTCCTAGCTGGGCTGTAAGTCCCATGCCTTAAGTTTGCAGCTCTTGGCAACCACGTAAATGTCACCGTAAATGACACACATGCCATCTTACATTCCATGGGGCAAATCGCTAGTCCATTAATACATGCCGTTTGTCGTCCAGTTTGGCGGTCAGCCAGTCTTCTCCTAGTCACAGTTTCGTAACATTTAGTTTTTTACAGAGATTTTCACTCTCTCCAAAACTTAGCTCAGGCTGACCGCTTCCTCGATCGCCACCCGGGGACGCTTCCCTACGCTGGTACGGCCCGCCCAGAGGCAGAGTTTAAAGTAGGGTAAAGAAAGTGACTAGATAACTACAAATTTTCTTATTTTCATTTTCAGGGTATAAATGCACTAGATCTGAACCGTTCGGATGCTATTGCGAGCCTAACTGCTGGAGGGGTCGGCTTCTCATACGCGAACATCAGGCTGAAGAGCGGGAGAGGATCCGGCCTCAACTACCAAATCGAAATCTACGTCTAAATTATCACTATTGTTATATCTATTATTATATTGTTGAGGGAACTGTTATATCTGTATATGTCTACAAAAGTGTGTTGCAGATAGTTTGAAATAATGCCAGTTTATTAACGTCAACAGAAGTCCACAGTTCTCACTTTACTATACTATGGAACTCTTTAATATATTAGTTTATTTTTATTATATTAGATTGAATACCTATACGAGCATAGTAAAATAAACACAAGTAGTAAAATACATTTATTAACTTAGTGTTCAATTATTCTTCCTGATGCAGAATAGGTTACTTTCTAATAGACTTTTTTTAACCTTACATTCAGATAGTGCTAATCTAAGGCACCGTGTACATAGTTTTTACAAAATACATATATATATAATATGTACATTGTTCGAAAGGTCAGAGTGTAATGTTTAATATGAATTTTAATTTCATGCGTGACGCATACTATATTTCCCCTTTAACCAGTAAAACTAAAATATTATGATAATTAAATATACTTGCTATACAAAGCGCCAAATTTTTATGTAGGCAATCTTAACGACTATAAATTTATATCGTGGTTTACACGCTTAACCTATTTTTTCCTGTAGTCGGTGGTTAAGGTAAACAAGTTGTGAGTCAACATCGAACGGCTAGCTGGTCATTTAACCAGTCTATCGTCATCCGCTGCCCACGGCGCATTACGTGAACTTATATTTACGAGTTTCAACACAATGAAGACCGCACCCGTTTTACTGATTGTGCTGCTTTCCTGTGTTTGTGTCAGCTATTGTAAAGACCTCATCGTAGGCACTAGTTTCAACAACAGAATGATTTGGCAAGAGAAGGCCGAGTACAATGCGATCCCGCTCAAGAAAAGAGTTAAAGAATTATTCTTCTCTGACCCTGGACAACAAATTATAAAGGTAATAACCGTAATCATAATAATTTTATATAAGCTACGCTGATGAGTAACCACGCACTTGGTCTATTTCCAAAACAGCGTAGGGGCCAAGAAGTTACTAAAAGAACGAAACTTTTTACCTACATATACCTAAATTTAGAATTAATTAAAAATTATATTTCAATTCACAAATAAAATGGAAATTATCCAGTAAATAAAGTACTAATTTGATGTTATTTATATAAAGTCATACAGCTCATCTTAAGATACAATTATTTCTAATGAATATCTGCCAAGTAATAATAACGACATTATGCTGATAAAATTAAATGACCCCTCGAATTACAAAACGTCGACAAAGTGTGCCTAGGCTTAGTAGACTCTGTTTTGATAGGACCAGTAAGCTGTGATAATAATTTCATTATATAATTAAGTACTAAACAAATATTTGCAATTATGTCTCAGCTAAAATGGAGTCTGCGAAACGCCTACATTTAAATAAACCAAAGGCAGATAGCCATAATAGAATGGTAGGTAAAGGTAATGTAAATCTGATAAAGTGAGAATAAATATAAAATCCGTGAACCTTTTGTTCGTATTCAGTGAAAGGATTACAAATAGAACCTTGAAAAGGATTTTAAATGGTTTGCTTACATTAAGGTAGCTTCCCTCTATATCTCGGCTATTCTCTCCTACACTTTATGAAGGTTATGCTAATAAGTAGTAAGAATATATTAACGTTTTGTCTATTCTATTCACTAACTTTTGTATGTCGTTATTGGGGTTGAAACAAGTTATTCAAAATGTTAAGTCAACGTTTGAGTCTTTTATCACTGATAACTTTATCATACTAAGAAGTTCGTCGTGTTGAGTCTGACTAAACAACTTCTTTCAAGTTTCTTTAGTCACTTTCTACTGTATGGTTCCTCAACTAGGTATCTATCAAACAATGGCATTTCAACTACAATTAATATAGCAATTGAATATGGTTTATCGGCGATGGATACGATAGTTGATATGGATTATATCAGATCGCTTAAAGAATGTTTGAAGCAGTAGGTTTATATGCGTGATTTTCTTTAAATAAAATCCAACTTGATGTGGTTATTTAGTAGGTACAGATATAAATACGAACACAATTTTTTTTAATGGCGTTACTAAAGAGCATCTCGTTTTCATTTCTAGATTGTTGGGTCATATTTTTTAAAGTATACATTATCTTACTAAAACGTTTCGTTTGGCAGAACACATAAAACATGATAGATAGAACAACACTGACCCGTTATCGTTTACATGAAAACTTAACTTAAACAAAGAAGATAAAATTTAAAAACACATCAATATAACTAAATGTATATTTAGGATAACTATATAAGCCTAGAGCTTATATCAATGGATTCTTACTATTGGCTACAACATTAGCTCAATAGGATAATGCAGAGGTTACTTTATATCTAAAAAAATACTTTTACGGGATTGCTAATTTACAACTGTTCCCACATGCGATAAGATGGAGCGAAGGATGTAGCTATTAATATATTTTTACCCTTTCTTTTACGCAGCATGCCTAAATAAACAAATTGATTTGTTACGCGCTATGAACACAAAAATAATTAGCGTCGATTATACCTATTCTTGTACGGGTGTGACAAAAGCGAATTCATTTAGAGGCTAGAGAGGTAAATTATTTATAAGTACAACTATAACAGCGCATGAATAAAAATAAGCTGACCTAAGTGTTAAATATAAACACCTAACTTATCAATACAATAATGAGATACGGCATTACAAGTCTCAATACAAGACTGTACTTAAATTTTAAATGCCTAGTTATCAATAATAGTATGCTTACTTAAACACGTCAATTCTATGTAATCAATGTGACACATAATTTTAATGCTTATTATTGTTTGTTTTTACATAAACAGCAAATATAAGTGCTAGGTATTGGTCGCGTCGTAGAAATTTATGGTATATTATATTTTTGTTGTTGGTTGCAAATGGTGGGACATCATTTTCTAATTTACTCTATTAACCGAATTCAAAAAAGGAGGAGGTTGTATGTGTATGTTTTGTGAATTTTTTTATGATTGTTCAACAATCTCTCCTTCATTTATGGACCGATTCTCAAAATTCTTTATTTGAAAGAGTATATACTTCCGAGGTAGTCCAATATAAATTTTTCAAATTCTCAATAACTGAAAAGTCTTCCGCCTATCTTCATGATATCCTTATTGACGGCGAATAATAATCGATCGCGTAAGTAGTAAGCCTCCATTCCATTTTTGGTTAAAAATAACTTCAATACTAGTTGAATCGTCCGCGGTTCCGCTCGCGTGCCTTCGTATGATACTTGATTTTATGTTTTTGTCTCAATATTTTTAGTATTATTCTAAAATTGTATTTGTAACTTCTTATAACATCAGAAATCTGCAAGTGAAAGCCCCGCCAAAACGTCCAGAATGCAGTCGGAGTTGGAAAAGAATAATATCATTTTCCTACAATTTGTACCAATCAATGATTCATAAAACAATATGACCTCATCAAAGCAACATTAGAACTAATTTACTAGTAGTAATGGAACATGAGTAGGTTAATATAAAACCTTATCTATTCGAAAAGTACCAGTGTATGTTAGATTTTAATTTTATTTGCTACTTTCCTCGTATTAGTGGGTTGAGGGAAAAACATGATACAGCTCAACGTCTCAAAGCAAAGAGGCTGTCACTGATTCATCAGACACGCATATGTGGAAGGAGAATGAGAACATCTACATTCAAGAACAAATTAATTATTATGTATTACATACATAAGAGCTTAGACATTTGCACGGTTAAATGTTAATAAAACTTCCTTTTAAAGGTAGTAAGTTTCTTGAAAGTTATGCTTTTCAAGCTGTTTAGATACTCAACAAGACTATTATACAATGATTGTAAATTATTAACCATCAGACAGACGTACATCTTACATGGGTCTTAGAAAGCACATAATAACACTTTATCAAAAAACAGATACTACTAAAAGACGAAAAGAAAAAGTTTGCATAATTACCCGACCACGAATCGCTTACCTTATACGCCAGACAACTTATATGTCAAGTTTTTTATATAATAAAATTAATAAGGCTATAAATATTCACGAATTCACACTTAAAAGTTAGGTAAGGTAAATTTAATTTATACAGATTGCTCTTATATATAGACTATGAAAAAACGGAAGAATTTGTAACCATTACTATTTAAACAATTTACCAGCTAAAAACAAATCACTTACATCTCCCTACTCCACACTCACACACATACACACTCTCTCACACATACCTCTATTCACTCTCACACCCACAACCCCCCCCCCCCTCACACACACACACACACACACTCATCAACACATAAAAACACACATGTAACTTGGCATAATAATGATAATAAATTAACCCGCAAAGGCGGCCTTGTGGCGAGCCGTCGGTGAGTGGCGACACCGTGGATCCTGATTCTCCCTGGGGCTAAATGAGACCCCTGACCCCTGGGTTTGCCTTAATTGGGTTGGAGACGCAAGAGCAAGTAACAAAAAGCTACAAGGGTGGAAGTGTTAAAGGGGATAACGCCGGTAGTAGCGCTCTAGTGAAACCGCAGCACACCTCTCGACACCCTTTAGATACCCACACCAACTTTGCCCCTTTTGTCACCACTCATGGTAGCCTTTATGGGGGGCCCGTTTAGTGGATGGCAAGTCACCACCTGCCCAAAAATTTTAAAATGAGACTGAAATTGGTAGGTGCCGTAGTCTCTTCCATAGCCCACTATCTTCCTTATCACTAATAAGATAATATCAATAGTCTGGCCATTTTACCCATTTTTGTAATAGTAATGTACCATATTACCCTTCATCCAACATTTTTTCTGTTTTTATACTCCTTTGTATTTTTATACCAAACAGGCCTCTAAGTGTTGGCTACAGCCCCACTTACGAGTAGGTATGCCTTTGTAAAGGACCGGATGAAATCCGTGATATTTGGTGCATAATTAATTATAATAGTAAATTTTAGTTTTAGTTATACATGTATTTAATAAACACACTAAAAATACATATAAACTTAGTTTGTTTATAGGTGTGACCTTAAGCCGAAACAAATGTGTAAAAAACGAGGTTCACAAGTTGCTCTTGCAACCTTCTTAGGTGATCACATTCGGTTCGGGCTTAGGTTACTCCTAAAATAGCTGTTAGTTTTAATTATTAGGTAATAACGAAAATAGTACGTGTATTTGAAGAATAATTGAACCATATAGGAAGTAATATACGTACAGGTTAACCTAGTTTGGGGGCCAAAAGCATATTGAAATTTTAACTTGATAAAAATAACGTACTCTGGTGTAACTAAAGTTATTGTGTTTTTACACTTTTATTATTACTGCAAGCCAATACAGCAGTTTAAGGCGGGCTGATAAAATATATATTATTCTGGCCATAACTTTACCCATTTTTGCCCACAAGACTCAAGGTCAAACTATACAAGGTTAATAATCATATTATACACTAAGAACAACACTGCACATGTCATAGTGGAAGACCTCAGCATAAATAATAACAAACACGATGATGATCACCCATTTCCTTAAGGGGTTCAATTAATTCTGATATGTTTACTGTATCTAAGGCATTAGTAGTATTTTTATTGTATAATATGTCAGATAAGGTAATAATAATTAATAGACTCAGATTTGACTGTTTTCTGGTGGAATACCTACTGATCATAACAGCCATTTTGCAGCACACATGAATATCAAATTATTTTAATATTACTTCCTTCAATATTCGCGTCAACCCGCTTAAAGCGTTTTGCTTGCCAATGATATCACTTTAAAGCTTTTGTGGAGACCAGTAAAGTGAAACATTAAACTGTTTTTATAAAGATCATGTTGATAATGTCTAAAAAGATACAACTTTCATGAATACGAATATTGAAAACATTTCGGATATATATTGTATAAGTACTTATATCGTAATAACTGTTACACTGACGCTTTAACTTTTTTATCAAAAAATAGTGGCCGTTATTTAAACATCAAAATAGGTCTAGAAAAAACCTGATAACAAAAAACTTAAGTTACCTACCACTGAAACCCCGATATTTGCACCCTGTAAATCTCTCCCGTGGATGTTGTAAACGCTGACTAAGGTATATAATGACAATAAACAACGACTGCAAAATAAATTAAGTAGTATCTTATTATTATCTTACTCGTAGTATCGTTGAAAATGTTGGCGATGGTGCATTTTGTGCATAAACATAAACATATGGTGCATAAACCTATGCAATGACATGACGCATAAACCTATGTTTTGCCAACATCTTCAGGGATTGATGTGTGCCTATTTGCTTATGAATTTAATGCATTTTGCTATATAATCCGATATCTTTAATGTAATATGTGTGTAAATTTACATATTTATGTATGTGTAAATAAATTCCAAAACAAAGTATTACCAAATATACTCGCACATTTGTTATTCTCAAACATAAATCGTTAACCGTTACAAAACTTGTATTATAAGCGCGAGTGATGGTCTGAATTTAAACCATGATATCATTGGCCGCAATGCGTTGTAACTTATCTAGATATAAGAAATTCAATGCCACTACGGACTGTGCCTCTGGCATAAACAAGTTCTCAGAGTACTAATGCTACAATTTCTTTGAAATTTAAACTTTCCCATTAAAGAGGAATCTGAGATCAGAAAATCAAGAATATTTTCGGGCGGGAATTAGACCTACGTCAGTTAACTAATTATCTATACAGATAAATAAAATTGAAGTGTCTGTTTGTAAATCCAAATTAACAGCTTTTCACGAAATGCTTATGAAAGTATATACAGTATTTACATTTTTTTTTAATTATTTGACACACATACACGGGTATTTTATCGTAAACACTTTCCAGTCGTTAATTTAGACTATCTTTATCCATTGTATTCAAAGGATGAGGATGAGGATGTGAAAGGATTAATATCCTTCTTATATATGTATACAAACCAAGGCAAAGAGTTAAAATGTACCTTTGATACGAAGTACATACTATCTATGAAGCTTGTTCCACTCATCTGTTAACTACCCTCGGTTTAGCATAAAAACGAGTTTGTACCATGTAGGATACCTACATGAATACCTACTTATATTTATTTTTATTCTATTTATTTTATATTTTTAACCTTTATTCAGTCAACAGTTTCCTTACTCCTAGCTGCTCTGTAAGTCCCATTTCTTAAGTTTGCAGCTCATAGCAACCACGTAAATGTCACCTGATCTATACCACCGTCTTACATTCTATGTGGCAAATCGCTAGTCCATTAATCCATGCCGTTTGTCGTCAATTTTAGCGATGAGCCGGTCTTCTCCTAGTCTTGGTTTCGTAACGATTAGTTTTTTTACATAAGAGCTTTTCACTCTCTCCAAAACTTAGCTCAGGCTGTACTAATGACCGTTTCATATTCGCCACCCGTGGAGGCTTCCCTACACTGGTATGCCCGGCCCAGCGCGGGGTAGAGTTTAAAGTAGGGTATATAAAATGACTAGATAACCACTAATTTTCGTATTTTCATTTTCAGGGTGTAATAGCACGAGACCTTGACCATACAGAGGCCATTGCTACCATTACTGCCGGAGGCGTCGGCTTCTCATACGCAAACATCAGGCTGAAGAGCGAGAGAGGATCCGGCCTCAACTACCAGATTGAAATCTACGTCTAAATTACTTATTACTATTGTCATATATTGTTGAGGTCACTGGTAGGTATAGAAATGGTTGTCATAGAGATTTTGTTATTCATCATCAGCCTGTAGCAGTCCACAGCTGGACATATGCCTCTCCAATTGCACGCCACTTAGGTAGGATTTTGTTATTATGCCAGTTTATTTACGTCAACAGAAGTTAGGAACCCACTCTTATATTAGGGTACAATTTAATATGTTTGTTTATTCGTTGGACTTAAAATCTACGAGCTCAGTAAAATAAATTCAGGTATCAATACTTAAAATACAATTATTTATTTTAATGAATGTTTAATTATTATTGCTGATAAACAATAAATACGAGTATAAGTATTTAATGTTTTTTTTTTTAATATTCTTAAATATTCTTTGTAATATAACATTGGATTTGCTGTAGATAATACTAGTAGGTACCTATAACTATTATCAGAGGTATTGATTTAATTTTTAGTTTCAATGGTATCCCTGAAACTTTACCATCAGGCAAACGATGTGACAAAGACCGACAGTCTTCTTCACTTACTCACTAGCTAAAAACTATCAGAAAAACTCAATTCAATATAACTATGGGGTTGTACCCAATAATGTAACTTACAAAATAATCTAAAACATAACATTAACATCTAACGATTTCAAAAGAAAGCTTAATCAGACTCAGAGGTATACTGAATGCACATACGAAATTATGACCTTCAACGAGACGATTTTTTTTAATTTTCGACATAAGTAATCAAAATGTATAAGCTTCTGAACGTCTTCATCGTCATATGAATGTAAAGACTCTATTAGTTAGAGTATACACTTGTATATGCATGAGCAAGCTATAGAGCACGCCCTAGTTAGTACGAGTAAGTATGAACCGTAAGCACAAGTATGAACAGCAGAGTCGCACAACATTAAACCCTTCCTATACCGTGATAATTAAAACATAAATGTATGAATGAATCGCACGTAAATTTACGTCAATGGTACGCAAAGGGTTAAGAGAAATATTGAGTCAGTGAGCAGTATTTTATTGCTTTTGTGATTATAATTATGAAATTTGCGGCGTCAGGGTGTAGAATGCAAAAGAAGCAAAATAAAAGAAATAGTAACTTATTTTCATCGGTAAGTAGTATCATCATGTAATAAAGCGTTATAACATAGATAAGAATGTATATACTTTTTGCTTTCGATCGACACAAACGCACCGGAACGATACGCGCGCTCTATAGCTTGCTTATGTGTAGGTAGAGGCCATCCAGCTCCTTGACAACATGGACATAAAGTGAGAAGACAAAAGGAAAAAACCTATTAAATTAGTGCAGGAAAGTGTTTCCGTTGTATTTATAAACAAGTAAAACAACTTAAGCAACGATTTTAATTCTATAGACTAGAATTTGCCTGAAGTTAGAACTATCAAAGGCTAGAATTCCTATTCTAGAATTCTTAGCCGAGTAATAGTCACCATTTTATTTACTTAAGACATGGACTTCTTGTTTGTACGGCTTGTGCGGCGTAACCACAATTTTGCCAATATTAGGTCGCGCGGATAGAGAGGACAACAAACGATGGAGAATGATCGGTAAGCAGCGAGATGGACCACTCAACAGTTTTGCATCAGAGGACTTCATCTGAAACAACATTTATAGGACAATACAGGACGGCACAATACAAATAAATACTATAAATTATTGAATAAAATAAATATGTTAGTTACAAACAATTATAATAAACTACAATTTAATTTTATTATGATGAACATACTTAGAATACAAAGGTGTTGGGAAAAGACGAGTGTTTTAGAAGAGAACTCAGATCAGAGGTAAGAGATATGCATGATGGTAACTTGCCGTTCAAAGAATACCGTAATCTCGATCAACTAAAGAAAATGGACCACCATCAGTATGTTCATATGACCTGATACCCAAAATAGTTAATGGCGGATGAGTATACACCGTTTGTATCAACGCCGGACGCCGATTCCTTGTCTACAATAGATTTTTATTGGGATCTCGGTTCTCATACAACATACGTCGCTTTGTAGCGACTGAGCCGATTGACCAAACTAACATGGGAGACGGAGATCTCCTATCCGGAAGCTGAGGATCAGGCGGAGCCGGCGAGACCGTCTCGTCAGTTATCCGCCGTTATCCACTCCTTGGCTTATAAAGAACACTTACAAACACCAATATTCACATAAGGAATCACTCAGGTATGACAATTAGACTGTAATGGCGCGATTTTTACTAAAAACAACAATCAATCTCCAACACGTGTGTCACCCTTCTTATCGAATTTGCAAACCATGATAAAAATTGTTCTACATTGTGTTTACATTCATTACCTACTTAAGCAAAGAGAACACGTAAAAAGTCAAAAGTTAAGTTGTATAAAAATTACATTCGCACACAAGTCTGAATTGTGAAGGATCTATTAAGCTGTAAAAATTAAAATCCCATAATAACCGAATACAAGTGTAAACATATTCTCGTACATCCCATTTTGATAGGGTAATGTCATAGCATTTACTTTAGTAAGTAACGTTCATTGCTTGACTAAAGAATAAGATATTATGTTGAAGTATTCTATCGTCGAGTAATTACTTCATTGAGAAATTACTTAGCAACAAGTAATTACTTGTTTATAAATATGAGTGTTACACTCGTGTTAGTGTGATGTAGTAATTTACCTACTTACATTAGTTAGCCAAAAAACACAAATACACACATCAAAAAATACGCACAATATTATGATGACAGGTAGGTACGTACTTTAAAAGTATCATGGTACCGACTTCAACAAGTTATTTTACAGTTTTTGGTGTTGAAGTCGGTTCCATGTGTTAGTAAAAAAAAGTATAGTAACCCTAGCGTTTCATTTTTTTTAATTAATATTACACAAATACGCTCAAATGCCTGTATGCAGTTGAAATGGTGAATGGAAATATCTTTTGACCAGGATTTTAAGGCCAAGCTATCTCATGCCCTTAAAATTAAATAACAGATTAGCAACCCATCAGCGATGTCCAGTCAATAGATAGTTCAAATGTTTTAGCCTACTAAATTTTGGCCACAGTCTTGGTATGCTATCAACGCTACCTCGTCACTCATCCAAATAAGCTCCTTCATTTTTGTCACCCATGGCATCGACTAGTCGCTATTTATCTAATATTCTTCATGCTCTCTAATTAAGTACCCTTCCTCAAGAGGTCCTGATACTATTCAAGTAATAAGGAAAACGTTTGATTAATTACTAGTATTGCGGTTCTCATAATATTCCATTTCTTAGTTTTGTCACAAACACAATGGGCAGTTAAGGAAAATGGGAGGAAATCGTTTGAAACACGCTCCATGATCTCATTCAGAATGACCAAGAGACCTTAAAACAACAGGAAATGTTCATTAACATGTCAGACGGCCGTTGAAGACTATACAAATATGGGCATGAGTATTCATTGTCATGTTCAATTTGTTCCAATTGAGAAGAGAGTGTAATACTAAAGTAAGTATTCGTACTTAAATAGGAATACCTTTGCAAAGTGGCTGGATAATAACCAATGCACTTGCAAAAGGGCAGACATGCTCCTTCAAATGCATTTTTTAGTTATTGCCAGTATTTACAGATATTTCACGCCCCTAATGGTAAAAAATAGTACTAGAAGTCTAGAAACTATTATTTGAGTCGGGTATCGCTGAGGATTCGAGGTATACTGCCTCAGCAACAAGTTTTTTTTGCAAATTACGAATTTATATGTTTCTTATAAATGACGAGAAGAGTGGGCAAGACGTCCGTCTGATGGTAATCGTCACGCCTGCCCATTGAGATTTCAAAGCTTTACGTAGAAGTTATTACGGGATTTGTACGAGACGACCAAGACGGGTCATTGCATAAGTGACCTACCACGCAGTAGGTTTCCTCGACTCGTATGATATGTAACCCGACGGTGGCGGCGATATTCTTTATTTAAGCGTGCTCTAACCCCGCATATTAAGTAAATATAATATAATAATACAGATTAGACATGTATGCCTACTAATAATAATATGATGTTCATACATATCTAGGGGAAATACCTAACTATTGCATGATTTCATTCTACTGTATCCATAATACTGTATTATGCGGCATGCCAAATACCGAAGCAAATTCTGCGGTCGGATTACTAAGATCATAAGCTCGAGATTATACACTGAACTAATATTGATGGAGTATAATATTGTATCCAATGTGTCCTTCCAAATACCTATACTATATTATATTAATATGTACATCGAATATTACTCAGCTATATATCAGATGACTAAAAGAAGCTATTTATAAAGTCAGTAGTAAATATGAATAAACCGGTATTTCTAAATTTAGGTAAGACAATAATTTTATGTTTAACGACTTCAAAAAAAGAGGACTCAATCATGTCCGTGTGTATGTATTTTTTTGTGTATATGTTAGCCGACTTCTCCCCCATTTGTTGACCGATTCTAAAAATTATTTAATGGTTTGGTAGAGTATAATTCCTAGGTGGTCCTATTTAAATTTCATCAAATTCTGTCAAGCAGTTTTTGAGTTACACTCCAAAAACTAAAAAGTGTCACGCCTATCTTGATGATATCATCATTGACAATATATTCCGTAAGTAGAGGGTAACTAAAAACGGTGAAAATACTTTTTGTTGTTGATATCGGTGGATAATCTTTTTGGGAAAAACAATTATTTGTCATATACCTAGTTATCGTGATTCGCTAAATTTAGAGGTCATGACCCCAAATAATGCTAATGTCAGTACGCATACTTAGTTATACATGAATATAAACGAGTCTTGCAAAACAATAAAGCTAGATCACGACGATATTTTATGAGCGTATGAGTATCAAATAAGGTATCGTTCATTCGTTAGTATTTCATTCGAGAAACTCAAATAATTAAAAAAATAGAAATAATGGCACTTTGGCATCAATTCTTCTCTCACATTTTTAGTGTTGAAAAAAGGGGTAGGTTCTATTTTCGACTGTATACGTGTTTTTGTGAATGTTCATCAAGTTCACTCCCATTTGTGGACCGATTCTCAAAAAACTATATTTGAAAGTGTATACTTCCAATGTGGTCACATTTTTCACGTCAGCGAAACTGGAATCAGTACTCCAAGCATTAAATCGAAAAAAACTCCTGTACCTCAAACAGCAAAGTAACATCATTTAACGATACATTAATTTCATAAACAAAAGAAGTGACATATTCATACATCTAGATAATGAATGAGGGTGCGTAAGGCTAATTATCTGTAGGCCGGTCCCGTCATGGATATATTCTCTAATAAATAAAGCGAGGATCCTTTGTATAAGGCGGGCAGTTTTCGGGATTTTGGAAAGAGGCGATAATGGGATACCTGCCATCATATGCCTTAAATTTATGCCTTATTACCTGTTGAATGTGCTACACATGCGGATCCTAAACGCAGGTCCCCGAAACAGTGTTGCTAGCATCGTGCCGGGACATTAATATTGCCGCGTTATGAGCCAAGCGTTTGAGAAATACAAGGGTTCGTTGGTTGGTACAGATTTTGATCCGGTAATTGTATTTTTTTTTATAAAGTTTCATTCAGTTCATGAAAGTGACTCCCTCTCGCCTGATAGAAAGCGAAGATGGAATCAAGAAGCAATGACCATTAGTGAAGCCGTAAGCTGCACTAATCACCACCCCTATGATGACCTGAGAGATGCTTTTTCACGCCCTGCTTGAAAGACCCAGGGTCATAGCTGCAAGGAAATAAGTACGCCGGCAGAGCATTCCACAATTTACTTACACGACAGAGGTAGGAACTGCCAAACTTTTTGGTTCGTGGTAAGAAATTTTGAACAGTATATGAATGCAATGCTAGGCCGGAACGAGTAGTTCGGGATCGGAATGGTGAGGAAAGAATAAGATTGAAAAGCTCTTCAGAACATTCGAGATGAAACAACCGGTAAATAAAGCTTAGAGAAGCTATAGTTCTACGCATTTGTAGGGGTTCTACTAGGTGTTGAGTGACTTCAGTGTCTGCCATACTACGGTGTGACGTTGCAGTCTGTCGAGAACATCCATAAGGTACTTAGCGAATCCATCCCAGAGGTAGCACCAATATTCCATACATGAGCGCACCTGAGTTTTATAATTATATATATAGGGTCAGCCAGAGGAATTTTATATTGACTTTTTAATACCTTGATCACCGTTTCTTCCGTGAAATGGGGCCGTGGAGTACATTGTAATTTATAGAAGTGCGACTTGACTGATTTGAAGGTACAACAAGTTAATTACACAAGTGTGCGTAGAGCAGTAGGATTAGAAGAAATAAGTCTCCCTCGTGGTCCTACAAGTGTGACAAAATTTTCATATGTAGATTAGATTGACAATGGTACTGATTCGCTTGTGCGTATACTAAACTAAAATTCTCTAAACGTAGTTCTTATTATTTCAAACCTAAGGTCCATATTTGTGTAACACTTAGAATGATAATTCTAAACATATGATTATTCTATTCAAATGTGGGTAGTTTTATATGAGTTTGGTTTAGTTTAGAGAGCAGGACCTTACATGACGATTATATTTGCACTAAACATACCCACAATTAAACAGAAACGGCAAATTTAAGAATTGTCACTTGCAAGCATTATACGAATTTGGACTTAAATATGAACATAATAAGAACTACCATGATTTACTAAAAAATAGAATTTAGTTCGCTAGTTTAGTTTGGTGTTCTAAACAAGCGAATTACTACCATTATCAAATATATGACGTCTTTACATTCCAGATTCATGTTTTCAGAAGTTAAAAATAAGTAGATATTTCGTTTAATATGTCTGGAGAAGCCTATTTTGAATACCTTTAGTAAATACTCTTATACATCTCCCACACTAGGGTTGCCTGTGTCGCGGGATGCAATACTTTAACACATCACAAACATCCATGACAAAGATTTATGCTCATCACACAAACTAGCTCGCTTCGAAGTTAGGGTCACAACCAGTTGGACACAAGTGGTTGTCAACTATCTGTCTCCCATCGAAACATCCTGCTGGATTGCACAGCCCCAAACGTCTAGGGGGTGTCCTTGATGAGCAATACCAATTGTAGGATACCAGATCAAAATAGTCTGCAAACTACTACGCGCAGTGGAAGGATAATAGTAAATTGGTCTGCAGACGGCTGGCTATCAAATCCTACAATGTACTCGGTACAAGGAGCTTAAACAAGTGGAATGCCTAACAAGTTCTTCTCTGCAATAGCTTCCTGCAATGTACAACTACCTAACCTACATGGATAGGATAAATCAAATTTACTTACAGCAATCCCGCTGCGTCGAGCGTAACATCCGTTAGTCGGTTCTGTAGGGTAAGGGAGAGAGATAGGCGGTGGAAAAACCAACCAAACGTATCATCCAGGTCCGCCACGTGAGTATTCTAGGATTCGATCGGCTGCAGGCCACGAGTGTTCCAACCCGAGATAGAGTAGATACAAAACGGTGTCCAAGTAATTTACCAATCTTACACTTAACACACAACAGTTTAATTACATTTTAATTGTTACATTTTTCAAAACCAAATCTAGCTAGCCATTTTTTAACACAGATCAGAGCGCATCTCTGCTCATAGCGAGCTTTACAAAGTCAATACAAAATCAAGTGACTTTACAAGCGGCGCCCTCTAGTTTTAGACTTCGTTACCAAACACCAATAAATAAGGTGATGATAAAAAAATACAGTCTATACAGTTAATGGTGATAAAAGATAGATAATTATATACAAGAGATATAAAGCTAATGTCACATCAAAAAGAAGAAGAAAAACTAAATTCATAAGTAAATAACTTTTCGTTTATAAAGTCCTTATAATATCAGACGATTTCAAAATAAATTTACATCTTGTAGTATGAATGTTTCGTAGAATTTTGATAAAGATGACTGATTCCAAGAAAACACGCTAATGCGCAATGTACGCGTTTTAAAAGGGTGATGTATAGTATAGGTCACCTTCTCGATGCCTACCAACAGCGCACGCGTCTGACAAACAAGGGATATCTTATATTGAAAATTGATATTATTCGAAGACATGACGAATTGCTACCTTTTAATTTAATATACTTATTTAATATACCTACAATTTATTAATATAAGTGTAATACTGAATTTGAAATTGCTGCGGGGTTTCGGCTTAGAATAGCACCCCCCAAACCCTACCCGTGTGTGCCAAAGGTGCAGCACCTTCCCAATAAAACACCCCCAAACTGCACTCGCCAACCCGTCTGCCAAGCGTGGTAAGTATTGGCAAATCCTCCAAATGAATTACACAAAAATAATTCCTGGCTTCTGTGGCGGCCACGGTAACGGTGGGGCAAGGGATGCTAAGAATCCCTGGCAGACGCCCGGCTACTGCCCCCAACAACGACGACTGGCCCTGGTAACACACAACGTACGCACGATGAGGACAGGCGAGAATATTAATGAGCTGGAAGAAGAAATGAGTAGGTTAAACTGTGACATTGTGGGGCTATCTGAAGTCTGTAGAGCGCGTGAGGACACGATAACCCTGAAATCAGGTAACCTACTCTACCACCGGGAGGGCGACCAACAGTCCCAAAGTGGTGTCGGGATTCTGGTCCATAAGTCCCTCAATAACAACATAGTGACAATCAAGAGCGTTTCTAGCAGAGTCATATACCTAATACTCAGAATATCTAGAAGATATTCGCTAAAGGCCATTCAGGTATACGCACCGACAAAGTCGCACCCTGATGATGAGGTGGAGGATATGTATGAGGACATTAGTCGGGCCATACATACCTCTGAAACGCACTTCCTTTTTGTAATGGGAGACTTCAACGCGAAGTTGGGTAAAAGAAGCAATGATGAATTGAAGGTGGGGCAATTTGGTTATGGGCAACGGAACCGTAGGGGACAGAGGTTGGCCGACTTCCTGGAGAAAGAGAGACTCTTTATGATGAACTCTTTCTTTCAGAAGCCACCTAACAGGAAATGGACATGGCTGACTCCCAAAGGTTTCACGAGAAATGAGATTGACTTCATTATGACCACCAAGAGACAAATATTCACTGATGTCTCCGTGATCAACAGGGTTAAAACCAGTAGTGATCACCGAATGGTAAGAGGCACGATGCGAATTTGAGCTGTCCAATCGCTTCGATTGCCTCGAAAACATTGCTACAGTGGACGAGATAAACAACAGGTTAATAGAAACTGTCCATACAGTGGGTTCAGTTTTTTTAGCCCCACCGTACAGATAGGCCACAGAAACTCTCCAACGATACCCTCAACCTTATGGCTGAACGACATTATACCGAAGATATCCCGGACATCAGCCCATAAAATTACAGACCCATCACGCTTTTGAGCCATGTTTATAAGCTGTTTTCGAAGGACATAACGAACCGTCTCTTCGCAGGTTTCCAGCGGTGCCGTATTGACTATCGGTATATTGAAGTGCTGAAGTGTTTGTACAAAAACGCCAACATGTCCGTCCGAATACAGGAGCAAAATTTGAAGGTAATTCCATTGCAAAGAGTCGTGAGACAGGGAGACGTCATATCTCCGAAACTGTTCACCCCTGCCTTGGAAGATGCCTTCAAGCTCTTGGAATGGCAAGGACTATCAATATTAACGGCGAGTACCTCACTCACCTTCGATTTGCCGACGATATTGTAGTCATAGCAGAACCCATGGAAGACCTAAGTACAATCCTCAAAGGCCTCCATCGAGTTTCCTAACGGGTAGGCCTTAAGGTAAACATGGACAAGACGAAAATTATCTCAAATGCCCATATTGTGCCTACTCCAATATCAGTTGGGAACTCAGTTCTCGAAGTTGTTGACGAATACATCTACCTGGGACAGACAGTCAAACTAGGCAGATCCAACTTCGCGAAAGAGGTCAATCGCCGAATCCAACTCTGCTGGACAGCGTTACGGAAACTTCGCGAAGTCTTACTTACTAACTACTTAGAAATACTTCAGTGCCTCAAGACAAGAGTGTTCGACCAATGTGTGTTACCAGTGATGACTTATGGCACTGAAACGTGGTCTCTTACTATGGACCTCATAAGTAAGCTCAAAGTCGCACGACGAGCAATGGAGAGGGCTATGCTCGGGGTTTTTCTACGTGATCGAATCAGAAATGAGGAGATCCGTAAAAGAACGAAAGTCATCGACATAGCCCAGAAGGTTAGCCAGTTAAAGTGGCAGACAGGCATTTTGGGCAGGGCACATAGCACGCAGAACAGATGGCCCATGAGGCCAGAAGGTTCTGGAATGGAAACCACGGACCGGCAAGGGCAGCGTAGGTCGTCCACCGATATGGTAGACAGACGACCTGATAAAGGTCGCAGGATGACGTTGGGTGCAGGCCGCTTCCAAACGGTCCTTTTGGAAAATTATGGGGGAGGCATATGTTCAGCAGTGGACGTCCTACGGCTGGGATGATGATGATGATTATGATATTACTGAAATAATATAAGTATTTAATTAATATAATTACTAAATTGAAGGAACAAAAGAATATTGAATATGTATTTTATACTTAAGTACGTATACAATACTTATTCAGTATTCTTTAAGCCGAACACAGCACAGCGCTTTTGAATTTTGAAAACATTAGGTTTATAACATAGAATTAAAACAAAATATTATAACATATAAGAATATTGAATAAAATTGAGCATTAGGTATAAGCACTATTTAAAGTTATAACAAATTTAATTTAAATTAACCTTCCTGTGATCTGTTACGTACGAAGAAGTTAGGTATCTAAGACAACTTTTAAGGAAAATCATATACTATTCTATAACATACTCATTTTCTTTTCTTAATAGTCTAAATAGGTTTACGTACGTTAGTGAATTTATCCTAAGGTTCTGTGGGTCTAGCACGAATACTTGCGTATGTTTAACGTAACGTGTCGTTCACGTGAGACAATAATAACTGTCATGTATCTAGGGCAGCTGTGACACAGGCTAATAATAGTTTGTACACTGAAGCGTGTACTTGTCGCTTACGATACGAATACTTTTTCGCAAATTGTTTGTGCTACGACCTCTGATAGCCTACTTGTATAACATTATTATAACGATGTGATGGTTTCTTTTAAATAGGTGTTTACAAACAGTACAATTCTTTTGTAATTATTCCAAGTTTGAAATAGAATTCAAGTTTGCAAGAGAATAATCACACCAATTTGTCTTTAGCAGCATGACATACATATATTCTCATCTATAGTTTGCCAACGTTTCTCTACAGTTGCATTTGACGCTTTGCAATATGAGTTGAGCTCGCGTGTAATTTCCGCCAACTGGAAATTACAAATCTTAATGAAGCCGGCAGACGACGTATATGTTTACATTTACTTTAAGTAATATATTTACTAAACAACGTTGCAGTTCTTTGCATGTTACAGCAAGCTGTAGTAGTTTAGCCCATGAAGCATACATTTTGGATTAGGTACATATCTTTTAGATGATAAACCCACTAGCGCTACCCGGTTAACTTTACTAAGAAGTTGTAGTATCTTTACTAGATTTAGATATGACACTATCACACATAATTATAAGGGCGAAAGTTTATGTGTGTATTTGTAACTTCTTTACGCTCAAACGACTGCAACGTAAAGAAAATTTTGATGAAATTTTGTATGGAACACAAAGAGTACTTTTCATCATCATCATCATTATCCATTACCACGTGGGTGTAACGGCGGAGTGCAGCTAATCACACTAATATTATAAAGGCGAAAGTTTGTGAGTGTATTTATATGTTTTTTACTACTTGACGCTCAAACGGTTAGGCTAATTTTGATGAAATTTGGTATGTTAAAATGAGGCGCTGGACATAGGACACTTTTCATCATCATCATCATTCATTACCATGCTGGTGAAACCGCTAGGCGCAATTTTTCCATAATTGTATCTAAGTAGGAAAATACTACAGTTCGCAGAAATATAATTACACATATTTTGTACGTTTCAAGTTCTCAACTTTGCTACTTACAAAGTCACAGTCAAAGTAATATAATTTATTCAATTTATGATTTTCTGAGCGCCACGAACAGGTACGCTTGATTTTAGTCTAAACGTGAAATTAATTAAGTACAGCATGTCTTTTACGGATTCTAAGCCGCGTTCCACAATAAATAGTATTACTATCACTCACTATCTTTTAAATAAAAATGAACTCCTATGTCTCCTTGTCACGCTATAACTTGAGAACGGATCGAACAATCTCGCTAATTCTCTTTTTGTTGTGTTAATTATGGCCAGGAGAAGGTCAACTACTTTATTGTAGCTCGATGCTGATCTATTGAAAAAGGATTTTTTGCTATAGTTTGTGGTGGCAATATGCGGAACGTGAAGTGAGAGAAAATATGCTCTGATAGATCTACTATCTGGGTCTAAACCTTTCTTGGAAAGGAGATATGGGGAGTCAGTAAGAGATTGAGCTATTTTGACTACAGTACAGACATCATCAGATATCTTTCTCCTTTCATGGAGTGGTAGCATAAATTTTAAAGTTGCCTTCTACATCTTGCTTCATAATTTATATCGTAGCTTTTGCACTTGTACTGAAGGAAACGCATTAGCTTACGTTGTACGCATTCGATTATATATTATTATTATATCATATCTCTATAAATGTCATATTGCGGGTTCCAAATTTGTAAACCATATTCTAATATGCTACGTACAATGAACCAACAATAAACCATATTCTAGTATGTACGAACAATAAAGAATTTTAACAATTTTGATATGAGAGAATTGAGAACAGGATCTTTTTATAAATCCCAATGCTTCGGTGTCTTTTTTTTACTATTTAATCAACATGCTTCTCGTATGAAAGCTTAGAGTCATGGATTATCCCAAAATCTCGTATTATGAATGGATATCGTTCACGTTAATGTTGTTGAGAGGTCCTTATAAGATTTGAATCAAATAACACGTAGGTACCATAAAATATTGCTTATGAAATTAACACGTGCACCAACATAAAGTAGTAGTAGAAGTGTAGTTAGATCCTGAAATACCTAATAAAATGCATTTAACTCGAGAAAAATTTACCTAGAGGTATAGCTGTTTTCATTTCCATAGAGCAACGAAATAGAGCAAATAAACGTATTAATATATATATAACTATGACCCTTTCTTAGAGTAGCATAATTTTTCACCTTGATTATGATAAAAATAAATTTCCTTGGCATTTAGAAAATATTTTTATCAAAGGCGCCAAATACTCCGCAGCACGGCACTTGCGTCCCGCACGAAGGACGCTTGAGCTACAATTTATAGGGCAATTCATCAGACTGTAAGAGCTTCTAAAGCCATATTCCTGCTGAATAGGGCCTGACATATTATTATAAGAATGTATCGACGAACCGCTGCTGACCTCAACTGCACACACCTCACCGCATGCTCCTTCCACGCAAACTTTATTATAATAAAGTGGTTACCTATAGGTAAGCTTGTAAACTAGAACAATATTCGGAAAGTATTCCTTACTTGGACACAATTTCAATTGTACTGAATATATTAATACTGTGGTACTGAATAAATAATGATATCTTTAAGACGAAGCAAATCAGCAGTACCCACTTTAGAACGTCTGTAACTAATACAATTTTATCTACTCTGATACTATAATACAAAGATTATAAAACTGAAAACAAAATTCTTATGACAAACATTACGTACAGGCCAAAAAATAATAAAAAAAAAGTTTAATTACGATACAGGTCTTGTATGGACACCTGTAACATAATAATATAACTTTTTAATCATAACGATACACCTATACAACCTCCAGCTGGACCAAGGAGGTTGAACCTCTACTTTAAAAAATAAAGGTTTCAATGAACGAGTCCGCGACGACGCAACACGCATGCGCAATCGATGTTTGCGCCTTGGCGCCAACATTTTACATTTAAAAAATCTTTTCAATATTTAAACAAAGTTTGGTTTTGTTTGTAAAATACATAGGTTTTTGTGTAAAAACATGTCTGAAAGCGGGGATAGTGGTGATTGTACACCACCAGACATTCTGGAAGCTGCGTCAAACATGACCATGAACCTGTTGCCGGCGAAATCTAGGAGCAACTATAATAAATGTTACCACGAATTCACGGAATGGAAAATGAATAAAAAGGCTACATCATTTTCTGAAAATGTGTTGTTAGCGTACTTTCAAGAGTTATCTGAAAAATATAAAGTATCAAGTATGTGGGTTAAATACTCCATGATTAAAAGTACACTCAATATTTACAACGAAGTTGACATAACTAAATATAGCAAGCTGATTGCATTTTTGAAACGAAACTCACAAGGATATAAAGGGAAAAAATCCAAGACTTTTACAGAAGAGCAGATAAATAAGTTCTTAAATGAAGCGCCAGACACATTATTTCTCTTCACAAAGTTATTTTAGTTGTTTATCAGTTAACCATGTAAATTTTTTTTGTTAATATTGAGTTGTTACAGATTGCACTAATTTTTGGTAAAATGGGTGCTTGCCGACGGCAAGAGTTATACAACATACAATTCAAAGATGTTGAAGTCTTCGAAACTACACTATTGATCAAAATAAGTAAAACTAAAACCAAGACGGACCGCTCTTTTACCATTACTGGGAAATATTATGAACAATGCAAAAAATACATAGAGGTACGACCAACTGAGTGCAGCGATCCCAGTTTTTTTCTAAACTATATTGACGGAAAATGCACGACGCAGAGAGTTGGCATTAACAAATTTGAAGCTTTAGGCAAAGTTATTGCCAGCTATCTTCAACTTACCGACCCCGAATTGTACACAGGACACTGCTTTCGCCGAACATCTGCGACCTTGCTAGTTGACGCTGGTGGAGATATAACGGCACTAAAGCGACACGGTGGTTGGAAGTCAACGACAGTTGCAGAAGGCTATATAGATGATTCAATGACTAACAAGATCGCTATATCCAATTCAATACTTAACAGTATTGAAAATAACAGAAATGAGGTCAACATTAACATACCCTCTCCGAGTACCTCCAATAACGCTTCCTGTCCGGTTCAAATTCATTTTCATAATTGTAATATTCAGAACAGCAATAATTATTACAAGTAAAAATAAATTTGTTGTTATATTCAGCGTTTTATTTGCAATATTGTTTTACGTATTATAGTATGAGAGTAGATAAAGTAGTGTATGACACTGTACATAACTTGGTCTTATAACACTCGTGTGATACTATAAAAAAACTCGCCTACGGCTCGTTTTTTAAAACACACTCATGTTATAAGAACCCTAATTATGCAACAGTACCATAATCTACTAATATGTACACCGACTTGTAAAAGTTATGGTGCTAATTTTAAAATTATAGATATGAGATTATAATATGTACTCACTATTAAACCTTAATTTATTTTAGCACATGTTTTCGCCCGCTCAGACCACGACTGTTTTACATGAACTCAATATTTTCCTGATATACATGTATGCTGTATTGTAAGACTTAAACTGTTTCTATAATTTATCGTCAATCAGTAATCTGTTACTGAACTGAGTATTTATCTGAGGATGAGGATTTATCGATACCCTTCTAATACTATCATACAGATGGTTTTACTGAATCACTTAGTATACTAATCTTGAAAATTTGCTCTGCATCAATATAGAAACAGATCAAGTTATATCGTAATGCAATGACGATATATGGTATTCTTCCAGGGTATAAGTTGTCAACCAGAGAACAATCGTGTCTGGATCATTTTATGCTCAAATTTCATAAAAAGAACTTATCATTATTAATCCTAATTCAATAATGCTAAACATAATCAGAAGTGTGTAAGACACAGAGATAGTGTGAGGTTGGTCGGTAAGGAGAAGATATATCAAGATTTAAACCATTAAATATAAATTGAAGAGGACGAATAAATAACCGCATCCACAACATGTACATTACATAGAGTTTAAAAATATAACAAAACTGTATGTGTACCTAACGCAAACATTTATATGTATTTACAAAATTGCAACTTCAGGAAGTTGCTGTGTCACAGTTTAGTTTCGCTTGTAGTAAAACACTGAATATTTGATATCCTCGAATCGGTACAGCTTGATCTCTTTATAATGGCTCTTCTGAATATATCAAATCTTTTGCTCGTTTGGAGACTTGCCTTCTTGGTTTCGCAGCTCGTCGCTAAATTTGTAAACTATATTTATACTTACTTATTCTTTAAGAACGGTTTTAAGACTCGTTATTATTTAGCAGAAATAACACCGAGTAGTTTGGAACTTTGCGTAAAGCGACGAGCGCGGGCTACATACATCACGCTCATTAATTACTATAGACTTATCTAAATTGAATGTATACCGGTACCGTCACTACTTTTTTTGTAGATGGTGTTGGGGATACTTGCAAAAGAACAGCAGATAGTGTCGTGACCTTGGGACATCGGGAGGTTCAAACTTGACACAGTTTTGCGCTGCTAGTCTGGACCGATGCCCAAATATTAATTTATATAATAATTGTTTACGATAACAGAAATTTGCTAACATTCAACGGTACTTTAAAAGTTCATCAGTGCAAAGGAATGCATATTTTCCAAAAAAGTTATGATGAAGTCTCGCAGCTGTTTTGCAGTGACGAGTGTGAACACACTCGGTTGGGTGTCTTAAAATATACAACACCGTCAGCAAACGTTGATACCTTTGACCAGTCAGATTCTGAAAGGAATGATGTCGGAAGCCACAGGATACTCAATCCTCCGGACATGGATGATATTTGGAGCTGTACTATTGACGTGACACTTAATATAGATATAGATGATCCTGATGGTTTGCTTAGCGATCCTGTTTTAAATATAGACCCTAAAGATATGTTCCCGGAAAATGAAAGAAGGCTGAAAAAGAAAAGACAAGCAAATGACAAACTTCAGTTACACAAAAGAGAAGAGAAAATAAAACCAATACTGCAAAGTATTTATATCTACACTTGACATTATAAAGAGGAAAAGTTAGTTTGTTTGTATTGAATGGGCTCCAAAACTACATTAGAAATTCCAAAAAAAGATTCCAAAAAGATAAAACGGATTAGAAAAATTCTTTCGCCATTAGAATCCTACATTTTCCCTGATGAACATAGGCTATATAATATTTTCAGAAAGTTAGGGATCCGTATGAAAACTTCAATAATGTAACCCAAAGTGTGGGAAAAATATAAAAAAAGTCTTATATCGCGTACGCTGCGGAAACTATTGACCATATAGTATTTATCTATGCTAATTAAATTTGTTCCAACTGCAATCGAAATGTAGCTGCTTTACACACATTCTTATTCTACTATTGAAAAACAGTGCAGCTGCAGTTACGTTTCTATTGATGCCAGCGATCGAAGAACATTTTATATTATGGTAACTCTATAGATCATGCACACGACGCAAACTCATATTTATGTTTAATATTTAACTATTGGATGGTAGCGTTTACGATACGTTTACGTGACGTTAAGTTCCAATTTTTCTACAGAAATAGTAGAATGGATATTTGGGTAATTATCGAACGGCAACTGGAGTCAAACTGCAGTTGCAGCGGGGAGGATTGTTGAAAATTGTGAATTAGTAGAATTGCCCCCAGTTTTATAGAAGACGTCAATATTTACAAAGAAGTTCACATTCCCATATGTCTAACTATTACAGTTATGTCACAATAAATACTTTTCACATTACAAATTATTACAAATCATTTTGAAATATTAACGAAATATTGACGAAACCAGGCCACATTATTCGTACCTCAGTATTAATCCTTATCAACTTTAATAATAAAGAGGAAAGATATACGATTGTTTGTTTCCTTGAAATGGCTACACGTAAATCTACTCAACTGATTCAAACAATTCTTTCACGAGTATATAGCTAGGTACATTATGCTTGACTAACATAACTACGCTATATTTGATTCATCCTCATCATCATCCATCACCACGTGGGTGAAACCGCGGAGCGCAGCTAGTAGGTATATAAAAATGAACCCCTATTTTTCTTGGTCACGCTGTAACTTGAGAACGGCTTAACCGATTTCATTAATATTTTTTTAATTATTTGTTATACTTCGTAGCGACTAACTTGCCTAAGGAGCCTTGTGGCGCCCTCGTGATTGCTCCCGAGTGTTACGACCTGCGCCCGCGTCAAAAGTTTGCGCCGAGTTGGGAATAAATGGCTCTTGTGCCATACCTATAGCGAGTTAAGAGACGTTATTTTTGTCAGAGATAGTTGAATAACCAAGGAATCTGATACATAAACATTCATATTTTCCATAAAAATCAATTTGGGTTTACAAGGAATCGCTCTACTATAGACGCAGGTATAGAACTAATAAAAGATGTGTTTGATGCCTGGGAGAACTCTCAAGATGCCTTAGGTGTTTTTTGTGACTTATCTAAGGCATTTGACTGCGTCCGACATGATATACTTGTCAGGAAATTACAACACTACGGTATTAGGGACATGGCTCTCAACCTTTTGACTTCATATTTAAATGGTAGAATTCAAAGGGTTGACATAAATGGTAAAAAATCGCCCGGCTCTATAATCTCAATGGGCGTTCCACAAGGTTCAATACTAGGGCCGTTCTTGTTTTTAATCTATATTAATGACTTACCTTATTATGTAGAGAAGAATAACGAGATTGTATTGTTTGCAGATGACACTTCACTGTTATTTAAAATTAAAAGGCAGTTACTAAACTATGACGATGTTAACAATGCATTAGCTAAAGTTGTGAATTGGTTCAATACAAATAATCTTCTCCTCAATGAGAAGAAAACTAATTGTATAAAATTCTCGACACCAAATGTGAGACAAGTAGAATCCAATATACAATTGAATGGAACAGGGTTGGACCTTGTGGAGTCAACAGTCTTTTTAGGAATTACTATAGACGCTAAATTGCAATGGGGTCCCCACATTAAAAAATTGTCTAGTAGGCTCAGTTCAGCAGCTTATGCTGTTAAAAAAATTAGACTATTAACTGATGTAGACACAGCTAGAATAGTTTATTTTAGTTATTTCCATAGCGTTATGACTTATGGCATACTGCTCTGGGGATGTTCTACAGATATTAATTCTATTTTTATACTGCAAAAAAGGGCTATACGAGCAATCTACAGTTTGGCTCCCAGAGTTTCCCTTAGACAGAAATTTAAAGACATAAACATTCTAACTGTTGTCTCTCAGTTTATCTATGAAAATCTAATGTATGTAAAGAAAAACATTAGCAGTTTTGATAAAAGGAGTGATGCTCATTCCATCAACACGCGAAATAAGCACAAGCTATCCGTACATGTAACGCGTCTCCACAGAATAAGTCATTCTTTTATGGGACAATGTATACGATTTTATAATAAAGTTCCCAATGTTATCCGAGATTTGCCTATTAATAAGTTTAAAATTGCTATTAAAACTAAACTCTGTCAAAAAGGTTATTACAAAATTTCGGATTACTTGGAGGATAAAACAGCTTGGGACTGATCACTCCAGGATCTATCTACTCGTGTACTAAGATGTCAAAGTGTAGCGTGTCTTGCCCTACTGATACCATTATTATGTTCTCTTTTGTAAGGCAACACACTGGAGCTAATATTTGTAGTACCTAAGTAAAAACATTGTAAAAACATCTATATAAAAAGAATGGCCCCGAGTTTCTTGCCGCTTCTTCTCGGTTGGCTCTATGTATTTTGGAACGCGGCGGTAGGCTTTAAAGTACATTTTAATGAAAAATTGACGTTCATAAGTGCGTCTTTGATGCCTAAATTGAATAAATGATTTTGACTTTTTGACTTTTTTCATGTCAAATGTATTAGTAAAATGTTATGTTACACGAGGACAAACTTGGCGTAGCCGAAAAAATCTGAGTTGAATGGAAATAAATTGTAATTTAAAAATTTAACATTAATACCTATAGGTTTTTTTTGCGGTAACTAAATAGTAAAAACACATATTTAACTAATTACATTCAAATATTTAAATTCGTAGAAGAAATATTATCATAAAAAAAACTTGCAATCTGACCACAAAAATTAAGTTTTATTAATAAATAATGCTTACAAAAACAGGATTTTGATTTGATATTTATAAATATTTTGAATGTCTAGAACAGAAATATTATTTTTACCTAGTAACATATGCTTTGGTTATTAATAATTACATAAAAAATAAGAACAACTTTGAAATTTCGGCCAATAATGTTTTTTTTTTTCAACTTGGGGCCCATTTTCTAGACTTAACATGATGATTTAAAAAAAAATATATAATATATATATATTTTCTTGTTGGTTATTTTATTTTATTGGAATTCTTATTAGAAATTCTACAAACCAAACTAGGTTTCAAAGAATAATTATAAATCAGAAATATTTAAAAAAACATTACAAATTTTGAATTTTTAGTACTAGCGAATTTAACTGTCACGTGACTTCGATTTTTTATCGATCCTGACATGATATGGCGTATTTATCATATTCTGAGTGGGTGTAATTACTTGACGAACTTATTTCTGTGATATTTTACAATGAAAAGTATAATCTAGTATGAGAATTAGCTTACTGAGAGTTGTCGATTCGTGAAAAAATTTTTTCGTGTAAATTTTGATGTCAACTTAAATCACATATTTACAGTATTCCTTACACATTCACGATCATATTCATGTATAATTTGTATCAAAATCATGAGTTTATTAACCCTATTAATTCACTACCACTATAGCACAAAACATAACTTCACCGCCAAACACAGATGAAAATATAAACATTGATTAAATATTATTTTTTAAAGTTCAGTGATAGTACGTGTTTGTTTGTAATGTTGCCATAGACAGAAAATATATAACGCTAAAGAATTAAACTCTATGGTTAAACATTGGGATGACTTTAAAAAATAAACAAAAGAAAAACGCGCGTAAAACTAACGTGCAACAATTGTTGCGCCGACAATTTGGAACTCAAAAATCCTTGCAGTTTTGTGGCGCGGGCAAAGTAATCGGTAGAAGGTTCTTACATTAAAAAAAATAAGAAAAGACGGGAGGTTATGGCGAGGCTGAAGGCCTAGCCTACTACGCGAACGAAGTCGCGGACAGTAGCTAGTAAAACATTAATAAGATAAATAAAAAATAAATATGAAAATTCGTGTTTAATAATCTCACTTTCCTGGTTATTTCTCCCTATTCTGGCAGTAAAATGGCATTCACATCATAATATTTTCTAACGGTTTTCACTCAATATATAAATTATGTACTCGTATAGTCAAGTATATACACGTCGGTTATCATGCATTTTCAAACAAATTTAAAGTTCATTTTCATGCCCCGGTGCCGTATATGCTTGCTTGTCTTCAATTTTTTTTAAAAGGCGCTGTAACTTCATTATATGTCACTGAGTGTGAATCACTTCAACCATAGCTATCTGTGACTTCAACTAACAGTTTCCTTACTTACTTTTTTACTATTAAGTACGTCTACTTTACTCTAAATGAACCACACCTGTAGTAGTACCCGTATATGTTAATTAACAACTAAAAGCACAGAGCAATTCTAACGTTACTGTTTACCTTACGAGACAATTTATAAATAAGGCTTTATTCGTCTTCTTTAATCAACGTTATTTTTATTTCGTAGGTATATATTAATAGGACAGCAGAGGGGATATATACCTAAAAAAGATACAAAATACTTTTCTTGAGATAAATTTAATGAACGTTTCATAAACATTTTTGGAACGACAAATATTCAAGGCGCTCCTCTGAAAATTGACCCTTTCGATAATAGAGTCCTAAATACGTGTGGGTGTTTATAAAGGCTATACTTGGGCCCAAAGGTTCCGTAGTAGGTATAAACATTGAGTTTACTATTTAGTATATCACACGGGAACTGATAATAAATCAATATGGTGTTGAATGTTTTAATTAAAAGTACAGTAGAGACTAATATCATAGAGATTTGTATTTGTATATGTTTGTAATGAATAAACTCAAAAAATATACTGGACTGATTTCATAAATTCATTCACCATTAAAATGCTGTATCTCTGATAAGTATATATATTTTGATTCATCATTATCACCACGCGGGTGAAACCGTGGAGCGCAGCTAGTCATAGATAGGTATGTATTAGCCCCTCCTACAAACAAATTATATAGTATACCTTAGGTATAGTGTACGGAGTTGAACAACTGCTTGGCTTAGAATCAAAAATTACATTTTTGTGTGTAAGTATTTATGTAAGATACTACCACTGTGCAGTATAATACTCTGCCCGTCTGTGGTGCTATCACTCTACAGATAACTACACAACACGATACTAAATCTCTAGTCATAGCTATTTGCTCTAAACAGTTTTGGGATGCCACTTAACGTAATACTGATCTGCAAGTGTCCGTGTTTTAGATGATACCCTCGCATTGCCAGAATATTCTGCTTCGAAGCGTTTGTGTGAAAGCCTACACTGGTTTTAGGTTTAAGGGCAATTTACAAGTATAATTAGTCGCTTAGGCTCAATAAGCTAAGTACCTCCGTCTAAGTAAGTCCGTCTTAGTGGATACCACATATCACATTGCCAGATATACCGCTTCGAACCTTTAGTGTGAAAGTATTACTGTAATATCATTGACGAGTATATATATATATATATAGCAAGTGAAATTCCTTGTCAAATGTGAGTAAGCAGCTGTGTCTCGAAGTGATGAGTGCAGTGCACTACCGAACTTTGAGGTTTAAAGGTTTGGGTCATCAGGATCTAGTCTATCGTAGCCAGGAGCGATGCCTACCATCAAGTGAACAACGTATTACCATCTAGTACAAATTCTGCCGCTAAATAAATATTTTGCTAATTATTAAAGAATATAGCAATATCGAAACAAGCAACTGGGGCATACGATAACCGTGCTCGTGGTTCAGATACAGGCGCTTTGTTATGTGAAATTTGTATTTAATTATACGTCAAAACCATTTTTTTATTAAACACTAAGAGCTTCTTAATTAAACGTGGTTGTTTATAATGCTTCTTCGGGTTAAACAGGCGAGATGTTAAAAGCTGTTATTCAAAGGTTCGTTTGCAAGTAGGTCTCTTTTTGGAGTTGATAATTTGTAGTCATAAGTATTTATTGCACTGATTTTTTCATCATAAGTAAATTCGGGGACAAACGATATAATGGTACAATTATTATTGTACGTAAGTGGCTAGAGGAAATCTTCAACTACATACTCGTCTATAGTGTTTGGACTCATCCAGTATATCGATTATTATATACAAAATAGCATAGGCTATATATAGTTCCTAACAAATGTTGATATTGCCACCATTTTTCAAGGTTTCAACCTTGAAAAATGGTGGCTATATGTCAGTGCCGACGACAACAGTTAGCAGAAATGTTAGGTAAGTATCCGACTGGAGCTGACAAAAGTGACATAAGGCTGCCATTTTTTTAGATTTCAATCAAGTTTTGTTAGCTACTGAGATAACTAATAACCCTGCTAATCAGATTACAGTATAGGTACCTACTTATATATATAGTATACAAAAACTTCTCTGGATACATGTGCCACTTATTATTAATTAAAGAAAATCAAAATAAGACACTGTAAATATGGTATGTGTGTCTTATTATATTGCAACCGTTCTGGTATGTTTTGATACTCGTAGAGTTCCCGGCTTGGGCTGTTCCATGTACCTCCAATCTCATTGGATGTTCTTCTTACTAGAATAGAATACAAGAAGAAAGAAGAATACTTCTGGATACTACTATTACTTACGGCCATAAGACTCGTTATAATTCAAACCTACAATCATCTCGCTTAGTATTTAATTAAATAAAAAGTCGTATTCACATAAAGAAGTAGTATTCAATTACTTTAATCATTTATACTAGTTTCATTTTTAATTAATTTTAGTGTGAGGAAAATTACCCGCATACGTCGTGATCCCTCTGCATTACGAAATATCATACTTCCAGCCATTATGTATATAGCGTACTGCAAACATGTGTAGTAAAGTGTCGAAGATGAACTAAAGCTGATGAGCGAAGAGCATGGCCGTTTCATACAGGGTAAAGTTTTGGATGTCCTGTGACAGGTGTAACACCATTGGGGTGACGTAGTTACCATTAAAACTTTCTTAAATAACTTGAGCTGCTTATTGTACTTTTTGTCTTAATCCAGTTTTCGCTGTATTCCTTCCAAAATAAGCTTCAACTTGTTAACAACAAAATACTACAATCAGCTCTGTATCCAGCTGAACAGTTCCATACAAGTTCAGCGGAAAGTTTATTTCTGTAAGTACATTAAGCTATACAAGCTTTCGACTTACCCCACGCTGGACCGTTACTTAAAATTGCATCGTTTTGTTACGGGCTAAGTAAAGTAAGTACAGTGCTTAGTGGTACTGGTATTTGGACTGAGCTGAGGAAGTTAAATGAAGTTCAGTGTAATTACTCTCGGAGAGGCGGTTAACTCGGTTTCCAGTTATGGTGACAGAAGTCGCCAGCGCCGCCGACGCCGTCGCCGCGCCAAGCGTTCTAATTGATGCCAATATTAGAAACAGGTCTATGCATCCAGTACGGGTACACATATCTTGTCGAAAATTTTATTGGATAGAAGTTAAAACCCAGTGTGCGGGCTTAAACGTTTGTTTGTTGTTTCTTTCTAGATAACTGGACCTCAAATTAGGTACTAATTATTATATTATTAACCCTTCACGAGTCGTTATAACAATGGAATTTCTATTGTGTCTGGCCCTATGATGACCAACGACCTTTGATGGATTAATATTTCTGCTGTCTGTTCGGGTTGGGCATTATAGGTATTGATGCTGGAACGCACCATTAGGATCGATTTCGGGTAAAAAAGGAACACGCCGTTAATAGTTTGAAGTAATATTTTCGACCGTTTTGTGTCGGTGGGAGTACGATAGTAAGTATGATTAGTCTAAGCTTATTACAAAACGCTCCTGATTTATGATAGTTTCAAGAAAGAGGTGGGAGTAGGCTTCCTGAGCATGTGCTATATGGCTAAATAAAATAAGTTTATATAAAATATATATACATGAATGAATTATTTAAATGTGCCGTTTTTTAGTTTCATTGCCATTCTGGAAGGCAAAAATAAATCACGTGCAAACAAAGCTTTCGGTTTCAGGTGAATGAAGTGGAACCTTGATTTGATACCAAAAACATTGTTTCAACGCCTACGGCTAGTTAATATCCGTCATCAAACTGCAGCTGGGCAGCTAGCTACACTACTTTATTATTATCTTGCGCGACTTTCATATACCTATGCAGAGTTTTGCAATCGTACCATCTAGGTAGGTACCTATATTGACTAAACATTGTCAGTGCTAGTGCATACCTGTAAGTACAAGTAAACTGAATTTTAACTACATATATGAATAGGTCTAGCCTAGGTTTATTGGTCATTGTTTTTCTACAGATTACAGAACTAAGAAAACAACTATTTTTCGAGAACATCTTTAGTTCACCTGGGCGATAATTCGTTATTTGCTATAGCTATAAAACCCCAGCATAACAAAATATATGAAATATCTGCCGTGCGAGCATGGATCTCACGATAAACTTGTCTAGTCGATAAACTGACTTAGCTGATAGATAATATTAGGTACCGTGGCTCAGCCCTCTTACCTTGTGGATATAGCTGCGATATCTAATGAGATATCACAGCTAGATCCATTCTCGAGACATCCTTACAAGATAAAACTATCGGCAAAAGACAGCCCTCGACATTTCGTGGGCGTTTGCCGATAATTTTATCTTCTCGACAATTTATGCTCATACCACTGATTCCTAAAACTAACGCTTATTGTCACGATCAACAACTGCTTAGGTTTCATGCTGAGGCTTGGCTCAGAATCTTGAGTGAAGTGCACTTGTCCTTGATTCCCGTGCTCAAACAATATAAATGCAGAAGCCACGCGCAAGCTCACTGTAATCCATTTTATTATTACAGCAATATATTATATTATAAGCAGCAAAATAGGAGTATCAGAGCCCTATGTTTTGGTAAAAATACAATTTTATTATTAGTACTAGGTATGTAATAGTAAATTAATAAATAATTACTAAATTATTAATTAAACTATTTAAATCAAACCGAGTTTTTCAGTACCATTTTGTAATGCGCGGGTACAAAGGATTGTACAGCAATTATTAAAAAGTTAAAGTTCCTAACAGTATTTTCAAGGTTAAATAAATAATTTTGATCTGTATATTCATTAAATGCGAGTTTATCAAACTTTTCTACTTGTAATCCTCTTGTCATAACCGGCTTACAATTAACGCCTGTAAACTCGCAATAGCAACACAATACGACAATAGGTAACATGAATAATCAACCTGGCTCAAACGGCCCGCAATATTCTGAGCTACTATTACTAAATGTGTTTAGCCATATGTACCTATAATATTACAGAGTGACCAAGAGTCATGGGACAACACAGCAGTCCGCTTACCATAACTTCATACATAAAATATGTTGAGCAAACATAACGTTATCGGTACCGCTATGTTTAATAATGACTCATATTAAATCTTCTGGATCTGGGAACAAAGTACCTACTTTTACCTACAACCCGTTGCGTTCTAAATGCTGGAACATGGTGACAAGTGAAACCTTATAGGTCGCTCCTTCTTCTTCTTTAAGTGCCTCTCCATTACTGAAGGTTGGCAGTCAGCTTCTTAAATGTTTCCTTGTCAAGCGCCAATCTGAGCAATTGCTCCACGGTCTTAATCCCGGTCCACTCCCTGATATTACGGAGCCAATACATCGTTCGTCTACCCAATTTTCGCTTCATGTCCGATTTACATTTCCCATCATGATGGTCTACAGGAGAGAATACCGATCATGCCGTAGAACATGTCCGAGGTAGGCGACCTTTCTCTGCTTGACAGTCCAGATCAGTTCGACATTCTTTCTCAGGTCGCTCCTAAGCTTGTAAAATATCCGTTTCACCCATCAGTTTTCATTTGTTGACTCGAGATGTTTAAGTTTGACACGCCTTATTTATAACTTTGATAAGTTGTCAGTTTGTATCGCGGGGTTTTGTTTACTTTTACTTTTTTTTTGTTTACATTACACACGTGCTACTAATGAGCACTTGCTCAATAAAAGCATGCTTTTGTGCTAGTAATGAGCACGTCTGTCCGTACCTTTATGAGTGAATTGCACCTTGGTTCCCGTGCTCAGACAATATATGCAGAAGCCACGCGCAAGCTCACTGTTATCTATTTTATTATTACAGATATACATATATTATAAGCAACAAAATAGGAGTACATGAGCCCAACTTTTTAGTAAAAATTCAATTTTTATTACTAGTAGTACCTAGGTATGTAATAATACATACTAAATTATCAATTAAACTATCTAAAACAGAGTTTCAGTATACCATTTTGTAATGCGCGGGTACAAAGGATTGTACAGCTATTATTAAAAAGTTAAAGTTCCTAACAGTATTTTCAAGGTTAAATAAATAATTTTGATCTGTATATTCATTAACTGCGAGTTTATCAAACTTTTCTACTTGCAATCCTCTTGTCATAACCGGCTTACAATTAACGCCTGTAAACTCGCAATAGCAACACAATACGACAATAGGTAACATGAATAATCAACCTGGCTCAAACGGCCCGCAATATTCTGAGCTACTATTACTAAATGTGTTTAGCCATATGTACCTATTATATTACAGAGTGACCAAGAGTCATGGGACAACACAGCAGTCCGCTTACCATAACTTCATACATAAAATATGTTGAGCAAACATAACGTTATCGGTACCGCTATGTTTAATAATGACTCATATTAAATCTTCTGGATCTGGGAACAAAGTACCTACTTTTACCTACAACCCGTTGCGTTCTAAATGCTGGAACATGGTGACAAGTGAAACATTATAGGTCGCTCCTTCTTCTTTTTTAAGTGCCTCTCCATTACTGAAGGTTGGCAGTCAGCTTCTTAAATTTTTCCTTGTCAAGCGCCAATCTGAACAATTGCTCCACGGTCTTAATCCCGGTCCACTCCCTGATAATACGGAGCCAATACATCGTTCGTCTACCCAATTTTCGCTTCATGTCCGATTTACATTTCCCATCATGATGGTCAACAGGAGAGAATACCGATCATGCCGTAGAACATGTCCGAGGTAGGCGACCTTTCTCTGCTTGACAGTCCAGGATCAGTTCGACATTCTTTCTCAGGTCGCTCCTAAGCTTATAAAATATCCGTTTCACCCATCAGTTTTCATTTGTTGACTCGAGATGTTTAAGTTTGACACGCCTTGTTTATAGCTTTGATAAGTTGTCAGTTTGTATCGCGGGGTTTTGTTTACTTTTACTAACTATTAACTACTCTGCGACGACATTCCATAAGTAGCTATTCACTCATCACTGAATCGGTGTCATATACCTACTTGTAGTTTAGTTGGAACTTAGTCTTGTATATCTAAGGTTGGTGAAGCGTTTTTTTTTCGATATATACATAGGAAAGTGAGTTTGTTTGTTTGTTTCGCTTTCACGCCTAAACAGCTTAACGGATCCCGATGAAATTTGACAAGGATATAGGTATAGAGTAGATCCCGGGGAAGGACATAGAATCCCATTCATCATCATCATCATCATCCATAATCACGCAGATGAAAAGCGGTACGCAGCTAGTAATATATAATTCGTAAATTGTATTCGTAGAAAAAATAAAATTTAGGCTTCACGTATTTGGTAAGTGAAGACGGGCCTAAGAACAGTACCTAACTATTTGTTTTAAGTAAAACCTTGATATAAAATCATTTAATAAAGTTGTTACAATAAATCATTATAGTTAAACTTTTCAATATTAAAGAGAGGAAAAACGAAAACTACAATTTTTGCCTATAAAGTGTCGAGTACTGTAAAAGTTTTTTTTGTGTTTGGGTTTACTTTGCTACGCAGTTAAGACAGAAAGTGCAAACTAAATACAATATTAAAACTCTGAGCCAGTTTCCATTCCAGACTGTCACTGACAATATAAAAAATAGTGTTTACGAAAATATGTCTTTAGTGGGCCTAGCACGAAAAACAGCGTTAGTGTAACTTAACTTGTCGCTCACGTAAAATAGTATACCCTGCAGTCATAATATCTAGGGCGACGGTGACAGATAACTCATAGTTTGTATGCAGAAGCGTGACGCTTATGATACGACTACTTTTTCGCAAATTGTTTGTGCTACGGCCTCAGCTCGCGTTTACTTAATGCGTCTGCTTTGTCTTCATAGCCAGAGATGTACAATAACTCAGATTTTGCGACATTCATATAGCTCACTCACTACTGCATTCTGATATCTCATATTGCAAATGTAATATGATGGAACAAGGCATCAGTCATGTAGTCGTCGTATAAGAATTTAGATGCCACTGATTAAGACATACATACCACCATCCATTACATCCCCGAATTTGTCAGCAAAATGAACAAATATCCATATAATTATTGCTAGTCACTTTCTTGGTATCATCACATTGGTTACAAAGATACATAATTTATTTTATATATTATCATACAAGTCAATAAAATTGTCATGTTTGATGTTCAATGTTTATAGACACAAGTCGTGTAATATGTGGTATTTTTACGGACGTAAAATAATACGACACAAGGATACCCCGTCCGTAGTGTAGCTCCTTCAGCGTGTGTCTTATTCTCTTGTTTGAAATCGGCATGCGTTTCGTCATGTTATACGAGTATGTACACTGTACAGATACCCTGATCAATCAAGGTTTATTATATTGCCTCTCAATTAGCAACGGTTACCTACGTGTAATTATAGCGTGTGTAATTACGTGTAATTGGCAGCATATTGATAATTTTAATGTAGAATTGATGATTTATGACGAAGATTTACATTCAGATTGTGTAATTCAAGCCACAAGCAAAGTACTTAGACCGCGCGGCGCCGAGTAAGTAGACCGTCATCGCGATAAATAGGCGATAAAAGTGGAAAGAGGCGGCGGGTTGGGCGGAGAACGCTTACCGGCAATTATTACGTGAGTGCCGGCAGAGTTGTCGGGGTTGCCTATGGAAGGCGTCCACCCACAAAGTATACTACTACAAAGTAGCCATAGGACGTCCACTGCTGAACATATCGATATATGTTATGTGTTACCAGGGCCAGTCGTCGTTGTTGAGGGTGGTAGCCGGGCATCTGCCGGAGAATCTTAGCACCCCCTGCCCCGCCGTTAACGTGGCTGCTACCGTAGCCAGGAATAGCGAGGCTGCCGGGGACTGGGGGACTGGTTCTATTTGTCATGTTCATGGCCAATACTCGCCACGCTTGGCAGGCGGGTTGCCGAGCGCAGTTTATGGAGGGGTGTTGTACTAAGAAGGTGCTGCTGCCCACCTTCTGGTTAAATATCCCTTAGCCGCCTTCTACGGCACCCGCGGGAAGAGTTGGGGGGGGGTACTATTCTAAGCCCCCACGACAAATCACTTGTTAAAATTCCCTATTTCGAGATTGCCCACTTCTATAAAACCCATTTTCTCTGTTGACCACAATGCCATTTATAATGGCTGAGAGTGCTACATTAGAGCCCTCTTATAAACAGGGACACCTGGCTACCCTACGGTATAAGCTTGAACAATCTCACTGTTGAAGTGTTCAGCATAATGCAATCAATTTAAATGCAGAGAACCTAGCGCAAGTTAAACTAAAAGGATATAGTCTAGTAAGTAGGGATTATTGTTAAATTAATTCAGGGTAAGTACACTTGTGCTTAGGATAAACTTAATCATATAACTACATACGATTGGCTTAGTGTGATAGGCTATGTAAAGTAATAGTTTTTATTGTGAGCTAACAAAGAAAATCTAGTAATTGTATTTCGTTTCTTTGTACACTACTTTCCTTTATCACACATCTGATAGAAATCTGATAGGCACTGCTTTGTTCATCTTTTTGCGTTATTTAACTAAATTAGATTAATAATTCACTAAACTTCTTAATCCAATGAATTTAAATTTTTAAAAGATAGGTACCTAATAACATTATCAGCCTTCCTCTCAGAGATAGAATTTTGCCCTTAATCCGCCACGTGGGCCCAGTGCAGCTTGGTGGATAGGCTAGTGGTCAAAGTTTTCAGGCCACCCGAAGGCCTTCGACATAGCCTAACGACTGTTTGTTCTAAAACAAACAACCGGGACGGACGGCATAACGTGCTTTCCGAAGAAGAGAAGCGCTCAGTTCAAGAATGCCACTAGCGGTTACCCATCCAACTCTTGACCGCATCAAGCGTTAATCGGTAATCAACTTGTTAATCGGTTAAGATCACCAAGTCAAGCTCGATGCGAGCGCTTCAAAACATCCACCGCGCGTCATCACGGGTACCTAATACCTACATGCAAATAACAAAATCTAAAAAAGGCTACAACCAGTAGCTATACATTTAAATACTTTATCAAAACCACCACTTCATGATCTACCTTCGGATATTTTATTTATAGTGTCTTTACCCATGTGTGTTCATTCACACCAGGCTTACATTAATCTAATTTTACTTAGAAATAGGGGATTACTCACATAATAGTTTGGGATAAGTCTGACTATTCTTATTATATATTTATACTTTTCATCGTCATCTATCACCATGCGGGTGAAACCGCTGGGTGCAGCTAGTTTTATAATAATATGTATACTGCAGTATCAAGGCGTTAAGTAAGTTGTGGCTTTAATAATTATAGTCAAGTACATTACCATGGTATATATATATATATATATATATATATATATATATAATAATTATTATTTCTTTTATAATAGTTTATTAAATAAAATGACATGAAATGCAATTTCGCTGTTTGTGAATGAACTTTGTAATTTTTAGTGGTTGATTACTCGTATATTACACATTTCCTATATTTTCTAAACCTCCACAACAATATACAACATTTTAAACCTTTGTTTCTGAATTGTAACGATGGTAGTTATTAATAAAATTGAATTGGCGATTCACAAAAATAACTGTTGATTTATCCAGGTTTTTTTTCTCAAACATACTAAGCAAATTTCTGGTTACTTTACTACTACTTACATAGACGTTTGTGTGGTCAGAAATTTCAAAATCACCCCAAACAGAAAAGTAAATGTGGAAATTATTAGAAACTTTATGTTAGTGCCGTATTTTTAACTGCTAAAAATGGAAGGAGTGATCATTAACGTTGCTGAAAGTATTAATGCTGTAAAAGCACCTACAAATAGCATTGTGGAATCGATGCAACGAGTTGGAGGCTAAGGAAACCAATGTTTATCTCAATAAGGCCCACTTGCACTTTTGCTCGGGTTATATAAATAAGTCTAGAGTTTGTGTACTCGGGGCAAGTTATTTTAATATTAAGTTCTTTTAAGTAACCTGCATTGTGCCAAATATAAAATTTATTTGATTTTACGTTTTTTTTAATGTCTGGAGGTACTAGAGTACGGCTATATGAATACTGGGTACGTTCTTCGAAAAAGTAAAAATACCAAATTATGATTGTTTGGAAGAAGTCTTCGAATAATCGTCACATCAGTTTCTATTAGACTGAAATGCAAAACTATAAATTTCACTTCGGTATAGTTCGAAAGATTTCTCCCATAACCATGTCTGAAAAGTATTTTTATAGATATTTTGTGATTATATTGTGTATTATGCATGAGCATTTATAATTGTCATTATAAATGCTCATGCTGCGTGGAACTTTGTTTAAATAGGAAACATGCAAAAGGTACGCTCGAGAGGTTTACATCACAGAGGCAGTTTTACACAGTACAGTTACTGAGTAAACAACTCTGAGTGATTTCTTGTAAAGTAGCTGGTGTTCTCCCATTCATTTTCGCTTCGCTAAACACATGAAGGGGATTTAAACATAAATTTTAGCTTGGATAAAATTAAAAACATCCGGGAACGCGCGAAGGCAAAATTCTCAACACGAGGAAGAAAACAGAAATCATTCGCCAATAAGCCTATAATAATTTATCACTGTATAAACGTGTCTACTGGTTCTCTGAAAGTGGCAACACTTTTGTGCATCGATTTGGATTTGGCACAAAACTGAATGAGTCGCTTGTGTTTTCATCCCTTTCATCCAAATGCGGATGTGAACTTCATAAGAGGCAGTCCACGTCACACATCTTCAACTGTGAAGTATTTTGGGTTTTGGTAGTTACTGTAAGTTTGTCATTCTATCAGTATAGTTATGGAAAGAGGACGCCCGAAGCACGGACGCCCGTCGTGTTTGGTCGACGAGTGTGCAAACTCCGCTCAGCCGCATTTGCAATTCGTTTGCGGACTACGAAATACTCTGCACCCAACCAAGTCTTTTGTGTAACCGGATTTCTCGGCTAACGACCTAGATTCTGCATATTTATGTAGTTTGGTCACACACTTTTTCGTGTCTGTACATGTCTGCTGCTGAATTTTTGAAGTCCCTGAAAAGCGAGCGTTTTATGTGTTCACCCTAATTATTCAAATAGACATTTATGAGAGCTTAGACTGTAAATGTACCTAATTCCAAATTAATGGAAACCTCGACTTTACTTTTACGGGTTTTTATTTTATCCATGCTTAGATTCAATAAGTATTCAAAAGCTATATCTAAAAAATTCAACCAATATATGATTAATTCAATTTTGGCATCGAGAAGGTTATGGTTAAGATAGTTAAGGAACCAATGTTGAAAAGGACTCGGTAAGAAACTCGGAAAACATTGCTTATTTACAATTTATTCATGTATGTTTTCAGTGATTATAAGTGTCACACGCCTGATGATAAGCAACACGCTAGCACATAACAGTTGCAGTGCTAAGGCTAGCACCAAAGTACTGCATCATTAACGTAACAGATCTTATGGGATCTAGACTGATAAATTGTAGGGAATGTATATAACACATGCTTTGTAAAAAATATAATAGTCCTATAATAATTCACCTTTATAGTCATCTCATGAGTAGCGTCTGTGTGGTGTAAGAAAACTGAAATAAAACAAGCCGAAGTATACAAATGTTACCGACTGCCATAATCAAGGGAAATAATTTACAGCCGAGTTTTATACGTGTGATGAGTTAGCAGTTATAAAGCGCGTGGAATGAGCAAGCCAGACCAACATAGAATAATGTTCATAATTTTTACAACGAGACGAACACGAGAGAATCCAAGATTAACAATTGCCCTAAGTCGGGGAACGAGAAAATTAACTTTTAAATGTAAATTTTACGAGGAAGTCATAACGTGAAAGCTGCCGCGGTTAGCTCTGATTTATTGCACTTGGAATTGAAAGTGTTAAAGGAGTTGCAATCTGAAAAAAAGTTTTAATAGGTAACCTCTTTAAAGAAATATAAATCATGATTATAGAGCGAATTTAACTTTTGCAAAGTTGTAGAACATTTAGGCTCATCTTCTTGAGAGCCTATTTAATGATGACGATTACTGTTAATCTCAAAAGTATTAATGCGCTGCCAAGTGCTCAGACATCACATAATTACGACTATTTATTAAGTCACTCGCTACATTTCTTTAGACGTTTCAATAACTTTGTGGTATTGTTTTAATTATATACCCTATTTTTAATTGAATATTTGATTATAGCTTACCAATTTAACCTCTTATTAAAAATATTGTTTTGTTGGGAAACTCCTAACATACAAAGTACTTTAAAATTCTTATAAAAGTCGTTTAATTATAGCTGTCGTAGCTTATTTATATTTCATAGTGAAATAATGATCATATGCACGTTCTATATAATCTTAGGGACGAAATCATAAATAAACCATTTTAAATCGTATACAACGCTTTAAAATATTGGAAGAAAGCAATTGACAGCTTAACTCTTCAGATGGCAAAGTTAGATGGAATAAAACTCCTAAGTGGTGACGAATGGTGCAACGTAACGAATGTGTACAATCAAAACTTGGATAAGATTCATTGCCACAAATTTAGCAAAAATATGATACGACGCGAGGCAAAGAATCTGAGAACGGATAAGTAGCTCGGAGCGGGTGCTGTACTTTCCAAACTTTTAAATCTCCTCTTTTAAATATAAAACGAGGAAAGGCTTTGCGCATAAACTATTTGTTTAAAATTATATTTTGTTAATCTTGTTGAAACATAACTCTGTTCAAAATCATTCCCGCGGTTTCGGTAAAGTTTTTTATCTATATTATTTTACCTGACAGATGTCATCCTAACATCCTGGGAAACATTTAGCTGTAAGATTTAGATTGAAATGTATATAAATGCGCCCATCTATTCTCTAGTTATGTGGTCATCATATAATATATCATATAGAAATACTCCTTGAGGCCAACCTCAACATTAACAGCAAGTAAACGAAATGTATGACAATTGCCAAAGACCCCACATTAGCTATGTGACGACTAAAGATTGGAGAGTAAACACCCGCTCCGAGCTATGGTTATCCGTTTTCAGATTCATTGTCTCGCGTCGTATCATATTTATGCTAAATAGTCTACGAAAAAATAATAGATTTCTTCGTAGTAAATAGTCAAATTATTGATGGGTTAAACTTTGCAATAATTCCTCTGTCGCTGAAACTTTGCAGTATGATAAAGTAATGTATATAGATTACGATTAACATTATAATTCAAAAAACATTTTTTTTTTAACTATACTGGATAAATAAACTGAAACATTTGTGGAGTAATAAAGTATGGTATTGCAGAAGTTGGGAACGCTTTATATAAAATGCGTGTCCGCGCTGTGAGTTTCTAACGTATTCTCCATTCTTCTGCACTTGAAGCGGGATAGTCACAGATGCAATGTGCAAAACGGACATGTTACGAGAAATCCTAAGTACCTACAGCTAATTAATGGGCAAGATATACAAGGTGAACGCAGTATTACTAGGAGAGGATCATCCTGGCTGGAGAACCTATGTGGTACAACAAAAGCAATTGTTCATTATTTAGAGCTACTGTAGGTATGTCGAGAGTTCAAGCCCTAATGATCACCGACCTTCATTAGAAAATGGCAACCATAGAAGACACAGAAGAATTATTTTGTTAGTAAACTTACTATAATATTCTATACATTTAATTTACTTCTCATAATTGAGTTTATACAAGTACTTTTCAAACAGTTTGTTCATTTTGTTTGAAAAGTATTTGTACCGCAGTTTTCTTTACCAGCGCTCCAATAGTCGACCAATATATTATATAACATGTTAGAAATGTATAAGAGTTTGCGATTTAAGTAAGATAAGATTGACTGCATTAGAAATGAGTTTGCTTTATATATTAGCTAATAACTAATTTGTGGTTATACTTCTCTGACGAGTAAACACCATTATTGTCGCACGAGGATTACTTCGGGTATTTGATTGGATTAGGGTTTGTCAAAAGTACGAATAAAATACGTGGCAGAAGCGATTCAGTGAATACAACAAGGAATGGCCATAACTAAAATGTTAATATTTGTACATTCAAGTTTGTAATTTACTCCCATATAGAATATTTATTATAATTATTTTTTAAGGGATTATTTCACAATTTCTGAACGCCTAATCGGTCTTACCAAGCAGGCATTTTCTAACAAATCACTTAGTTTTATCAACAGGAACAGTTAAGCCTTCAGCTGTATCAGGAACCAGACACAATAGAAAATCTATAGTTAAGTAACAAAACAACACAATCTTAAAATCAGAGTTATTTAATGCATGTAGTGAAAAATACTCAAAAAAATTTAACTTGGTTAGAGCGGAAGTTAAAGATTTAATTCCCCCCTCCCCCTCTACGTAAATTATTTTCCCTCTTTCTCCCGAGCTCAAGATGCGTAAAATGCGAAACATTTACTTACTTAGTTGGAAAGCATGCCAGATCAGATATTGTACGTTGCAGCAGTAGTGAGCAAGTAGCTATAGTAAAGTTTAGTTTCATGACAAAGGTGGCACTAAACTCACACTTTTGAGCAGGCGGGTAATCATCAGGCGCAAGTTTGCCTGTCTTCATACTTAATTGTTTAAAAATGTTATGCATCCTAAGACCAGGAGTGTACGTGCTCTTGCGGCTGGCAGGCACTTACATATATGACACCCATTTTTTGTATATAAGCCAAGACACACCCTAAAACCCTTTATAACGTATTTAGTGTACTTTGGACTGTGACAGAAATTACTTGAATAAAATGTATTTGATTCAATAAGAACACAAATTTTGTTACAGAGTACAGTAAAATATTACCATCGCCTTTATTTAATGGAGGCTTCTTACATAACCGGAAGCACTTAATTACGGTATAATCAAGGCATCCGGCAGGAGACCGATGGGCGACTCCGCGGGTGCTCGCCGCCACCACCGGCCCCGGCCACTCGCTTAAATGTCACGGCGTTATGCGCGACCCATTCATTATTAAAGTACGAATCTTTCCTCCTACGAACCCCTCTATAATAATTCCCCTAACAAAAAGTTTCAAGTAAAAAATAAAGACAGAACACACTAAGCTTATAGAACCAACTTCATCCGATAAAATGGAATGTATACCCAGGGTTTCAAAAATTAATTTGTGTTCCCTTATAAACACAGTCCGGCGAATATTATTTTATATTCAGCTTTTCTCTCGGTACGAAAGGCTGTGTACACTTAGCAACGGAGCGAGAGCTCGTCTGCCAGCGATTGTTTATATGAAGAAGATAAAGGAAAATAAATTAGATAGTTCATTTCTCTAGTCTATCTAAATAGGTATATAGCTATACCCTTGTACAAAATAAACGTTTTCTAAGTAGAACTCTCTGCGCTTACTGTCAAAGTTAGATAAAAGTATATATTTAAGAACTTTATATATTTTATTAATAGGAATTTGTAGAAAACGTAGATCAATTGGGTTATATTCCAACACATAGATATAGGCGCAAGTAGTAACGATTAATGTATAGGTAATCCTGACAAGGAACTTCTATTTCATAACTCAGATCTAAACTAGTTCCTTTACCTACACTTACAATTGACAAATTTGTATTTATTAAGTACTAGCGACTGCCTAAGACTTCGTTCGCGTAGTAGGCCCGTCTTTTCTTGATTTTTTAATGTAAGAACCTTCTACAAAGTATGAGAAAACATCTAAAAGAGATGAATGAAATCGGTAAAGTCGTTCTCAAGTTATAGCGTGACCAGGAGAAATATGGGTTCTATTTTATACATATACTAGCGACTGCCCGCGACTTCTTTCGCGTAGTAGGCTTGGCCTGCGGCCTCGCCATTGTCTCCCGTCTCTTCTTGGGTTTTCTTTCAAAAGAACCTTCTGCTGACAATAATTAACGCAAAAAAAAAAGAATTAGCGAGATTGTTCCATCCGTTCTCAAGTTATAACGTGACCAGGAGAAAGGCTTCATCTACACTAATATTATAATGAGAAAGAATATTTTGTGTGTGTATGTATGTAATGAATAAACTCAAAAACTACTGTGCCGATTTCAAAAACTCTTTCACCATTGGAAAGCTACATTCACCCTGAGTAACATAGGCTATATTTGATTCATACTCATCATCATCCATCACCACGCGGGTGAAATCGCGGAGCGCAGCTAGTTTATATTTATATATGTATATATAAAAAATCTATGTAATTCCTATGCCTAAGTATTGCGCTCTCGTTTTCCTGTTCACAACTACTACCATTAAAATTATGTTTCCAATTTTCCATACAATTACACCCGTATAGAATAAAATCATATATAAAGAGGCATGACTCTTGTTTCAATGTTTATATCGCGCTTAGCTATTTTCTATGCTTACTAGTAGATTACAAACTATATCACATGACATCACTCAAACGACATTGTTATTTGCGGTCATCCAATTTTTTTATTAAATTTTATGAATATTGTATGACCGGCCCCGCAGAATTCGTCCTATTGAGACTATATATCTATGACCGGCCCATACAACACATAAGAGAATAGTATTCAGAAATGTATAACTTTCAACGCTTGAAGCTCGTACCTTGAGCTGTTATTACGTTATCCGTAATCAAACAGTCGCAAGGGTGGCCCTCGATTGAAGGACGTTAACCGTAGCTATTTGTTACATATTGTGTTGGTATTTCATTTATCACGGTGATTCAATTTTCGCTTCGATTAATCATTTAACGCGGACAATGGATGGATGGTTACCCGGTGCCGGCTGGACGGGACGCGTAGGTTTAAATGCATATGCCACGAATAAGCTACACATATATATACATATAATATAGGTGTCTATACATACTCGTATCTGCAATAGACAATATGAATGTGCCAAGAGAACTGTACTACATGCATTGTCTGCACAGAGCGGAATTAATTTAATTATCTATGTGTATTCATTATAATTTAATTTTACATTTATACCCATTATTCAAGGTGATAATGAACTCAAATGAGTGTTTTAAAATAAAATATAAATACGGTGGATTGAAACTAAACTAGTTCTGTATCTAACTTTAAAAAAGTACATAGTAAGATTTTCCCAAATGAAATACGGAATTATACGAAATAACAGAGAATAATATGCGAAATTGTATTCGTATCGTAAAAGTGCAGCGGTTTATCATGCAGATCGTCTAAAATCTAATGATAAATTGTATTTTTTTAGATATAATATTAATTTTACAAACAGCTCGTATGTTTGAATATCATTTAATATCATATACGCATTGACTCCACGTGGTGAACTACTCCTCTCTCGGAGACGTAGGCCCGCGACCTAGCAGTGGGAACTTAATGGTAAAAAAGATATTGGTAATGGGCTGATGAAAATTAATATAAACGGTCCAAAAAATACCAGGATTTAAACAAATAGTTGGTTTATGACAATAGGGGTACACTCAGCACTTAACTTGTTAGCACAAGGTTGATTTTAGATTTGCTCGAATAGAAATGCTAATTGAAAGTACTGACAAGTAATTAAAAAAAATCGAACAACATAAAACATCGCACGTAGCTGATTGTAAATCTTAAGATTTCAGTTTAAAATTTTTATTACTCGTATATGGTTTGTATAGCACTTACGCCTGCTTAGCTACCCAAACATTGCAATTTTAGAGAGAACCGTCCCCATACGACAGTTACAATCAAATCTTCTTCTTCTTTGGATGCCTCTCTACAACTGGAGGTTGGCCGCCATCCTTTTAAACTCCTCTTTTTACAAGGCAAGCCTGAACAGATCTTCAGCCCTTTTTACCCGGTTCACTGTCGGATGTGGCGAAGCCAGGACAATATTCTGCTACCAACATTTGGTTTGCCTGCAACTTTATCCATCATAATAGTTTGCAGCAGTTGATACCGGTTGTGCCGTAAAACATAACCATAGTACGAAACTTCTCTCTGTTTGATGGCCCTGACAAGTTAAGTCTTTTCGAATCGCATTCATTTAGGCACATCGATGTTTTTTATCCTCTCTGTCCGGCTAATGCGAAGCATGCGTCGGCTTGCCCACATGATACTTGATTGTCCATGATACCATAGAATGCAACTGGACATTGCAAGATTCTGGTGCGGAGTTGAATAGTCTTCGTATAATAAGCACTTTGCTCATTTTCATAATATGATGTTGCATCTTTATTCTATCTTCTTGCAATCTCTATTCTAGCTCGTATCTCTGTCCCACTCTCCCAAGAGTCAGCTAACCATGATACTAGATACCGGCACTTCTTAACTCTCTCAAGATTGACTTGCCCCACATGCATACTATAGGACTTAGGTTACCTTTCTAAGGGGGTACTTTTAGACCCGTACCTTAAAATCAATTACAGAGTGAAAATTCGTTGCTCGGACGGCGTGCCTCGGTGGTCTAATGATTATGTCGTCTGACACGGATTGACGGAAGACGCAGGCCCGAATACCGTCCAAGGATGTGTATTTAATTCTCTACAATTGCAAAGTTTAAGTTTCTTTTATTAAAAAAAAACTTTAACTATTAATGTAGATGGTTGTATTGTAATCTGTTAAATAATAAACCTATTACACATTTTACTAAATATGTACAATTATACAACATTGAATAGCTTTAGGTATGAGAAGGTGCGATTTGTTGTGTCAGGGTGTGATGTAGTGTATGAGGTATGAGAGGGTGTGTGTACGTGTGTTACTTCTATACTCAACGCATTTCGATGAAATGTGGAATGGAAGTAAAACTTATCTCCGGAATAACATATGCCAATGATTTTACTTTTTAACCAAATTCAATTTAGTTGCTTTAAGATCCCGTTGTGATAACTCCGTGTACAAACCATCACCATTATAAATTTCATCCAAATCAGTTCAGCTGTTTTTGCGATTCGATGTTTGGTTGAGTAAAAAAAACACACACACATCCAAACATACATTTGACTTTTATAAAATTCTTTTCTAACCAATATTCTCAATACTGAAGAAATACTGAAATCAAAAAGCGTAAGTTTCCTTTTCAGAATTTCGAACTTTAGTAGGGATCTATACCGCATTGAGCAAACAATAAACCGGGATAAAATTAAGCACTGGATGCAATAAAACGTCGCTTATGATCACACAACTCGATGACATCAATAAAACTGCTGCATCACCCATTCGCGATTTTATGTGACACTCCCAATTTATATGCCTAAGGAGTGTATTTTATTTTATTGTTTCCCAAATAAAATATTGTCCGTATTGGAATATTGTATCCAACGAATTGCCTTTTAATACTGCAATATTTAAATGGATTGTATACAGTAATACTTATATTTTTGTTTTGTTTTAACCCGTCGCGTGTCGTGCGTACACCATGTGTACGTACAAAATAGTGCTATGCTATGTTGCGTATACACCGCAGCATTGTTGCGGTGTATACGCATTTAAAAAACGTCTTGTTTGTAACTAATTTTATCGATCGCTGGCACACGTGTAAATCTCGTGAACGGGCGCTGCTTGCGGGAGCCGGTCTGGTCTCGGTAGGTACGATATTTAGAAATTAGTAAAAAGTCTGTATGTATACCAAAAAAAATCAAAAATGCCCTTCTGGCCTCTTCTCAATACACTAGCACATACAATTTATTGTATGTGCTAGTGTATTGAGATAGGGTGAGGGGCACATCCTGAGGGGCACATACAATTTATTGTATGTGCCCCTCAGGCTAAGAAATTAAAAATAAATTATGTGCCCTTCAGGCCCTTATCGTATGTGTGCCTCTCAGGGTAATTAAGTTTTCAAAGTGCCCTTCAGGCCTTCACAAATGTATTATGTAAGTCTAGTTAAGTAAAAAAAATGTCCTCCTGTATTCCTTTAGTAATTATAAAAAAATTAAAAGTTTAAAATATAATACAATATATGTAAACAATGCCTCGGACCCTTTGATGTCTGTGAATTTAAATTAGCATTATAAATAAAATAAAAAACTAATTTTATTAGATCAAATGCACTTCACCGGTATAAAATTGCTTTTAGTTGGTCTAACTCTTCAATTGTAGTATTTCTTATCCGAACTTTTATGCATAGTTCGGAAAGACACTGAAAAAAGTATAGACACTAGACGGGTTAAGGGTATCTAGTGATGTGACGGGTAAGTTACCCTGATAGTAAGTGCCACACCTACTCAACAATCAATGTCGCCAGAGCCCAAGCATGCTTTAAAGCTGCATGTGTTCATGGCACTGTGACATTAGCTCTTTGCTGCTTCACCCTATCTTATTCTGTCTGTTTTCTGCTAGTGTCTTTCAAACCTAAGCCCAGACTAATGCTCACACTTGCTGCTTCACTACATACTCGTATTATAAAACAAAGTCCTCCGCCGCGTCTGGCTGTCTGCCTGTCGGTTCGCGATAAAAATTGCTGCACTGATTTCCATGCTGTTTTCACCAATTCGTAGAGTGGTTCTCGAGGAAGGTTTTAGTGTTTAATTTGTCAAGTTTTTGTATACATTGTCCTAAAATATAACATTTGTTGGAGGTGTCGGAAAAAAATAATCCGTCTGGGAGCTTTTAACGAAAATGCTGCCTAAACTCTGAGATATAACAAAATGATGTATGGTGGAATGGTGTATCACATATTAGTCTACAGAAAAGTCTGCGGTGGCCATTATGTCTTATATCTTATACTATATATTTAATAACCTTTAAAAATGTGTAATTATGGATGTTTATTATCTTTTTCAAGCAAAAACTTCTGAATGGGCTTTAATGAAACATGGTATGATGCAGATAGATGAGGCGCTGGAGTAATATATAGGATACTTTTTCTTCATCATCATCATCATTGCCCATCGAACCGCGGAGCGCCGCTAGTACAGGTGTAATATTATATCTTGTACCTACCTAATACTGTGGTACTGGTATATTATGAGTACACGTAAAGACGGAACTGGGGATGGATCGTCATTGATTTAGTTTACTTTCGTAAATGTGTGTTTCCCTGAGCTGTGACGTGTAATAATGGTGGATTGTTAATCGTTAAGTTTTTTTAACGCTGCACTAACATAGGCAAATGTACAACATCGTGCAACGTTATTTTTATGTTTTCTTTCGTCATCACCCTAGGAAGTTTAAGTAAGTCCAACGGATTTTGTTGAATTATTTTGCTATAGAGCACTTAACTATGACGTGAATTAGACAGGACATTGACATAATTACCGACTTATTTTATCTACTATTACTTGACTCTGATTAACTCTGCGCATTCCTGAGAAAAATAGTCATGACAAATAGACTGACAACAAAGTGATTCTACAAGGGTTTCCTGTTTTCTATTTGAAGCACAGGACCGTAAAATAACGGAAGAAGCATATTACGTAGTGAATGAAAGAAGAAAACTCATTGTATGATGGCATTGTATTGATTAGCCCTTCAATATCTATTTGTAGGTGATAGAGCTCACAATGAGTAGACGTTACGGACGCATCAATTCGGATTGGATGGAAATAGCAACAATATATCTCCTAATGTAGTCTATCCTCATTTCATCAACAGATGCCTCTCAAGTTGAAACTTTCTCGTAATATATGACTCGAGTGGAGGGTTGGTTCGAGAAACATATCGATAAAAGAACATAATTATGCAATATGGTTAGTGATGTTGATATGGATGTATTTACAGAATGAAAAGAATGGATAAAATGAAGAATCTGTCTAATATCTTTAAACGAAAGATTCTATTATGTATATAATCTGTATCTCGGAAATGGCTCCAAACATATTTACGAAATTTAGTATGTAAGTTTCAGGGGCGATAAATCGATCTAGCTAGGTTTCATTTTTAGAAAAAGTCGTTTTAAGTTGTTTTCAGGCAATTAAAGCCCACATCAAAGCAACACAAAAGCTACTTGATAATAGATGGCGTTGGCAACACTAAGCTTTTAACTTTTGACCATGAAATAGTAACGTTCACATTACAGTGTTCCGGTTTGCTTTGAAAAGTGTTAGTGCCTGTAAAATTACATGCACATGCATGAGTAAAATTTATATCTCAGAGTTATGGCTACAGGGAAGATCGTCACTTGTGATGAATTTAATCGGTTATGGACAGAGGTCACTACTTATCACCAGATGAATGGATGGGATGGGACTATAAGGCGCACGACTTGCCCTTCACGCCTTTTGCTTTCGTTTATGAACTCGCCCTGATGTATCTTCTGCTACAAGCATAGGGGTTTGTTTGAGGTTAGAACAAGATTCAAAGTATGAGTAGTGACTAAAAAGTTATTTATTTATTATATTTCGAATTTGGACATAAGCAGGAAGATTTTGGTGACACCTATGTAGATAGAGTTATGCAGCGAATTTGACAAATTCTTAGAGGCTTGCGGTATGATGATGATGGGAGGAGTGTGATCATAATAAACATCGGGGCAGCCAATGCGACTACTGCTATTCATATCTCCCAAAACTTACATATGCACCACGGTTTACATTTTGCTTCGTATCGTAACGTGCATTTCTTTGGGCCTAGCACGAACAACTGCGTAAGTGTAACGTAACGTGTCGATCACGCGAAACAGTACAAACTGTCATTTATCTAGGGCAACAGTGACACAATATAACTCTTAGTTTGTAAGCCGAAGCGTGACGCATTGACACTTACGATACGAATACTTTATCGGAAATTGTTTGTGCTACAGCATGTTGAACATATTATCATAACTCACCAAATACTTTTAAGCATAGTCAAAGTCAAACTCAAAGTCTTAGTCAAAGTCAAAGTCAAAGTCAAAGTCAAAGTCAAAGTCAAAGTCAAAGTCAAAGTCAAAGTCAAAGTCAAAGTCAAAGTCTTAGTCAAAGTCTTATTCAAAGTTAAAGTCAAAGTCAAAATAATTTATTAAATTTAGGCATCAAAGACGCACTTATGAACGTCCATTTTTCATTATAATTTAATTTAAAGACTACCGCCGCGTTCCTAAATATATAGAGCCTACCGAGAAGAAGCGGCAAGAAACTCGGGGCCATTCTTTTAATATAGATGTTTTTCCAATGTTTTTACTTAGATACTACAAATATTAGCTCCGGTGTGTAGCCTTACAAAGAAGAACATAATAATGGTATCAATATTTATTATAGAATCGTATACATTGTCCCATAAAATAATGACTTATTCTGTGGAGTTAATCTATCTATTTAATATTGCGTGTGCCCGAATAAATATATGTATTTTATTAGATATTTATATGTATCTAAAATAGTATATATGTGTATATATATATATATATATATATATATATATATATATATATATATATATATATAATATATAATAGCCTTACAGACAGTAAAAGTTCTAAGAAAATATTGAAATCAGCTATGGTATTGCTATCAGTCTTACACACAGTGTTCCACTTTGAAGCTTTTCGCATTTAATTTATGACACCTGCGCAGTCGGCTTTGTATCCAGTACGCCACACAGGCAAAGCTGTACGCGGGTCAATTACTTTAATTTTATATAGTAACATCCATCGCAAAACGTTTGAAATTTCACTAAACTAGACTTTAATAATGATGTTCATAAATAATCTAGTTCAAAGTTTCACTGAGAATAGATTTAATTATTTAATCTGGATTCATAAATCAAAGTAACGACTCCTATTTCTAAAGTTCATTTTCAGCTTACCTACAGTTGGAACCGAGCAGGAGGCAACTATCCAAATTGCCGGGCAGCTCTAATGGCAGTTTCCTATAACACTTTTGAACACAAATTACATTATCGATGTTACAATTAATATGCATCGTTACTTTGAACTTTAGTTAGTGGGAGTGAGGTGAAGTTTTAATAAGGGTCTCTCTGGGTCATTACAGCTCCTAGCGGTAATTGTGAGAGGCAGCGGCGGGCCCAGCACTCAAAATAGGGCTGCCACTCTGCTCGCTAGACCATAATCGCGTGGGTTGCTTACTAACGCAATTTAGTATTCTTCAGGTACTTGAAAAACACACCAACTTATTCAATTTATACGTCACATTACAAAAAAAAATTATAGAGATCTCCTACGTTAATGTGATATTGATCTTAACCGTTGCAGTTCCTGGAAAAGTAGGTTGATTTCTGCGAAATCTATTATATTATTGGCCAAATATGGCGAATCGCGAGACAACGGGAAGAAAAGACTTTAAATAATAAGACTGATATTTGCTGAGAATCTTTAAAAACTCCTATGTATAGATCGCGACACGTAACTTGAACCAAAATGGCGGTCTTCTGGTCAAAGGTACAGTTGTGGACAAATGTGATAGACGAATACTTACTCTGCGGATGTTTAAAATGAAACGCAAATTAAACCAAATATCAAATTTCTAAAAAATAATCTCGGATTACTTTTTATATTATTGTATTATGGATGATTTATGGATTCAGACGTCACATTGCAGAAATCCATATTCATATTATCCTTCTAATAATTCTAAAAGTTTGTATGTATGGAATTCACTTGAAGTAACTAAGAACGGTTCGTAGTTACAGTTTCTTTAGTTTTAGTCTGTATTCGCAATGGTTTTGTGAAGTCATTTTGAGGTTTTCGTGGTTGTTAACTAAATTATAATTAGTAATACTCACGGGATGTTCATCACGATTAGGCAGGTTTTGGAGTTCCCGATATTTCATATTTATAGAATAGTTTTTTTTTAATTTTAAAAATAGGTCGAATCCTTGAAATATTGTCTATCAAATCCATATTTACTCCTCAGAGGAAGTTAGAGCAAAGTCTGCGTTCCCCTAAGGGTAAAAATCCTTATGAGGGTATACAAAATAACTGTAGCTGTGGAAAGTCGTATATAGGACAGACAAAGCGAACAGTGTCTCGCCGGATCAGAGAACACAACAAAGCTGTTAAGAATAATGACACAAACCTGCCATAGCTGAACATCTACTGGACTAAGGCCATAACCACTGGATAGAATTTCACAAGCCACAAGTCTTATCCACGGAACGCCACTATGTACCCAGGTTGGTGAAGGACGCCATCGTAATCACGAAATGTCCGAATTTCAATCGTGGTGATGGGTTCCAACTTGCCAGTGCGTGGAATCCAGTGGTAGGTTGTCTAAAAAGGAATAACTATAGTCAAAAATCGTGATCAAAACAACAATTGCAGTGATACAGTTAGTATGTATTATCGATATTTACAATCGAGTTCGAGTGCCAGTGAGAAAGAGGGTAGACCGTTTTGTCTGCTCGAACTTTTTTCACATCCACCCGCATTTTCAGTCTACCCGTAAACAAGGTGCATGTAACTGCACCGAAATATTGGGAACTCCAAAACCTGCCTAGTCGTGGTGTGCATCTCGTGACTAATAATTATAATTTATTTATAGATGCTAAGCAAACAGAAAGAATATTAGTCCAGTCAAATTAGGCGATATTTTGCAAAAGAGTGGAAATAATTCGCGACATGGGGTTTTTTATTTTCTTATGGTTTAATATGCTTTAAGAATCATGCCTAACCCAATCCCTACGAAACTTAACCTCTGGAAGAAGGTTAAATCGAGTAAAAGCTTTGAAGTTGCATAACTTCATTCAGGAAATAGTGGCGATCGCTATATTTTTATACCATACTTAAAGTATTATTATCTACCTCTTTACTAAGTCTTTTTTAAACCAACTTCTAAAAACAGGAGTATTTTATCAAGTCGAGGAGTATATTTTTTTATGTATAATCACGAAAAACTGCAGAGTAGTCCGATTTTAATAATTATTGTTTTGTTTGGGAGAGCCATTTGATGTAGCGCCATATAAATTTTAACATATTCAGTCCATCGATTTTTAAGTTACAATGTAATAACGGAAAAGTGTTCGCCTATCTCGGTGATATCAATTATGATATCACCGAGGTAGGTGAAACACTTTTCAGTTATTGGATTGTAACTCAAAAACCGATTGTCCGGACTGCCTTGGACGTATACTCTACCAAACAAAAAAAATATTAAAATCGGACTACTCTGTAAAAAGTTATGCTTGATTGTGCATTTAAAAATATACACTTCGACTTAATAAATTACTCCTGTTTTTGAAAGTTGGTTGAAAAGATATGATCCGTAACTTGCACATTGGTGCAAATTTATCTGAACGTTTATGATGCTTTTAAATATCTAATTTTAAGTTTGCACCTTGGATTTTTGTTCATGATTGTTTGTTTTGTCATGTTGGATTTTTCCTAGAGCCGCAAATAAAAAAAAACAATGACAAAATATTCTGTATGTCGCACGACTTTTTTCACTCTAAATACCTGTATAGTAAAGGAAGCCTATATTTATAAATACAATAAACTATTCCAACTTCTTTGAATTCTTCTAATTAACGGCTTGTTAAAAGTTTATACCTACTATTTAACATGTTCCGTAGGTGCTAGAAACGGTGCAATGCGGGGAAAAACTCCTACCTGTGTTTCCTAACAATTCCAGAAGAATTTACTACTGTCAGAATTATTTCCATACTTTATCGTAATTTGACTGGACTATATATTTACACATTCTTTCTGTTTAACTTTAGGCCCATGGGGGCCATCCGCTCTCAACTTGTTTAGGGATCTGGTGAAACGTTTGTTTGAGGCGTCGGGTGACCGAAATGCTGGCGCCTATTTTGGGCAAAAACTTAGCATTGCCATCCAGCGTAGCAATGCCGCCAGCGTTTTGGCCACTTTTCCCCCCACCATGGGGCTTATAGATTAGATAGTTAGTATTATTATTATTTTATTTAATTTTTAATTACTAATAAATGTGTTTTCTTTCTGTTTGCTTAATTTACATTCTGTCAAAATGTCCACAACTCGTCACGCCTGATAGGGTCTCGGATCTCGATTGGTACAGCGGATCATTGCACGAAGGAGTTGTGTTATTCATATTTAAACTTTTAAAAGATAAAAACGTTATGAAAGCAAAGAAGTAAAAGGTGAACCGATTTGAATAAATTAATGTAGCTTTATGATTCAACATGCCGTAAGGGGTGTAGTGAAAAAATAACTTATATGACATGCATGCGCTTCACCTAAAATACATAGAATAACTACTTACTTATAGATAAGAGTATCTTTCTTCTGTGAAGATGGAACTCCATACCTATTTTTGTGCAATATTGTATTTTATGTGTATAACTATAGAGTTATTAAGCTGTAAATGATTAGAGCGGACTGAGGCACGGGCACAAAGATCTTATTTATTAATTTATTGTTTTATTCCTTATCCGGAACCTTACAAATTTTAAGTCAGTATAACGCAGCGGTAGTTAATTCCACTACTGACATTGAGGGCCATAAAACACGATTTTTTAGGAAGGTATAGAATATATAAAAACGACAGACATAATGGCGGGCAGACATGCAGACAAGCACAGACGTAAAGCTTATAAACCCCCTTTTTAGATTACTGATGACCTGACCTAAAAAGTGTTTTGGGTCAAAAGCATAATTAGAAACACATATAAAAGTTTTTTTCGTACTGAAACTCTCGTAAGTTTGACACATATTACTATGAAGCTATTTATTGCAGACTAAGCTCTTCTTTATGTATTCTGACATAATATTGTGAGTAGGGTAGAAACCGAATCACGCGCGTGATCTTGTGCCCTAAACCTCAACGGTAGACGATCTTTGTGCTATTTGAATTTCGATAACATAATGGTGAACCTTTGATTATGGACAAGTGACAATTCGAAGTAGTGAACAGATTATTTTTTTATCTTAGGAACATTTATTATAAATCTCAATACCTAAAGTTTTAGAGACAAAACAATTTTAAATAAGTCCTTAAAATTTGTAATTTTTTTAAAACCTGATAGTGCTTCTAAGGTAAACATTTAGAATCGTGGCGCCTGAATTCGGGGGGGAGGGGGAGGGGGGTTCGGGTAGTGCCCCCCCGCAAACCCCACCCGCCGGAGACCATTAGTTTTCGAGTTATGTTTGTTTAAGTATTTTGAGGTTAAGTACTGCATTTCGATCTACTACCACCCCCGCGTCGGCTCTGCAATCCGACAAGACTGCTTGAAATCGGGGTGCTATTAGTCGGTTCTGTCACTGACTTTGACCTATTCTAACTAACTATAACTAACCTATAGGTATATCACAGACAAGTGACTTTGCCAATTCATTAGATAGCTACTGATATACTATTGTGCACAAATTTGGAACAAAAGTAGTTTGATGAAGCGCTCGCCGGCAGCTGCCGCGGCACGCTCGCTACGCTCGCTCGGCTCGCGCCTGGTGGGTCACAGTTCAAACATAACCTAACCTATAGGTTTGTCACAGACAAGTGACCTTTTTGTTTGCACTGGCCTTTGGTGCACACCCAAGCCCCAAACGATTTGTTTGTTTTCGATAAACGCATAGGGGTGCGATGCGTGCGGCACATTTTTTGGCGTTGCACCATGTTGTTTTCTTCAGCGAATTTTAGACACTGGTCAATGGTTCCCAATTCGCGCACAACTTTGGGTAGGCTCCACATTTGTACAACTTCCTCCGTGTACAAATGCCGGTCCGAAACGGGTCCGTCATCTACAAAGTCCGCCCTTGATGAAGGTCCAGGCACAGGAGACGCCATCGCGATGACTAATGAGCACGTCGAGCTGGTACCAGTTATCAAATCTTCCAAAGGCAATCGCAGTGTCCAGTGAGCAAGCAGGTGTCGTACAGTAAAGCAGCAAAATCGGAGACCAAAATCGTAGCAAAGTCGTTGAGATATCAAAAGAAAGCGCAGAAAAACAGGAGAAAACATTCACGTACACTCGGAAGTAACGGAATGACGCGAGTATTCCGACAGTGACATTACGCTATCTTCGATGTTTGCGTTCCGTTTCAAGAACTTACATACAACGTACATGTCAAAAAAGGCTAAAAGTTACCTAGAAACGTTTCGTTTTACGCATTAATGTCATTTATGTCACCTGTCACTATCAAAATTTCGGTGTTTTATTGAAACTTTAAAAAACTATTTAGACTATTTTGGCGTGTCTCCGGCATCTAAAATGTTGTAAATACGCTTTATACAAACCCCTTCAACCCACCCACAGTTTTTGTTTCACCAAATTCAGGGGTCACGATTCTAAAGCCAACCCGCTTCTAACAGTAAATTATAGGGTCAGGTAGTTATTGATGATTTTTCTACCAACTTCCAAAAAAGGAGGAGTTACTCAATTCGACTGCATTTTTTTTGTTTGTTACCTCATAGCTTTTGACTGGGTGGATCGATTCTCTATATTATTTTTTGTTTGAAAGCTGGTGCTTCCCGTGTGGTTCCATTTAAATTTCATCAAATTCGGTTTAGTGGTTTTTGAGATACACTCCAACAACTGAATAGAATGGAAGTTGGTATAAAATGTTTGAAATTGTACTTGTTCATGTTTCTATTGAACATAATTCTATCATCGTTAGTACGTACAAGATATTGTTCATTTGTGAACTTTAAGTCCAAGTATCTTCCCTTTCGTTAGATAATCATGAATTCAAATATCCAAATTGAAGTTAGCAAACAACAAATAGTGAGCTATCAACGTCTTGTCTCTCCAAATTTGGTGACCCTGAACACGAATCGTCCCCGAGGACTTCACAGCAGTTATACCAACCCTAACTTAACGACACTTCTGCTTGACGCGACCACTCCTTACTGCTCTCCTTTGTATTTCGATGGCTTTGTCAAATAAAATAAATGTACCCCAGCGTCTGATAATAAAAACGACCAACGCTTTTTAATATCATTGCCTATTTGCATTTTAATTTGTGACTGCTCTCGTGCTGTAATTGAAATAAACAATTTTTGGAGGTGACATAATATCTTGCGAAATGTAATGATAAATAAATTGTTTGCGAGAGGTTTTTTTATGTTTGGCAGAAACGCGGCCTGGGGCTACTTTTTCGGAGAGTGAAAGCTTTAGTGACTTTTTTTCAAAATTGAATGCTTTGTACAGTGAACATTAATAGCAATCCATTTGGGCAGTGACAGAAACCATTATTTCAAAAATGCTCACAAAAAAGTACTGGATACAACGCGTAAATTTAGAGGCAACGTAGAAAGTGCTGACGATAGCATAGGTGGCACTTTTTACAAAAAGTTATTCGTGGTTTTCGCATACTCTACATATGACATGGACAGGCTTTCGAAAAGGCAGTTTCTAGCAAAACTGTCCTCTGCCCGTGATCCACATGTGTTAGATTTATACCGATAGAGAATGGCTATGCAAGTAATTGTATACTTTATAATGATTTATAAACTGTATAAATAAATAATAATAAATGGCTAAAAATGTCCTGTTGCTTTGCCTGATATTTCGACAGCTTCACACCTTTTAATTTACATGTTATCTCGGTTATTTTCCACTGTATCACACCTCCGGCTAGATTGTGAGAACCTCATACATAAGCCACATACAAAGAAGTTACGACGGTATAGATGTCAGTGAAACATAAGAAATAAGTTTAGTTGACAGAGTGAGGCGGATCTCTGTATTGGTCCACGAGTCTACTGGGACAAGCCGACGCATTCGTGTTTGTATGTTTGTTCAACTAGAACTTTAGCATGGTTGATTCTTTATGAAATTTTAAAGAATCGAATAATAGTATCAATAAAAATGTATTATTGTATAAGAGCTAAATCATGTTGAGGGTTAGAGAATATTAATCGAGTGAGGTACCTATCAAATTAAAGTACTTAGCTAACCCAATTCGAATCAGTTTTTTCTTTTACTAGTGACTGCCCGCAACTTCGTTCACATAGTAGGCTCGGCCTTGCCATAACCTCACATCCTTGGATTTTATATAATAGGAACCTCCTCCTGACAATAATTAACACAACAAAAATAGTATGAGCGAGATCGTTCCCTCCGTTCTCAAGTTATAGCGTGAACAGTAGAAATAGTGGTTCATTTTTATGTATATAAGATTATGTATGAATGTAAAATACTTAAAATATTTATAATTAAAATCAGTTCATCGTGAGATCTTCGTAAAATTCGGAGTGAACTAGTCAAAGTAGTAATGTTATTGGTCATTCACAAAGCACATATGAATCCAGTTTATAATATTGATTTATATTTCACTATAAATAATATAAACTAATAATTCAATAATACATACAAATTTATATGATTTACTTACACTACGGTTAGTATGTTTCAGTGCTATAGGGAATGACCAATCTGTGGATTTAGATAACACAGCAATACATCTCTGCCCACATGTTGGGTTGCTGTAGAAACGAATGGTTTTGGTAGGATTTTTCTAGCCCGTGTAGGGAGTTTCTTAAACGTATAGTTTATAGACAAAAACGCTGACAGAAGGAACTGGAATTTGAATGGCTAAAAATATTTTGAAATTAACTTGGTTATAAGGATGACACATTGGTAACATTATTCCGATTGAACTGGTAGTTATCGAGGGATCAGGATAACCGAATTCCACACGTTAAAAGTGGCGAGCAGTCTCTAGCCTACAATATAATTACTCGTATGTTTACATTTACTGTATAGGTTGATGATTATTATTATTAGTTAATTGATTTTATTGTCGGAGTAGACCCTCGCTATATCGTTTTGAGCATTTGTCAGTGATTATGGTTGCCTGTAGGCTAGATGACATTTATTGTAGATATCTGAAAATAACCTTATTGGCCTTGCAGTATGGTATATATACTATTTAGATTTATCTGTAAATGCTGCTGGTTTCCTAAATATTCAGTAGTCACTCGCGGTGTGTAGGGGTACTGCAGTCTTATGCTGGCATCCAGACCATAAAACTTGTCCTGCGATGCAATTACCACAAACCATAGGCCCACCACAGTCGAGTGCCAGGCTGCTATCTTAACATACATCAAAGGTATCAAAAATAATACTATAAGCTGCACAAGATTACACAAATACTAAAATACTAAGACCTATTAAGAAAAATATTCCTTAATAATATATATTACTATCAAACTTACGATATAAATATATATATATATATCGTATATATATGACGGAGAAAGTACCTCCGGAGTGTTTTTAAAAAGTGTGACGTCAGCATTGCTGACGTCACAATTGTTGTTTTCATGATGATCACTCATTTTTGGGGCCTCGGAGTAAAACTTCACAAGTACTTTTATAAGCTTCGTATATTCAACGAGAAGCGTAACAACGTCACAAAGAGGTCCGTACTGTACGGCGACTCGAGAGCGACTGAGACGAGCGCCTTTTGTTTTTTTTTTTTTTTTTTTTTTAGAACGGACTAATGCTGTTTGCCTCTACCGGCATTTACAGCGTCACCGGACGGTTGGCGAGCGCAGATGGCACTCAGCCAGATGCGGGCGCAGAGGGCGCACCGCCTAAGGCGAGCGTTGAAGACGCTTCGCCGCAAGGAGAGGAGTAGGCGACTTGCTCAAGGGCACCACTAGGGTACGGACCTCGGCTTGGGCCGTCGCCAGGAGAGAGGGGAGTAGGAGAGAATCGCCCCGGTACATAAGTGTACCGTTGAAAGTGGGCCCTATGAATTTTAACTCTACGACTATTTGGAGAGAATCTAACCAAGACATAACTTTTGCCTCGAGCTCGCCGGCGAGCTCGGTGTTTGACTGTGTTTACCACTAAATCATAACCTTGTGAACCTCGCCTCCCCCCATTTCCGCGACATGGGTCCACACCGCGACCAGGATCGTCGCGTTGTGCACTCATGACTGTACTTTGGGTGGGGCTACAATAAGAAAGTGAAGTACCTCGCCCACAGCCATGGTGGCTGGGACTACAAAGAAAACCAGTGTTACCTCGTCCGCAGCCATTTGCTGGGCCGGAGGATACATCGCGACCGGGGCCGCGGTGTATACTCCCACCCGCACCGTGGCTGGGACTACAATCGTGTGTGTGTGAATTACCTCGACTGCGACTGGGGCTGCGAAGAAGATCTCGGCCGGAGCCTACAATGCGATCGGGATCACAGCCCTGGTCGGGTCTACAACCATTACCGGGGTTCCCTTGGGACGACGCTAAAGCTGCCGAAGTAACGGCTGCGATGGGGTCGTCCGGGTCACCCAAAATATGCCTTGGACGGCGACGGGGGGGAAGAAAGTGGGGATCGGTTATGTCAGTGGAGTAGTTCGCCGCTTCGACCACGAGGGGATTCGAGTGGTGGGGAGCTTTGTCGAAGTGGCGGCGGGAGCAGTCTTTCATATACTGCGTAATAGAGGGGAGGGTGAAATCGCAGTGCAGTTCGGCGTTCCGCAAGTACCACGGAGCGCCCACTGCCCTGCGCATAAAGCGATTTTGAATCACTTGAAGTTTGTGGAGGTCGTGTTTCTGAGCATGGGCGAACGCTACAGATGCGTAAGTCATGATTGGGCGGATGCAAAGTTTGTAAAGAGTCGTCTTATTTCTAAGAGACATTTTACTGTTTTTGCCTATGAGGGGATTAAGACGACCCATAATGAAGGCCGCCCTATTGCGAACAATCTGAATGTGTTTCGCGAAAGTGAGTTGGCGATCAAGAGTGACGCCCAGGTATTTGGCAGATTTAGCCCATGGGATGGGTTCGCCGAATAGGACTATGGGTGACGGCATGAGATTCCGCCAGGTCTCAGTGAAGTACACTGCTGCACTTTTGCTAGGATTTACTGCAATCCGCCATTTACGAAACCATGCACCGATTACGGTGATGGCTCGTTGGATGGCGCATCTCTGCCGAACCTTGAACCAGCCAGTAGAGTAGATTGCAGTATCATCCGCAAACTGAGCGATCTGAACATTAGGTTCAGATCGTGGGATGTCGCTGGTGTACAGCGAGAAGAGAATGGGTGAGAGTACAGAGCCCTGAGGGACACCTGCGTGAATGGGATGCGGGGAGGAGAGCGTTCCCTCGGTGCGATAGCTAAACGTTCGATCCCTGAGAAAGTCTTGTAAGATGAGTACAAGACGGTCTGGCACACCCAGTTGGTACAGCTTGAATATCAAGCCGTTGTGCCAGACTTTGTCGAACGCTTTCGCTACGTCGAGGAAGACAGCTATGGTCCCTTGGGGCTTTGGTTTCTTGTTGAAACCGCCTAGGATGTGCTCCGTTACGCGGTGCACTTGTTGGACGCAAGAGTGTTTGGCTCTAAAACCAAATTGCTCATCGGGAAGGAGGTTATTGGACCTAACGTGGGACCAGAGTCGGTTCACAATGAGCCGCTCGTAAATCTTCCCCAGAGAGCTGAGGAGACTTATGGGACGGTAGCTGGAGGGCTCGGCTGCCGGTTTGCCTGGTTTGTGAATACCAATGACAATGGCATGCTTCCAAGTGTCTGGGAAGGAGCAGTTGCTCATAGCCGCATTGAAGATGCTAACTAAGAGATGGACTAGTGGGACTGAGAAGTGTTTAATCACCTTGTTGCTGATACCATCAGCCCCAGGAGATTTACGGGTCTTGAGGCTCTTGATCAGAGACACAACCTCGGATGATTTTACCGGTGGGAGGAGTGGGAGGTCAGAGATGGACATAGAGCTTTTACGTTCAACTTCAGATTCCACCGAATCGAGGTGTTTCTGGTCGACGTGATCTACATTTAGAGTACACTGAGCCTCAAGGCTATCAGCTAAACACTCGGCTTTGTCTTCGTCAAGGAACGCTATGGAGAGGGGAGGTGGCCTAATGAGTGGAGGCATTCAAATTTCAAATTCAAAATTCAAAAATTATTTATTCAGTTTAGGCATCATAGACACTCTTATGAACGTCAAAAATTTTTAAATGATTCTACCGCTGTCTTCGGAAAAGAACCACCGCCGAGAAGAAGCAGCAAGAAACTCGTGGGCCATTATTTTTTCAAGTCTTTGTACATTGAGGTTACATATGAGTAATATTAAAATAACAAATTTATTCAATAGTTGGCTATTAGGCAGAAGTGGAAAGCTTCCAGGCATCTTTGTCTTCTAAGTAGTGACTCAATTTATAATAGGCTTTTTTCATTAGTATATTTTTGACACGTAACTTGAATTTCCCTTCAGTGAGCTCAGTAATGTCTTTCGGGATTTTATTATAGAAACGTACACAATTGCCTAAGAAGGACTTATTTTTAGTTTTCGTGAGTCTAAATTTAGATACAGCTATCCTATCCTTATTTCTAGTATTAATATTATGCATATCACTATTTATTCTAAACTTCTTTATATTTTTACGAACGTACATTATATTTTCTAGGATATACAAAGATGGAAGAGTTAATATATTAATTTCTTTGAACATTTGTCTTAAGGATTCGCGGGGACCCATTTCGTAGATGGCTCGAACTGCCCGCTTTTGCAATATAAAAACTGTCTCTATGTCCGCCGCTGACCCCCACAGCAGGATACCATATGACATTATGCTGTGGAAGTAAGCAAAGTAGACCAGTCGAGCAGTAGCTATATCTGTCAATTGCCTAATTTTATGAACCGCATATGCAGCTGAGCTCAGTCTTCCAGATAGTGCATCAATATGAGGACCCCATTGTAATTTAGAGTCTATGCTAATACCTAGAAAGACTATTGCCTTGTCAATTTTCAATTTATTTCCGTCGAGTAATACGTTTGGCTCTATATGTCTTACATTAGGCATGGAAAATTTTAAACATTTCGTTTTCTTTGCGTTGAGAAGCAGGTTGTTTGCGGCGAACCAATTTGAAACAATAGTTAACGCGTTGTTGACTTGAACTAGTTCTCTATCTTTCCTATCTACTTTAAAAATCAGAGAAGTATCATGCGCAAAAAGAACTATGTCAGCAAGGCCCTCAACCATATGTGGTAAGTCATTGATATATGCTAAGAATAAGAACGGACCCAAGATCGACCCCTGTGGAACCCCCATTCTAACCAAAGATCCAGAAGATGTCACGCCATTAATGCCAACTTTTTGCTGCCTATCAGATAAGTATGATTCTACAAGATTCAGAGCAGCTCCACGAATTCCATAGTGGTGTAGCTTATAAATTAGAGTGCGGTGCTCTACACAGTCGAAAGCTTTGGAGAGATCACAAAATACGCCAATGGCATCCTGTGAGCTCTCCCAAGCTTCCAGCACATGCTTGACTAACTGGACTCCTGCATCTGTTGTTGATCTGCTTTTCGTGAAACCGAACTGATTTTCGTGTAAAATCCTATGTTCATTAAAATGAGACAAGAGTTGTTGAAGCATTATCTTTTCGAATATTTTGCTCAAAGCCGGAAGCACAGAGACCGGTCTATAATTTGAGGGGTCGGCCTTACTACCTGATTTGAAAATAGGGGTGATTTTACTCATTTTCATTAGGTCAGGAAATGTACCTCTATCAATACATAAATTAAATATGATCATCAAATGTGGCGCTATAACTTCTATTATTGACTCTAGCATTTTTACGGATAATCCCCATAAATCCTCTGTTGCTTTAACGTTTAAACTTTTAAATGTTTTTATTATTTCAAAAGTAGATATATGTCGGAACCTAAACTCAGGAATTTGGAGCGGGAAGTTGTCTTTCAGAAAGCCCACTGCAACACAAGGGCAAGAATCAAGAGATTTGGTGACTTCTAGTGGTATATTGGAAAAGAAATTTTCAAATGAATTCGCGACATGACTTGGGTCTGAAACTTTTTGGTTATCTATTTCTAGCACATATTCTGAATTAAAAGATTTACTTTTGCCGGTCTCTGTATTAATAGTTTTCCAAACTGTTTTAATTTTGTCATTAGATTTTCGAATTTTATCCCTTATAAACAAAGCTTTTGCGCGTTTGCATACTGACTTAAAAACTTTTGAGTAATTTCTTACATAATCATGAAAATCTTTACTAGAAGTTAAAGATTTTTTGTGATATAACTCAAACATTATGTCTCTACTTTTTCGAATACCTCTAGTTGACCAGTCACCAAATTGTAACCTACCGTTGAGCTGCAGTTTTTTCTTCGGACAGATTTCATTAAATTCTGTACTTACTAATGAAAATAATGTACTATAAATGTCATGTGGATCTTCAGAAGTGAATTCCACCAGTCTAAGTTTCAACTCTATATTTTGTTTAAGCTTTTCTAGTTTACCTTTTGTTAGCGGCCTATGTTCGATAATGGTATTTTTCTTAGTTCTCCCGATTTCGAATTTGATAGCGAGGCCATTGTGGTCTGATCTAACTCCCACCATTACTGATTTTTCTGTAGTCTTACAGTTTGAAAAAATATTATCAATGCAGGTGGATGAAGAGTCGGTTACTCTAGTTGGCTCACTGAACAAAAAATTCAAATTAAAAGATTTAAACAAAGAGATAAGATTAGTTTTATCAGTTGAATCTACCAAAATATCAATATTGAAGTCACCGCATACAATGATTGATTTATTGCTTTTAGTTAGTCTCTTGAGTACACATTCCATTATGGACATAAAATTACAGAAATTAGATGCTGGTGGCCGATATACACACAATAATATATGACTTTCCAGTTCTGCACAAGCAATTTCGCAGACACGTTCAACAGAAAAACCTACTATGTCAGACCGTTCCTTAAATTTTATGTTTCTTTTACAAAGAATAATACACCCTCCCCCTTCAGCATTGTCTGTTGTCCGTCAGATTTCAGAGTTCGAGCCAACTGCCAGTATGCCTGGTGAGTTGGCTCAATCTCTGACAGTTTGTCGTCCCACCTTTGATCACGCAGCTCACTCATGCGTTTCCTTACAGCACGCTGTAAATAGCGCATGGTGGCTTTGTTCTCTGGGGTTGGCATCGAGTCATACGCCCTAGTGGCGGCGTTCTTAGCTGTCAGTAACCTCCTCGCACCCTCGGGCAGTTCAAAGCGGCGACCATCCGCCACTTGGACCTGCTTTGAGGATTCACCTACTGCGGTGCGGAGGTGGTCACTGAGAGCCTCGATCGCAATTGACACGTCTTCTACTGTCTGTATGTCATCGGGGATTCTATCGAGAGCGGGTGAACTGATAGCTTGGAGGGATTCCCCCAGTTGCTTCCAGTTCACTACCGTTCTAGTGATAGGGGTTATGTCCGTCGGGTCGGGGCCTAATTTCAACAATACAGGGCGGTGGTCTGAAGTCAGTTCGTGTAACACTTCTATTGAGCGCAACCGGAGGGTGACGTTCTTAAGAAGTGCTATGTCAAGTATGTCTGGTCGTTGGTTGTCAACATAGGGATATCTTGTGGGCTCCAGAGGGGAGAAAATATCAAAGTTTAAGTGGCTGACCAAGCCTTCAAGGATTTTACCATTACTATTGTTACTAGTACAGTTCCATATGACATGTTTACTGTTGAAGTCACCGATCAGAAGGACGGAGCTTCCCAGAGAGAAGAGGGCTTCCAAGTCTGTCTGTAATAGTTCTTTACCAGAGGGGAGGTAACATGAGGCTATGATGACAGGTTGATGACCTGACATCGCTAGAAAGCAAACAGAGGCTTCTAGTATTCTAAGTGGTGGAGTAACAATTGGGATACAGTGCAGAGCTCTTTTGTAATAGATGAGAGTGCCACCTTTTGGGGTGGCCACTCTATCATTACGAACCAAACGGTAATTTGCAAACCTAGGGTTCGCTGTACCTGGTTTCAGAAAGGTCTCCTGCACGCATAGGATATCGACCTGATGGGTCTTACAAAATTCGTGAACTTCGTCCTTTTGACTAGAGAGGCCGTCAGCGTTGAAAGTCGCTACGGTGACTGAGTGGGGCTTAATTCGTTTCGGTGTACTATCCATATTGGATGATACCTAAGAAACGCTGGGGAGGGCGTAGCGCCTCACTGCGCTGATTAAACCCGCGTGTGTGAGCGTGGCTCGCAAGCGGTCTTGGTCGTTTGTGGCAGTACGAAGTTTGTGCGCGAATGCACGTACTTCGTCCACGTCTATGACCATCGCGTAGTCCATGACAAGGGCTATGTCGGCCGCCAGGTCAGATTGACCTGGGGCGTCCATGAGCCCAGCCATTGGAGGCCTAGAGAGCGGCGGTTTGGGCTTAGGAGCCGGCGCGCTGGCAGAGGCCTGCGGGCGGGCGGGGGTGAGGGGGGCGCTTGCTTGTACCATGCTCAAGGGCTTGGACCAAGCGTTGCGCGCGGGCGCGGGCGCGGGTACAACAGGTGTTGCCTGCGGTGCGGGTGAAAGGTTAGGCTTAGGGCCGTTCCCTTGTGAGCGGGTAGTGACCGGGCGAGGAGGGGGAATAGGCCTCCTAGCCGGCCCACTGGGTGCGCGGGGTGCCTTAGGGCAACCGCGGTAGTTGGCGGTATGTCCCTGTGTGCCGCAGAGGACACAACTAGGCGGGTCTGATGAGTCCCTAGTGCGAGAGCACTGGGCTGTCCCGTGATCCCCTAGGCACTTGACGCACCTCGGGCGGGCGAAACAGAATCGGGCGGCATGCCCGTACAATTGGCAGTTATGACACTGGCCAGGCGCTCGGTTTCGGAATGGGGGTTGAACGGTGATCCCCGAGAGGTTCACTACCGTTTTGACATTAAAAATCGCTTTGCCCTCTGGCGTGCGATTGAGGATGACCAATAGTAGGTCGTAGGGCCTGCGATCTTTGCCACTGTACATCCGGTGGCATTCGCGGACGGGGTAGCCTTGCGCCTTCAAGTCGGCGAGGACACTATCAGTTTGTACCTCCTTAGGTACACCGCGTATGACGACGCGTAGGACTTTCTCTTCTTCGAGAGCATAGGTATGAAAACTTATACTCTCGTTTTTGAGAATCCTGGTTAATGCCCTATGGTCGCTTGGGGTAGGCACCTGGACTTTAATACCCAGTTGGGTTGAGCGGGCGCTAGTGTATTGGATCTTACGATCCGTCAAAAGTCGTGAGACCATGTCCCACTTCGCCTTGTCCTGAAGGAACAGAGGCGGCGGCGGTTTCTCGCGTCTAACTGACGCTCCTTGAGAGGAGACGTCGCGTTGAGACGCGGCGATGCTTGCGGGAGCATCGGAGTGAGCGAGAGGGTCGCGGGAGGTGGGAGCGAGAGAGCCTGATGGCTTCGCTCCCGGGGCGGTGCAGGCCGCTTTGGGTGGCGGGGAGGGGGCCTCTGAGGCGGCTTTGGGGACGCGCTTTCTCTTTCCGACGGTAGTGAACCCGTCGTTGGAGATGTTGCCAACAGAGTTAGCGCGGGAGCGGGAGAACTCTACATCCATCTCATTTTCCGAGTTGGACGCTGAGTCGTAGGCGCGTTCGTACATGGTCCGAGGGACCGGGGAGCGATCGCGGGGTGGTAGAGGTGCGCGGGGAGCGCGGGGCGCATAAGGCGCAGGGTCGGGAGAAAGAGGGCTATCTAATGGCTTGAACGCCGAAGAGCCGAAGGGCCCCCTCGGAGGGAGGGAGCCGGAGGAGGGAATTTGGGAGTCCGTGAAGCGGGGTCTCTCATTAAAGTCCCTATTGGACTGGAGATACTCGGAAAGCATTTCCGGGTAACAGCCTGAGACGAGCGCCTACAGTGCGGCCGTATTTATAGGACTCGGCGCACGTGCACGACTTTACAAGTTTGTTGGTAAAGTATTGAAATTACAATTATAACATTAATTTGATCGTAATCAACTCAAAAATAATCATCTGATGATTTATAAACTATTTTTAGGGCAATCAAATGATTAAACTTAATTATTCTCGACGAACTGTTGTAGTTGCGCCGATACGGCCATACTGACAGGCGGTGCGCGCTCTGCACCAGCCTCGTTGGTTCTCGTAGATTGTTATGGATTCTCGTAGATTATTTGGATTCTCGTAGACCATTTATTCTGATGGGTCATCTTGGTTTGAGTCGTGGTTTGGCTGTACTTGCAGCCCTTCTCGTGAGATCGACTGAATGGGCTCATTTGATTCTGCAGTGGGATCTCGTTGAATAGGTGATTCGTTTCCCGCCGATACGGTCAACTGATCCCCAGGTTGCGGAGCGCGGCGCAGCTGATCATGGGCAACCTTGCGAGGTCGTCCTCTACCGACAACTTTCTTTACCAGATATCGGTCATTATCCAGTATTCTACAAACTTCATATGGTTCGCTGTATTTAAGGTCAAGCGAGGTTTGGTTTCGAGGATTATTTTTCACCAATACGTAGTCTCCTCTTTGAAAATTATGGATTTTGGCCTTGTGTAGGTTGAAGCGTTGTCTGTCTTGTTCGCTACAACGAATCATTTTCTGTTGCACCAGCAACAGCATGTTGTCGTTTTACACGTTGACTAATTATTGTTGGCTAATTTTTGTATCCGCGTCGATACGGCCATACTGACAGGCGGTGCGCGCTCTGCACCAGCCTTGTTGACTCGTTAACTCTCGCAGACTGCTGTTAATTATGGCTGGCCTGCAAAGAATGAGATATTCTCTGAGTAGTGAGTCTGTAAACAACTTACGTTGCTTTATCTTGTTTGTTACATTAACACAACTGTTATGTAACCTTAGGAGTCTTTTGATTAGTAAACAGTACACAAAGACATCGTGCACTGCCTTATTGATTTAGAATCTGTGGTGTATACGTGTCTACCCATAGTTCCACAAGGCGTCCCCACGGTATCTCAGGGTTCACTTGTGGATGCATCAAGGATCCGTGGCTAGCTCAAGGGTAACACATGGTTAGCTCAGAGGTATCACTCTCCAGACATTTTTGTAGATTACTACAGTACACTAAGACATCTTAAGTGCACTGCCTTATTAATTTAGAATCTGTGGTGTATACGTGTCTACCCATAGTTCCACAAGGCGTCCCCACGGTATCTCATGGTTCACTTGTGGATGCATCAAGGATCCGTGGTTAGCTCAAGGGTAACACATGGTTAGCTCAGAGGTATCACTCCCCAGACATTTTTGTAGATTACAACAGTACATTAAGACATCTTAAGTGCACTGCCTTATTAATTTAGAATCTGTGGTGTATACGTGTCTACCCATAGTTCCACAAGGCGTCCCCACGGTATCTCAGGGTTCACTTGTGGATGCATCAAGGATCCGTGGTTAGCTCAAGGGTAACACATGGTTTAGCTCAGAGGTATCACTCTCGAGACATTTTATTCTTGTAGATTCTAGTTGAAAATATCGTGAAACATAATGAATTTTATACTCGCCGGTTTTAATCCGATGACGCGTGTTCGTGGTCGTGAGTTATCTGGACTGACTGGCCAGCTTGAGATGTGGATGACACTGAATCAGGGGCGATTGCAGCGTTATTTTGCAGTGTATCGAGATCATCTCCCGCAGCGATTGGTGTGGACGTCATGTCTGTGGTAATTCCCGTTGTGATGGGCTGCATGGTATTAAAGTTGTTTGCTGGTACTCCTGAAGTGTTCAATGAGGCAGGGCCTATCAGCCTGGTACTGCCCTGCGCTGTTCCAGTCGTGACAGGTTGAACCGAAGTCGATGAGGATGTGGTTGGGACCAGAGCTTGTTCTGATCCCACTTCTGATGACGGAGAAAGTACCTCCGGAGTGTTTTTAAAAAGTGTGACGTCAGCATTGCTGACGTCACAATTGTTGTTTTCATGATGATCACTCATTTTTGGGTCCTCGAAGTAAAACTTCACAAGTACTTTTATAAGCTTCGTATATTCAACGAGCAGCGTAACAACGTCACAAAGAGGTCCGTACTGTACGGCGACTCGTTTTTAGAACGGACTAATGCTGTTTGCCTCTACCGGCATTTACAGCGTCACCGGACGGTTGGCGAGCGCAGATGGCACTCAGCCAGATGCGGGCGCAGAGGGCGCACCGCCTAAGGCGAGCGTTGAAGACGCTTCGCCGCAAGGAGAGGAGTAGGCGACTTGCTCAAGGGCACCACTAGGGTACGGACCTCGGCTTGGGCCGTCGCCAGGAGAGAGGGGAGTAGGAGAGAATCGCCCCGGTACATAAGTGTACCGTTGAAAGTGGGCCCTATGAATTTTAACTCTACGACTATTTGGAGATAATCTAACCAAGACATAACTTTTGCCTCGAGCTCGCCGGCGAGCTCGGTGTTTGACTGTGTTTACCACTAAATCATAACCTTGTGTATCTCGCCTCCTCCCATTTCCGCGACATGTCAAAGTCAAAGTCAAAGTCAAAATCATTTATTCAATTTAGGCATCAAAGACGCACATATGAACGTCAATTTTTCATTATAATGTACTTTAAAGCCTACCGCCGCGTTCCAAAATACATAGAGCCAACCGAGAAGAAGCGGCAAGAAACTCGGGGCCATTCTTTTTATATAGATGTTTTTACAATGTTTTTACTTAGGTACTACAAATATTACCTCCAGTGTGTTGCCTTACAAAAGAGAACATAATAATGGTATCAGTAGGGCAAGACACGCTACACTTTGACATCTTAGTACACGAGTAGATAGATCCTTTTTTTTTTTTTTTTTTTTTTTTTTGTCCCGGGGAAATCCTTTATGGATACCACCCACCACGGGGAGGGAGGTGGTTATGTGGGAGTCCGTATACCCACCAAAACCCCGGGGTGTTCCGGCACTGCCGCCCTCGGCGGGAACGCGGGACAGATTTTCCACACGACCGCGAACCCGCCGTGGCTGTCCGTTGCCGGACACTTCTCTTCGCGGCACGCCAGAACACATGGCGCGCCGCAACTGCCTCGGAGACCAAACTCGCCAACAATGGGCGCCAGACTTCCCCGTGTCTGGTCGCCCGTGGTCTCCCTGCGGTGGGTCGGATATGTAGCCCCACCGCCTGCTACGTCAGCCACAAGGGATAGCCCCCCCCACGACCCCACCTCCTCGAGTCTGCGCCGAGCGCCCGGACCCCACCTCCTCGAGCCTGCACCAAAGTGCCCGGGCCCCCCTCCTCGAGCCTGCGCCAAAGCGCCCGGGCCCCACCTCCTCGAGCCTGCGCCAAAGCGCCCGGGCCCCACCTCTTCGAGCCTGCGCCAAAGCGCCCGGGCCCCACCTCCTCGAGTCTGCGCCAAAGCGCCCGGACCCCGCCACTCCTATGTGGACTTGGCGACCAAAGCCCATAGGAGCGGCCCGCCTGAGCCGGCCAGCGCACCCCAACGCCGGCGCGGCCCCTGGGTTCTTCTTGGCTTCACCGTGGTGTACCTAGCCACGGTTACTGAGCCCCCCCGCCACGTCAATGCGAGAACCCTTCGGGGGGGGAGTAGATAGATCCTGGAGTGATCAGTCCCAAGCTGTTTTATCCTCCAAGTAATCCGAAATGTTGTAATAACCTTTTTGACAGAGTTTAGTTTTAATAGTAATTTTAAACTTATTAATAGGCAAATCTCGGATAACATTGGGAACTTTATTATAAAATCGTATACATTGTCCCATAAAAGAATGACTTATTCTGTGGAGACGCGTTACATGTACGGATAGCTTGTGCTTATTTCGCGTGTTGATGGAATGAGCATCACTCCTTTTATCAAAACTGCTAATGTTTTTCTTTACATACATTAGATTTTCATAGATAAACTGAGAGACAACAGTTAGAATGTTTATGTCTTTAAATTACTGTCTAAGGGAATCTCTGGGAGCCAAACTGTAGATTGCTCGTATACCCCTTTTTTGCAGTATAAAAATAGAATTAATATCTGCAGAACATCCCCAGAGCAGTATGCCATAAGTCATAACGCTATGGAAATAACTAAAATAAACTATTCTAGCTGTGTCTACATCAGTTAATAGTCTAATTTTTTTAACAGCATAAGCTGCTGAACTGAGCCTACTAGACAATTTTTTTATGTGGGGACCCCATTGCAATTTAGCGTCTATAGTAATTCCTAAAAAGACTGTTGACTCCACAAGGTCCAACCCTGTTCCATTCAATTGTATATTGGATTCTACTTGTCTCACATTTGGTGTCGAGAACTTTATACAATTAGTTTTCTTCTCATTGAGGAGAAGATTATTTGTATTGAACCAATTCACAACTTTAGCTAATGCATTGTTAACATCGTCATAGTTTAGTAACTGCCTTTTAATTTTAAATAACAGTGAAGTGTCATCTGCAAACAATACAATCTCGTGATTCTTCTCTACATAATAAGGTAAGTCATTAATATAGATTAAAAACAAGAACGGCCCTAGTATTGACCCTTGTGGAACGCCCATTGAGATTATAGAGCCGGGCGATTTTTTACCATTTATGTCAACCCTTTGAATTCTACCATTTAAATATGAAGTCAAAAGGTTGAGAGCCATGTTCCTAATACCGTAGTGTTGTAATTTCCTGACAAGTATATCATGTCGGACGCAGTCAAATGCCTTAGATAAGTCACAAAAAACACCTAAGGCATCTTGAGAGTTCTCCCAGGCATCAAACACATATTTTATTAGTTCTATACCTGCGTCTATAGTAGAGCGATTCCTTGTAAACCCAAATTGATTTTTATGGAAAATTTTGTTTGCACTAAAATGAGTTTCTAATTGATGTAATATGATTTTTTCGAAAATCTTACTTAGCGTAGGTAGTACAGAAATAGGCCGAAAATTTGTTGGATCAGTAGTACTACCAGATTTGAATAAAGGAACCACTTTACTGTGCTTCATTAGGTCAGGAAATACACCACTTGCAACACAACTATTAAACGCAGCTGCTAGATTGGGTGCAATGACATCTATAATTGAAGAAACGGTCTTCACAGAAAGACCCCATAGGTCTGCCGTTTTTTTTGCATCTAGACTTTTGAAACTGCTTACAATATCTTTGCAATTAACTACTGAAAATTTAAAAGTTGTGCCACATTCAGTTACACTTTGTTTAAGTAAGATCTCAGCAGAAATGGAGGAAGATTTTAGAGTTTTGGTTGTTAAAGAAGGAATATTAGTAAAAAAATTCTCAAACTCGGCCGCTACCTCCAAATCTGCTCTTACATCTTTATTATTAATTTTTAAATGAAAGTCTCGATTACGCACTGTATTTCTACCAGTTTCACTGTTTATAATGTTCCACGTCATTTTTATTATATTAACAGAATTTTTGATCTTATTTCTTAAATAAATAGATTTTGCTGAGGAACAGGCTCGTTTAAATAACTTAGAATAACGTTTGACATATTCCAAAAATACAGGATTATGATTATGCGATTTTTCATGGTACAATTCATATAACTTTTGCCTACTTTTATAAATTCCTGGAGTTGCCCATTCACTAAACTTAGCACGATTACCAACAGATATTGTTTTTGGTACAAACACTTTGCCAAATTCATCACTGATGAGATGGAACAGTGAGTTATATAATATATTTGGGTCATTGTGACTGGTCAACTCTGGCACTTTCTGGGATATATTACTTCTTAACAATTCTAGGCGGCTTGCATTTATTGGAACAAAGCTAACATATTTGCTTTGGGGTTTGTTTGTTTTTCTTGGAAACACTGCTAGTTGACCACAGTGGTCTGATTCTAGATTATTTATAATGAAATTTTTAATAGGTTTTAGATTAGTAAATATATTGTCTATGCAGGTGGAACTTGTGGCTGTTATCCTAGTTGGTTCCAAGAAAATATTGTACATATTATAAGATTTAAACAGTAACAAAAATGTATCCACTATCTGATTATTTTCTAGCAAATTAATATTAAAGTCTCCACAGATAATCATTGATTTATTTGTATTAGAAAGCTTAATTAATGTTTCCTCCATGCACTTTTCAAAATCATCATATGGTGAGCATGGAGGTCTGTATACACATAGAACAAGGAACTGCTCAAACTCAATACAGGACATTTCTATTACTCGTTCAACAGATAGGCTTACAATGTCTTTTCGTTCTTTGAGTTTTATATTTTTATTTGTAATAATTAAAGAGCCACCACGTATAGATTTTTCTCTGTTGAAGGAGCTAGCAACTAGATGATTATTAAAATTAAATAAGAGTTGGTTCTTTTTAAGCCAGTGTTCAGTAATACAAAGAATATCTATTTTGCTATCATCTATAAACAATTCCAGTTCGAACTCTTTGCCCATCATACCTTGAATGTTCTGATGAACAATATTGATTGATTTAATGCAAGAGGTTGTCTCTATTGTCTTAGGCACTAATTTAAATTATGTACAATGTCATTAGTAGCCAAGCAATTGGCTGAATTAAAAATGTCAAATTGCTCAATAGAAGCATTGTCAATACTATTGGATTGCTCAATAGAAGCAACCTTGTTAGCCAAATTTTTGGCTGCAATATCAAATAAATATGATAGCGACACAGCTATCTGTCTTTTATAATAATTAGAAAGATAGTAATTATCTTTTGTCAAGAAGAATTTTTTTATATAATTATTAATGTCAATTAAATTAAATTTATCTCCATTAAAATTATTATTACATATAGTGTATAATGTCAAATTAAGCTTATATCTAATATCATTTTCCACCTGTGGCAAACTATTACTATAGGGAAATGTAAACATTATGACATTATCTACTGTAAGATTAGATAGACGGTTGTTGAAATCAATTATTTGTTTTTTGTTTACATTCCCCCTATTTCCTATTAAAATTAATAATGTTGTGTTGGGGCTAAAGCTATAAGTAAAAATTCTATTCATAATTTCCTGATATGATAGACCAGGTGTACAGTAATTTATTACATTATGTCCCTTGGATGTATTTGACAATAAGTGACCCATGTCTTTGCCAATTTCATCACTAAATATTACAATTTTTGGTTTGTCTATAGTTGATGGTATACTATTTGTATTTTGGGAACTACTTGTTAAAGTTGTATCTTGACATACATTTTTACATGTTCGCACTATTTTAGAACTACATGATGGCAATGAATGATCCAGCGATAATTGGTTCTTTATGTTATCATTGTATACAGGATTGCCAGTAGAATGACATTTAATCATCTCATTCATTGCCAATATGTACTCTTTTAGCTGTTTTTCTGAGCATTCATACTTATTTTTAATTGATTTTAACTTTTCCTCTAGAGAGTCAATCTCACATTTCAAGTTATGTGTGTCACTTTCATATTGCAATGTATTATTTTCTAATTTAGAAGCATACATTTCCAACGTATCTAACATACGAAGACGCTCTCCATTTAATTTAACATTTTTGATGAAAAATTTGTGTTTTTTTACAAGTTTTTGAGTTTTTTTAATATAATTGTTAATTTTTACATATTTTTTTAGTTTGTTTTTGCTGCAGTTAGACTTCGGGATAGTGCTAGGTGTTACTACGCTGTCATTGGTTAGGTCAATTGTATCCATTGGTTTAGTATTAACTGCAGCAGAAACCATGCCCGGGGCACTGCATACCAACTCGTCAAATAAACTTTGGTTCAAAGAGGCAGTGATGTTAAGTTTAGCTGTCTCAATGTTATTGATAATAGTATATGCCTCCTGTAGCTGATGTTCTAGTGAATTAATTCGAGTGAGAGCGTTTTCATACTCTAAGCTACAGTTTTTGAACCCGTCCACAACAAGCTGGAGCCTGTCCCGAGCATCAGTTACAACCAACAGTTGAGTGTGTAACTCAGCCATTTCAATTTTTTGGGTCTTATTTCTACTTATTAATTCAAGAAGTTCCCGTTCCTTATCATCTCGTTCCTTATTCATTTCATCACACAACTTTTTCGCAGATTGCAATTCCCTCAAAGCCATTTGGAGTTTGGACGCCTCCTGGCGAGCCAAAGCACTGCGAGTCATCATTTTAATCTAATATATAATAAGTACCTACTAATCTGAGTTGTGTGAAGATACTAAAATGAGGAAACCAGGTAAAGTCGTGTAGCTTGTTGTAAACAGGTATGTTAGGTTATGTCCGAATTCTATGTAGGTTTCTAATTATATTGTATTCAGACGGTAAATAAAGTATGATAAACAAAGTTAAAAGAACATACCTGTACACGACAGAACAACACGTAAATAACACCTAAACGTTTACAGTTTTTTCTAAATTATGCCGGTTACTCGAGTAGAACTGTCACTATCACTTTTCGAATTTCGTTTTGTATAGAAATTATGCACAAAAACGTTGAGTATAACACTTATTTCATAATAACACTTATTTTACTTAATGACCAATTGGTTTTTAGATCCAGAAATAAATTATAAATATATATTAACAATAAAATAGTAATAACAAATTCAAATCAGCTGTTAGCCCCAGTGTTGCCACAGTGGGAAAAAAAGTCCTGGGTCCACACCGCGACCAGGATCGTCGCGTTGTGCACTCATGACTGTACTTTGGGTGGGGCTACAATAAGAATGTGTAATACCTCGCCCACAGCCATGGTGGCTGGGACTACATAGAAAACCAGTGTTACCTCGTCCGCAGCCATTTGCTGGGCCGGAGGATACATCGCGACCGGGGCCGCGGTGTATACTCCCACCCGCACCGTGGCTGGGACTACAATCGTGTGTGTGTGAATTACCTCGACTGCGACTGGGGCTGCGAAGAAGATCTCGGCCGGAGCCTACAATGCGATCGGGATCACAGCCCTGGTCGGGTCTACAACCATTACCGGGGTTCCCTTGGGACGACGCTAAAGCTGCCGAAGTAACGGCTGCGATGGGGTCGTCCGGGTCACCCAAAATATGCCTTGGACGGCGACGGGGGGGAAGGAAGTGGGGATCGGTTATGTCAGTGGAGTAGTTCGCCGCTTCGACCACGAGGGGATTCGAGTGGTGGGGAGCTTTGTCGAAGTGGCGGCGGGAGCAGTCTTTCATATACTGCGTAATAGAGGGGAGGGTGAAATCGCAGTGCAGTTCGGCGTTCCGCAAGTACCACGGAGCGCCCACTGCCCTGCGCATAAAGCGATTTTGAATCACTTGAAGTTTGTGGAGGTCGTGTTTCTGAGCATGGGCGAACGCTACAGATGCGTAAGTCATGATTGGGCGGATGCAAAGTTTGTAAAGAGTCGTCTTATTTCTAAGAGACATTTTACTGTTTTTGCCTATGAGGGGATTAAGACGACCCATAATGAAGGCCGCCCTATTGCGAACAATCTGAATGTGTTTCGCGAAAGTGAGTTGGCGATCAAGAGTGACGCCCAGGTATTTGGCAGATTTAGCCCATGGGATGGGTTCGCCGAATAGGACTATGGGTGACGGCATGAGATTCCGCCGGGTCTCAGTGAAGTACACTGCTGCACTTTTGCTAGGATTTACTGCAATCCGCCATTTACGAAACCATGCACCGATTACGGTGATGGCTCGTTGGATGGCGCATCTCTGCCTGACCTTGAACCAGCCAGTAGAGTAGATTGCAGTATCATCCGCAAACTGAGCGATCTGAACATTAGGTTCAGATCGTGGGATGTCGCTGGTGTACAGCGAGAAGAGAATGGGTGAGAGTACAAAGCCCTGAGGGACACCTGCGTGAATGGGATGCGGGGAGGAGAGCGTTCCCTCGGTGCGATAGCTAAACGTTCGATCCCTGAGAAAGTCTTGTAAGATGAGTACAAGACGGTCTGGCACACCCAGTTGGTACAGCTTGAATATCAAGCCGTTGTGCCAGACTTTGTCGAACGCTTTCGCTACGTCGAGGAAGACAGCTATGGTCCCTTGGGGCTTTGGTTTCTTATTGAAACCGCCTAGGATGTGCTCCGTTACGCGGTGCACTTGTTGGACGCAAGAGTGTTTGGCTCTAAAACCAAATTGCTCATCGGGAAGGAGGTTATTGGACCTAACGTGGGACCAGAGTCGGTTCACAATGAGCCGCTCGTAAATCTTCCCCAGAGAGCTGAGGAGACTTATGGGACGGTAGCTGGAGGGCTCGGCTGCCGGTTTGCCTGGTTTGTGAATACCAATGACAATGGCATGCTTCCAAGTGTCTGGGAAGGAGCAGTTGCTCATAGCCGCATTGAAGATGCTAACTAAGAGATGGACTAGTGGGACTGAGAAGTGTTTAATCACCTTGTTGCTGATACCATCAGCCCCAGGGGATTTACGGGTCTTGAGGCTCTTGATCAGAGACACAACCTCGGATGATTTTACCGGTGGGAGGAGTGGGAGGTCAGAGATGGACATAGAGCTTTTACGTTCGACTTCAGATTCCACCGAATCGAGGTGTTTCTGGTCGACGTGATCTACATTTAGAGTACACTGAGCCTCAAGGCTATCAGCTAAACACTCGGCTTTGTCTTCGTCAAGGAATGCTATGGAGAGGGGAGGTGGCCTAATGAGTGGAGGCATTGTCTGTTGTCCGTCAGATTTCAGAGTTCGAGCCAACTGCCAGTATGCCTGGTGAGTTGGCTCAATCTCTGACAGTTTGTCGTCCCACCTTTGATCACGCAGCTCACTCATGCGTTTCCTTACAGCACGCTGTAAATAGCGCATGGTGGCTTTGTTCTCTGGGGTTGGCATCGAGTCATACGCCCTAGTGGCGGCGTTCTTAGCTGTCAGTAATCTCCTCGCACCCTCGGGCAGTTCGAAGCGGCGACCATCCGCCACTTGGACCTGCTTTGAGGATTCACCTACTGCGGTGCGGAGGTGGTCACTGAGAGCCTCGATCGCAATTGACACGTCTTCTACTGTCTGTATGTCATCGGGGATTCTATCGAGAGCGGGTGAACTGATAGCTTGGAGGGATTCCCACAGTTGCTTCCAGTTCACTACCGTTCTAGTGATAGGGGTTATGTCCGTCGGGTCGGGGCCTAATTTCAACAATACAGGGCGGTGGTCTGAAGTCAGTTCGTGTAACACTTCTATAGAGCGCAACCGGAGGGTGACGTTCTTGAGAAGTGCTATGTCAAGTATGTCTGGTCGTTGGTTGTCAACATAGGGATATCTTGTGGGCTCCAGAGGGGAGAGAATATCAAAGTTTAAGTGGCTGACCAAGCCTTCAAAGATTTTACCATTACTATTGTTACTAGTACAGTTCCATATGACATGTTTACTGTTGAAGTCACCGATCAGAAGGACGGAGCTTCCTAGAGAGAAGAGGGCTTCCAAGTCTGTCTGTAATAGTTCTTTACCAGAGAGGAGGTAACATGAGGCTATGATGACAGGTTGATGACCTGACATCGCTAGAAAGCAAACAGAGGCTTCTAGTATTCTAAGTGGTGGAGTAACAATTGGGATACAGTGCAGAGCTCTTTTGTAATAGATGAGAGTGCCACCTTTTGGGGTGGCCACTCTATCATTACGAACCAAACGGTAATTTGCAAACCTAGGGTTCGCTGTACCTGGTTTCAGAAAGGTCTCCTGCACGCATAGGATATCGACCTGATGGGTCTTACAACTAGAAAGGAACTGGACTAGAAAGGCCGTCAGCGTTGAAAGTCGCTACGGTGACTGAGTGGGGCTTAATTCGTTTCGGTGTACTACCCATATTGGATGATACCTAAGAAACGCTGGGGAGGGCGTAGCGCCTCACTACGCTGATTAGACCCGCGTGTGTGAGCGTGGCTCGCAAGCGGTCTTGGTCGTTTGTGGCAGTACGAAGTTTGTGCGCGAATGCACGTACTTCGTCCACGTCTATGACCATCGCGTAGTCCATGACAAGGGCTATGTCGGCCGCCAGGTCAGATTGACCTGGGGCGTCCATGAGCCCAGCCATTGGAGGCCTAGAGAGCGGCGGTTTGGGCTTAGGAGCCGGCGCGCTGGCAGAGGCCTGCGGGCGGGCGGGGGTGAGGGGGGCGCTTGCTTGTACCATGCTCAAGGGCTTGGACCAAGCGTTGCGCGCGGGTGCGGGCGCGGGTACAACAGGTGTTGCCTGCGGTGCGGGTGTAAGGTTAGGCTTAGGGCCGTTCCCTTGTGAGCGGGAAGTGACCGGGCGAGGAGGGGGAATAGGCCTCCTGGCCGGCCCACTTGATACGCGGGGTGCCTTAGGGCAACCGCGGTAGTTGGCGGTATGTCCCTGTGTGCCGCAGAGGACACAACTAGGTGGGTCTGCCGAGTCCCTTGTGCGAGAGCACTGGGCTGTCCCGTGATCCCCTAGGCACTTGACGCACCTCGGGCGGGCGAAACAGAATCGGGCGGCATGCCCGTACAATTGGCAGTTATGACACTGGCCAGGCGCTCGGTTTCGGAATGGGGGTTGAACGGTGATCCCCGAGAGGTTCACTACCGTTTTGACATTAAAAATCGCTTTGCCCTCTGGCGTGCGATTGAGGATGACCAATAGTAGGTCGTAGGGCCTGCGATCTTTGCCACTGTACATCCGGTGGCATTCGCGGACGGGGTAGCCTTGCGCCCACAAGTCGGCGATGACACTATCAGTTTGTACCTCCTTAGGTACACCGCGTATGACGACGCGTAGGACTTTCTCTTCTTCGAGAGCATAGGTATGAAAACTTATACTCTCGTTTTTGAGAATCCTGGTTAATGCCCTATGGTCGCTTGGGGTAGGCACCTGGACTTTAATACCCAGTTGGGTTGAGCGGGCGCTAGTGTATTGGATCTTACGATCCGTCAAAAGTCGTGAGACCATGTCCCACTTCGCCTTGTCCTGAAGGAACAGAGGCGGCGGCGGTTTCTCGTTGGGTCTTCTTCTCACACATCTTCCATGTGTGGGGAAAGGGGGTCAGGGCTGTGCCCTCTTCCCCTGGCATTTCTCCGCCCATGACTATGGGCGGGTCCTTGGGTTTTCGTTGGCTTCTCGGGTTTCACCATACCGGCAGCCGCTGACGTCGGGGCGAGTCAGACACACCGGGTTAGACCCTTAGTGACCCTAGGGGAAGCCCAGCGAGCCGATCGGCGACCCGATAGCGACTGCCGGCGGTTCCACCCTCGCTTCTTCAGTCTTCTAATTCTTCGACCTCGTCCATGTGTCGGACGAGGTCACGTGATGACGGTTTTTGCTTACGTTGGCTTCTGTTTTCCGGTGGGCGAGCGTGCAGGGGCGCTATCCCCCTGATGTGGTCATGGGCGGATTGGTCCGCCTTCACGAACATATTTGTTGCGAGGCGGCTGATAAACTCGTCTAGGGTTTCTTGTTTGAGATCACGAGCGATGGTGGCATTTCTGACACACCTCGGCGCACCAACGATCATCCTCAGGCAGAGATTTTCCTGTGCCTGTAACTTCTTCTTGACATAGGGCGGCGTGAAGGCATACCACGCCGGGGCTGCGTATGTGAGTCTGGGTCTCAGGTAGGCTTTGTAGATAAGTAACTTCGCCCGGAGTGGTAGCTTTGATTTTAGGATTGGTGAGAGTTTAGCGCGAGCTCCCTTCACCAATCCTATGGTGGCTGTGACGTGCTTCTTAAAATTCAGGTTTCGATCGATGGTTACGCCGAGGTATTTTATAGTTGGTGTCCAGTCGATCGCGTGTCCCATTAGTTGCAGGTTTGATGGTAGGCGTACTTTCCCCGTGACGATGGCTTGTGTTTTTCTCACGTTGATGGCCATCCGCCACTTGGCCAGCCATTCTGGCAGGGCGTCGAGTGTGGGCTGGAGCTTCTTGACCGCGTACTCTGCGCGGTAGGAGGAGGCGTAATAGGCTGCATCGTCGGCGTACAGGGCCAGTCCTGCCTGCCCGATCAGTGGTATGTCGTTGGTATACCAGGAGTATAGGACTGGCGAGAAGCAGCTACCCTGCGGCACACCCGCCATCACGGGTCACTCCGTAGATTGGCGTCCTCCTACGCGTACTGTGATACTGCGGTCTTTGAGGAATGAGGCTATCACTTTGACGGTTCTCGTCGGTGCAGTGCTCTTCGACAGTTTGTATAGCAGTCCCTCATGCCATACCCTGTCGAAGGCTTTCTCCATATCTAGGAAAATCGCCGCAACCACCTCTTTCTTGTTGTAGCTGGTGGCCATCTCGTTCACAATTCTGGTGATCTGCAGTGTGGTGGAGTGTCCTGACCTAAACCCGTACTGTTCCATCCGTGGCTTTATGTGCGGTATCAGATGTGGCAATAGCATTCTTTCAAACAGCTTTGAGAGGGCGCTGAGTAGCGTGATCGGCCGGTAGCTATCGGGCTTTTTTGGGTTCTTTCCGGGTTTAGGCAGCGTGATGACAGATCCAGTCTTTCATGTCGATGGGAGATGGCCACAGCGCATAATCCCGTTGAAGATTCTGGTGAGTGCGGCGATCGTCTTCGGTGGCAGGTGTTTGATAGCCTCATTTGTAATTTCGTCCAGCCCAGGTGCTTTTTTGTTGGGAAGTTTTGTGATCATTCGCCCTACCCTGCCGGGCGAAAAGATCACAACGTCTTCTTCTGCGTCTTCTGCTGGTAATTCGGCTGAGCTGGAGGCTGATATTGGGTTGAAGTATTCTTCAAGATGATGTTGGACTTCTTGAACATGTAGTTGCGGTTTCTCGCGTCTAACTGACGCTCCTTGAGAGGAGACGTCGCGTTGAGACGCGGCGATGCTTGCGGGAGCATCGGAGTGAGCGAGAGGGTCGCGGGAGGTGGGAGCGAGAGAGCCTGATGGCTTCGCTTCCGGGGCGGTGCAGGCCGCTTAGGGTGGCGGGGAGGGAGCCTCTGAGGCGGCTTTGGGGACGCGCTTTCTCTTTCCGACGGTAGTGAACCCGTCGTTGGAGATGTTGCCAACAGAGTTAGCGCGGGAGCGGGAGAACTCTACATCCATCTCATTCTCCGAGTTGGATGCCGAGTCGTAGGCACGTTCGTACTCAGTCCGAAGGACTGGAGAACGATCGCGGGGTGGTAGAGGTGCGCGGGGCGCATAGGGCGCAGGGTCGGGGGAGAGAGGGCTATCTAACGGCTTGAACGCCGAAGAACCGAAGGGCGCCCTCGGAGGGAGGGAGCCGGAGGAGGGAATTTGAGAGTCCGTGAAGCGGGGTCTCTCTTTAAAGTCCCTATTGGACTGGAGATACTCGGACAGCATGTCCGGGTAGCAGTTTGAGACCCACGAGGCGAACGCCTGAGGCGAAACGCCTTGCGGGAGGCTCATAGCGGGGGAGGGAGAGAGTAAAGACATCTCGAGGGGAATACTCGAGATGCGAGTGAGGGGTGAATGCCACTCCCGCCGGGTACAGGCGGGAGAGTGAGTGCCTAGGTGTCCCTACTGTGTGCCCTCTGCCAGTCTTATTGTGCAGAGGGATGTGTGCCTAAACGCGGGGCCCTAGCTGCTCCGGGGGCGAGGAGAGAAGACCGAGTAAAACCCGGCTTCCAACCAAACACTTGCCCAGAGAATAGGAGAGTAGGATAGGGTAGGGTGGGAAGGAGATACCTGCCGTCGGCGAGGGGAGACCCCAAGGCCGGTGAAGGCAGGCCCGTCCGGTTTTAGCCGTTCCCTCCCACGCTCAGGAGGGAAAGGCTTGACGCACCTGGTCCGCGCCCAACTGGGTGGCGTTAACACCGCAAGGATCGTCCAGAAGACCACGTGAAGCGTGGATTTGTTTGACTCGACTTTGAAAATTGAAAAATTAAAAAATCGAAACTAGAGTTCGCTCTGAGAAGAGCGGTTTTGATTAGACAATGAACAATGTAGGTGATTGATGTGTCGAAGCGCTCTTACAAGAGCGCGCTTCTTCCGCGACGCGAGCCGAGCCGAGCCGAACGCCTCCGTGCGCCGAACGGTACACGAAGCGGTGGCTTGACGTCGAATCTGCTTCAATCGAAACGATACAGGTAACCGGCACTAAAAGCGCAAGCACTTTTAGGCCGATCGGAATATTCTCGGGGAGCACTTGAGCGCACGTCCGTCCCACTCGAGCGCGCTGACCGGAATGAGACGAGCGCCTTTTTTTTTTTTTTTTTTTTTAGCAAGGACATTGAGCTTTTTGCCACTACGGGCATTAAAAGCGACACAGGACTGTTGGTGAGTGCACGCAGCACTCAACCGAGGGACAACAAGGGCGAACCCTTGCCTAGTAGGGAATAGAGGTGCCGGTAGCCGCCAGCAATGTCTGTTTACCTTAATACACATTACCAAAATATAATACAGATTACCTTGTGTCTGATATAGGATTATTTCGAAGTCGCTTACGACGACCTCGATGTCTAACTGTGAAGACTGGAAATCCAAAATCAGACCTATTACCTCTCGTGGCTCGGCGAGTAGACCCTGAAATACCTGAAATGCGAATATTACCAGGAGGCTGACTGATCGACGCCAGAGCTGTCGTGATGGGGTCGTCCGGGTCATCCAGGAGGTGTCGTGGGTGGCGGCGTGGCGGGGTGAAGTATGGATCTGATGTGTGTGTTGAGTAGTTAGCGGTTTGCACCACTAGTGGGTTGGGATGGTGTGGGGCCGCATCGAAGTAGCGGCGAGAACAGTCTTTCATGAACTGTACGATAGAGGGGAGTTCTAGGTCGCAGTGGAGGTCAGCGTTCCGTAAGTACCACGGTGCGCCTACTGCCTTGCGGGTAAAGCGATTTTGAATCACTTGAAGTCTATGAATGTGCCTATCTGAAGCATGACCGAACGTTACAGACGCGTAGGTCATGATCGGACGAATGCAAAGAGACGAGCGCCTACAGTGCGGCCGTATTTATAGGACTCGGCGCACGTGCACGACTTTACAAGTTTGTTGGTAAAGTATTGAAATTACAATTATAACATTAATTTGATCGTAATCAACTCAAAAATAATCAACTGATGATTTATAAACTATTTTTAGGGCAATCAAATGATTAAACTTAATTATTCTCGACGAACTGTTGTAGTTGCGCCGATATATATGTATTGTTAAATTAAAAGGAAACTTTAGATAGTTTTTATTGTAGGATCGTCAGTAAAAGAGAAAATTGAGGATAATATTATACTTTTTTATTTTCGACTAGCTGACCCGCCAGCGGCATCGCTCGCGTGGCCTCGCGGGATACGGTTAATTACAGTTTTTTAACTATCCCAAGAAGGGTTCGAGGATATATATCAATGATATAACAATAAATGATTAGGTAGATATTAAATGTTACACGTCATAAGTACAAGTATAATAACTAAATAGTATAATAGTATAATAACTTATAATTATAATTATTAAAGCACAATATTGAACGAGGTGGTTTGGAATCGATAAGTGGTCATGAAAGTAAAAGATTTTTTATTATCATTTGAACCCACCTTCCACAAAAGAGCCTCAGCGCGACTTAACGCAAGACGGCGCTGCTACATCACAGAAATGACACAAGTAATTACGAGAAACCTACATATCTATGATTCTTACGCGGAGCTGTCAATATGGGTACATAATAATTAAACATTATGTATTTTTTCTTTCACTGTGACCTGTTATCGGCTCCAAACTTACAAAATTCCGTTTAATATTGTGCACTTATTAACAAAGGCCTTATATATCATGGATTGAGTAAATGAAGAGAATCATTGGTATACGTGATATCAAGAGAATAAAACCACTAGGTAGGTATGTGACAAAATGTGAAACAACGAAAAAACGTGCTTATTTCAATAAAAGCGATGGTATGGTAGTCAAGCATGGGATCCCATAATAAAGATAAAAATACTATTCTGGGCTCTATAACAAACAACTGCCGTGACACGATTACAATAAAGTGTTCGAAATGTCTTATATAATAGTTAAGGTAATTTTTTTACCAAAAAATGGAATCCACTACCACACTAAAAAGTGTGAAGTAACTTGTTGAGTCGGTACCATGACAACTCAAAAGTACCTATTATCTCAATATTGTGCGCATGGTACCGACTTCGGCAAGTTGTTTCACACTATTTAGTGACAAAGTCAGTTCCATTTTTTGGTAAAAAATATATCACTTTTTTTAGTGACCCTTGCTATTTACGGGAACGATTGTCATTCACCGTTAATATCTACATCATCATGATAATCGAAACACTTGCCTTTTTTACAAGTTTAAGTTAAGTTGTAGTAACAACTTAACTTATTGAAGTATAATTCAAAAACCGCTTAACCGAATTAGATGAAATTTAAATAGGACCAAGACTCGGAAGTATACTTTACCTAAGAAAGCAGAATTATCAAAATCGAACTACTACTGTTTAAAAAGTTATGCGTGTATAAGTTTCATACAATAACAAAGTTTGGTTGGTTGGTTAAAAATAATATATATTATATATACACACACACACACACACACACACACACACACACACACACACACACACACACACACACACACACATAAATCCCAGTATTTGACCACTGACATGCCTCTAAATAGTTTTTTTTTTGATAAGTTACTTCTTATAGATGATACGACCCAGATAGAATACTAGGCTGTTTTAAGGGTTTTATTCCGCAGGGCTGTCCCTTCTATTAAATCTAACTAATCTATAAAAAAACTATTAAAACATAGACTAGTGGTATATTGGTCAACATTTATATCACATAGTAAAATATGTGCAATATTGTCATGATCCATGAGGATATCGGAGAATACGTTTGTAAATAAAGAAGACTACCTATAAGTGTACGAACTAGATACTAATCTCTGGTTCCAATAAAATAGTCACATGAGTAACTTCTTTATTCGTTAGCAAATTATTAAGAACTTGATATTCTGAGGCATTTTTCTATGGGCGGAAATAATATTTGGCTGTAGTATCAAAAACAAATAAACACTCCGGTGGGACTATTAATAAAACATTTAATTCTGAATGCAAAGGGGCGAGGGAGAGCGATTGGAATGTGGGACAGTATTTTGAAATGCAGATTTGAGAACTGAATCTGGAGCAGACGTGGCAGTTCAATTTTGTTTTTAAACACGTTACGTACTGTGACAGACGTAAGTTAGTGGAAGGCCGTTACTATTACCAAAATCTTAGCATTTACAAGGACGATACTTTTTTATTATTTATGAATATTTTTATTTTTTTATCATTATTATAAGTTTTATAAGACAAATAAACTGGAAATAATACAGTGACGTTATAAAAGTTGACCAACTAATATAACTAGCCCAGTCCAGCTCCGCTGCGAGCGCTTTGAAAATGTAAAAGCTGAAGTATACTTAAATTACATGCATATACTAAACTCTTATAAAACAAAAAACAACGTGATATCACAAAAAAAGGTGCTGTCTAAACTATATTATTTAAATGGAATTTAACAGAGCCTAACAAACGGACTATAACGAAAACAAGAATAACGTAAGAAAGCATTTTTGTACACGATACCTTATACGGTGGTAAAACGACAAACTTGTGAAAACACAACGTACCTTTATAGGGTACCTACGTTGTGTTATACTAAATGTTTCCCGTGAAGTTATAACGTAAATTAATATTATTTAACCTAACTACAACAACCCTATAAAAATAATTATCTAATTAAGTTTGTTCATCTCTAAACATCGTTAACATTAAGTATAAGTTTAATGCTTAATTATACATGTTTAATCTTTGACCTCTTATATTTCTTACGTATCCCTTCGGGGTGACATTAGGCTACACGGGGTTTACTGTACTTACTGTAGTACCTACTTCGTTGGCAATGTCGAAATCTGAATCTCGTATTGACTTGCCTGAACTTGGACGCAATTGGACGCTTTTGTAACAATCATCATCTCAGCCGTAGGATGTCCACTGCTGAACATATACCTCCTCCATGATTTTCCAAAAGGACCGGTTGGAAGCGGCCTGCATCCAACGTCGTCCTGCGACCTTTATCAGGTCGTCTGTCCACCGTGTCGGTGGACGACCTACGCTGCGCTTGCCGGTTCGTGGTCTCCACTCCAGAACCTTTCAGCCCCATCGGCCATCTGTTCTGCGTGCTATGTGCCCTGCCTACTGCCACTTCAACTGGCTAATCTTCTGAGCTATGTCGGTGACTTTCGTTCTTCTACGGATCTCCTCATTTCTGATTCGATCACGTAGAGAAACCCCAAGCATAGCCGTCTCCATAGCTCGTTGTGTCACTTTGAGCTTATCTATGAGGCCCATAGTAAGAGACCACGTTTCAGTGCCATAAGTCATCACTGGTAACACACATTGGTCGAAGACTCTTGTCTTGAGGCACTGAGGTATTTTTGACGAGAAGGCTTCGCGAATTTTCTGGAACGCTGCCCAGCCGAGTTGGATTCGAATTGTAACAATATAATATAAATAATGATTGCATAAACTTATGCGATTCTTATTCATTGAAATTAAACAAGTATCGCGTTTTTTTCCCTTAGTGTTTCGAACACTTTTCAGTAAACATGGTCACGGTTAGACTGGATGACAGTAGCTCTACCATGAGTTGGAACATAAATGTCATCTATAGTCGATACTCGATCTCGACTACCTATTAAGCTTGTGATTGGCGTACTCGCTGTCAATTTTAGTGCTACAATTGACCGCGAGGTGGCACTGTTCTTTTTTCATACATTTTTTTGCGGCAGTGGATGTTGTATACTCATGGCAGACCTACAGTTGACTGTTAAGTATAAAGTCATGGAAATTATTTGTATGTACCGCCTATCATACTTTAATCGAAACGTTCCTGATGCACGCAGTAGTCACTCACAGTGTCCAGAGGTCTTTGGGATTTTATTAGCTTGATCACTAGATCCCAATCAGGTGGCCAACCATACCCTGTATCTATCTAATATATTTAAACGAGTAATTCTTGTATATATGTACCTATATCGGAGACTACCTATGGGTTGGTAAGTCTCCTGCTGCTAGAGAATAATCTCCTGAGGTTGCTTGTAGAAGGCGTGACGTCATCAAGATAGTCCATGGTACGGGTGCAATAAGAAATACTCTCGTAAACTGCTTTGTACTTTGATTTAATTACAATGTCTTGTTGAGGTTCACACAGAGTTACCGCCCCTAAAATCACTTACAATAACATTAATGATGAGGGACTAATTATTAAGATATTACAAAGCTTAACAAATTATTATCTGATAGATTAAAGTTTAAAGCATTATTATATAATTCATTTCACGACACTAGGTTAAATAATTATCGTATGGAACACTACTTATAAATCAGAATATAGACAGTATCCGTTTGACAGCTAAAGTTAACTTGTTGAGTTGGAGCAACCGGAGCTTGAAGATAATTATCTTCGCGCTGACATTATATATGTATAATCTGAATTTCGGAAACTCGAAACTCCCCAACGATTTTCATGAAATTTAGTTTATGCAGGCGGTTTCGGGGGCGGTAAATCTATATAGCTAGGCTAACACAATCAAATAAGTTACCTACTATGAATTAATTATCAATTTGTGGTTTCCTAAGCATCGGTTCGTTGCAACGATGACATTTATTAGTATGTTATATGTATAGTATGTTCTTTATAACATATTTAACTTACAGTGGTCTTTGCTGAACTACTTTAAACTTTTTATAATCTCTACTCATACACAAGGTTTCGTTTTGTACCATTAAACTTTAGTACATGATATATATACTACTGAGTAGGTATACGACATCAACCGTATACGTACTCAGATTCTAAAACAGGCATTAAAGTTGTAGAATATTGATTTGTTCGTTTTGAAAAAAAAATATTTTTGGTAACCAGTTTGCTGCTGACAGCATTGAGCATAAAATAAAGCCAAATCTCCACAGCATAACTTGAAGTGGAAAAAATTGTTTTATTTTAACACGATATCAAAGTGTTTTTTTTATCTAGTACTAGCGACTGCCCACGACTTCGTTCGCTTAGTAGGCCCGGCCTTCGGCCTCGCCATAACCTCCCATTTCTTGTAGTTTTTCTTTCATAAGAACCTTCTTCTGACAATAACACAACAAAAAATAATTAGCGAGAATGTTCCATCCGTTCTCAAGTTATATATTGATACATTTTTAACCAACTTCATTATTATATTTATAAAGATTAAATGATCAGTACAATAAAATAAACTAGGTCATATAAAAGTTGCTTTCCTGTCCCCTAAACTACAAACTAAAGCTGGTAAGTTCGCAAACTAAAATACAGTCACAAACAAAAAATATACAATCACGGAGACACGTGACGTCACTTGTGCCTAATGTCCCGTGGAACGCAACCGTGCGAGTACCTACGTCTAATTCAATTCTTAACGACACCGCCCTATGGAATACTAACGAGTAACTATGCACGAGCAAGTACAGAAATGTTACACGTGGAAACACGTCCACTTCGTTTTCTATTAATATCCACAAACGAAGCGGAAATAAGAACCTTTTTGAAGAGGGCCTCACTCGTTTGATGTTAACATGATTTAAAAAGCTTAAACATATATTTGCTGAGTAATTTTACATTTGGATTTGTAAAGGTTATATTATATCTATGATTATAAATTTGCTTGTAAATTTGTTAAAATAATATTGTAACTATACTTCGTGTTATTATAAATACACTTAAAAATAAATGTACAAGTAAAGTATATAATCCATAAGCTACATGGTGAAAAGTGGCAAGAATGCTGGCATGTTGCCATGCAGGATGGTAATGCTGATTTTTTGCCCAACGTACTATGTTACAATCAATAATTATAATAATTACTCATTTTATATATAGGAATATACTTCACACGTAGGAACGTGTGAATACATTTCATCTATAAGAAGGAGTCCATTGCTGATTTTAGACTACAATAAACTGTTGCTCGCACTTCTGGTGTTTCAGCGTTCCGAGGCGTTCCCGAGTTCAGTCCCTGGCCGGGGTTAATATTTGTATGATGAACTGAAAATTTTAGTCTATCGGGCCTTGGATATGTGTTTGCGTGTGTGTGTGAGAGAGAGAGAGTGTTTGTGTGTCCATGACTCCCTAAACAAACTGAAATCCTAGTGCGACGGTACGAGCGGATATTTTTTTATGGATATATATATATATATATTTATATATATGGAATGAGTACTAGGTACAGCACTGTCTGTGCAACGCGTACTTTTGTTATTTCATTTTATATAATTACTAGCTGACCCGCGACCGGCTTCGCTCACTTAGCCTTGGTGATGGTGGTTAGTGGTGGAAGTGCCGTTTTGGAACCTCGAGGGTCATGGGTTCCGGGTTGGGCAGTTAGTGGGTGTTTCTGGGAAAGAAAGATATTCTCAATAACAGTCCGGATTCTGGCACAGTGCCCCGTAGATGGCAATAGGCTCGCCTCCTTTTACATAATCACATGACCAAAACATATATGGCGAAACGCAGGCGTTGAAAACACCGCTGCTTCCCCCTTCGAGAATATATTGGCAAAACTATTTGTTATGTTGTGTTTAAAAATAACATGTAAGTATTGGGGGCTATTTACTCCACAGAATTCGCCCTATTTACATAGGTCCAGAAGGATAGTTTTCATACAAATGACATTTAAAAGTGAAGCAATAAAATTTTTCTTGAGGTTGGCCATCCTGCTAGATCTGACAATATTACAAAACAATACTAATGGTTTTTTTTTTTTTTTTTATGTACAATAGGTTAGCGCTTGACCACAACTCGCCTGATGTTAAGCGTAGTTGTGATCTACGATGGAGCGCGCTTACCTAGAAGATACCGATTCACTCTCGACTTAAAGACTCGTAGATTATATTTATCAGGAAACAGAGACATCGGCAGTAAGTTCCACAGTTTGGCAGTTCGCACTATGTAAGAGCCAGAAAACCGCTTAGTGCGAGTCCCTGGAACTTCAACCATGTAGCGGTGACGCCTTGAGGTGTCTCTGCTCGTCCGGTGATAAAATGGGGATGGGGGAATAAGATCGTGTAATTCCGATGCACACTCACCGAAGTGCAACCGATAAAAAACCGAAAGGCAAGCAACTTTGCGACGATGTTCTAAACTTTGCAGCTTAGATTTGCAAAGGGATTCACTGCCTATGAGCTTCCTGGCTCTCTTCTCAATCGATTCCAGCGCCTGAAGCTGACATTTAGCCGATCCATCCCAAAGGTGCGAACAGTACTCCATGCACGACCGAACTTGTGCTTGATACAAGGTAAGCAACTGTTCCGGCTTAAAGTACTGTCGCACCTTTGCGAGAACACCCAGCTTTTTGGCAGCCAATTGAGCCTTCGACTCAATATAGGAACCGAAGTTGAGAGTTGGGTTCAGAGTAATGCCAAGAAGCTCCAGGTGGTCAGTGATCGGCAAAGTTGTACCACGGAAAGTCGGAGCCAGATCAAATGGCCTCCTCTTGGCAGAGAACAGACACGCCTGGGTCTTTGCTGCATTGAACTTCACCAGGTTGGCATCGCCCCAGTCGGAGACTGCCTTAAGGGAGAGGTTCAAGCGCTCAACCATGGTCTCTCTTAGTGACTGAATTTCGGCCGCACTGGCACGCGCGTTGGATATATAGCTCTCCACAACAGTGCTGTCGTCTGCATACCCAAAGATACCGGGTTTTAGCAGATCGTTGATATGGAGCAAGAAGAGTGTTGCAGAGAGCACCGACCCTTGAGGAACACCGGCATTAATCGCCCTTGGATCGGACGAGCGGTCATCGATGACCACTCGTATAGATCGATTCCTCAGAAAGTCCGATATCCACGCAATGAAACCAATGGGCAAGCCGAAAGAGGAAAGCTTGCTAATAAGGCAATCGTGCCAGACCCTGTCGAAGGCCTTAGATATATCTAGGGAAACCGCAAGTGCTTCCCCGTATTTCTCTATGGCTTCACTCCAGATGTGTGTGGCGTATACTAGAAGATCCCCAGTGGAACGATTCCGGCGGAAGCCATATTGTCGATCACTGAGGAGGTCATTAGATTCTAGATACGTCAGGAGCCTGCTGTTCAAGACACGTTCCATGCTCTTACAGAGAATGGACGTGACTGAAATGGGTCTGTAGTCAGCAGGGTCAGCACGACTACCTTTTTTGGGCACGGGCTGCACGTTAGCAAGCTTCCAAGAACTCGGTACTTTGCCAGTCTTAAGAGAAAGCCGAAAGAGACGTGTCAGTACAGGAGCCAACTCAGGTGCACATGTCCTCAAAACTATGGCCGGAATACCATCAGGACCAGTGGCTTTATTCACATCAAGATTGCGTAACGTTCTGCGAACCTCAGCTTGGCGAATGTTAATTTCCGACATAAATGTCGAGCAGCCAGGAGTTGGAGGTATCGCGCTACCAGCATCAAGACGCGAATTTTCCGCAAATAGAGAAGCAAACAAGTTTGCTTTCTCTTCAGCGGTGTGTGCCAGCGTCCCATCAGGTTTCAGCAATGGAGGCAGAGAAGGGCGGCAGAAGTTCCCTTCGACCGACTTAGCCAGGGACCAAAAAGCTTTACTACCCGCAGGGTACGAAGCTAATTTATCACCTACTCGGCCGATGTGGTCAAAGCGAGCCCTCCGAAGCACCTTTTTGCAGGACTTAGCAGCCTTGTTAAACGCTATCTTCTTCTGACGTATGTCCCTTGCCTTGCGGTGTCGAGCGTCAACCCAGGAGAGGTACGCTTCATGCTTCAGCGCTTCTGCGCGTTCACATTCAGGTCCAAACCATGGGCGAGCTTTGCCGGACAGCGTTGAATCCGAGTATGGAATAAAATACTCCATACCCAGACGCAGTACCTCCGTCACGGCATCCGCACAGGTTGAAGGATCATCGGAAGAGAAGCACACAGGCTGCCAAGGATAAGATGCAAAAAAAGACCGCATCTCGTCCCAGTCTGCTGACTTGTATCGCCACAGCCGCCGGGTGCCACAAGGGCTGGGATCAGGCGGGGAGTAGACTGATACAGATTTCACCAGACAGTGGTCAGAACTACCCAAGGGTGATGATACTGACACTGAGTAGCGGTCTGGATCTGTTGTCAGCAGAAGGTCCAAGCAATAGGGTGTGTGGGAATCAACGTCAGGTACCCGGGTAGCATCTCGGACCAGCTGGGTGAGATCTAACGCTAAGGCTAGGTTTCGCGTCTCTCGCCCAGCATGGTCAGTGTCCTGGTATGGGTACAGCCACTCCTTGTGGTGGGCGTTAAAATCCCCCAGAAACACTAACTGAGCCGACGGATACCTTAGTTGAGCCACATCCGCTGCCTCACTAAGGTATTCAGTGAGCCTGGAAGTCTCCTGATCTCCGCTGTGCGAACGGTAGACACAAGCGTAGAGAATCTTCTCAATACCAGTGTCCACTAGGACCCACAAAACGGTAAATCTATGATCTTCAAGAATACGGAGACGCTGACAGCAGATGTCATCCCGGGCGTACAAGCATACACCAGCCCGAGCTTTGAAATTGTGCTCAAGGGTGTACCCTGGGTACAACAAGTACGCCAAGTCTGACGGACATCCGATCTGCGTCTCCGTTAGAAACAAGAGTGACGGTTTTTCGGTTTCTAGATGGTAGTGGACCGCCGCGAGATTGGAGTGCAAACCTCGGATATTAGTGAGGTGCACTTTTAGAGAAAGGGCGTGCAACCGCTGTTTTACCGTTTTCCTCTTATTTCGTGTCATGTCATCGAGTGAATTTTGTCGGTGAGAAGGTAGCAGTGGAATAAGGCTTCACGATACTGATCAGTAGACATACATACAAAGCAACACCTGTGGGGAACTAGTCTGGAGACTGCGGGGACGCCCGAGCCCCCCCCGGGGATGTCCATCGGGCCCTTTCTTCCGGTCGCCGACCGGCACGATGGCGCATCCCGGGATTTTTCGCTAGTTGGCGGGGCAGCCTTTCGTGAGTGGCTAGTTCACTACTTGGGCCCCCTACTAACTGCGGTCGGCCAGCGGTGCACCGTGCCTCGGATCCCGCTACCCTCCGCGACTAGTTACCCGATGAAGCATTAGTATGTATGTCAAAAACGATCTTGTATCTATGAAGCAGCCATTCCGACCCACCTCCTCGAACGGCGACACCGGACATCGCTCCGGAACACGGCTAGGCCGCTTGGCGGCGCGGCTTTGTCCGGTGGGTGGTCACTAGCCACGGCCAAAGCCTACCACCAGTGTTTTGTTGCCTGTTTAGCACCACCCGGGAACCACGTGTGGGGTTTCAGATTTGGGGTATACTCCCACGGACGGGGGCAACTCAGTTCCCAAAATGGTTCTATCATGTCATAGGAAATCCTTTACCCGAATCAATGGGTAATTAAAATATGATCGCATTGAGTGGTTTTCTCAACAAAACTATCGAATTTAATGTTAATACATTTGAGTGTCGTTTGGCGTTATAGCTATAGCTTCTGTATCATTGCATTAATGCGAATTCTTGTATGTGTGTTGGTATGTCTGTGTATTTGTTATTCCTTCACGCTGGAGGGATTTGCACATTTTGAACAATATTTGCCGATACTTTGAAGATATGGGGGTTCACAGTGGTGAATACAGATACCATAGATAAACACTTATGCTCCTTATTTTTATCATCATTATAAATATACAACAACACATTACACAATCGCAGGGTACAAAGTATTCTATTAAAACCATTTTAATAAGTACTAGCTGTGCCACGCGGTTATACCCGCATAGTGATGCGTGATGATGATGATGATGAAAAGTATCCTACGTGCGTATATATATATATGTGATGATGATGATGATGAAAAGTATCCTACGTGCGTATATATATATACGCACGTAGGATACTTTTAATTCTTCTATCTGTTAATTCTTTAGCGAATTAATGAATTAAAACACAGTTTGGATCGATTTTGTAAATAAAATAGATTTTGTACGGTTCTAGTGCTTTAATAGCATTAATTATATTATAAATACAGTTTTGTGGACCGACCAGAGTCGTTGATCTTTTTGAAGAGAAAAAAACAGGCGAATATTAAATCTCATTAAACGTAATGCCGTTTAACGTTGCTATAGGTAAAGTATTAGGCGCCAACAATATCATATATATATATTATATATTAACTTTATCAAACAAATATTATAAAATGAGCGTGTTTTATCTAATTTCAAAACATTTTTGCTTAGCATTTATCAAGCATAATGTATGCTTTACTGTTCCATGTGTTTTATATTTTAAGATATATAGACTATGTTTTTTATGATATATATCCAGCACCTTATCTACCTCCATATCAAATTTCATGCGGAGTACCACTAGGTTCAATCTTAGTCCTGTTTTGTATTTGACTTGATCTTGTCAACTCATTGATAAACTGAGTGGATAAAAGTTGGTTTTGCAATCATCTGTAAACAAACTTTTATCCCAGTATTGGTCTCGTAACCCAGTCAAAAGTCTAATAAAATCCAATTTGTAGTCGAAATTAAAAAATAAAAAAATTATCACGGCTGAGTGTTTTAAGTCTAGTTGATCAAAAAAGATCGAAATAGCCTTAATGATATGAGACAGACTTTACAATAACATTTACAAGTTTCTGCATACGGTTTATATTTGGCCTTCGGAAATATGACCATGTCTCTGAATTTCGCACTAAACTCAAGTGGCTTCCCATCGTTGTCGCCGGAATGCTCATATATATTGTCCCTACTTTATAGTATATTGTTCAATCCCTGATTCACACGCTATCTTCAGGAAAATGTTGTATTTTTACATATTGGAAGCTCTTTTTCTCTAAGATCAACAGAGAGCTTAAGTCTCTGTTAAGTACCCCGATACACCGCGCCCCTTTTTTTGGTTTCTCCTTTTGTGTTGAAGCTGTTCGTCTATGGAACACTATAATCTACGAAATTAGATCTACGCCTTCTCTGGACATCTTCAAACATCGTGTCAAAGCATTTTACTTCGCGAAATAACTAACTGCAAACCTAGGTACTTACTATCTTTCATATAATAATTAAATGGTATATATATAGTACGAGTATGTATAGTAATGTATATATCCGTAGTATATATATGTATAGTATAATTTTATATGTATAGTTTGTATATATTATAAATATTTTTTCTAGCTACTTTCTTGAGATTTGCTATATGTCGTGTTTAGTACACTTGTTTTATACACCACCGCCTTTATAAGTGTATGCGTATTTCTTTCCGTGCATAGTTGTCTGGAAGAGATCGTTCTGAGCGATAAGACCGCCCATTGTGACACTTTTAATTTTAGGTATTTAATTGTGAAATATTTTTGATTGTATTATTAATTTATTCTTATTTCATAATTTATAACATATATTTGTATTGTGGTGTTAGAATAAAGAGTTAATCTATATATATATATATATATATCTATCCATCTAATTCGAAAAAATATCTGTTTACTGTGTCTACGTGTAAATAAAAAACTAGTCGTACCAAATAATAATTAAGCCAAACTTCAAAAATAAAGACGGCAATCTAGGATATTATTAATATATAATAAATTGTCTATAAGAGTTACCAATCTACATTATAACTGGTTTTAAAAAAAACTTGTTTGTTTTTCTAAACTAATAGCATAGCAAAAGCATTTTATAAGTTAAAATAAAAATATTGATATGTAACAAAATTTATCTTTAACTTGATCTTTTGGAAACCTAAATGACACCCAATCGGGAAACTAAACGAGTAGAGTGGTAACACTAATTGAGTTTTGCATACTATTAGAAAAATCTCTTGTACATCACTTAAAACGAGGTGTTGGAGACTGCTTTTGCGTGAAGGGCGACCGTGGTCTCCTTTGTTTTACATATACTCTAGTTTTTACGCAATCTAATCGCACAAAATACGAGTAGTATTTTTGAGATTTCATCATACTTAGTATCCACAGCGAGTGACACTTGTCGACTGATTTTGAATTTGACAAGTGAAAACCAAGTATCCCTAGGTTTACATTGTTTTGCTTCATGAATTTTGGCATTGGCATTAGGCATCTAGAGACTATATATCTATGATTTACTCAATACCGTTAGACTGATGTTTCAACTCCGTGGTGATGGCGGAATCGCTCGACTACAGTCGGCTGAACAACAAACATGGATGACATGCCGAATCTATCGCCGAGCATCTCTAGTGTATCGAGCTATCAAAATCATTGCGTGCTTATGACTACGCTATCAGAAACTGACACATCTTTGACAGAACTCTATTGACATAAAATAAGTCATCATTACGATCTAAACGTAGGCGGAGTTTTTTTTATTTTGTCTATGCTGTGCCCAAGAATATTAGACTTTTTCACCCCCGTGTTGATGGATGTTGATGATGATGATGATGATGAAAATAGCATATGTGCTATTCCAGACTATAATCTATTACTGTGCCTAATTTCATCCAGATCCTTTCAACCGTTCTGCCGATTGAGTAACAAGCATCCAGATATCCATCCATCCATCGATCTAAAGTTTCACATATATAATATTAGTGAACGAGCGACTGCCCGCGACTTCGTTTGCGTAGTAAGCTCGGCCTTCGGCCTCACCATGACGTCCCCCTCTTTTCTTGGGTTTTCTTTCATAAGAACCAATCACTTCTATTTTATTATTCATTTATATATAGAATAAACGCTTCCTTCATAATTAGGCCAAATAAATACTTCTACTCTACTACTACTATTATGGTGGTGGCAGAGAATGTTGCTGTTTTTTTTTCTTACAATCGTACTACACACGTAATTTACTAATTGATGCAACAGTTTTATTTATTTTTTGTTTAAAAGCTGGTACTTCCCAAGGGGTCCCATTTACATTTCATCAAATTAGGTCCATAAGTTTCTGAGTTACACCCCATATAATAACTGAATAGAATGGAATGGAAGTCGATTTCAAATTTTTCGATACTTACTTTAGTCTAGAATAATGAATAAATTATCTAATAAAGCAAAATAAGTAATAAATCGTAATTATCTAGGTAAATTATTGCAAAAAAAAATGTGCTTACAGCTACAGACATTATACTAGTACCTACTCGTATCTATGATCTATAGGTCCACTTCCCAGTACAATATACTTTTGTAAAAAAAATATTTTCACCACTCCCGAGCGGCGCGTCTACAGTGGCCGACAACCAGTCCGCTGTCGGCAAGTAAGTATTGTGGAATGATTAATTGTTCTGTAAATTGAATTCACCGTGATAAATGAAATATCCGCACAATAGGTAATAAATTACGCTGACCCGCCTGAGCGTAAGATGAAACGGTCTGAAAGTAGGTACGGACGGATGTTACAGGATAATAGGCATAAAACACAACACACGTTGAACACCCGCCCGGAGGTATTGTAAGCATTTTAATTCGCGCGGGGCACGGAACGGCTTTGTAAAGCGCATATTGTGTTCGCCGCAAACGTATTGCTACGCGCCCGTGTCGCCACACATTTGCGTCGATGCATGTAAACAGGTACCGAGGTTTATTGGTGCAAAAGAACTGCGACAATTATTTTGCACCATCAGCCGTGAATTCACAACTACCGCTTATTAAAGAGGGAATAATAAAATAGTAATTTTGCGTGTGGAAAGAGAGGCTAAGCCCGTATGAACGTAAATGTTTTAGGGCTCTACTCAGCTTAGTGTGGATAAAGTGTGATTATTTGAAGTGGGCAGTCTCGCCAGTACAGGTGTGAAACTTTGAGGGAGTTCATACGCACTATGAATATTTGATCGGTAAATGCATGAGCGGCTACGAAGTTATTTCGCAGTCGAGGAGATTATAGGCGAACTTCAATTCGACGACAGTGAGTGGTAGAGATTGGCCATCAGTTTCATTATTGCGAGACATGTGTCATCTAGCTCCCACAAAGATTTATCGTGCTCGAGCATGTAAGCTAGCTGCTCTTCTACCGCTATTGGTTTATTGCTACCACATTCTCACGTATAACCACAATCATTTGACTTTACAAACAAGTCCTACTAGAAAAACTAAAAAACGTTATGCAATTATGATTGTGTAATATGGGCCTAACATTGTGAGAAAGGCACTCGAGGCGCACATTTATTGAACAAAGAGGCAAGAAAAACGACGGCAACACGCGGCACCGGCTGTTCTAAATTGCCAACACTTCTGAGCTGCGAGCGTTTACTGGAGTTCACTCTACTTCATTATTTGTTACATTACATCGATCCGAGATGGAAAAAGGTGCCACCTATAAAAAGTGACAATAAACCTGTTCGAATAGAAACGTCAAACTACTTACTAAAATAGAATATCACTGCTAAATAATATTAGAACTATGAAGCGTAACAGTATACAACAGTGTTCAAAACCTCTTTCTGGTTGTGATCAAACTATCTGTACCTATTGACACTGATGACGCAGTCCCGTCTGCTCAATATCACATAGGCGTAGAAGGTAGATGACTATAAGTACTTACATTAGACTGAAGACCACATTTACCCGGAGGGTTAAGCGGTTGTAAAACGTAGTAGTTCTCCTTGGTTGAAGTCTCGCTATAAAGTAAACTTCAACTCGTTTATGGTGAGTACCCAAGCTGTACTGAGTTACCGACCAGTGAGCTGACAATTTTCCTGCAGTAGCAATTTTGCCGAGTAGGTGTGGCGCACATTTACGGAACCATCAATGCCACGAGCAACAACTTGTCGTTATAATATGTTCACTTTACATTATGCTAGTTTTGTGTACGTCTCTACAAGACGCCGACTTACTCGTATTTTGATATGTCTAGTCTACCTACAAAAACAAAAAAAAAGAATTAGATACTATTTGTATAGACAAGTGACAAATTTTAGTCTTATAATAAGGTAATCTGTCGATGGATAATATATAAGGTGTTTGGTAGAAAGCCGACAAACCAAATGAGCGTGTTCGGGGGACCACTTGGAGAATACAAGTTGGACAAAAAAAATCCCCCCGAACACGCTCATTTAGTTTGTCGGTCCCTCTACCAAACACCCTGTATAGAAATATGCCTTTAATTAACCGTTCTTAAATTACATAATCAAAAAATACATGCAATATTTAGTTACGTCGTAGATATATCAGTAGGTACTTTAATGTAAATATTTCCTTTTTTTAAATATTAGTTTAAGTTTTATAAATTACATGCATATTAAAATGTTACAAACATGTTTAGTTGAAATTATTTTAAATTGTCAATCCTCTATTTGCATAGATTCTCACAAAGCTGGACAAAATAAATAATTATTTATTTTAATAAAGTATTTCTGACAGAAAATTAGACTAATATTGAAGTACGTTATTTTAACATTATATTAACGGTCGAGATACTCATTATGTACTGCGTTAAAGTCAAGTAGTAGGAAGTAAGCTAAATTTTACCCAGTACATTGTAATTTAACAATTAAAATAGATACATCGCTTATACAGTACCAGGATTTGGATTAAAATATGATACATACACATGATTTTCATAACTCAATACAAGACAACTGTCACCTAGTCTACCCGTGACCATGTTCATTGAAACGTGTTCGTCGTTCAAAGCGATGATAATAATATAACATATACGCGATTTAATATGTTTCATCATCATCAACATCATCACCATTGTTGGTTGGAAGCGGCGTGCATCCAACGTCGTCCTGCGACCTTTATTAGGTCATCTAGGACGACCTACGCTGTGTTTGCCGGTCCGTGGTGTCCACTCTAGAACCTTCCGGCCCCATTAGGCATCTGTTCTGCGTACTATGTGCCCTGACCACTGCCGCTATAACTGCCTTATTTTCTGGGCTATGTCTGTGACTTCCCTTCTTTTATGGATCTCCTCATTTCTGATTCAATCGCATAGAAACCCCGAGCATAGCCCTCTCCATAGCTCGTGCGAAGCTCCATAGCTTGAGCTTACTTATGAGGCCCATAGTAAGAGACCACGTTTCAGTGCCATAAGTCATCACCGGTAACACACATTGGTCAAACCTTTAGTCTTGAAGCACTGAGGTATTCTGGCTGAGAAGACTTCTCGAAACTTCTGGAACATTGTCGTTAATCCGTTTACAGTTGTTTAATTTCAATGTGTAAGAATCGCGAATGCCTAATAAATAATTTACCCAGTATATAAATACAGTCGAGTGTTTTGTCTGGTTTTGTAATCTCCCGGTTCACTTTTACTGCACCAGTCGTGTGATTCTCTGAGCAAATATCGTTGCATCTTTAACGACATCCGAGAAACAAATGACGAGACGACAAGGAACGTCGGAAAAACCACCTTGTGAACAAGGGAGACATCTCATATAGTATTTGACATCGGTGAGCTCGTCGACGATTACAATGACGAATCATTAGAGAATCATGCGGCAGGTTGTGTTTGCGCTTGCAGTAAAAGCAATCAATTTAAGAGCAGTAGAACTCTGTGTGTAAGAGTTCGTCCAGGTTAGTACTGCCACCATACCTTTCTCTACCGTGATTCAGTAATGTTCACAATACTGCGTTTTGGTTTGAAGGTATGGTTGCCACCGAAATTACAGGCACATGAGACTTAACAACTTAATATCTTAGGGTTACGGGTGCAGGCAATTCGTCACCTGTGAGGAAATTTGTCTGTTCTAGACAGATAATACCACTTAACTTTAGGTGGGCCTCGTGCTTGTACCGTTTTCTAACAACTTAAAAAAATCAGGTAAAGATTCTCGACCATACCGCGTAAATTAACCCGTAAAATAATACTGAAATGTATAATACTTCCAAAGTTTCGTGCGTACGACGTCATGTTTTCACTTAACAACTTTTGTATGTACATACGAGTATCTTCCATTATAAATTATAATTCCGTTTTCTTTGGCGCCTATTGAAATATAATTATATAGGAGCTAATAAAATTCCGTTTGTGTATCAAGACTGCGGGCCGCACGGCGAGCGCAACTTTTTTAAATTCCAAACCAACTCACTAAAGTAATTAGAATTTTTCCAACGGCCCCATTGTGCTACGAACTCTGCTCACGCAAACTTTTAATGCGACTTAAATTCAAATGCTATTTTACGGTTTCTCTTTGAGAAGTTGATTTTAATGAATTATCGAGTAAGAGAACATTGATTATCACACGTAGTCTGATTGAAGTAATTTGTGATAGTATAGTTTGTATTAGTAAAGTATTAGTTATTGAGCTGAACTAAAACGCGTTAGTTTTTAAATATTTTGGCAACCTGGAGCGTTGACATTTACATATTATTAAGCAGTTATTATTCGTGTTTTAGGCTGTATCTAAACAACTACCCAGGTAGCAGACCGATGACGTAAGACGAAAAGTGACGTTGCACAGACGTCCATTTAAAGTAAATTAAGGTCGGTACGTCTTTGGACACAAATTAGACGTCTTCACTACGTCCTAAAATAGTATAATAATATCATATAGAGACCTTCTATATGAACACGTCTATATGAAGTCAATAAGACATCATATAATTAGTGCCTACAGAAATTCCAAATCCTAACGTCGTCTTTCAATTGACCAATGGAAGACATCTGGTCAAAGACGCCCTTATTAAGTCGTAAAGACGTCTTGTTAGTCAAAACCGTAGCTCAAAAATTTTGAACTAGATGGCGTGACTAATTTGCAAGGTAATTCTACATCGCGCAAGCGTTTGTCGCATGTGATTCGTGTGTTCTCGCCTAAGCTCGGTTTTTGTTAGTAAATTCACCCTATGGTTGCAATATTTATACTAAAACATGATAGTATAAATATATAGAATGCTTATTGAATGACTGAACAAACAGTAATTTGATAAATATTCTAATGGCAAATGTTTAAGATGTAGGTCTTAAATTTATTATAAGAATAAATACTTAAGCTTAACTTAAAAGATTATATTGTATTTTTGAAATAAATTTTTATATTGCAGATTTATTAGTTTCTTTCTTCAACACCATCCTGAAGGCACAGTACGTCGGAACGACGTCTTTGTAGATAACAAAGCCACGTTGTTTTGACGTGCACATAAACGTCATATTACCCTCCACAAAGACTTATTTTTGCAGCCCCCAATTATATCTATATAAATATATATCATAGGTCTTCAACACGTCATCGAAGTCGTCCTCCAGGCGTCTTTTTTCAGACACTGAGGACGTCATAAGGATGTGACATATTGGAGTCATTTTAGGGGTTCTTTAAGGTCAATTTTGGGACGTCAAAAGGTCATATACTGACGTAAATTGGACGCCTTTACGACCAGTTTTTGCTACCTGGGTACGTGGTGCTAAAATAAGTTTATTAATACCTGTGTATATAATCTAGTCTTTATATCTTTAATACTATACTATACCATATAATACTCTAATAATATATATAAGACTCTACTAGCGCGTTCGAAGAGCCATAATAATTGTTTTATTTAAACAATGGCAATTAATGACTGCCTAAAAACCCTTGATGGCTGATTACCGAAAAATAATTTTTCAGTTACGTTATTCTTTACCTGCATCAGAACCATATCCATTTCATATAAAATGTCATCTCCAATTTGAAGTACCTGGTTCTTTTCGTTAAGTTCTTAGTTGATGTATCATGAAACAAATCTATAAATCTGCGTTTCAGGTTTGAGACACCTTTGGGTTTTCTTGATTAATCAGCTTGGAGTGAGTATTTCGGGTTTAAATATACTATATAATCATAATTAAAAAGTGAAAAGACTTAATATCGTTTATTGGAATGCAATTATTTTACATAAGCGCGAACTACAAAACTTAAAACGATTTAAATTGAACCACTAGCATTAGTTTAACCAAATAATCTAAGACGCTGTTCTGTTGTTTAACATCAAAAATCTAACCCGTTGGAACCAGCCACAGACCATATAACCACATGGTCTGTGGAACCAGCAATGCTCTAAGACTAAATACCTCAATTCTTTTTTCTTTATGTTTTGGGAGTTGGTAATGCCATCTATGTATAAAAGGAAACATGTATGCAGCTGGTTACGAGTCGGTACAAGCTTAAAACACGCGAGCCGGGAAAAGCCCCAACAATAGCTGTCACTGATTTTTTTTACTCGTTTTTTAATGTGTAATAACCGTTATTAACCCTAAAGGCCTCAGCGTTATTCAGACCTGAGTGTTATTCGCTACCGCCGTGGGTAGCGAAAAATACCACGCGGAACTCGATGGGTAAATATTATTAATTAAAGTTCCATAACTGCAGCAAAATTTGTACCGCCTAGTGAGGCGGTATTTTCCCTTGTTTGGCGTAACTAGTTCCGCCGGGCGACGCGGGAGCAGGTAGCAGCGACATGCTTCCTGCCCTCGCCCCGCTAACCGTTGCCAACGGATCTCTACCGCGCGCGGTAGCGATATCCGCTCAGCCGTGTGATTCTGTAATGATTCGTCGACGAGCTCACCGATGTCAAATACTTTATGAGATATCGCCCTTGTACATAAGGTTACTTTTCCAATATTTCTTGGCATGTCTTCATTTGTTTCACGGATATTGTCAAAGATGAAACGATGTTTGCTTTTAAAGAATCGCACGGCTGCCTGGTGTGAACAGCGAAATTAACGCATAACCTTTCGGATTTCACTACCGCTCGCGCCAGGGAATAACGCCCAGTTCTGAATAGGCCTTAAAGTGTTCGTGTAATTGCACGAGTTTAGACAAAATATACAAAATTATGAAACGTTGTCAATATGTTTTGGGTTAAAATGCATCCACGTTTTACTAGAAGGTGATGACAGAACTGTGACTTAATGGCAGACTTATGTAAGTAACGGGTGACTAGATTCTGATTACTAACCGAATAAACATCACTTACTGGACAACATGGATATAATTAATCCTGAGTAAGGTATATACACCTAGGATAAACTAAGGTACTTAAGTGCATAAATATATATTTATTTATAAACAGAATTAATGATCCACGAAGGGCCATAGGTCGTGATTAAACTAGATTGCGGCTGCAGTCGTCTGGATAATACTTAAGGGATTTATCCAAAATAACATTTCGGCAACGCAAAGTTCCTAATGAAATAAGTTGGTAATCCTCGGGTAATTCGTTAAGTGTTTGTGCGATAGATGCTTGCTCCAAACTCCCCACTAGTTCTCGTATAGTGTGCGCTTCGATAACAATGAGTCGTAACGTTTAATTACCTGAATGACCTTGATACGCCATCTATTAAGGAAGGTTCGGGTACACTCTCTTTTATTTTACAGATATCTAAGAGCTTGTTTTGTATTTTACTGTACACATTTACAATAAATAAACTGTTCGTTTAGTCACTTAATAAATAATAGGTTTTGTGAAAGTAAGAAATCAAAGTATGACCCAATTACAGATATTATTGACAGAAACCTTTGGCTAAAACTTTTCAAACATTTCAATATGATATCAAATAAAAAACTTTTCCGGAAAGTAAAGTTGAAACTAACCGCCGGTCGGCGGCCGGCGCGGGTTATTTATACAAGTCATGTCAGACACCGCCTCGGAACCGAAAGTTCACTCATATTTTTTGTTTGACAAATTGCCGTGGAAACGGGACTTGGCTAAAGTTTCACCTCCATTTAAGCCACCATTAATACCTACCGGTGCGCGTGACTCTTTTTACATTTTATGGACTTTCTACTAGTGTACCCGGCTGCTAGGAATACCTTTACGTCTCTTTCCGACATTTTAATATCATCTGACATATTTATGTTTCTGCGCGTATTTGAATATCGCCCAGTTTAATTATTTAAGCCGTACAGATCAGAAGTAAACAAAATTGGGCTGTTGCGGATTCTCCCATAGAGACATCGTAAAATCCGTCTAAGGGATAAGATGGCTATAGATTCGTCCTCTTTTACATAAAATCAAAAATATATCTGGCGAAACTTGTGTGTCCTCTGATCCTCTGTCTTCGGAGAAAAAATACCATTTTCGTGCTGTTTTTGGTTTTTCATATTTCAGGAATTATAACTATAGGTATACATAACTATAATTAACATTTAATTAGTGCCGGTCCCCACGTCTCTTAAACTTTTTATTGCTGAAGTTGATACATTTAAATCAATGAAGTAAACTCTACTTTAGGCTAATTTCTGTTATAGTCATCATTCAAAACACGCGATCAAAAAGCGAGAGCGAGAGGCTTTAGGTAAGAAAATATGTGTGTAGGTTAACAAGTTTAGATACGTTATTTTGTCAATTTCCTTAATCGTATTTTGAAAACAAAGGTTGGCCTATGACAGAGACGTTATCTAGACGAATCTATTGATTGAGGGTTGCCTAATTTATTACAATCGATGCCGCCGGCGGGTACAAAAGGACGTGCTCGGCGAGGCTGTGACCCGAGAACAAATCAAATTCTGGGTACACTCTACGACACGACTAGCGTTAGAAAAAAACCGATGAGAGTAACGCTCGCTACAGTGCTCTACGATTCTCGTAGACTACGAAATGCTACGATAAACGTAGCAAAAGCTCTGAGAATTTTTCGGTGGATTTATTCTGTTATTTCTTTGCATAAACGGGCTTGTTCGTTTAGACTTATCATACGAAATATATTTGTCTGCCTCCCTTGGATCATAAATATCACAGCAAAATAATACATCACGTCGTTATGCGTCCTTTATATGTATAATATTATGTACAGGAGTGGGTACATAATAATATTATAACCTCGCTCACAGCGATGCCGCAATATTCAACGTTTGATATGTTTTATATTATTATTAAATACGTATATAACTTTTATAAAATGCGTAGTTTATGAGGGAGTGTTACTTTGTCACGCTGGAGCGGCAAATCGGGTATGAGTGAAATTCGGAGTATACGTAGCTGTTTCTGCGTGTACAGATCCGCGACTCGTAGCTTTTTGAATAATATTTATATAAATATGTGCGCTCTGCGATCTCCGCATGGTGGTGGACACTGATGATTATGATGAAAAGAAAAAGAATTCTACGTGTTATCCCAGTGCCCAGCTTAGAATGTATATTTAAATATTCATATTAGTAGCAAATGAGAAAATTTTGCTCATATTTGAATCACTGCAACGATGTCGAGACGCTCGACTTATTTACGTCATTTTTATTATCAGACTGCCAGATAAGATATAATTTTAAGCGGGTATGTGCGATTCTTAGGATCGCCCTCCAAGCTCGAAGGATACAGCGCATCGGATATAACCCTTAGTAAGAAGTTTATTCAGTAAAGGAGTAAGTACCATGTTCTATTAAAAATATACGGTTACCTTTACTGTATAATTAAAAAGTATAACTATTAATCTAATGTCACTAAAATCCATACATACTCGCTGACAAACCTAAAATAATATGACGTACAACCTGTATACGTATGTTATCATTATCAAGTCACAAACCGTAATAAGTATTTACGCCTATATTTAAGAAGCCATTCGCCTAAGTTTGAGAGCAACGCCTCCCCGTACAAGTTGCAGTGCCAGAAATTCACAAATCAAGTTAGGTTTCATCCGGCACTTGACGAGTACGAGATAGGCATTGGTTGTTGAGTGCTATTGCCCAAGTATATTAGTAAAAAAATGTCTTTAGTATAATTTGTATTTGTTTTTATTGCAATCTATTTGCCAGTAAAAATAGCTGTGTGTTTTGGTCAACCTCGCTCTAAATTTCCAATCCACTTTTTTATAAGACTTCATAATAAATATCGAAAATTGTAAACAGTAAGATATACTATACTAAGATATGTTTACAAGAAATAAAAGATGCTGAATTTTATTCTCTACAATAATGGTCTCAATAATTTTATTCCTAAAGTGCATAATTTCTGAGTTATCCAGGTGGAGCTTCCATATGGATCTGTCAGCATTTTGTGATTTTATGCTGAGTAAGTGACCCTAAACCTTGTAAAAAAATTTGACAGGAAAAGTGCGAAGTTAAATTCTATTTTTACCGGCCTACTACTTCTAATAATTAGATAACATATACAATTACTCATTTTGCTACTCTATTCTAGTTGATAAATCAAAAACGTTATTATAATCCAGGTTACGTTAGTATGCCGGCCGCAATACCGAAATCAATTAAATATTCATTCCAGGTCAGCGAACTGAGAAATGCATGGGCGGGCGCTAGCGTCCACGCGGCCCGCGGTGCCGTGTCCGAACGCCGCTGCGCGCCCCGTCCAGCCCTGGCCGCCAGCCTACGTCGGCTACATAGGGTGTTTTTTTGCGAAGGGCTTAGGGTGAGTTTTCTTTCGGGTAAATAGTGAAAATTGGCTTATATTTAATTTTTAGTAATACATAATGGTACCAATTCGCTTGTTCAGAACCCCAAACTAAACTAGCGAACTAAAATCTATTTTTAGTAAATTATTGTAGTTCTTATTATGTTCACACTTAAGTACAAATTCGTATAACTCTTGCAAATGGCAATTTTTCAATTTGCCCTTTCTGTTGAATTGCGGGTATGTTTAGTGCAAACTTAATCGTCATGTAAGTTTGTGCTCTCTACACTAGTCTAAACTGATATAAAACTACCCACAATTGGATAGAATAATCATATTTTTAGAATTGTCATTCTAAGTGTTACACGAATGTGGATTTTAGTGTAAACAGAATAAGAACTACCATAGTTTAGAGAATTTTAGTTTAGTATACGCACAAACAAATCACTACCATTAACACATAAATTAACAGAATCTTTTTCACAGTAAGAGTAGATTTCCGTCATAAAAAAAATAATTCAGTTATTGTTTTCTTATAAATCGAGGGCACCTTTCACGATTTTTCTGTAACTCTTGTGGTTTAGCACTTAATCATCACCGCCCTTCTCAAAAACACAATGTATATTTAATGCCTATTTTTTTAAAATTTTATTAGGATACCTTACAAGCACGAGCTTGGTGTTAAGTGGTAACCTCTGCCTAGGAGAGATGTATTTCGCCACAAGTGAATTGCACTGCACCGGTGGTAACCCTGAGACATTAGGTAGTTGTCTCATGTGCCTCATTCGCCGACAACACACGCTTCAAACCAAAACACAGTATTTCGAACATAACTGATTCACGATAGAATATGGTGCTAGTACTTCCCCTGACGAACTCATTCACAAAGAGTTCTACTGCTTATTATAGTTATCCAACGTATGTGGTGTTCATAACTCATATTACTATATATTATACGACACTCTCGAATGGTTGTCGGCAGAGTTTGCCATCGGTATCTTTTATTATATTATTCCCATGTGACAAGCCCAGCTATGAAAATAATCTCTGAGGGTAAGTGTCAAGACAGACTTATTTATTCCTTTTTTAAGACATAACTATATATATATCTTATAAAAGGTATGAGACCACCACAGTATATTTTTATATTTATACTAGCTGCAACCCGTGGGGTCACCCGCGTAGTGATGGATGATGATGAATCAAAATATTTAGCTCATGTTACTCAGGGATAATTTAGCTTTGTAATGGTGAAATATATACGGTTTTTGAGTTTTTTCGTTACAAGCATACGAAAATACAAAGCTTCCCTCTTTATCTACACTACCTACACAATTATATAGAGCAAAGATTTGTTTGTTTTGAATAGGCTCCGAAACTACTAGACCGATTAGAAAAATTCTTTCACCATTATAATCCTATATTTTTCCTAATAAACATAGGCTATATAATATTTTCAAAAAAGTTAGGGCTCCGTATGAAAACTTCGATAATGTAACCCAAGGTGGTTAAAAAATACCCAAAAAAAGTCCTTATATCGCGTACACTACGGAAACTATTTTGACCATGTTAAATTAGTCTATGCTATTGACAATAAAGCATTAAGTTACGCCGCGATCTGTAGATCGCGGCACGTAAGTTGAACTATATGCGGTACACATTTTCGGGTCTCAATCAAGTGCGGTATGAGATGCGGTGCGTAACCATAGCTTCCTAACCAACCTGCTTCCAAATAATCACACTCCGCCCTGCGCAGCCCGCGTACGCTCCGCGTGAACCTGGAGTACAATTGCGCAAAAAGGTTTCAGTTCTTTGACTTTTATATATCTGTTAAATATTTGATCATTAAATTTAATTTCAAGAAAATGACATGAACACTTTACTTACTTTACTACATGATTATACTAATTATACTATAGCGTCAATACAATCGAAAAATCTTAGTCATCGATAATATAACGGAAGGGTTTATAACCCAGTCGAAGATTCTGCTAGCAGTGATGCTGAATTAGATTCTTCAACGGACATAGAAGATGAAATCGCAAATCTTTGCCCTATTTCTACAATATCACTTAAAAATTATGCAGAAGATGTTACGCTCATGAATAATAGTGATTAAGATTAGTATTCCCATAATTGTTCTATTTAATAATACCTAACGGTTACTTCCCACAAAACTATGTTCGAGAAATACAATGACTTGAAAGGAAATCCGATATTATTTTTATGAAATCTGATATTTGATTCAACTTGCGTTTAATTTTTAATGACCGCAGAGTAAGTATTCATCTATCACATCTGTCCATAACTGTACCTCAGCGGACGACCACCATTTTGGTTCAACTTACGTGCCTCGAATTATACTACAGTTTTATAGTAAGTATATAATATATACGTCAATATCTACAAAGAAGACCACATTACCATCACAGAGAATATAAACACTTAGTTTTCATTACCATAATGTCTAACTATTACAGTTATGTCACAATAAATACTTTTTCATTTTGAAATATGCAATAGTAGTGCCCATAGATAATACCTACTATATATTGGGAATAGATATGCAACTCATGTCCCTCAAATGATAAATAGTTCAATTACGTGAATATTATATGGCGCTGTATAGTTATCAAATTTTCACTCTAGATGGCAGTAATATCATTCAATTAGCAGTAATTCATCATAACCTATCCATTCCAAAAAATTGTAAGTATATAAATATATATATATATATATTATAATTGATTAATATATATATTTCTTTTTATTTCTATGAGCTTTTAAAATAATATTCGGCTTGGTGTTTCACAACATCCCCCTCTGTAGAATTTCTTAAATTTGCCACTCAAAATTAAATTCACAACGGTGCACCAACTTCGTACTGTAACTGCTATATTTATGCAAAACTTGATAACATTTTCTTTGTGAACAATTGCGTGTTAAATATGAAACACCACACAATTAATCCACTATCATTTTAATATTTGCGTTCGAGTTCTTTCTTTCAGGTTTCGAGATCAATGATTTATTAGTAACTTTAAATATTTCTGCTACACATTTACGCAGTCCATCCATTTCTCCTCACCCATATACCTCCTAGGAAGGCTGATTATTTTTAGACTTTAACCGGTGAATATTTCCATGAATGTAGTAATATCTTTTGCTTTTCACTTTGTCTCTGAGAACAGATTTCCACATAACATTTTTTCATGATGTGGATAACGCGGAGATGAATCTAACTGAAAATACCAAGTCCAAGAGCTGTCGAAAAAAACGATATCGATTTTGTGACCCGCGTCGGCCCACGAAGACGCGAAAATTCAAACGATAACGGAGCCACTATTGACAGTACCGACCCTGCCGAACACAGCACGTTCCTCCGTCCTACTGGTTGTTCGCTTTCTTCGCCGACATGACCAGGAAGATTTTTTAAAAGCAAGCAAAATAAGACGTAATCTGACCTGCGCTAACATAATCACACAAGGGCCTGCCAGAAAAGTCTATATCAATGAGCGTCTTACACAGGAATCCCTACATTTGTTTTGCGTAGCCAGACAGCAAGCCAAATCATCGGACTACAAATTATGCTGGGTATTGGTTGAATGAAGAATTGGTACAATTTACGTACAAAAGCGAGAAGGAAACCCACCTATATCAATCAGGACCATGGACGAGCTCCGACAGCACTTCTACTTTCCAAGTAGGTACATTATCTACCTTTCAAACGTAATTAATACTTTGCTATTGCTGATATTTATATAATAACCTATTTTGCTAAAATTATATTTTTGACAAATAATGTAACAATATACTTAAATTTACCTCATATCTTTTTTGGAGCTATTAATTATAAAACGATTACGCACTCACCATCACACACCCACTCACCCACTCACACAGATACGAACGCCATGCCGAACTTCGATGCTAAAGTAACATGTGAATTTACAGATTTTAATAATAGTGTAATATAATTTTGTAATGAACTAATGACTTCTTGGATTCAGACCCTAACATCTTCACAATTTCATTATTATAATGATGGCTTTACTTAGCCTTGTGTAAACCGTAGGTATAGATTTTCATTCGCTTGTAACCGTACACACACATATATACTTATATATGTATAAGCGGTCTACTAGTTCGTATTGTACACATATAACAATAATTTTCCTCAAAGCGATTCAGTAAGTTTAGTTTAAAAGTAGAGTAAAAAACATAATAATCATACTTTCGTATGTATTATATTACTGTGTAAATAATTATGCGTATTTATCAAAGTACAAGTAAGCATGCAAAGTGAAATCTCAAGTCTCCAAGGATAACGATGCAAATTAAATTTGAAAGAAAGTTCAAAAGAATATCAACAGGAGATAGGGGGAGAGATATTTTAACCTTCGTTGGCACAAAGAATGAGATGATAACAAGGCGTTTAGTATTCCGGTCACGAAAGCCCGATCCACCTGCTTTTCATATCACGACAATTGCCGACCCCGAGGAGTTGGCTCTCTGGCGGAATGACAATTCTTGTCTATGAAAATCAATTGGAGGGAACGATGAGCTCCGGGGCCGGCGACTATTCCAATTTCATTAATGGCTTCCGTCGCCTCCATTCCATCGGACGCTCGCGTCGCCGCCGGGAGCCTTCGCCTCCTCGCATTCCAAATGCCTCAATCCCCTATTTGTTTGTGGATAACCATTTATCAAGATATGATAGAGAGCAATCGTGATACCGGCACATCGTACTCCCAACAAATCTAAGAAGTAATCACGATACGTATCTTTGTAACTTAAAAGCGTTTAACGGAAGCAAAGTTGTTTCTTGAAACTTCAGAGCTACACGCAAATGGATTATGTATACGAGTATATGCGCGTATATCCGAGGTTAGTACGTAACAAACTCTGCATATTACCGCGCGTGAAACTAGAACGAACTTGTATTGACTTCGGTTTCAGACAAAGTACAAATCGCTTTCAAATTCTATTATCGCCCGGAGCTTGTTGCTACTTAACGGTTACCAATAACATAATAGTATATAACACATATGTTAGCAAATTTCACGCGATATTCAGCTGGATTTGAATATCATCTATTGCAGCGCCCGTCACAGAATAATTTGTGTAACGCCTCGCTCGGCGGCTTAGGCTTAAATCTTACGAGTACTAGTGGTTTAACCACACATGTAGCAATTCCTGGGAAAGTAGTACGATTACTGAGTAAACAATTGTATTATTGGCCAAATATGGCGATTGGGGAGTTTACGGGTTAATGTTTTTTATTATGTTTTCGTGATTATTCATTGTAATTAAACAATTTTGAACAGTGATATAAAAATATATAGCGAATTTTTTGTTCATTCCCTCTTTTGTTTGGGCAACAATGTCAGTAACAATTTGTTTCTGCAGTATTCTTCCATACAACTTCTGCAACATTATTTTTAGAAAACAAAACAAAAGTATAAAATATTAGTTCTTCCTACGCGAATTGGCATCGTTTAGTTCGTCACAATCCAAGCAAGTGACATATTATGTACAATAAAAACATCTGCTGTGCTTTCGCGTAGTAAAAAACCTCAAGTCATGATTGATGCACTTTCGATTTTGCTCACCTGTTGAAAGGCTTTTCTTGTTATTGATAACAATTACTTGACTTATCAGTATTGTTTGCAGTAATTTTATTGTTCTAATCTTATGATTTTATTTGTTGTTCAATATTTGACCTCGTGAAAATTGCTTGAACCATGCTATTGTAATTACTAATAACTATTCTACTGTTAGATAGATCGAAAAACACTTCTTAAATTTTGGTAAACAAACCATTATATTAAATGTACTTACCTTTTTTATTATGATACTTAAAGCAATAGCACCTGCTTAGCGAGACCATAGAAAAAACATATCCTCGGACGGGGTTCGAACCCGTGTCTTCCGACTTTACGTCAAACGCCATGACCGGTTGGCCACCGAGGCCTACCGTCCGAGCATTGAATTTTAACACTCTATTTGATTTAAAACGTCGTATGATTATGATATCTGACACGGATTGTCGTAAGAGGCGGTTTGGAATCCCATCTAAGGATATGTATTTTTCTTTCTAAAATTGCAAAGTTAAATATATCTATTCGGAAAATCTAAAACAATAATCCTGTAAGGTACAAATCGATCCGGACTCCACGTGACTTAAACTCCTTACTGTTACATGATATTTGAAATACGTTATGATAATAATGCAGCAAAACTACAAAAACATGACATATTTTTTAATAGAATAATATTAAGCGTGCCTCAGGCGAATGTCCAGGCAAAGACATTAAATTTTCTACTGCTTTTCACATTATGGAAGTTTCGTATTCCGTATGTTTCGTAATGTGTAGTGATGAGTTTATAACCTGATGTGGGAGGATATGTATTGTGATAGATCGACGTGTTTAATTAGCGGCGGTATGCCTGTTGCGTATTGCGCGGATTGCGCGAATCTATCCCGACACTGCGGATTAATACTTTGGTTTGGTTTAGCGAGGCGAGGCTTACAGGGCCTACGATGTAATTAGTTTTGGTGTTACGAGTTCCTACACAAACAATCCCTTGTACGATTTATACCTATCTACCTATCCGTTATATCCGTGTCCGTAGGCATTGACTAAATCAAAATCAGCCCGGTTGTATTGGCTCCAGCTGGATTTAATTAATGGTGATTCCGCTTAACACCCTGGCATTAGAGTGCTTTAGATGCGAAAGTCATTAATGCAGGGCCGATTATTGGCGTCGTTCGAAACACTGAGAGCAAATATTTGCCGATCGCATGGAATCAATAACGGTTTTGTTGTTTTACAAAGTCCTAACTGCCGTGCAGTGACTCGGTTACAGTATCGCTTGTGACCGGAAACAAAACAATTGACAACTCGTTCATCAAATTCGGGCGACACGTTGTATTTCCGGGAAATAGGATTCCGTACAACACTGTTAGCGTTTGGCACAATATTCAACAAAAACAAATAAGCATTTCTTTCGTAATCAATGCTATCACAAATTGAATTATTGAATTTAGTAACAATTCTGCAATTGTTATGGCAAGCCGCGGGTGTGGGAAACAACATGTGCTGCCACACTTAAACCTGCTCATCTGAAGCAGACTTACGGTCGGCAGGAGCTGCTGCAGAATCTGCAGAAAACCTCAAACGCAGAAAATATGCTTCTCTTGAAGATAATCATATGCTTATTCCATTTGGGTTGAAACTATGGGTTCCTGAGGTGTATGGCGTTTAGTGAAGGAGCTGTCCAGACATATCAAAGAAATTGCAGATGACCAAAGAGGTGGTGCTTACCTCGGGCCACATATCAGCCGGGCTATTCAAAGAGGTACCGTTGCCAGCATTCTACCCGCAAAAAGGGACTTAAGTGCTGTTTTTACCAATAACGTATCTATCTAAATTTTGAGATATATAAGCAAATTAGTTTTATTGTAGTAGGTACATTTATTTTATACTAGCGACTGCCCGCGAGTTCGTTTGTGTAGTAGGCTCGCCTTCAGCCTCGCCATAACCTCCCATATTTTCTTGGTTTTTCTTTAATAAGAACCTTCTCCTGACAATAATTATCACAACCAAAAAATTATTGGCGAGATTGTTCCATCTGTTCTCAAGCTATATCGTGACAAGGAGAAATAGGGGTTCATTTTTATATATATAGACTAGTAACCTTCCATAGGTATAATATATTGCAGAATATATAATATATATTCTGCAATTTTGTAATACAAAATATCGGCCAACATTATTACTTCATAATTTAATTGTTTGTTGTCATAATGTAATTGTTGTGTAGTATTTAGATTGAAATAAGATATTCAATTAAAACATACTTATTAGTGGTGTTGTTGGGTCGAGCGTGTCGCGGTGTTTGTCCGCCAGAGCAAGGCACGCGACTGCTCAACCGGAAACCGTGACGAAAGAAAACGATCACAGCAAAATTATTTAGACAAGCGATATTGAAAAAATGGGAGCGACGGCTTCGCAACGTCACCTTGACATCAGTCGCCCTTGACTCCGGTGAAAACAGCCCCGGGTCTGTCTCATCAGCCAACCTTCGTATACTTACAATATGGCATGATTACCTGTTACACTTATTTTTTATTTTTTGATTGTAACCTTACTCACATACTCGCTCTCTTGACTGTTCCGTGTTTACATAGTAACATAAAACATATTTCATTTTCTGACATTATGAATTCAATTCACGATTAACGTAACTATTGGAAATAGTAATTATTATTTTAAGTAATGCCCGGCCTAAGTGATTAAAGCAAAACTACAGTAATTAGTGTTTTAATTGGCGTGTACCCACAAACAAGTGCATAAGAATCGTAATCAGATATAACACATTAACGGCCGTTATTTTGATAAAAATAATTTGCCTAAACATGCACTTATTAAATATGATGACAAACTCAAGACATAGTTCTATCACACCTCTGACTGATTTCTTCATAGTGAAGAAATATTGAATCATATCAATCTGTATTTATACATAAATTCATTGTCATTGTTTAGTGCTTTTTTTATTCAATCGCTCAACAGCCGACTTTGAAATCATACAATTAACAAAAGCAAAAAATTTAACATTAGACGTGATATGCAATGGAAATATAATTCAGGTCAGTCTCGTACCTGTGACCGCCACTCATCACCCTGACATTAAAACGAGAACAAACAGTATTATTGGCAATAGTATAAAAGCAAAGAGAAAACAGTAACAGGCATCATTTAGCAATCATTGCCCAACAGAACCAGGAGAGCAGAACAAGATGGGAAAAATTGTGCTGGTTTGCTTGGCTGCGGTCGTAGTGGTCACTTGCGCAAGAGATGTGCGCCAGAGGAGAGATCTAGAAGGTGCTGCGTCCCACTGGGAGAAGGGCGGCGGTGGCGAACACCACGGTGACCACCACCATGAGCATGGAGGACACGGCGAGAAGGGGTACAAGGGGTACCACGAGCACGACCACGGCAAGAAAGGACATGCACATCATGAAGGCCACAAAGGACACTACGACGAACACGGAGGACACAAAAAGGGCCACCACCATGACGAAGGATACTTTGACGAGCACCATCAAGGTGAAAAGGGTGAGAAAGGACATGGTTTTGAAGAAAAAGGACACTTCCACAAAGGTCACTCTACCAAGGGCCATCATGGTATCCACAAAATAGATGAGTTCAAGAAGGACAAGCATTTCCATGATAAGCACGGTGAGTCTGGATTCGAAGAGGGGTACGGTGGCCATCACCATGAAGGTGGATACGAGAAGGGTGGGCATTTCGACAAGGGTCATAAGGAAGGTGGCTTCCACGAGCACGAACATGGCAAGAAGGGCCACCATGAAGAGGGCGGTCATCACCACGACCACAAGGGCTTCCATGACGAGGGCGGCCACGATGAACATAACGACCACCACGCCGGCCACGTTGCCAAAGGAGGCCACGAAGAACACAAGGGCTGGGGGTGGAAAGGACACAAATGAGATTCTTTATTATTATTATTATCAAAAGATGAATACTTTTTGTTATTGTTGAATATTTTGTGATACTGGTACTACGTAATAAAACGATAAATTATGTACTGGTTTTTCGAATACCTACTCAAAATAGAACAGTAACGATTCTACAGTTCAACGTCGTCCACGGTCTTACTACTCCTTTATGAGAGGTCCGTTAATTCTGTATGAAAATATATAGTTTCACTATGTAATGTTTTTTGGTTAGCCCTGTAGCCTTGTCTGTTATTGACAAAATGTAATGTTAATCAATCACGAGCAAATGACACCGGTAGGCAATAAGATGTATTTCTTGATTGATTATCTATACCAATATTAAAAGATTTGTATGGAAGTATTTTTGTAACGAATTGGCTCAAAAAGTACAAGACCGATTTTAAAAATTCTTTCACCATTGGAAAGCTACATTCACCCTGAGTAACATAGGCTATATAATATTTATCATCATCATCATCTATCACCACGCGGATGAGACCGCGAAGAGAAGCTAGTACAATATAAAAATGCTTTAAAACTTAGACGGCAATTATTATATAAATTATTTAGAGCACAGGTTAGGTTAGGCTTAGGTTTTATCTCAACTTCTGTGTATTGTAATTTAAAGACATCTTAAAAAGATATCGTAAATACTCTACTTCTTTCTACAACAAAAAAAAATTCGGGACGGCATAATTAAAAGAACCGCTGTCACCAAAGGTTAAATGCCAAATTCTATAAATTACTCGTATCACTTCTTGAACTAACAAATTTTTAAATTGACCAATTCTCGAACTGACAACTTTTTGATATAACCACTAATGAACACCTCTACCTACCCTTTCGACGATATCCGTTATACATGCGAGTATAATAGTACATTCTTGTATTGGACTGTATAACACATAACCAGCCCATTACGTTTCCACTGCTGGGAATCAAGTCTTGGTCCCTGAGAGGAGAGTTTCAAAGTAATAATACCCGCTTCCAATATTTCGACGATATAAAATTTAACAGCTTTAAGAATAGTTTTGATTTGAACATGTTAATCTATTACACTTCACTCCTAACTAACTGACTGAATAACACTATAACCACAATGTTTGCTATCAACCTTTATTTCATTGTGAAGATAGATTGAGGATTTCAATCTCGTGACTTCAATCCAGCATTGGACTAAACTGGCATCTTGATCATTCGACAATTTAAAAACCGTTGAATCCCAAATTTACATTGATTCGATGTCTGGACAGCTCACACTAATGAAAGCGTTGGATTAAAAAGTAGACTTCCAATCCGATTATCCGTTTAGTTCAGTTCCAGCACTGAATTCTGATCTCTGGAATGAAATTGAAATAAAAGTGAATCGGCAAAATGTCACATCAAGCATCAGGTAATAGTTACTCCAACGATACTATATATGAAGGGCTTGAAAAGACGTTGATAGATTTTTATGCTAAATAAATACTAACCATTATTACATCATAAAGATATATATTATATACACATACATATATACATACACACACACATACACATACATTTACACATACACATACACACGCATACACATACACATAAACCATACACCTAATAACAACAGCACACACACATTTATTCGCTTTTTAATATCAAATATTTGACATAATTACCCGCTATGTATTTATGGGAGAAGCCACTGGCTCCTAAAACACAGTTCACACTAGCTCGGGAGCCTATGGATTCAAATATATAATGTAAAATAAAATATAAATAGTTTAGTGACATAAAAGGTAAGTAACCTTTTATGTCACTAAACTATTTATATTTTGTATTTGTATACCAACTATCAACGAAACATATAGATAAGTCAATAAGATGTAAGTATGCATAGGTAAGTTATGCAGAAGTGCTCGTAATGGGTAAGCTTAGTTTTTCGGAACAATTAGGTTAAGGAAAGTTTGGTGGTTGAAATAATGATTTCGGGGATAAATGTCCACTAGTGCAATTTTTTACTTGTGCGTTCTGTGGTTCGGAGGGCAGGTGAAGCTGGGTCACGCTCTAGGCCATGATCGTAGGGTACAGGCGAGCGGAACACTCTATAAGCAAGCAGCCACTAATCTAACTCTAATCTAATCACTACTAATAACTACAAATCTGTGTATAAGTAGGCGCATAGGTCACCGTAGAATGCCGTTTAATGGCAGTGACATCACATTTATCTTCAAAATGATTTGCGATCCGTAAATACTTGTTCTTTTTAATCTACCTCACGAGGTAATATAACACAAAACATGCACCTTATGTGGTGTCCGATTTATTACAATCTACCACGAAGGTCTCACTATCCACCGAAATAAAAATTCTATAGTCTCATTCTACCTAAAATATCATTATAAAATCACTGCAGGCTGAATGTCGGGCGCTATGGTGGAATACATATAAAAGTATCTCTACTCTGTCGATTAGAGGTTATCGAAACCAGCCGTAAGATGGACTCTTGCAACTAATGTGTAATAATATACTCGTAGTAAGTACAACTATATAAATAGACCGTGCCATTCCTCGAAACTGTAGGCAGATGCGCAGATAGCCGGGTTTGCCAGCTTGGCACCAGCTTAAAAATTCTAATTAGTTTTAGATAAGGAAAATAGCACATCCAAGTCTATTTAACAGTAAAGTAAGGAACTTTAGTCTTCAATGTGGTTAAAAGTTTAAAGCTCTATTTAAAATCTGATGTTAGATAAGTAAGAATCTCATTATGAAGATAGATAGCGATGACATCGGTATTACCCTAATATTTATATATGCGAAGTTTTCGGGGGTAAGTGCGTGAGTGATTGAGTGATTGTAATTGTGAGTGAGTATGTTTGCTACTTTGTAGCGTTGAAAAGGCTCGACGTATTTGACTAAAATTTGTGTGTGGTATTGTATGTGGGTATAGTTTATTATTAACACAGTATTATCAATTAGCCATTTGCGTCCCAAAGACGTAAATATACGTCGGTTTCATTCATAAGTCTTTTGTTTTAATTATCACTGTATAGGACGGATTAGGCTGCTTTTGTCCCGATTCATTGGGTAGTTCTCGAAAAAACATTTCCTTGCAAGCAAAGTTGCAGGCAGTGAATAGTAGTACATACTACATAGATAAGATAAAGGTAGGTAGGTATGTACGAATTTAAGTATATAATTAGCAAGGCGGAACTCAAGGCTTATTTTACGTTTTCGTGCGTGCTCTAGGTAATACTATTTTTCTCCTTAAGTATTCGTATAGCGTTGAGAAATATTTGTCAAGTTGTGTAATATAAAAAATCATCGCAATCCACGTCGTTGGAAAAAATTGTTTGTATTGCGCTATTTCCGTCATGACGCATAATTTTCTCTGTTTCTGAGAAATTACATAGGAGAATAATTTAAATTAATTGCCAAACACGTAGTCTTCGGAATCAGACAAGTAATATTCGAAACAAATGTGCGTTTTGATATGTAGAATGACAGTTACAAAAAGGCCATTCCATTGTAAATCACAGTCCTGTCCAAGTCACGTTTTAATAAGCCATTGATGCAATAATAGCCAACTTGTATAATTAATTTCAAATAACTTTACTAAAATGTACTAGGACGATTGACGAGTAATACACAATATACGCTTCGTGATTTTGGTAATAATCATCATTAAAAAAAAAACAAAGTAAAAAAAATACGAAATTACCTGTAATTTTGTAGCGTTTTGTCTACATAATCAGCCCACTATGCTCCCACGGTTGGGATTCGCCTTCCTCCCAGAGAGAGAAGAGTTGGGCCTTAATCCACCACGCGGGTCTAGTGCGGCTTGGTGGATAAGTTAGTCAATGGAAGTTTTCAGGCCGCTTCGACATAGCGTAACGACTGTTGTCCTAATACAAAAAGCCGAGACTGACGGCTAAGCGTAACTCCTGCTAGATAAATATCATCTTCAAAGGTTTCAGAACGCAACCAAATCTAAAATTGACCTATTTATATGGTTGACAATCACATAATTTATTTTGTGTATTAGGTTTACCACCACACCACATAAAACCACTCTTTGCCGAAAAATCTCTTGGACCGATACCCTGAAGATTTGAAAGCATTTTATTATAGGCTTCCTATGTATCATGGAGTTAGTTATTCTGCTTCAGGTGTTGCAAAGACACTGAAACGTGTTATGTACTGCCGTGCGATTGAGCAAACATCGTTGCATTTTTGACAACATCCGTGAAACAAATGACGGGATGACAAGAAACGTTGGAAAAACAACATATCTCAAAAAGTATTTGAGAAAATCATTAGAGAATCGCACGGCTGCTACTAAACCCCCAGAAACAAAAATCCGAAGGCTGTCATCTATGTAGCGCTGTCAATCTAATTCCCAAGAAGACAGTAACTATCCAGCACTTACGACGCATGTGCGTGTGTGTGGGCATAAGTATCATTAATAGCTCATGATACAACCCGCCTATTGTAGAAAGTACCGGCACACTTCAGACGTACCACCTATTTCCTTATAACATAGAATGTATAACAGTACTATCTAAAGTACACATAGAACATAATGACTCATTAAAGAAATCATAACTAGAACAACGCCCCATTCAATGCGTATTTTTCTAAGGAGGTTTCAGGATTTTTTTAGTATACTCCTAAATCGGTGTTATTTTCGAGTCGGTATATTTTCGAGTCGAATGTAAATTTGACATTTTTGTCAAATGATTTTGGAAAAAGAAAGAAGTTTCAACTAGAATTGATTGAACAGATATTGGCATACGCCAGTAGTAATATGGGTGATGAAAATTCTCCTACGTTACTACTAGAGCAGTAAGTTGTATGTAACACAGGTAAAAAAAATTACCCGTCTTACTACTGGTACCACATACCAACGAATCTCAAAATGAGACTGAGATGTTCGAAAGAAATCACCATCATCATTATCATCTCAGCCGTAGGACGTCCACTGCTGAACATATGCCTCCCCCATAATTTTCCAAAAGGACCGGTTGGAAGCGGCCTGCATCCAACGTCGTCCTGCGACCTTTACCAGGTCGTCTGTCCACCGTATCGGTGGACGACCTACCCTGCGGTTGCCGTCCCGTGATCTCCATTCCAGAATCTTCCGGCTCCATCGGCCATCTGTTCTTCGTGCTACTCGTATATGCCCTGCCCACTGCCACTTTAACTGGCCGCCAGAAATAAAACACGGAAATAAATAAATTAGATAGATATGCCCTACTATTTTTACTCATGAGATGGAACTAAGGTCGCTTTGCACAAAATTCACTTAATTCTTTTTTTAGTAAAAGGGCAAAACATGAGTTTATAAGTGAGTAATAAATAATCTTGCTATTTAATTATTGTAATGTACGCTTGTAGTTTTTTCCTGTTATAAATTGAGTCGTACTCATACATTTGACCACCATCTCCTGGCTACAACTGGAGAGTTGCTTACTAGATAGCTATTTATCGGTGTAACTAATGCACATAATTTTACATAACACTTATTAAATATGAAAATTCCTTATTTTCCGATGCAATAATTGGCATTAAACGTATTTTTATGAACTGAGACGTTAAAGGTTTGCGTAGTATGATAATTGGTAGAAATCGACCTGTAATGTATTTCGCATTATTTTTTTAAACCCAAGAGCTTTTGTCAATATTGTTCAATATCGGATCTAGTGATTGATATAATACATCTACACTCTACACTAATATTATAAACGGGAAAGACTTGTATTTTGTATGTATTTAAAAAGCTTAAAAACTACTGGACCGATTTCCGAAAAATTATATTGTGGCTAAAAAGCTACCGTAAAGCTAAGTTTATATAAACTAGCCAAGACTATATAACATTTTGAAAACCCTTAGGGATCTGCTTGAAAACTTCGATAATGTAACTCAAGGTGTGAAAAAAATACCAAAAAACATCATTATATCGCCTACGCTGCAATGCGGAAACTAATTGACAATAGAGCAAAGTAATGTACTACAGTTTTATAGAAAATATCAATGTCTACAATAAAGTCCGCAATACCGTATGTCTTGCTATTAGATTTATCTCACAATAACTAGTTTTTTTATTTAAAATATGCATTAGTAACGCCGAAAAATCCTTATATCGTGCATGCCGCGCAAACTATTGACAATAGAGCAAAGTGATGTACTGTAGATTTATAAAAGACATCAATGTCTACAAAAAAGTATGCGACATCATATGTCTAACTGTTACAGTGACGTCACGATAACTACTCCTCCATGTTAAAATATGCTATATTAACGCCGGTACAAACTAGGCCACATTATTCGTGCCTTGGTATTAGTCAATATCTACTCTAATAATAAGTAGCAAAGATTTGATAGTTTGTCTGTAATCCACAACACCCCATAAGCAGTTTTTGCATTTATCCATAAACGCAAAAACTGCTTATGGGGTTAGTAACATACGCTATATTTGATTCATCATCATCATCCATCGCTGCAGTGCAACTAGCAATTTTATATAATAATAACTAAAATATTTTAAGATATTATTAGCTGCTCCCCGCGGCTTCACCCCCATGGTGATGGATGATGAAGGTATTGAAAAGTATCCTATGTCTTAATCCAGTGCCTCATCTCACTTACCAATTTTCATTATAATCCCTTCAGACGTATTTGCCTGACTGAGTAACAAACATTCATACATCCAAACTTTTACATTTATAGTAACATTATAGGGAATAAAATGTATTAGACTGTAACAACGTATTATTTTTTGAAAAAAGCTCATAATCAAATATTAAAAATAGATATCAATAAATTGGACTAATATCCCGAAGTGCTTTATATAATATATTTTAAATTACAATACAATATACATTGCCCGAATGTTATACACACTTTGATCATCGTGTGTCATATCACCTGTCCCGTGACCTTCGACATGAACATGACAGCCGTCTGTAAGAAATATACACAATAATAAACTACGAACGTTATGAGAAATGTGAGTATAAAATACAAGCGTCCTTTTATTTTACCTCAAAGAACACGGCGCTTAGAGCTTGCAGGTAGCAAGAAAGGACATGAACATATTGTCTGTGTTAGGGAGTAATCGAGATAATAATGAGCTTCATTTTTCTTTCGTATTTTCTCCTTGCGTAGATACAGCCAGGAAGGGCAAGGCTTAAAAGAATAAGAACAAAATATAGTGATCGCTATTCCTAAGAGGATAGCAAGGAAATTTAGAGTCTGACATGAATACATATTGGTGTTGGTATTTAGGGTCATTATCTGAAGGTTTTTTTTTTATTTTTTTATACCGAACTGGGTAGCACTTGACCACTATCTCACCTGATGTTAAGTGATGATGCGATCGATGATGGAGCGCGCTTACCCAGAAGATACCTATGCACTCGTGTTTTGAAGACCCCCATATCGTACTTAACCGGAAACACCGACTCAGGCAAGGTGTTCCATTCCCTAGCAGTTCGTATGATAAACGAAGAAGTAAATCGCTTCGTTCGGGTAAATGGAATATCAACCATAAAGCGGTGGCGCTTCTGAGTATCTCTGGATGTCCGATTATAGAATGGGGATGGCGGAATCAAATTGTGAAGTTCCATTGCACGCTCACCGAAATGTATCCGAAAAAAAATTGATAAACAAGCGACTTTGCGGCGATGCTCGAGACTATAATAAAATACTAAAATACTATATGGTTCTTAACCTTGATGGTAATATAATTAGCTAACCTAACTCTAACAACCTTTCTAACCTAAATACATTGTGATTGCCTGAATTGAATTTGAAAACACTCTCACACTCAATTGACTCTGGACACCTTAAATTCAAACTTAAATACGGAAATTAATGCTTACGAATGCGTATTGTGTAGCATATTTCAATGTTATATACATATAAATTTATATACCTAACATAATTCAACGCTTACGCATATATATGAGTGTGTAAAGTATTATTTGTTGACCTATTTCTCCCCCATTTGTGGACCGACACTCAAAATTGCTTTTTCGTTTGTTAGAGTATACTTCCAAGGTAGTCCCATTTAAATTTCATCAAATCGGTCGATGGTTAATGATAATCGATACCGTAACTAGCATGAATCCCTATATTAGTGAAAAAAATTTACTACAAAATGGAACCGACTTCAATACTAAAAAGTGTGAAATACCTAACATATCGAAGTCGGTCCATGCGCACAATATTGTGAAAAAAGGAAACTTTTTTTTTTTGACGCAGAGTAATCCTTTATGGATATCACCGGCCCCGGGGGGAGCACGGTGGTTATGTGGGAGCGGTCCCACCTCGGGCCCGCCAGCTATCAGCTATCACTGGCAGGCCCATTGGTTCCTCTTAGCTTCACCGTGGTGACCCTAGCCACGGCTACTGAGCCCCCCCGCCACAGCAAGGCGGGAATACTCGGGGGGGGGGGGGGGTTATAAAAGGAACCTTACTTTTAAACTGTTGAATACACAGTCAAACACCGAGCTCGCCGGCGAGCTCGAGGCAAAAGTTATGTCTTGGTTAGATTCTCTCCAAATAGTCGTAGAGTTAAAATTCATAGGGCCCACTTTCAACGGTACACTTATGTACCGGGGCGATTCTCTCCTACTCCCCTCTCTCCTGGCGACGGCCCAAGCCGAGATCCGTACCCTAGTGGTGGCCTTGAGCAAGTCGCCTACTCCTCTCCTTGCGGCGAAGCGTCTTCAACGCTCGCCTTAGGCGGTGCGCCCTCTGCGCCCGCATCTGGCTGAGTGCCATCTGCGCTCGCCAACCGTCCGGTGACGCTGTAAATGCCGGTAGAGGCAAACAGCATTAGTCCGTTCTAAAAAAAAAAAAAAAAACACTTTTGAACTATTATGCTATGACTTCAACATGTTAATTCACACTTTCTGGTATTGAAGTCGGTTCCATTTTTTGGTATTTTTTTTTATATGCAGCGAAGAAATTATCAATGTGACTTGGATGACTCGGACTGTTTTCACATCGCTGAATCAAAGATATAACCGTGTTTACTTTTCAGATTTGTTTTTCAACCATCACTATCATTATGAATATGTGCAAATGAACCGCAAAACGTCTACTATTGAAATGTCCGGATCTGAATCTGAAGATCCGCTGAACACCCCTATGCCCGACTGTTGGTTTATTGCTTCCATCGGCTTTCCACGACTCTCACAAAGTCCTACGCTAGTCCACGTCTCACAATTTATTTGTTTTCTACCGACTTCCAAAAAATAGGAAGAGGTACTCAATTCGACTATATGTTTTATTTCTAACGACTTCCAAAAAAGAGGAGGTACTCAATTCAGCTGTATTTTTTTATGTTTGTTACCTCATAACTTTCGAAAGGGCGAACCGATTCTCAAAATTATTTTTTTGTTTAAAAGCTGGTGCTTCCTATATGTACCCATTTTTCGAAATTTCATCAAATTCGGTTAAGTATTTTTTGAGATACACTCCAATAACTGAATAGAATGGAAGTCGGTTTAAATTTTTCAAATTGTATAATTATTTATAATTTGTATCACTGACCCCTCAATAAGTTCACATCTATAACAATAATAACGTTATTTAGTACTGCGCACCACAAAACGTTAAGTAGTTTTTGAAATACATCTTCATGTATTTCTGTGCGCAAATTTTGCGCAAGTAATGTTCCAACAACCTTGTCACCCAGTAGCGTCGTATCGAATAAAACTACCAAGTGAAAAAATAATAATAATATAGGTGGTTTGATATCGTCAATTCGGTGAAACCTTTGCAGATAAATGTGTTATGTATTGAAATAAGTATACTGAGAGACTCTTTGAAACTCCCACAATACGTTTTGGTATTTTTAGTTACATCGACACCGCCAAATTCCATTGTCCATCTATTGATTCCTGATCCTTTCTGTTATACTCACAAAAGTTCAATCAATCAAAAGGTCAATCTATTGATAAAATAACTTGTTCTGAACACTGACTGACTGATGTCACCACACAGCCTAAACCACTCGGGCTCAAGCTTGAAAATCTGGCAGTTGACGAACGTACTAAGTTGGTTTTGCGTTTTTGAGTTGTTGACAGTTTACGCCTTCGCCTTGCCTTGTTGAGTTCTGTAGAAAGGACTTTAGGAAATTTCACCTCTAGCCTCAAGCTCTAAGGGAGTAAATTAAGTGAAGCCGCTGGCGGCTCAGCTAGTCACAGATAATAACAAACACAAAAAGTAATACCAAGCACCCCAAACAGACTTTGTAAATCACATAGCCATGATTTACAAAGGCTTTCAATTACACAGCAGAACTCGGAAAAGGGTCAAACCGCGAAAGTACGCCCAGTACCAAACAACCAACCTGTTAAACACACGCACATACACAGAGGTCCGTAGCTCCTTCATGTATCTAGCATATGATCTATACTAATAGTAGATTAGTAGCCAAGGGCTGTAAGGCATCAATTACAGGGTAAACAGCAGGGTACAATTGATGCTTACACCCGAGCTAACTACTCTGCTTTACATCTCGATTGTGAGGTAAGTAGAAAAAAACCGGCATTACAAAAATAAAATTGATGACTATTATACTCATACGAAGACAAGACTGAATGGCGATATGATGTCTATTGCCAGTATGATGGTTAGATGTACGCGAACTTTTTGAAAGAGTGAAATGGTTCTTTTTTAATTACTTACCGCCCTAGGGCTTTTCTAGCTACATTATTACCCTAGAGCGCTAATTGGTCACCTACAAGCCCCATTTGGGGGTAATAAGGACCTACTTACCGAATATGAGAGATGTAAATCGCACTAGGGCTTTTCTAGCTACATTATTACCCTAGAGCGCTAATTGGTCACCTACAAGCCCCATTTGGGGGTAATAAGGACCTACTTACCGAATATGAGAGATGTAGAAGAAATAAATTGTTTTTGTTTGAAAATCATTAATTCTTATATCCATTGCTAGTTGCGCCTCGCGCTTTCACCCGCGTGGTGATGGATGATGATGATAATGAAAAGTATCCTATTTCCTTACCCGAGGTATAAAAAGTCAAAAACACATAAATTATAAAAAATAACAGATAGCTGCTTCCCGCGGTTTCACCCTCGTGGTGATGGATGATGATGATTTAAAGTATTCTATGTCCTTCCCCGAGATACGAGTATACAATTAATACAAAAATCATAAAAATTAGTCCAGTCGTTTTGACTTATAAATGGTGTAACTGACACGACTTTATTTTATATATATATACTTGCTTCGCTCCGCAGTTTCACTCGCGTGGTCCTAAAATAGAATCCTATGTCCTTCTTCGAAATTTGAAAAATCGTTAAACACAAAAATCTGAAAGATTGGTTGAGACGTTCTTGAGTTTTAAATGGTGTTACTACCACGACTTTGTTTTATATTTAAAGATAGGTACATTTATTGAACTCACAAACCGAACCCGAAGTGATAGGTAATATTCTTGTGACCTTTCTAAACTTTTTATAAGTCTAAAAATAGCCAAACTTGTGTTTATAGTACCTACGTACGACCCACTGGCACATAACGTTGATAATTAAGGTTATATCTCATCTCAAAAACCAGCAGGTATCATGTAATAATAAAAGTAGTTTGATTTAGAAGGCACTGACTGCTGTTGTAGGTACTCTTGTAATTCATTTTGGTTATGCCACATGCTCTTGAGTTGTGAATTGAATACTTTATAATATAATTGAATTTTCTTTTAATATTTTAGTGTCAAACTTCTGTAGTATCCGTGTTTAACATATAGGCTAAATACGCCATTGATATAGGTAATTCTATCGCGCATGGCAACTCATACATCAAAAATAGATCTGGTTGTCGATCAGCCTTGACCATCGTTACTAAGTTATGTAATTAAGTTCATCGCTGCCATAAGATCTAAACATTATCTGACACAGTGGAAGGAAGTAGAAATCTGTTGTTATCTCGTGGATGCAACCTTGACACTATCAGACGTAGTTAGCTTACCTAACCGTTTCAGTCGTTGGTATATAAATTCATTGTCACCGATGCAGTTATCATTCACAAGTGCAACAAGCCCGATCAACTATGAGAAAGTGCCTGCTCTTATCGGTAGGCCTGCTGGCCCTTGCAGCCATCGCCTCCGCCCGGGACGTGCGGGAGAGACGCTCAGCGGATCTTGAAGCCGCCGCCTCTGGACATAAGTGGGATAAGGGCGGCGGTCACGAACACCATGGACATCATCATGACGAGCACGGCCACCATGACCACAAGGGGCATAAGGGCCATCACGAGCACCATCACGGCAAGCACGGTCATGACCACCATGAGGGACACAAGGGCCATCACGGCGAACATGGCGGACACAAGAAACACCACCATCACGATGACGGCTACCACCACCATCACCATCACGGTAAAAAGGGTGAACACGGACACGGACACGAGGAGCACGGTCACTGGCATAAGGGACATGACACGAAGGGACACCACGGCATCGAGAAACACGACGAGTTCAAAAAAGACAAGCACTTCCACGACCATCACGGTGAAAAGGGCTTTAAAGAACATCATGGTGGACATCACCACGAAGACGGATACAAGAAGGGCGGACACTTCCACAAGGGACACAAACACGGTGGACACCACGAGCACCACCATGGCAAGGGAGGTCACCACGAAGAAGGAGGTCACCATCATGATCACAAAGGACACCACGGTGAAGGCGGCCACCATGAGCACTGGCATCATCATGATGATCACGGCAAGAAGGGCGGTCACGAAGACCACAAATCTTGGGGACACAAGAAAGGTCACTAATGTGTGCTTATATTGCCAGTTGTTAATTGTTGCATTGTTAGATATGAGTAGTTTTGTTATATTTTTTACGAAGAAAAATTTTAATACAAAGAATTAAAAAATGTATTCGTTTTTGTTAAACTATGGAAATGGTAACTCAAATGCTGAGGGCCAACAGTTTTGTCTTAAAACTAATCTTCAAAAACAAATCTTCTATTTTGCTATCGGATAACCATGTTGCGAGCTTATCATTTCTAAGAAGCAAACAAAATGGTTAATGGCACGGATTAAATATTATAAGCATTAATATATACTATAAATACTACTTGACTGGAGTTACAACTATCTTATATATTGGGGAATAAAGCCGATTTATAGAAATAATAACAGAATTATACCAGGTTATATATAAGGACTTAAAATCCGAGCTAGCTTAAATGTTATGATAAAATTGTTCTTTGAAGATTCGGATCTATTTGAAGATAGCTAATTGAATTTCTATTGAACAGACCTTTAAAGAAAACTTTCAAGTGCGTGTCAGGGTCACAAATGAGGTTCGCGCATAACATAATATATCTAAGATCTTAAATTCTACGAAGCTGTTAATATTTTTGTAGTTTTCGTCCGCTGCTCCGCACTTGAATATTTCTAATTGGTAGCGAGATCTACTGTCTATCCTACTACCTAAAACTATGTATATAGGCGAAAACTACTGGACAGCTGCTTATATGTGATAGTACTATTTTCAGACACCTGGAGATAAATTGATGTATTTTAAATTTGAAGATGGAAGCTGGGGCTGGGTCTGTAATTACTGTGGCGTCATAGCTTCTTGTTATTGACCGTGCTCTACTGGGATAAGTCGTTAGTATGTTAGCTCCACGTTATTGTGGATGGGGTTATCCGGATCTTTATGATATTTTATGAATGAACAGTCTGTATTGATATGGATTATTAAATAAATACCTACATGAACCAAATCGGGTGTAGGGGCTATTGATATTGAGATTTAACTTTTACTAGTTTTATGTAAGTTAAAACTGTTTTTTATTTTCCTTGGGTATTTTTTAGTTAGAAACATTTTTCAATATAAGAAATGGTTACTTCTTTTGTTTAAAGTTTAATAGTGCCAAATATAAGCGTTGAAAATCGATAGGTACAGGTACATTTCGGGGCGAACCACTAGTTACAGAAAAGTGGTCGTTTGGCCACTACTCTTCTTGAAAAATTCTATTGTTTGCGATATTTTTATTTAGATTTATGTTGTTACAAGGATAACATGGTGCCACCCAATTGGTCCCAGCGGATGGAGCGATAGGTCTTGTAGATATGTTTTATTTTTATCGGTTCAGGTATCTAACAAACATCTTGACTTGGCTTTACATGAAGTCAAAGATTTTGAGAATATGTTGGAGTAAGATAGTTCTAATTTGGAGCTCATATGTTTAGTTTCTTAGTGTTCTTGTAGTTCTTATGTTCTACCATTTCAAATTTTTATTTCTGATTACATATCAATCATGTCAGTAATACACGGATGTCGGTCATTGTGTAGGATTCTATACTTTAGCTAAGTACATGATACAATTCTCAAACAGTTTATAATAGGGTTTAATATGACTAGCTAAATAATTGTCCCTGTAGTCAGTTAGCAAAATTAGTGTCGGGTTATCCTTCAAGTTTAAAATAAATAAAAAGTACATTTTCTTCGGCACATGAAAAAAGATCACAAGCAGAAATCATATAATACAAATATTATAATAAATTAAGAATAAAGCAAAAGAATGTCGCTTCAATTCATAATCAGCCCATTTTGTTCCCACTGTTCGGACTCGAGCCTTCCTCTCAGTGAGAGGAGTTGAGCCATAATCCACCACGCGGGCCCAGTGCGGCTTAGTGGATAGGTTAGTGGCCAACCCATGTTGAAGTTTGCAGGACGCCCGAAGGCCTTCGACATAGCCTAATGATTGTTGTCCTAAGACAAACAACCGACACCGACGGCTTAACGTGCCCTCCGAAGCACGGAAACGCTCAGTTGAATAATGCCACTAGCGGTCACCCATCCAAGTCCTGACCGCAGCTAGTGTTGCTTAACTTGTTGATCGGTTAAGATCGCCAAGTCAAGCTCCGCTACAAGCGCTTCAATTAGTAATAAGTAACTATTTAATCATATTTTATTTTTATTTACTCATCTTTACTATAACTAAATTGTAAAAAAGCCTTGAATCAATTTTTAATCATTGATCCAAATGTAATCTAAATCCCTGAGAAATGTTTTTATAAAGGACCGTTATATAAATTTTTTTTTTTTTTTTGTGGCAATTGTCAACATGACATTTGTGCCAGTTTCACGTCAAAAAAAAAACAAAAAACATCCTAAAACGAATTTGAGCAAACTTTGAACCAGAATAGGCTTATTTTGTATGAAAAAATGAAAATATACACATATAACAATAAAAAAGAATAATAACTTAAAGAAAACTTATTCGAACATAAACAAACAACATTAAAAACACATAAATATGTACAAAGTTATAAACGAATGTTATTGATAGTGAGAAAGTGAACGAAAACTTTATATATATCAATATTAGTAGATGATAAAAGTTCAGGAATATGAGTCGGAAATGAGACTTTTAATGATATGAGAGAATTGTAGAAAAAAACATTATCATACAATGGACAGGAGAAGAATATATGATTGAGATCCCCCTCATCCAGGCCACATTCACATATAGAGGAATCTTTCACATGAATCTTTTTTAAATGTGAAGGTGAGCAACAATGACCAAGCCTCATGCGAATCATCGGGTCGACGTATAAATCTTACCGAAGTACCACCGCGAAAACCAAGGTTTACTTGGTATTTCTGGTTGGATCTTAGCAAAACCAGAACCTTTGGATAAGCTAGTTGTTCTCCAGTATGTAGACCATGACTTATAAAGAAAACTTTTAGGGAGGCAGATAAGGTCAACGCTATAATTAATAAACGGGACCTTATCACCACAAGAAACCGCTTCTTTGGCCGCTTTATCAGCACGTTCATTACCAGAAAGACCAAGGTGTCCTGGTATCCAAGCAAGAACCACTTCTAGTCCTTTATCAATACAATCAGATAAAGATTTTTTAATTTCGAGAACAATGGGGTGAAATTTAGAGTGAAAAGGGTTAGACAGAAGGGATTGAAGCGAGCTACGAGAATCTGAAAAAATTATGGTCTGACGAAGTTTGAAGAGAAGGATATATTTTACCGCCTCAAGAATTGCTAGACATTCACCTGTAAAAACAGAGGACTCAGGAGGGCATTTTATCTTTTGAACAATATCAAACTGGGAGTGAAATACACCACAACCAACACATCCAACCTGAGACAATTTTGAGGCATCCGTAAAAATGGTATGCCATCCACGCCAATTCCTGAGCAAGAGCTCTTGAAAATACTTATCAGCGTAGAGGTCCCCCTTACAGATACCAAAGTCCAAAATTATTTCCGGCTGCGATATTATAACAAAGTAATTAATATTATAAATCGATAGTTTAGTAGACCGATACGTGGGATCCTTAAGCAATTTAAAGTTTGAATAACTTTTCAAAAGAAGCGGATGTTTTTTAAAAGTCCAAAAACGGGAAGTGTAAACATATTGTTTGAGAAGTTGGAGTTTTGGAATGAGAGGGTGATTAGAGAAATGAATAGAACGGAAGAAGAATCTATTAGCTAGGAATTGACGACGAAGATGAAGAGGAGGGTCCACACACTCCACCTGAAGAGCGTTAATTGGAGATGATTTCATAGCACCAGTAATAATCCGGAGTGATTTGGATTGAATTAGATCAAGTTTGGTAAGATCTTGCTTACGTGCAGGTTCCAGCAAGAAGGAACCATAATCCAAGACACTACGTATAATGGCATTATATAGTAATTTAAGATTAAAAGGGTGGGCACCCCACCACACCCCAGACAAACACCGTAATATGTTAATATTCCTCTCACACTTATTTGAAATGTATTCACAATGCTGACGACCACATAGTTTACTGTCCAACCAGAGACCTAAAAATTTAACCGACTCCTTTACTGGAATTCTGCACTCACTAATAGAGATATTTAAATCAGGAGGATTTCTTTTACGAGAAAACAGAACGATATTACTCTTTGTAGGAGATAAATCTAGACCATTTTTTTGAAGCCAGTCATTTAAACATTCAAGGGAATGGGAAATACACTTACTAGCCACATCAATTTTGTGATGAGAGCTGTAGACAAGTATGTCATCAGCGTATTGAAGGATACGACTTAGACCAACAGAGGATTCCATATCATACGTGTATACATTATATAGAAGTGGACTTAGGACAGAGCCCTGCGGTAAGCCCCGCCAAATGACCCTATTAGAAGTAATAGAAGAATCACTGCAACGGAGATATACATATCTCTCTGAAAGAAGATTCATAATAAAATTGCCTAATTTAGCTGGAATTCTCAATCGATTTAGTTTATTTTTAAGAAGGGGAAGTTGGACACTATCATAGGCTGCGGAAATATCTAGGAAAGCTGCTATAATAGATTCATTGCGCGTAAATGAAAGTCGTATGTCAGTCGTAAAAATGGCAAGGCTGTCCATAGTGCTCTTGTCTTTTCTAAAACCGTATTGAGACTTAGCGAGTAATTCATTGCTCTCAAGAAACCACTCAAGGCGGTTCTTAATCAAATGCTCCGCAATTTTAGTCAAGACTGAAGAGAGAGCGATAGGACGGTAAGAGTTAGGGTCCAACGGATCTTTATTAGGTTTCGGAATAGGAATAATATATTGAGACTTCCAAGAAACTGGAACAAATCCGGTTGCAAAAATTGTGTTAACCAAAGTTAAATAATAGTTCTGAAGGCGAACATTAGCTTTAGAAACAAAGGAATATGGTATGCCGTCAATACCCGGAGCAGAATCTTTAACGGATTTCAAAATGTTTTTCAACTCATTAAGTGTAAACGGTTGATCGAGGGGATCATTAGAAAAGGGATTAGAAAGAGATGGTAATTCTGAATGATGGGGACAATAATGAGGGGCCAATTTGTCCATAAATTCATCAGCCCAAACTTGGGAAGGGCAACAACTACGATAAGGAACACATTGAGACCGACGATACCTATGTATTTTCTTCCAGATAAGAGATGAAGGAGTATTGGGGCCTATGCTGGAGCAAAATGACTTCCAACCATTACGTATCATGAAAGAGACGCTTGGATTTTGCGATCATTTTATTCAATTCAATAAAATTATCACGGGTCATAGACAGACAAAAGATAGCTTCTGCATCATTACGAGATCTAACGGCTTCAGAGCAATCCTTATCCCACCATGGAGGAGAAGGAACTTTGTCTGGATGAGATTTCTTAACCGGGAAAGTCAAATCAGCACATTCTACTAGAGATCGTACTAACATCTCAGAACAGGTAATAATGTTAGAGGAATTTATAAGAGGTAAAGTTAAGGCTTTGGAATCAGTACGATCATTGAACACATCCCAGCTCGAACTGTTATTGTCAATTATATATTTAAGAAGCGGAGAATTAATTGAAGCAGGACGGGAATGTTTTTGCAAGATTCGTAAAAGAATTGGGAAATGGTCACTACCATGAGTAGACAGGAGAACACACCAAGACATTAGTGACGTGAGCTCAGGAGAGCATAAAGAAAGATCCACTGCACTAGTAAACTCATTAGGACGAGTTCTTCTCGTAGCGGAGCCATCGTTAAGGATGCAGAGATTAAGACTATCTAATGAATCTAATAAAAAAACACCATTAGCATCCGACAAACCGCACCCCCATACCGTATGATGACAATTCAGATCACCTAGAATAAGAAGGGGCTTAGGGAGAGACATAATTACTGAACTTAAATTTCGAATAATGGATTTAGAAGGATGAGGAATGTATATGGAGACAATTGTAAAATCGTTGATGCGTGCAGCAACAGCATCAAAGCCATCATTATAAAAAGGGATAGAAATACTTGAAAAGTTAATATTATTTTTAATAAATAGTGCAACACCACCAAAGCCATCCTGGCGGTCACTTAGAACGTCAACATAGCCTGACAACCTAAAAAAGGAATCAGGTCTAAGCCAAGTCTCCGAGACGGCCAAGACGCTTGGTTCATGTTTATTTATTAGACATATCAAATCAGACTTTTTGTTGCAAATACTATGACAATTCCATTGAAGAATCCTGTCAAAGGGACCCATTTTGAAGTAGGGAAATAAGTGAATTTAAGTTGAAGGCAGCGTTGGACGGTGAATTACTTGAAGAGGAGGAATTAGACATGAGAGAGGATAATAGATTCAAGAGCTGCAGGAGTTCAGCTATTATAGCTTGAACAGAAGGAGTCTCATTTTTTTGGGCCAGAGGATTTAATAAAGCACAACCGTTTTGCGATGTTCCAGAGGATTCTTCTCGAATGATGCTCATGTGCGCTTCACGATCATAACCAACACTAGATGAAGGCAATATATGGGATTTCATAGATTTTCTTCCTCCCCTGTAATGAACTTTGGACGGTTCAGTAGTTAAATTCCTGGATGGACTAGGTAAAGGAGCTGCAACAGAGGTGGAAGTAACTTCAGCAAAGGACTTTTTATATGCAGGGAAAAACTGAGATGCTTCAGCATATGAAATTGATAATTCTGACATACGGGATTTAATGTTATTTTGCCTTTGCATTTCAGGGCAGTACTTGCTATTAGCAAAGTGATTGCCACCACACCACAAACATTTCGCATCAACTTCATCCACGTTGCATGACTTTCCTAAGTGGTTAGAACCGCATTTAAAACAAGCAGGTTTTGACCGACACTGCGTCATGGTGTGTCCGTATCTACAGCAATGGAAGCACTGAATAGTCGGGAAGGCATAAGCCGCAACAGGGAAAGAGTTGTAACATAGATAAACTCTAGAGGGCAAAATTTGACCATCAAAAGTCAAAACCACTGTTTGCGACGGTTTCCACGTCACAACTCCGTCAATGGAAACTTTAAAATTGAGCCGGCGAACTTTTAAAATTGGACCACACTCTTCAGGAACTTTCATCTCGTTCATAACATCCTCTGGAGTCATATCCACTGGGATTCCGCGAATTATACCCATCCGAGTAATATTAAATGACGGAATGAAAGCTCTGAGTTTGTTGTTTGGCAATGAAGGGGACTGGATGAAATTATTGGCTGAAATGGCGGAATGAAAGTTTAGAGCTATACGATTGCGACCAACATTCTTTATTGAGCCATCGATGATTCCTTGAAATTCCCGGGCGCGGCTAAAGAGGAATCTCCCAAATGTCACCGGGTGAAGGGATGTCCCAGCGGTAGGTGAAGTCTCTTCCCTCTGAACATGGACCGTAAAAGGGCCACGATCTGTTGAGTCGTATAATTGCCGACCGATAGGTGTAAATGAAGTTTTCTGTGAAGCTGCAGGGGGTCCGCTAGGAAGGGGGCTAGATGAACTAGGGGAGAAGGAGTTGGGAGGGGTACATTGTCCACCCTGGAGAACAACGTCAGACGCATCTGTAAATTTACACGTTGTTTCATCGTGAACCATTGATTTTGTACGTGATCGTGAACGGTCACTACGGGGATCTTTAGTCACGTTACGGTTTTCCGATCGTCGTTTTCTGTTGACTATTTCAAAAGCCTTTTCGTCAACAGATGATGAAATTGATGTAAACGCCGCAGGGGAAGGCGGCTGGACAAAGTCCATGCCTCCACCAGGATCAGGGGGATCATTCATCACGCAACAATATACTAAAAACTTTAATGAAATGAACCTACTAACAAGTGATGTCTATAAACTAATGAAATGGAACACAAAAACCTATTCTGGTGAGATTAATTAACTAAAATAAAAATTTTACCAAAATACCATAAAATTCGCGTGTTTACGATTTGACGTTCCACCTCGCACCCTTAATACAATTCACCCAACAAACCCATATCAATACTTATGATTGAAAAAAGCTACACAATAAGTATTCATACTTTTAGTGATTCCTTTATGAATACGTCGTGTCAAACTATTATGTCTAGAATTGGGTGTCTATTCCACAGCTGTGTAGCATAAATGATAAAGGTATATCCAAGGTAAAGTCAATCTCTGTTTTGCAAATATGTATTTTTATTAAGTTCGTAACCATGGCTTACAATGTTTAATATACAACAATGCAAACAGTTTACGATCTAAAAAGATCTCTTGTTATTTTCAATAAAATTCATTTAAATAACAAAAATATAGAGTATATTGTTTTGGCATATTTTGTACAAATTATTTCTTTATTTCTGGTGTAGGCACAACGCACAGGTTATAGTAGGTATAATTAGTAGCTGCTATGGACCAATACTGCTGATGAAATTATATTCTTATATGAATATTAATATATTAAGTTCATTATGATATTGTAGGAATTAATAATCCCTTTTTTGTTGCCATTTTAACTAATCAAGAGCTTTGAGTAGTTTTACTTTAATTTTTTTTTACAAGTTCGTATATTTTTTATTTTCTTGACTTGTAATGAATATTACCAATAAATATATGTCTATGTCTATGAAATAATATCCTATAAAAATGTACTAACTGCGTCCTATATTATTTTTCATCAACATTTTAAAACACAAAAACGTAGGGTTAAAAACACGAAATTTGCTGCATTGATTTACTTTACTTAATTAAATTAGCACAAAGAAACGACCAGAGTTTTTATGAATATCATAACTGAACCGTTGTCATCAAATCCCAATGGAAACTTTTCTCTAATATTTTTTATAACAAAACACGCTGTTTTCATTTGACAAACAAATTGTTAATTTTATTAGGCATCAAATCGTTTCAATTAAACAAATTCAAGCGGATTAAGAATGTTTCTCATGGCATTCACTTAATAAAATTATCATTCATCATTCTGTCTCTATCAACGCACAAACAAAAGACAGACACAGAATGATGTTTTAATTTGGGTTAGCGCTTGACGTACATTTAGCGAGAATCCGTAGAAGTGTCTCTAAATCGCATTCTTTTAACCATAACGCATACTCGACCACAACACTTCAGTAATATTGTTATCTCTTTTTTTTCAGAGGAAATCTAGATGACAGATGTATATTGTAGAGTTATAAAATTTATTTTTAATCAAGCGCTTATAATGTGGTAATATAACGTCCCCGATGCACGCAGTAGTCAGTCATGGGTAGTCTATTAATCCATTTTATAGTAAATAATAATAATACCGGATAAACATCCACACAAAGGTCTTCAGGTTCCAAACTAGGCAGAGCCTGCATGGCAACCTAAAGACTTATATACATACTCATGTACATATACACACGCAGGTCAAACAAATATGTTCATGCACACTGATGTTTGACCTGACGGGGATCGAACCCAGGATCAGCGGCTCAGAAGGAAGGGATGCTACAGACTGCGCCACCCTGCCAGTCAATATATAATGGATATTATATTATATATCAATAGATATGGGGGATGATTCAGCGGATGTGTGTACATTTCATAAAAAAAGAAAAAAACCAGTTTGACATATTTCATTCACTTCGATGTGGTTAACTGAACTCCAAACAATTATCTATGTCCTTAGAAAAATTCCCAGCTTCACATTATGTTATTTTCTACTATATAAAAATAAGTCGGGTTTTCCTTCCTGACCCTATAACTCCAGAACGCACGAACTGATTTCCACGGTTTTGCATTCGTTGGAAAGGTCTCGGGCTCCGTGAGGTTTATAGTAAAGAAAATTCAGGAAAAATTTAAAAAGAAATTCTACTATATAAAAATAAGTCGGGTTTTCCTTCCTGACGCTATAACTCCAGAACGCACGAACTGATTTCCACGGTTTTGCATTCGTTGGAAAGGTCTCGGGCTCCGTGAGGTTTATAGTAAAGAAAATTCAGGAAAAATTTAAAAAGAAAAGCGGGAAAATCTTTTTTCACATACAGCGCCATCTCTGATACATAGCATGTACTACAAACCAATATTTTAAGTAGATGGCGCCAAACGAAATGTTACATAAAACGAAGCCATCTGGTGGCGAAACGGAGTTCGCAGGGTTTGCTAGTACCTACTAAATTAAGCCACAGAACAAGTAATAGATTACGTTCGAAATTGGGTGCTGCATATTATGTAGGTACAATACAACTATTATACATTAGAAATATCCACTTATCATGTGCCATGAATGTTCGCGGAAATAAAGGACATAACTCTCTATAAATAATGGCGCTAGGAATATACCACCGAGACATATCGCAATCGCTATACCCGCGAATAAAGTAAATTGAAGACTTCTCAATTTGGACCACACCGGTCACATACTATTTGTGCTCATAATTCAAATATACTATATATTACATTACTATATCTATCTTCTATAAATAAAATGAACCCCTATTTCACCTCGTCACGCTATAACTTGAGAACGGATGGAACAATCCCGCTAATTCTTTTTTTGTTGTGTTAATTATTGTCAAGAGAAGGTTCTTATGAAAGAAAAACCTATAAAATATAGAAGTTTAGGGCGAGGCCGAAACCCGAACCTACTACGCGAACGAAGTCGCGGGCAGTCGCTAGTATTTTGTAAATAAATGAGCTGTATATAGCCATACTTTTTTATTGTTACTGGCAAAGATGTAAAGAAACTTTAATATGAAAAATGCTCAACTCACAATTAATCATTACGTCTTTATATTAATCTGATGGTTCTTAGATAGAAACAAATCTGAAATACTGATTACTGGCGAATACTTTTACAATTAGTTTGGATCATATATCACGAATATACTTTATGCTTCCAGTATCTTCGGATTTTCATTGTAACTGATATTCACCTGCATATTCATATACAATATTCATGCTTGTATCAAAATTTATCAAGTAATATTACCACAATAGAAGAAAGCTCCACTTATATTTTGAGTGCAGAAGTTTGAATGCGTCCTTTCTTTACGAAGCAACATCCGAACGGAGATGACATTTGTAGTGTATATGATTATAACCTACACATTATATGCTATTTTTCTCCTACAATTATGTTCCATAATATTAAGGCAGACTTGCAAGTGAAATAGATATGCCATCTTATATTTCATAAAACAAATACGAGTATATACAACTTGACTGATTATTGTTGGTCGCAGTGCGTTTCACAAGAACATGGTAAACTCATAAGGTAGTGACAGCCAAATGTAGTAATTTCTCTGCGGCGATGTTTCCTAAACAAGGTAGGTGTCTCCTGACGTTATTCAGTTTACTGCCAATCACAACTATAATTTTAGTATGGAACGTATGATTAAGGACTTTGGATTTTCTTAGACAATTGTACTTTTATGAAATACGACCCTGTGAGCTTAGCACGAATAATTGCGTAAGTGTAATGTAACGTGTCGCTCACGTGAAACAGTACAAACTGTCATTTATCTAGGGTAACAGGAACACAGATAATTCGTAGTTTTGTACGGTGAAGCGTGACGCGTTGACGCTTACGATACGAATACTTTTTTGCAAATTGTTCGTGCTACGGTATCTGATGCCTTTTGATTAATTAAAACAGCTGATAAAGTAAAGCTGATTTCAGGACTGACAGGATCATAATTTTAATTAGGTATGTTTTAAAACAATAGATTTGACATCAATTACCAATGTGAACTAACCTTGTATGTAAATGCAGTGTAATCAGGGGTGTTAAATGTTATTCTTCAGAAAGGTCCTTTAATTAGGCACGCGTATGATAAAACAGTTTTCAAAAAGGTCAAACTTAAACAAAAACCTAAGAGACAAGATCTTGATGAAAGCTTTTATATGGAAAGAAATATGAAAAGGCTAAGGCTTCTATATTCTTCACTTAGTCATATTACTTAGGAATTACAATGAAAAAAGTTATATTTTCGTATAGATATGCCGTATGAGCACAATAGTAGATTATGCACCGACGGAGTAAAGCAGTTACGTCATGGGCGGTATATTGAACCCTGAGTGTAACGGGGACTCTTGGGTTAATCCCTGATTGCAGCGAGGGGTTTAAGATTTAATTCCTGAGCGAAGCGAGGGAGTTATATAGAGTCCTGAGTTAAGCAAGGGGTTAAAGCCGCCCAACACGAATACAGGCTTTATCCTTGAGGTGCAGGTTTCACACCTACTGCGAGACAATAAAAACTCAGAGCTTTAAAATAGCAGTTTCTTAGTTAAAAGTAAAATACATTAATAGTTAATATTCAAATTGGACACATTTGTACCGTTATAGAGGGGCAGAGTAATATCTTTGGAAGGAACATTTTATAGAAAACACTGTTTTAGACTTTCGGGGCTGTTAACTAAGTTATAATTAGTACTCACAAGTTGTAGACCACAATTTAGTAGCTTTTGGACCACCCGATATTTCGGTACAGTTACATGCACCACGTTGAAAATAATAATATTTAGGAAAGTTGATTAACACCAAACACCAGCACGTAACTTCAACTATGACCTTGAATTCGCAGAGAGGGGCCGTGCGTAACCCATAGCAACGCGGCGCCCAACAATCACACTCCGTAGATGCGTTCGTTTAGCTATAAGGGCATTGGTGGCGTTGCTATTGTTGGCTCTTTTGTTAAAGCATTCGTAAAGCTCAATTATTATGGTGACAAAAATAACTCATTTTTAGCTTTTCGAACTTCTTGAGCTATAAACAACATTTTCACCCATAGATTCCCAATTCGATAACCTTTGTGAGCATTTTTAGCGTAAATTTTGTAAACTTTGGGCTATTCGAACACAATACATATAGTACAATCATTTCGCGCCTTTTTTCTTTTTTTCTGTATGCTGTCTCCGTACTAAGAGTTTTTTCACAACTAATGTTCCAAATTCAAATCACTTTACACCCAAGGGAGTTGCATACAAAATTACATCCCCGCGCATGTAATGCCTTGCTTTACGTTGATATTGCGTTATATGTAATTGAACATTTTCGAGCACGTGCTATGAAAAAAGACATATTTCTAACACGTGCCAATTGGAACGTCTTTCAGTAAGTTTATTATAGTCTTATTATTATAGAGTCTTATGGGACCACGCGTTACCCTGTGCTGTTTGTCTATGAATGTTATTTGTACAGTAATTAATTTGATAATGTGCATTTCATACCTCTGCACAGTAATACGTGCACCCTCGAGGCGTATTTGGCAATGGTCTCTTGCGCATGTCTTTGGACTTGGGGTTTCACGCCTCTTACAATTCACTTTTCAATTATGGTGTGAATATTATTAAACTCATACGACCTAGAGATGCACTGTGTAATACACTTCAATATCATCTTCCCATATATTAAACAACAATACTATTTTATCATAATATATTATATTATGAGGTACACTTTATTTTAATTATTATAAATTACTTGACTTAAATCATACGCATCATATTTAATAATCATATTTCAAGTTACAAGGAAATATCTCCCAAAGACCGGAACGTAAATCGGAGTAAACATTACGAATTGAGTTACCGAAGGTGCAGCGAGTAGGGCGCATGACCTTGACAGTTGCCATTGTCAGCCCGTTATGTACCGGATTTACAAAGCAAGCGTTGCCCAACACGGCTGCCGAGAAAACCACAGACATTGTCTATAAAACCTTGTCGTCGGCATTTATAACTATCATAACAAAATACGCCTTCAAGACAGCTAGTCGTAGACCAGTAATCATGAAGGTAGCGCTAGTTTTGAGCGTGGTGGCCCTAGTGGCGGTGGTACAAGCCAGGAACCTGCGAGAGAAACGCGACGCGGACCTGGATGCCGCAGCCAGCCATGGCGGCGGGAAATGGGACAAGGGGGGCGGTCACGAGCACCACGCTGATCACCACCATGAGCACGGCGGTAAAGGACACAAAGGTTATAAGGGACATCACCACCACGAACATGGCAAAAAGGGACATCACCACCATGAGGGACATAAAGGGCACCATGACGAACACGGCGGCCACAAAAAAGGACACCACCATGAAGACGGACATCACCACGAGCATCACCATGGTGAAAAGGGAGAGAAAGGACATGGCTTTGAAGAAAAGGGACACTACCACAAAGGTCACTCGACGAAAGGTCACCACGGCGTGCACAAAGTAGACGAATTCAAGAAAGATAAGCACTTCCACGATAAACATGGAGAGTCCGGTTACGAAGAGGGGCATGGTGGACATCACCACGAACATGGTCATAAGAAGGGCGGTCACTTCCACAAGGGACACAAGCACGATGGCCACCACGAGCACCATCACGGCAAGAAGGGTCATCACGAGAAGGGAGGTCACCACCACGAGCACAAAGGTCACCACGATGAGGGCGGCCACCATGAGCACCACCACCACCACAGCGGTCACGGGAAAAAGGGCGGCCATGAAGATCACAAACACTGGGGATTTAAAAAGGGGCACTAAACCTTAGCGGCTAATATTGTTGTTGTTACTAGAGCTACATGCGTATTTTGTTATTGTTATAAACGACACTTGTGTAAATAAACACCGTATAATATAACGTACGTCATTTTTTTGTAGAGTTAGAACCTTCTTGTCTTATTTTATTGATATGATATTATTTTATTATAAATTTTAGTAGAATTCATAGTGTCATTGATTGACAAGTTACTAAATAGGTAATTACCTACAGGTCACAATGTGATTTTATGGTTGAAGTTGTGACATTTTTGTTATTGTATGCTAATTGTAACAATATTTCAAAACGCTGAGTATATTTTGGTGTTGCTTATCAATATAACAACTAGTATTCGATATAAACGAGTATTAGGTTAAGCTCCTGGGCTAGGGGATGAATATGTTTAAAATACTTGGGACTCTTTTCTAATATATTTGTTTTTCTAAGTATTTTGATAAATTTTAGGTATTATTGTAAATATTCTTGCCCATTTTTTGCCTGCTTCCTATTTGTCTATAACTTCAAATAAAAAAAAATGTACGGATGTGTTGAAAATGCTCGTAATATATAGCCATAAAGGCAATTTAAAGGTTATACTTAAGTTAACTTCAGATTACTATACATTACTATACATGATGTATAACCATAGTAGAACAGTATTCACTCATATAAGAATACATGTACAAAAGAAGCATCGTTATATTTTTATATTTTTAAAGTATCTAAGTTTCACCGGATTCTCGTAGGGTTTGTAAAAAGACGTGAAATTCTGAAATGTATTGAAGAAAAAATAGATATTTAAATTATATGAACCGTAAAATGTATAAATCATTTAAATTATAAAATGATAACTTAAGTATTTAATTATATGTACAGTTTAAATATATTACTAACGATAGGTATGAAATTAATTGACATTTAACTAAGATCGAATTGAAACAGCGTTACAACACGATCTACGAAGCGCGTAGCATCGCTACGAAATAGTAGGTACACGAAATGTCTACATCACATCATCATAATATATGAATGGAAAATGAAATGGAAATTAACAAACCGAATGAAAAATGGTACAGTATCATACTACAAAACATATATTACTTATATACTTATATAAATACGATAGTTCGTGATTAGGAACTCTTATGATTATTATTCCTTAACGCTAAAACGGCAGGACGGGTTTTTATGAAATTTCGATTTCGCTTCTTTTTATCCCTATTTAATTAGCTCCATAGATGGAGCGGCGTTGGCTTGGGCATTGAGGTATAGATACCTCAATGCCCAAGCCAACGCCACTTGCTCATAGCGTCCTGATGCCTAATGAATGGTGGTATAACCATTCCAAAATCTACGTAGATGAATGCTACCGATAGTCGATGGGCAGCGCAGTGTTACTTATGCGAGGAGCTAAATAGGAGCGTATTTAAAGTCCCCTGATTTTGATTTTATTACTTGGGTATATTTTAGTTATTACTTATAATTTGAAATAAATACTTTGTATGAATTAAATTAATGAATAACGAATATTATCTGAACGGTAAATTTTATCACTATAGGATTATAAGCTACAAAAATAACAAGACATGTGTTTACCTCTTAAATTTCTTGTATACAACGCCAAGGCAAGGTACGCAAACATTTATTCTCCTAAGTTCGCACATGGCGCATCGTGATCAACTACGAAGTGAATACATACAATCTTTTGCCTAGGATCTTATTTGAAACTACTTCATAGCGCTGAAAGCATTGTACTTAGTTCCGAAGAGCACACAACCTTAAACTTAATTTAAACTTTTTCCAAGGCTTCTACGCTACGGGCGGCGAACTTGGACAAATAAACAGTGATTAAATATTGACGGTACTAAAACGAATCTTTTTGTTGCTAGTGATAATTAAACTCGCGTATGATGATTAATTAATAGATAAGCACGGGTATGTTGGTGAGATATCTATATATACCCATAGAAAACACTTAACTATGAAGTTACCTATTTTGAAAATATAATTATGAGCCCACTTTTTTATAGTAGAAAGGTTCCTTTCCAGTTTTTTTCTATTGGCGTAGCGAGGGAGGTTCGCGGAATTTAAACGCTTAAGAAATAATCATACTTTACATAAGATTAAGTAAAAATGAATAAATAAAATGTTTTATTTATATAAAAATAAGACACAGAGTAGATAGTTGAAATCCTATCTCCTGCTTTAGTTAAGTTTACACTGAGTTGCAATATGCAATGTCTTCCCCAAAAATAAGCACAATAACAATCAACTACCTAAGACACAGAGTGCAATAATTCTTATACAACACATTGTTCTTAGTTTATATATTATACGATTGAAAATAGTTTAAATATATGCAGCTTGTATGTGCTGAGTGTAATATGTTGTCCCTGTGTGTAACAATGCGTATGATGTAACAATATTTAAATACTGTTGTATTTTATATTAACGTGATAAAGTTAGACTGCCAATAATAATAAATAAGACCCTTGTACCAATTTCAAAAATGCAATTTATACTGCCTCATAGTCTTGTATATATGAACATTCAATTAATTAACTTTCTTAAATTACCAATTGTTATGATTGTACGATATTATATTAAAAGTCGGTCCGCATTATTAACTAAGACGTAACCAGTAAAATACGAAACAAGTAAGAAATCCGTCATAACTATAAATAGATTATTTGATAATCGATGTGATACTTTTCAGCGTAATAGGTAATTGCCTGAGACTTGAAACCAATAAACAGCCTCCTTAATATGAGCAATCCTCGGCCAAGTTGGGGCGAGATTGGAACACCACCTCACCCACCTCAGGAGAACCATATCGGTATCATACCATTACCGGAACCCATCTTGGACTTCTTGACACTGCCTGCGGATCGATGGAGCCAGATCCTGCTCCCATCACCATAACAGGACAGCCCGTGCCTGCCACCACTGTGTGTGACGTGAAAAAACATTTCAGCATTTCTCAGCTATGTAATGTGTGATTCCTTTCCATGCACGTATTGTTAAAGCTATGCCCTTGGGTTTTACGGTCAGCTAGCTGCCTGACGCTCTTTACTATAAATTAATAAATACATTTGGGATTATTAAGGATTATTATGTGTGGTAAAACCGCAATGCATGATGGTAACGATAAACGTCCTTTGCACGCCAAATACGCAAAGTACACGTGTGATAGCATAAATATTAAAATGTAACTTATTTAAAAAAATGCCATGGTATATATAAAAAAGCGCGTGTGTTAATTGCAAACTGAAGACTTAGAATTCGGAGCCTGATGATTAAACCAGTAGGCTCTAATTATTTGTTTTTTTCTGCACTGCTTTCGGTACCATAATCATTCAGAGAAACTGTGGCGAATACATAAAGGTCGAGTAACCGACGTCCTACGAAGACCGTCGTAAACCTTTTAGTGAATCTCTACACGTGGTACCGCTGAACTGCTTTCTATAAATTAACTGTAGGTAAAACTCTGCAGATAAAAATGTTTCCTCTAGTTCGATTATTTTGCATTACATTTATCATAATCCATATATAAATAAACTGAACCTTGAACTTGAGAACGAATGGAACAATCTCGCTGATTCTTTATTTATTGTGTTAATTATTGTCAGGAGAAGGTTCTTATGAAAGAAAAACCAAGAAAAGATGGGAGGTTATGGCGAGACCAAAGACCGAGCTTACTACGCGAACGAAGTCGCAGGCAGTCACTAGTTATAATTAAAATCACGCCATTTAAATGAGCATCATCTGCAGATACAGCATTAACAAATATTTGAGTCTAGCACCTGCTATAAATACTGGGATGATATTAGAGTTAGTTCTCACGATATTAGCTGCAGGGGTAACTACACTCGAAGACTGGTGCCAAGTTTTTGTAATCTTACTAAGAGCTTGGAAATTGCAAATTGCGTTGCGCAAGCAGACACCTAGAACCTAATGCAAGTAACTATAAACAATAATTACACACCGAATTAACGGACAGAATAGATTCAGGCTATCAGTGTCAAAACTCATTTACAATTAGGTGTCAAGGTTTTACCAATATACGTTATTACCAAATTTAACAGTTACCGTTACTCCAAACCCGCCTAATCGTGGTGTACATCCCGTGAGTACTAATTATAATGTAGTTACCGTTTTTCTTAAAAAGTTTATAAATATAACATACATAATCAGCATTCACATTCACATTAAGTTCCGACCTCATCAAGCCTTCTTCTCAGAGAGGGGTTTGGCTATAATCCAGCACGCGGGCCCAGTGTGGCTTGGTGGATAGGCAAGTGGCCAACTCATGTTGAAGTTTTCAGGCTACCCGGCCGCCTTCGACATAGCCTAACGACTGTTGTCCTAAGAAAAAACGGGACCTATGGCTTAACGTGCCCTCCGAAGCACGGAAGCTTTAGTTAAATAATGCCACTAGCGGTCACCCATCCAACTCCCGAACGCAGCAAGCGTTGATTAATATTGTTGATCGGTAAAGATCGCCAAGTCAAGCGAGCGCTTAAAGTAGGTATAGTAAATATGTAATAATATTACTATGTGATACTCAATAAATAAACAATGTTTTAGCGATTACTATTTATTAGATTTTGGTTTTTAGCAGTTACATCAATCATTTAGTACCTATTATATAATTATATTCCAACTTTATTTCCACCGTATTAGTTTTTAGCACAAGGCACGGTTTCGCATGAGCTGCCTATAGTGTTCAGGACAACTCATTGCACTGTTTATGTTAGGGTGCTATCAGACAGAGAGCGGAGTTGCGTTTTGCGTTCGTTGTATTGTATTACGTTACATAGTCTACCCACAGTCTACCCACAGTCTACCTACAGTTGACCGACGCAGTCAGAATGTTTGGGTATATCTATGTAACGTAATACAACACAACGAACGCAAATCTGACCGCGTGAACGCGTGACCGCTGTCTATCTGATAGCTCTTAATAGCAATAATATAGTCACATTATACAGCCTTACTAGGAAAATTACCGGAAGCATTTCAAAGTCAAAGTCAAAGTCAAAATCATTTATTCAATTTAGGCATCAAAGACGCACTTATGAACGTCAATTTTTCATTATAATGTACTTTTAACATTTAATTAATTGCAGTGTTATGTTTAATGCTATATTTTTCTACCGTAATGAAAGTCGCATCAACTATCATCATCATCTCAGCCGTAGGACGTCCACTGCTGAACATATGCCTCCCCCACAAATTTCCAAAAGGACCGGTTGGAAGCGGCCTGCATCCAACGCCGTCCTGCTACCTTTATCAGGTCGTCAGTCCACCTAGTCGGTGGTCTTATGGGCATGTGGCATCATACAAAATACGGTTTGTCTAAAAAGGACATGGTTAAACCATAATTCCTATAAATTCTATTATATTAGCTTATATAGTACCTAATATAATATTATAGGTTATTAGTATTTGTCCGCGACTTCGTCCGCGTAGGATAAGATTGTCTTGACCCCTTTTGGGAACTACCCGTTGAATGGAGATAATAGGGGCATATTTGTTACACCTGGGTACGAGCCTATGAACTATTTCCATTTTAGACTGTCACCTTACCTAGTTCTACCCAAAATCGTTCAAACAAAAAATGTTCGTAATACTGTGTTTTATTTGAAGGGTATGGGTGCCGGTTATATTACAGTATAATTACATTATGAAGCACATGAGATTTAACTTCATATATCAGGGTAAGGGTGCAGTGCAGTTAGTCACTTGTGATGAAATGCATCTGTTATAGGCAGAGAAGGCTGTCACCAGATGATCCCCATGCCTGTTCCTTTTCCCACTAACTTAAAAAAATAACTAAAACAAAATGGCTTAAAATGGAAATAGCCTTCAGGCTTATTTTTAACCGATTTAACATGTAGTCTTTGAGAGATTGCGATAGCCGTACCTATTCTAAGCGAATGAATTAGCGGAGTATTAGCTAGTGTTTTATTTATTCAATTTCAGATATTTTTTTCAGTATAACAGTATCTGATATTGAAAAGTGTCATATAAAATCAACTTTATTGCACACTCTTTAGGGGTGCAATAAAGTAGTTAGTAAGGGTAGTTATAAAAAATAAAAATAAAAACTTTTAAGTTTGTTTGTCCTAGTTTTATGTTAATCAAACCAATGGATAAATTTACTTATACAAAGTTAAGCATTGTAACTCTTTTAAGGCCTGAGTTTTAATAATTATTTTAGCCAATATATTATTCCAGAACATAAACTCTTCAACACATCAGATTTTATATCAAAATAATATTTATGTGGTACAATAATAAATATAAATAATAATAATTCACACATAAACATTTCCATTTACAATTAGGATTAGGATTACGATAATAGGATTACCTCGTATTAAATTTAATTAAATTTAATTAATTATAGTTATTAAATAGCTTGAGTCCTAGATGTCCTGATAAAGCATAGCCATTCAACGAATAACTACATACTTGTATGAAGATTCAGGTAGGTACACAAGCATGGCGCTAGTCTTCAAGGAATTCATAGTTACCTAGTATGTTTAAATATAACTTTAATACACTTAAAGTAGGTTTTATTCATAATATCATAATACAAAACGATAACTTAATACGTATTACAATACAAACCCTGACCACTGCAACCAACACAACTTAGTTTGCGAAATTATCTTTCTATAGTTACATTAATGATCTATAAGTAAATGTAAATTGCATTGCTAGGTTACAATTATACATTATTACAAAATGAATGAGAGTTGACCGAATCGAAACTGGATGAAAGTCTCTGTCTGGCTGTGTAACAGCAACGTTTATTTTATCTCCTACAAGTTTTGTAGTCGCAGTGGCGACAATGGCGCGTACCGTTCACCCAGTCAGGCGTTTGCTAAAATACAGTTGCATTAGTGTTAAAAATTTAACTAAATGAACCTCGAGAATCACATGATTATATCGAGTCTGTAAAATAAAAATGTTTAAAATTGTAACCTAACGTATAATGAATTAAATTTCCCGCTCAAACGCCTTAATAAGACGATGCCGACACATTTGACTGTAAGAAAATGTGATTAAAGCTACGCTGCCTGCAGCTTCATACAATATTTGTTTGAATAAATCCTTTTACAATCACAATTTCAAGAGTTTTTTAATAATTCCGAGTATGTATACCTTTTCGTGACGTATAGTTAATATAATAGGTAAATACCTGCAATAAGTATAGGTACGTCGCGTCGGTAGTTTCTTACGGTTTTGAAAAAGGCCTTGTCCGGTTTCTTAGACCAAAAGATGAGAGTGAAGGTGCATTCAATCTCAAGCTGAAAATCAGTAAAATTGATCAAAACATAATTATAAATAAAAAGAGGTTGATGTACAGTAACTGAGGTTGCAGGAAGACAAGCTATTTGAATTTTTTTTTAATTTTTAGTATTTTTAACGAAACATTCATATCGATGCTTATCTAAACAAGTAGTTTTCTTAGGAGCTCCGTACATAGAAAGAAGAAAGCGGATGCTGTTAGTGATAACTTCTTGTTGAGTTGAATTACTCTTTTTAAAAACTTCAGCACATTGTACTATAACATTGAATATATATATAAATTAAGGCACTGGGTTTCCTTTTACCTTTTATTCTTATAGTTATAACTTATGTATATTTTATATCTTAAGTATAAGTTACAACGACGGATAGAATAAAAATTATACATATATAATAACTCTAGAGATGTATATACGTGGCGTACTCATGCATATTATGTCGATAACAACTTTTACAACTTTCTGAATCGATATATCTCAGAAACGGCGGCTCGTAGGAAAAAACGTATTGATACATTTTTTATAGATAATTTTACTATCTACAATCTATGCTTTAACCCTTCCTGTGCCGTGATAATTAAAACAAAATATTTATGAATGAAACTCACGTAAGTTTATTACGTCTCTGGTAGACAAACGATCAAAAGTTGTGCCAAAAAAAATATGCCAAAAGAATATTGTGCGTAACTATTATTAGGATAAGTGAATGTATGCCACCTTAAATAATGACAAAAAAATGTAGACAAATATAGGAAACCATGAAAATGCCATCACCAACAAAATCTCTTTAATTTAAACAGGGATCTATTGAAGGCACTATAGTGAGTATATCCCATCCCTAATACCGTCGATGGGGTATGTGTTGTCAAAGGTGTCAATTGTTTTTAGGTTCCATCCAGAGCCTGAGAAAAAGCACGTTTTAAATTTCAAACTGTTGTTTATTGTGAAGGGACTAGAGGTATGGTCTCTTGTTTAAAAGTGTTTCCCTTTATCACTCGGATCTGGTGGTAATTTATTTTATTTAACGTTCAGGGTACGGTGTTAATGATGAAAAGTTATTGTCACGGTAAGCTGTATTACATAATCCAAATTTTTCAGTGTAGATACAGTCTTTTTAAATTCTTCAGACTAGTACAGAAGACGTATATTAAAAATTCTAAATATTTAAACAAACGAGCCGCAGGTGGAAGTTTTGTTAAAATATACGGTTCCTCCCAATTAAAAGGTCAAAGCAGATACTTGGCTGTTTGTCCGTCCGTCTGTACGTCACACGCAAAAAGTTAATATTACTTACACTATTTTTGTTGTACCACCGCAGGTCAGATTTTATGATTCCTAACAATAATTTGCAAGGACTACGAGTACCATAGTGACCTTATTTTACTTATGATACTACATGGAGATTGTACTCAGATCTCGTCTCTAGATCTCTATGGAGAGTCTGCTGGGCTATTATTTATCTCAGTTGCTAACAAATGTGGATTGAAATCTGATAAATGGCCGCTCTATGTCACTTGTGTCAGCTTCAGTGATAAAATTACTAACACTTTTGCTTCCTGGAGTTGCCAAAACTGATAACGAGCCGCCATTTTTCAAAATTTCAATCAACATATTTTGTTAGCAACTAAGATACATAATAGCCTCGCTGGTGTCGCAAGCAAGCAAGAGGCCGTATTCCGTAATTCAATGTATTCTGTTAGCTTCAATAATATCTACTGGTCCACTGCGGTATTAAGTTCGAATATTCGTAAGTTCAGAGCAACCATTGTAAACTGCTTACATGCAATATCGCGACCGGCGTTCAGTCACATAATACAAAAGATGCGAACCGTCGCTACCAATGTGTTCTGTTTTTAGGCATATTGATGCGATACCGGCACGGGCCCCTTTTCAGATCTCTCTTGGTTCTGTGATCTGTGGCACTACCTATTGGATGTATTTCTTGGGTTGGGTGAGGATTTCAAGAAGAGAGAAGAAGTACCAAATACAGATTTACAAACCAATATCTGTAGTAGAGCAAATGTGTAAAATTACTGCGCCAATGAAAAACAAATACAAAAGTATCGAGGTGACGAGCTCAGTTTAATGCCATATTAAACTTCTACTTAAAGCTAGGTATTTAGGTCAAATCAAGTGACTCAAGGAGTATTAGTGGCATAATTACTATCGAGTGCACGACTTTCCCTTCTCGTCATTTCATACTTTACATTATTACAAAAATATGATTATGCTTGCATGTACCATTTATATTCATGTGTAAGTACCCAGTATAATGTGGTAAATCTAATTTTACCAAAACCTTAGGTAAAAGCTCAGTCATGAATTCCTGAGGAAGCGAAGTAAGGAAGCTTAGGGCATGCAGCGGGCGTCAGACGTTCACTCGGTCAGGATTAGAGACCGCCACCGCTCGACCCCATAAATCTACTGGGGTGTGACATTACTAATCTCACTACTCACTCGCTAATTTGAGTAAAAGGGCTATCAATGGATTATACCCTCTTGCACGCTTCAAATGGCCATACATAGGAGTTTTTAAAATATTCAAGTGTAAGAACCAAGTTTAAGTTAATTCAGGTTTAAGGACTTACAAGCTACGAGATATATTCTAAATCTAAAAAAAAAAAGTTATGCGTTTGACCAAACTGGTTGCTTCTCCTTCAATTATTGGAAAAGCTAATTTTTCATGTTATTGTGATGATAGAGTTAGTGTGTATTCCCTTCTGTTCAGCTTGTTAATAACACTGCGCTACACTCCATTCTACTAGGAATACTAGTCATTCGCCTTCCTCATTTCAATCTCACAGTACATCTCATCTTTAATCAAAAACATAATTTTCTTTGCCAAGAATTTCAACAAACATAAGCCCGCATTTTCAGGAAACGTTCACAACGCCGCTTGATTGAGCGTCTGCAAAGCCGAGTTAAGGACAAAGCCATCACATATCCGACGGAAATAAAATATCTACTCGGTTACCTGATAGCCTAGATTATAGAGATTTCCACGCCACTCTTAATAGAGGAAAAGTAGAGAGAAGACTTTAACGATTCGAATCTGTTCTCCATAGATTTTCATTGAGCTGATATACTACTGCCGTGTATATACTCGTAACTACATACCTATTGTATTTGAATTGTGGGTAAAGCTGTCTCTAGGCCATTGTCGTGTACACGGAAGCACACTACACCAATATAGAGTGGTTAGATTTATGAGTAGATACATCCAACCGCACCGGGGCGCGGTCCCTACAACATCGTGTTCGATACACAGAAACACAATACGGTGCCACATGGAAGGATCCAATAACCTGTGCTCTACCGAGAACTACCAAATCATATTTTACAAGAGCTTCGCAATAAAACTTTATCACCACGCCGTATTGGAATATAGATACTTCTCCTTTGTGAACAGCCTCTATTCTGTAATGAATTTTCATTACATAACAGCCGCTCGTTCAGTTCGATATAATATCTACGTAGGTAGGTACATAATATAATACTTAGATGCCACGCAGAAGTTTCTATTGATGTTTATTAAAATTTGATGGGAATGAACAATACCGATTTTATACCTATCTAGTTAAAAAGTCATCATTATATCGATTGTCGATAACCTAAACTCAGTTAAAGCATCTGCGTTTTATCACAATCGTTTACGGATAAATTGCCTACTTTATGCAAACATCGAGGTAGTTGCCGAAATTCGACTTCGATTCAGAAATCCGAGTTCTTTTTATCCAATTTCTTTTCTAAATATTCGAGCAGCTTATGTTTCTGGAAATTGTTTTTAGGGCGTTTTTTCACAGTTTTGTCACAAAAAATATGTATAAGTAAGTAATGTATAAGTAAGTACCTACTCGTACCTACCTTATGCTATTGTTATTCAAATGACTGAATAAGTATTTTTAGTTTTTAGACGAACGGAAATATACAAAAATAAAATTCTATCAAATATGTACTTAAATAAATTATGAAAGGCTAAATTTTTTGCCAATTTCTCTTTATGAAAACTAAGATAAATATTGTCTGTCGACTTATTTTTACTTCAATAGGCAGGTTGGAACATATGTTGCTGATAAGTAAACTATTTACCTATACCTGCAATAAAATCCATGTAAATTGGATATATTTTTCATCCAACTAGTACTCTGTACTATGTAGTGATAAGTTGTGCACTTGATGTATCTTACCGTGAATAGCTAAGTTACTTTAGAGATTGCCTATGAAGCCATTACTCGACTATAACTCTTTTTTTTTATTATCCTCGAGCATTTATATATATAATTATATTTTATGCAATATATATCTATATTTTCCTACTAGTGACTGCCCGCGACTTCACGTAGTAGGCTCGGCCTTCGGCGTCGCCATAACCCACCATCTTTTCTTGATTTTTCTTTTATAAGAACCTTCTTCTGACAGTAAAAAAATAGCGAAATTGTTGCATCCGATCAAGCGCGATGCGAATAAAGATAATATATAGATGATGTTTACTCATTAATGCTTTTAAATAGGCAGGTTTAAGAAACCTTGCGATCAAGTCAGCCCGCGCTGAAAATCATAGCTGTTTTTAACGCGGACACACACGAACATTTAAATATCCCAGATAATTAGTAACCTGTGTTATTCCATCAACGTAAAAGTGTAAAGTACAACGTGTAAAGTAAGTGTTTGCGTTAAAGTGTAACGGTAACATGTGTCCATCCAAATATATATAGGCACATTTATAATGCGATTGATAAAAAAGCGTTTAGCCGCAATACTCACTTGATTGATTTGAGTGTTACTCCACTGAAGTTTTAAGTAGGCATACGACTATGATAACGATAAGGTAGACACTGAACAACCGACAAAAAACATTATTTATTGCTTATGATATTTAAAAATATCTAAACTAACCAACCATTTTAATTTAATAATTTAATCAATTTAAGCTAAATACTTACATATAAATAAATCACAAGTAGCTGCATCCGCCACAGCTTTTACGATATAAATAATTGCAAGAAACCAAACTGATGACTCGATGTGCGATGTAAAAGAAAATGGCAAGTCCGGGTCGCTCGAAGCGGTTCTAGTGTCCTTTCTTGTATCCGTACTTTTTGTGATGTTCATGCTCGCCTTTCTTGCCATGATCGTGATGATGTTTGTGATGAGAGTCATGACCACCGGACGACTTGTGTCCCTTATGGTCGTGGTGGTGGCCTCCTTTCTCGTGGTGGCCTTTCTCACCGTGTTCGTGGTGATCATGCCCACCATGATGGTGGCCCTTGTGATAGCTCCCTCCTTTTTTGTGCCCGTGCTCTTCGTGGAACCCTCCATGTTTCTCTTCGTGACCCGAGTCGCCTTCTTCATCGAAGAATGTTTTGTCTTTTTTGAACTCATCGAGCTTGTGAATTTCGTGATGTCCTTTAGTGGAATGCCCCTTATTATAATGACCTTTTTCAGCATATTTGTGACCCTTTTCTCCCTTTTCTCCTTTATGGTGTTCGTCGTAATGGCCGTCCTCATGGTGATGGTCTTTTTTGTCACCACCATGATCGTCGTATTCTCCTTTGTGGTTTTCTTCATCGTGATGGCCCTTTTTGCCTTTTTCGTGATGATGATGCCCTTTATAGCCTTTGTGTCCTTCTTCTTTGTGATCATGATGGTGTTCAGCGTGATGCTCCTTTCCTCCTCCCTTTTTGTGTTCATGGTTGCTATGTTCCGCTTTCTTGTGTCCGCTGGCTGCGGGGTCCTGATCGACTACATCGGATTTATCCTTTTCTTGACGAACGGATGGAAGTCGACGTGCTTCTACTATTACGAGGAATGTCAGAATTCCTAAAATGACGACTCCCCTCATGTTACGAGGAAGCCGATGTTACGGTACAGCGTTGCAGTGTACTATCGTCTTAAAATTGGCAACATCATTGATGGTGCAGCAGCTTTATATAAAGAATTGAGAAAGGTGTGGTAATCGTCACGTCTTGCCGTCAAACTCAGCGCGTCGGCGACATTGTCGGTCGCGGTTGCTATTGCAGCAAGCCCTCGAACAATCAATCGCTCGAACGTTCTGTCTAACCATTTGTTAATACAAATCTTGAAATAAATAAGTATCTCTTCGGGCTTGCAAATTAAAAATAAAACCGTAAATCCGAAACACGACAGTTAAAATTATCTATGGTGGTAAGAAAATTTACCTGTGACAGCGTTTTATTCCCAACTCAAACTTACGGCGGCACCTACAAATACCTGCGAGTACGCTAAGGACACTCATGCGTGACGTGACGTCATACATCTAGGGTACTTACCTACACTAAGTACTCGGGTTTTTAATCTTAGATATTTTGTGTAAACAAAGGAAGCAACAGAGTCAGAAATATCTTGGGTGATGGTGTAGTTTAGTTGTTAATTTTCGAGTTTAATCTGATTACTTAATTAAATTAGTACAATTATTATTGCGCAATAACATTCCTATAAATTTGTGAGACAGGGAAATAAAACTGTTTCCTATGGTAATATTTTATGTTGATAATGGAGAGGGTTGAAACTTTTCCCATTACCTATTTAGTTAAGTTTTTTTCGTCAAATCAAAAGTTGCCATGTATCATTTAAGTTTTGATTATTATTGTACTAATTTGTCTTGTCGTTTCTACTTTTAACATTAGCAGCACATTAGCGGCACATTAGCAGTGACTCGTCGGAGATTTTCCTTTCTATAGGTTAAAGTTTGGATGTTTGTTTTTTTTGCCAAGCTGTAATTTTAAATTAATTCACATGATAATAGTGCAAGATAATCATATAAAAGTACTTTTTATGTTAAATTCATGCGTTCAAATCGGCGGATACTAATAGTGAATAGTGTACTAAATAAATTGTGTTTAGTGACGTACCTACATTGTCCCATACCACAGTTCAAAATGGGAATTGATACTTATTAATAACTGGTAAAAGGTATCCAATATTCCGCTGGCTTACAGAAAAGCACACTGGTTTTGAACAAACAATGATAATAGCTCTATTACTGCAAATTGAATTTGTAAAATAAAATTAATATGTGGCGGATGAATTGGCTACCCGGTACCGTTACAATCTTTTCTACAGAGTTCCAAAAACGACACGGTACTCAATTCGACTGTCTTTTTTTGTTTGTTATCTCATAATTTTCGATAGAAGGAACCAATTCTCAAAAATCTTTTTGTTTGAAAGCTGGTGCTTCCCGTGTTGTTCCATTTAAATTTCCGTAGTTTTTGAGTTACACTCCAATAACTGAATATAATGGAAGTCGGTAGTAATTTTTTTTTTCAAATTGTACATGTCCAGTATCGTTTTGAAAAGATCTTATATTGATCTTATATACTTATACTCTTTACAATAATGACACCGCGAAGTATTTAGTTGCATAATATTTAACATCTCCGGTAATCGCTATCTATAATAAAACTGTTGAGGTAGAATTTCTGTACAATGAAAAAAAACCGAGTCCGGTGGATGTAAGGAGTAAAAATGAACTAATTTAATTTTTTATCATATTTTTGTTTCTCTGTTTGTCTGTTTGTACGGGCTAATCTCCGAAACGACAGGACTAGTTTAAGTAAAATGTTGTATGGTGGTAGCTTATATCCCTGGTCAATATATAGGATACTTTTATCCCGGTTAATTAAAGACTTCCCGTGGGATAGTTACAAAATTGTAATTAACCGTATCCCGGGAAACCTCGCGAGCGAAGCCGCTGGCGGGTCAGCTAGTAGAGAACAAAAACGTTTGGCAGAATGCAAATTTGTTGAATTGTTTCAGCGTCAAGAATTAACAAACGTCCACATTCACTCACTCGTCTTTTCACACAGATCTTCGCTCAGATTATAGCCTATGTTCAGGATTCATACCTATAGGTATGACATAAGTAAGCTACTTTTTATCCAGAGTAAATGGAAAGCTCCCGAGTGATAAATAATCTTTTCCACACGGAAGAAGTCGTGTCCACAGATGAGCAAGACATATTAGTGTCTATCCTATCCTACTAATATTATAAACGTGAAAGTTTGTTGTGGATGTAAGTTACTATTTCACGCAAAAACTACAAAATGTTTTTTTAAGTAATCTATACTAATATTATAAAGAGGAAAGATTTGTATTTATGTTTGTAACGAATTGGCTCAAAAAGTACTCGACCGATTTCAAAAATTCTTTCACCATTGGAAAGCTACATTCACCCTGAGTAACATAGGATATATAAGATTCATTATCATCATCATCATCCATCACCGCGCGGGTGAAACCGCGAAGAGCAGCTAGTTTGGTATATTGATAGATGAGGCACTGGAAAATCATATAGGACTCTTTTTCATCATCATCATCATCATCATCCATCGGGTATAACCGCGGCGATCAGCTAGTAAATAATAATTAAATGTTTTCGCATAGTATGTTTACATTTACTATCTCAAAGTAACGTATGATTGTTGGAATTTTTTATTTGACATATATATACAATTGACTACATTTTCTAATAATTAAATCAGTTACTCCTACTAAAATAATGTTTATGTCAATAACTGGCGTAGAAACAGCGACATATTCGTACATTATTTTGACATTGATTACAAAATATATCAGTTATTAATGTTATTATAAATTCCCGTACAATTAGATACAGTTCACAGTAATGGACGCTTTAATTGAGTTGTTATTTTAATTATCCACCTCCCCACAAAAGCATGCACGTGTAATAATAGCCGGTAGGTGGATCTCGGTTATCATTGAATTCTGTGGTTCACCGCACCGCCTCAAGACTCACCCACTTGTTGCTCGGGAATGCGTCCCAACCACATTTAGGTCAGTTCGTACTTACGACTCATAAACTAAAATGATAAATCCGAAACGTCAATTAAACACTCGCTCTATCGCTCAGTGAAAGCTGGCTGAAACTAAACTAAACCCTATCATTAGGGTCATGTCCATATGGCAAGCGGCCAAGCGCACGATGCAATTTCTTGTCACTTACGTCCGACGATGTTGGTATCCGACTGTACTTCGCTGAAATTGAGAGTTTCATAACTTGTCCGATACAAAATCTATATACATATTTATATTAGGTAACATAAAGGAGCATTTTATTTGTTCTAATATTTGCTAATTACTAATCTTATGGGGTTGGAATGAATCCGATTAATTTCTAAAAGCGTTTATATAGAATTAGGTATTTAGGTTCCCATATAACCGAGCAGTTTTTGTATCCTAAATTTAGTAAGGTATAAAAATAAATCTGCCTGTGTTAATAATGTTAGTATTTAAGAACCAAATAGGTAGTGAGATTTAGTTCTCCTACCTATCTTATCTAATAGGTACATATAATAAACTATATGTCGCCAAAACCTGGAAGTAACAATCTAGGTGTAACAAATTATACGTATACCTCCTAATAGGTTAATTGTTTTATGCTGTTGATGCGTACATACGGCCAACTTATTTATATTTTTTTTACTTATGTGGGTGTGGCCCACGGATGTACTTCCTAAATCCTCCCCATAATTTTCCATAAGGACCGGTTGTAAGCGGCCTGTAGCCAACGTCGTCCTGCGACCTTTATCAGATCGTGTGTCCACCGTCTCGGTGGACGACCTACGCTGCGCTTGCCGGTCCGTGGTCTCCACTCTAGAACCTTCTGGCCCAATCTGCCTTCTGTTTGCCGTGCTATGTGCCCTGCCCACTGCCACTTTAACTGGCTAATCTTCTGGGCTAAGTCGGTGACTTTCGTTCTTCTACGGATCTCCTCATTACTGATTCGATCACGTAGAGAAACCCCGAACATAGCCCTCTCCATAGCTCGTTGTGCGACTTTGAGCTTACTTGTGAGGCCCATAGTAAATGACCACGTTTCAGTGCCATAAGTCATCACTGGTCAAAGACTTCAGTCTTGAGGCACTGAGGTATTTTGAACGAGAAGACTACGCGAAGCTTCCGGAACGCTGCCCAGCCGAGTTGGATTCGATGGCTGATTCATTCTCGAAGTTGGACCTACCTAGTTAGACTGTCTGTCCTAGGTAGATGTTTATCTTAATGCCTACCCGTTGGGAAACTCGATGGAGGCCTTAGAGCATTGTGCTGAGGTCTTTCATGAATTCTGCCATGACTAAAATGTCTCATGCCTCTTTGCATTGGAATTGCCTTCAAACTCTGCTCTTGTACTCAGACTGACAAGTTGGCGTTATTGTTCACTTCAGCACTTCGATGTACCTATAGCCAATACGGCACCACTGGACAAAACAAAAGCACTGCCCACGTCTCGATCGAATCAAAGGCCTTCTCGTAGTCCACAAACATAGAGGCAACTTATACTCTTCGGTCTTCTGTATAACTTACCGTAACGTGTGGATCTGGTCTATAGTACTATAACTTTTTCGCATACCGGCTTGTTCCGGAGGCTGGAATTCATCAAACCTGAAAATATAAACAAAAATATTCACATATAATTAATTAAAAAAAACTTGCTGTTGTTTAAGGTTTTCTAAATTAACTATGTGAATATTGTTCTGTTACTGTTAATTGTTACTACATACGTAACGTGTATGCAGCAATTTAATATACCAATCAGATGGTTTCTAAGGTAAATAGGGTCAAGAAAGTGGTTATACAGAACCTAACTAATATATATATAGATGTGTATATAGTTATTAACTTGTAACAAGTAAGTACCTAACTTAAGTATACAGTTAGGCAAAACTTTGAATTCGCAAATTGCCTAAGTTTGCACTTGACTGTTTTATTACTATACTAGCAACCTGCTGTATTAAAATGGGGTTAAGGTAAGGAAGGAGCACAGTTTGAAGTTTACTGGGTACTAAACCGGCAAAGCCACAATCTGTGTAGAAGCATGGCGAACTTAGCTAGCCAAGCGCTTTAACGTTTAAATACTCAATAACAAGTTGTTTGTATATATATTTGCTATCCAGCACCAGCTTATATCGAATGACAATTCCAAACAAGCCGCATTATGTGGATCGGTAAAAAACATTTTTGAGACGTATTGAAGAAACGGTTTTCACAGCTTTATATGTTCTTGTAAGCACTTTACTTTTTTATATAGGAAAGCACTCAAATACCTACATATTCCTACTTTTGCGGATATTATATAGGTACTTACATATTATTATTTAATTGTGTTCTCGTTGCACGTGCTTGTCTCGAACTTTTTACTAACGTGACTCGTCGCGTGGTGTTCTTGAAACTTAAATAATCCAGCATTTAAAATTCCTTATAAATTGTTACTTTTAAGTATTTAAGCCATTTTATAATAAAATAATTTTTTGACGGTTCCATGTTTTTATCAAAGTTGTGAACAGCCTAAACAAAAAACAATGCGAGTACCCACAATAAATGCGATCAGACTTTTTAAACGAATATCATTTTCAACCTTTATCGAAACTGCAAACTTTTCATATAAATGTAGCCGAAAAGATGGTCTTCATAAACGTCTTCATAAGTCTTCGTAAACTAAATAGTTTGAGAGCCGAACCGTCACGTCAGCAGGATGGTAGGGTTGTACGTTGTACCTTGTTGTACTTACATGTAGGACTTTTCTACCAGTGTCTGTCTTGGTTTGGCGCAACTACCTTTTTCAACCAGTAGTAGGCACCTACTGTATTGTACTGTACTGTATTATACCTACATCGTCTTGAAGTTGTAGTTACGTCAATTTGAAGTGTCCCCCTGTATCTGAAGGAAATTGTCTTTCCCGGTGTTAATTGCAGTGCAGTGCTACGCATAACTATGACGTTTAAGTAGATCTAGGTGGCACTGCAAATTTACTGTCGTTCAGACGCTTACAATTATAAGGGGAAACAAGCGAGTTTGGAACTTGGAATATACTATAAGTAGATATTTATTTTTCAACGTAATCATTATCATGATAACTAACGTAGTTTGTACACATTTTAATATGAAAAACGGGAATCACTCACGCGTGCGACGGCGCAACCGCGAGTATCCTGCACTCTCCTTGAAAAAAACCACGGATGTGGTCGAAACTATAGTTGGCAAGATCTGAGTTATTTACGTGACTGATTCCCGTTTTTCATATTAAAAATGTTATCATTATCAATCACAGGTTTTTCTGAATTCTCTCTTCTCTCTTTCTCTTTTTCCGAACTTCTATAACAGAAGGTTAGCACTTATTAACCTTAATTCTATTATAGAGTAGGAGTTCCTATCCTAGATATAATAAGTAGGTACCTATCTAAGAAGGCGTAATACTATTTACATGAGTAAATATTCTAAATGTTAGACGTTTACAAAAGCTAGCGAAACTTTGTATTAGAAGACTATCAAGTTTCAGTAATGAAAAACTAAAGTAGGTACATATCTAATTCCTGTTAAGTAGGTATACGTTGTTTACTTTTCTCTTCGTTTTTCCGAGCACGCCGCAATCATAGTGTAAACAGATCTATTGAGAAACGTTATCAATTTCATCTACAAGTGTTTTCTATAGGAAACGGTTGATTGCAGCCACGACTAATTCGCCGACCACTATGTAGGCCAATCTCGGGCAGCGCTCTAGTTTCTCAACGCGAGTTACTTATCAAGCCGGGAGCCGTTGCCAACTGTCAACCGACCGCCAACAATTTTATGTAACGTTGTTGTCGAAACGTGCTGTGAAATTGATAACGTTGTTTGTACTTGAATTTAATTGTTATCGTAGACCATTTTTCGTCCGCCACCGTCACCGCGCAGTTCGAGATAACATCCAGCATTTCCACTTTAATGCAGCCATTTTAATTTTTGGCAAACAGTTATGTGCCTTTTTTGCTGAGATTCATCCCGCAAATTAATTTGGTACTTTTGAAACTGTTCCAAATTGTTCCGTTTGTACCTACGCGATGACGTAAACTGTAATATAAACACACTTCAATTTTATAAGCTTTTATTTACTTGATTTACACTTTTTGTTTCAGTTCAAATTGGTAATTTATTGCTCGGTCAATGCAAACTTTCTGTACCAACTAAAGCTGTTGCATGCCTGTCAAGTCATAGAAGGAAATTTATTTAGATTTACTTAGACATATCTATGCTGTCAAGTTTTAATGACAACACAATATTAAGATGGCTGTCTAATAATGGCTACTGGCTGTAATCTGGTGATGAAAATACAGGATAACGACCAAGGTCCCTAAATGGCTAATATTAAATCGTTGGTATATGAAATTATTCTGGTCAGCTTAGTTCGTTTTTATAAGTTTGTCTCGTAAAATATACTTTCTTCTAAAAAATATTAAGTACAATAGTAAAATATTAAGTAAAAAGTACTATACCAGTAGCATGGTATGAAATAAGCATCCTTTGCTGGAACCCGAAACCTACTATTATAAACATGCCATTTAAATAATGAAAGTACTATTTTATGAATTATTTTTATTAACAAAAATCACAGTCAACAATTACTTAATACGAACCTTATTCTTAGCTTAATATGATAAACCTAGGTAAAGGCTGCATTGGGACAAAGGGTATTCTAGGTGGGACATTTTAATGACCCTTTTTGTGTCCCCAGTGCTTGTGGTGTTCATGACCTCCCTTATCTCCATGGTCATGATGATGATGGTGATGTTCATGGTGGCCACCATCCTCATGGTGTCCTTTATGATCGTGATGGTGTCCGCCCTTCTCATGGTGTCCTTTCTTGCCATGTTCATGTTCGTGGTGACCGCCGTGCTTGTGGCCCTTGTGGAACTCTCCACCCTTCTTATGTCCATGCTCCTCGTGATGCCCTCCGTGGTGCTCGTGATGACCGCCTTCATGGTGCTTATCGTGGAAATGTTTTTCTTTCTTGAACTCGTCATGCTTGTGAACTCCGTGATGACCCTTAGTCGAGTGACCCTTATGATAATGGCCCTCCTCGTGGTGACCGTGTCCCTTATGGCCCTTGTCGCCATGGTGATGCTCGTGATGGTGGCCGTCATCGTGATGGTGGTGTTTCTTATGTCCGCCGTGTTCATCATGATGTCCTTTATGGCCCTCGTGGTGGTGGTGACCCTTCTTGCCATGCTCGTGGTGGTGGTGGCCCTTATATCCTTTGTGTCCTTTCTCACCGTGATCATGATGGTGGTGCGCGTGGTGCTCATGTCCTCCACCTTTGTCCCACTTGCCACCATGGCCAGTGGCCGCGACCTCCAGGTCGGCATCCCGCTTCTCCCGAGTGGTGCGACAGCTGACAGCCGCCAGCGCCGCCAGTCCCACGCAGCACACGAGTATAGCCCTCATACTTCCGTTGGATGTCAGAAGCCAGCGATCAAAGCTGACTGATATCGTTACCACTGTACCTCAAGTTTTTATACTGATTGTTTGTGAGTCTCCGTTGTATGAAAATTGTGTAAAACCCCAAGGTTACACTGCGTACCCGAGACGTAGCAGTTCGTTGCGGCATTCAGCCGGTGTCTCAATATGAAATCCAGCAAGTGCTTCTGCAACTTTAATGAAAAAGAAACGTCAAGTATAGATACCCACTGCAATATTTGTTTTCTATTAGTATGTAGGTATTACATTTATTCTATTAGTCTATTTACAAAAGGCAAAGTAGTCTGTTTCACAAATCTTCGTACGACTTTCAGCGTGCGAGTTGCGATTCCAATCCTATAGACATTACCTACCTCTCTCTGTCTCTGATGTCCTGGTACCTATCTCATAATATTCATTCACGAATACAATATCTAAAACCTAATTAGTAAGGTGGTAAAGTGAAGCTATAAAATGATGAGACGTTAGGTTAGGAGGGGAAATATCAGGCACTGTGGTCCATATTATACTGCAACATATGTATATACCTATATATCTGATTACTATTTGGTGTAACTTACCAATATTCACTCTTTTTGAAAATGTCCTACCACCTAGCAAAAGTCACTTAGCTTGATTTTGACCACTAAAGTTGTGGGAAAGAAATATTACATTGAAATGATTATTATTAAGTTGAATATATATTCAACTTAATAGTGTAGCTAGTAATGTATCTTCGTTAACCGAGCCGATCTATGCGGGCCGATGCAAATATCGAACGAATTCGTACTGAAATAGCGTTCGCGCTGTAAGTGATTCGATCAACAACTAAAACAATTAATTCCAATAGTAATCATATTATTATGAAATAAACTCATTCCGGACCCAAAGCACCCTTGGAGGACACCCCTGGGGGTGCCACGGGGTCCCCATAAGTTCTTATATCCATACAAGGGCGTACCAGGGATATCACGGGTTCTATTTACTAGGTAGTTACCATGAATCCCATGAATCTCTAATCGAATAGTGATGGGACAGATGGACAACAGTGATTTTTTAATGAGAGGGAGGCAAACGAGCTGGTAGTAAGTGATCACCGTTGCCCACGGACATTTGCAACACCGTAGGTTTTGAGTATGCGTTTTACCCGTCCGCATCCATCGACGTTCACTGACGTCGAAATATTTTGTCCTAACGCTTAGAAATTTAAATTAAATTAAATTGTAATAGTCTTAAATTGTAATACTTATTGAACGCAATATCCCCAATGCGAGGCCTATTGTTATTTCTCTGTTCGGAAATTGCAATTGAATCTGCATGATTAAATCGTCATTATTGAAATCTGCTTGTTTCCGTTTTTTAGGCGCTGCATTCAAATTGTGAATAGTATGCAATACGCATAGTAAACGCATCACGGAAACCGTATGATAGATCAATTTATTGAATTTGGAGTGGTAACCTTCCAAAACGCCCGAGGCACCCCCAGGAGGTGCCTTGGGTACTGAGTGGTTAAATCACATAAATGCTTTGAAAATTTAAAAATATCAATCATTAAAGCCTAAAAAATTTATTACAACTGAAAAATTTAGGGTGGTTTGGAGAATGTTTCAAGATTATTTCCCCCCAATCTGCAATAAACAGTTTAATTCAAAAAAAGATTTTTTTTTAAAAAAAAACGTACAAAAAATGGAACCTACTTCAACACTAAAAAGTGTGAAATATTTTGTTGCAGTCGGTAGGTATATGATAGTTCAAAACACAATGTTATGCGCATAGTACCGACTTTAACAAGTTATTTCACTCGTTTTAGTGTTGAAGTCGGTAAATTTTTATGTTAAAACATTTTTTTTCACCATTTTTAGTGACCCTTGCTATTTACGGGATCGATTGTCATTCACCGTCAATAATCATCAAGATTGGCGAAACATTTTTCAGCTATTGAAGTGTACCTAACTCAAAGAACGCTAGACCGAATTTGATGAAATTTAAATGGGTGGTCCCATTCCCAGTTACTTCGGAAGTATACTCATTCAAATAAAAAAAGGACTTTTAAGGTCCACAAATGGGGGAGAAGTCGGATACATACCTTACAAAAAATACATACAGTCGAACATAGAACCTCCTCCTCTTTTTTTGGAGTCAGTTAAAAATCATGTTACTATAGTCATAAATGCAGCTTTAGAATTATACATTTTCTTTATAAAGAAAAATGGTTATGTATCCTTCGAAGTAGGGACCTTAAAATCGCAAGGACTGTCTGTTTTGTACAATGTGTCTGTAAAATTTAATACCATTTCACTCACTTCCTTTATCACTACTCGAAAACTGGACGACTACATCATTATGTCGGTAGCTATTTCATACGATTCATGTTTTGTAATAAACACAAGCATACTTTTATATGCACAAGGGAATACCGTCGAATGTTCTGAATAAAACCGTGTGAAATGAGATCGTATCATCTAACCTGATGCGACTCAGTAAGTTATAGAAAAGTTGTTAATCGTTAACCGTGCTATTGCACCATAAAACATGCTGCTTTAAAAACCTATTGGAAAACTCGCCGTCAATCTCTGTTTTGGTAGTTTTTTAATTTGTTCACAGTGCTGAAGCATGAGTACCTATCTACAATCGAACCTCAAGCTTTATTTTGTTCCCACTGACTAAAAATATAGTTATTATACTATATATTTCACGTTTGACGCACATAGTGCAAACACTATGAAGAACAAGCAGACCAAGAATTTGAAGAAGGTGCAGTAGTAACGCCGGTAGCTACACCAGAAGGAGAAATGGCAGTAGAAGAAGAAGAAGACCTGAAACTCCGGTATAGAAACACCAACAAAGTCTCCTGAGGAAATACCGGGAGAAGAATTATTTGAAGCAGAAACCCCTCGAGAGTTTTGAATTTTCTGATAGGAAAGCTTGCTTAGGTTTTCTAATTTCTTTCATAAGTAGGTATCATATATCAACGAACAAGCAGACCAAGAATTTGAAGAAGGTGCAGTAGTAACGCCGGTAGCTACACCAGAAGGAGAAGTGGCAGTAGAAGAAGAAGAAGACCTGAAACTCCGGTATAGAAACACCAACAAAGTCTCCTGAGGAAATACCGGGAGAAGAATTATTTGAAGCAGAAACCCCTCGAGAGTTTTGAATTTTCTGATAGGAAAGCTTGCTTAGGTTTTCTAATTTCTTTCATAAGTAGGTATCATATATCAACGAACAAGCAGACCAAGAATTTGAAGAAGGTGCAGTAGTAACGCCGGTAGCTACACCAGAAGGAGAAATGGCAGTAGAAGAAGACCTGAAACTCCGGTATAGAAACACCAACAGAGTCTCCTGAGGAAATACCGGGAGAAGAATTATTTGAAGCAGAAACCCCTCGAGTTTTGAATTTTCTGATAGGAAAGCTTGCTTAGGTTTTCTAATTTCTTTCATAAGTAGGTATCATATATCAACTTTTGCTAAACATATTCCAGTATCTTATTCCGACAGGTTATTATTTAAAGTTTTTTTTGTTATAAAAACTAACGTGGTTTTCACTCATTTTTAACTGCCTCCCGCAGTGCTACCGAGACGTCATCGACGCGGGCGTCCCGAACACTCCTTGAAAAAGACCACCGAATGTGGTCGAAACTATAGTCGGACCTATCCGATAAATATTACGTGAGTAATCTTGTATTTCTATTTAAAAAATATTTAAAGTTTTTACATGTCATGTAGGTATGTATTTTATGTAAATTAAGTAACTGTTTGGATGGAGTCTGTGAACCTAGCATAATTTCATCATCATCATCATCCGTCACCTAGCGGGTGAAACCGCAGGGCGCGGCTAGTAATTCATAAAACAAATGTTAGCTACTCCACAATCAATGACATTGTGAAAACAATTAGTTCTTTATTAATAAACTATCCCAACATTTTAGACATTGCGAACTCTTTTCATTATTCATTATTCTTCATAGGTTAACTGTGTATGTTTTTAAGAGAATGTTAAATACCTACATCAGGGGCCTTACTATAAGCTTCGTAAAACCATGCAAGTTCCGTGCAGTTCTTAAACCTGTCATAAACAGTTTTGAATGAAATCATACCATGACGCTCATTTAGGTGAACTGTTTGAATATTGTTTTCTCAAAGGTGAACGGATATATTGTCTCTGGCATTCTAATAATTTACTATATCCAACATTGCAGACGCCTAGACGTTTGTAAGATAATAAACTGAGTGGATTTAAAGCGACATGTTAACGAGAGTCCATACAAAAAAACAGGTGAACGGTTTTTCTATATACGGTTCTTGAATAGTAGGCCTGGGCAGGCCTGCTTTAAAGTCGTCATGGTACCAATAAACCGTGCAGTTGTTTAGAAGGCCTGCTTTAAGAGCTCATAGTAAGGCCCCTGGGCCAACTAGAATCGTAGATCCGGGGCTGCAAGTCTGTACTCAAGTCTAAATTCAAAACTTCCTAAAAAAGCATCCATCTGGAATACAGGTCTAAGATTGTTATCTCAGATAGTGGTAAATTGTATATATATATATAATATATAATGATATATACCGAGACTAGAACGGTGATACCTACGGACACGCTCAGTTGAAGTCACCAATCCCAGTAGTGGCCGCAGCAAGATTTACTTAACCTAATTAACCACACATGTCAAAATTCCTGGAAAAGTGGTATGATTGCTGAGAAAACAATTGAATTATTGGCAAATATGGCAAATGGCGAGTCCACGGGTAGTAATGAATGATGATGAATAAATCGGCTACTTCACGTCAACCCATAGTATAATATAAACATGGTATTTCAATATTATCCGTTGATTATGATATGTCATTTCATATTGACGTGACTAAGACACGAAACGCAGCGCGTTACGATATCTTTATGGAATTCTCGTGGATTTCATACAAATTTCATATAGTTCCTTGAAGATTTCGTAACGCACCACGTTACGGTGCCTGAGTGATCATAGCGAATAGCCCCTGAATAATTGAATACAAAACGAGACTACAGGCCGGGTAAAATAAATGTTTATAAAATTATTGCAGAGTTTGTGTCATCTTCTGTACTCCACAGGGGGCACTACGATAGTGAAATGGTAATAGTTTTACGAGCGTTTACTGTTGCAAATACCATAGCCATAAAACTTTATAACGACGAATTATTGTTCAAAATCAATTAATATATTTTACCCATACTGTCGAAATATACTCGCTGCACTATATAGATCACCTGGCAGTCCCCAGAGGTAAATTTTTCTTCCTGTGGCCCACTTCAGATTTAGTGGGTGTACCGGGGGTATTTTATACCCGTAGTCCACCTTATTTCACCTAGCTTTATCCTTTCCGTGATCCATCTACACACATCTAAATAAGTTTGTGATCAATAGCATAAGCTGTTATATCTTTTTGAATTGAACTTATTCAACAATTTATTTTTTATATAAAATGTTTATGTTCTATATAATATAACTCCTCCCCTGGCTTTAACACATGCGGTGAGCCTCCTGGGCATGCTGAGAATTAAGTTATACAGCATTTCTTGGTGTAACCTGTCCCATTCTTGAATAGTGGCTTCCTGAGCTCTGGCACTGTCTGGGGACGTGGCTGACGGTTCCAAACAGCTCGTTTAAGAGCATCCCACGCGTGCTCTATTGGGTTTAAGTCAGGCAAGCCGGCAGGCCAGTCTAAACTTGTGATGTCGTCTTCTCGGAGAGCAGCATTCACTCGTTCAGCTCCACGGGGGGCTGCATTATCATCGACCAGTACAAATTGGTGCCCAAGGTTTACTCGTAATGGTCTGACAATTCCATCAATATCAACTAAAAAGACGACGAAATTCTAAAGATTTCAATTTTTCAAAGTGATCGTAAACTTGATACTTGATGAAACTTTTTTGATGTGTGTAAGTATGTAGGTATATCACATAGATATGAACCATGTAAATAGGGCTAATTCTGTGGTATCAGTCTTCAGGTAACCATGGTAACTGCTTAGTTAGCGGCCTTGTGTAAATGTTGTCCTATATTATTAAATACTAGCGATTTCCCGCGACTCTATTAGCGTACGTAGCAGGCTCGGCCTTCGGCCTCGTCATAACCTCTCATCTTTTCTTTTTTTTATGTAAGAACTTTCTACGTAGTTTAAGAAATCATTGAAACCATTAAAAAAAAAGATGAATGTAATCGGTAAAGCCGTGCTCAAGTTATAGCGTGACCAGTAGGCCTACCATAAGCCCCTTATAGCAGGACAGTTAAGCGTTTTATTGAGCTGTCCTGCAAAATCGTACTATGGCGGACTCTAACAGGCCAGCCAACTATTGCCCGCGTGACCTAGCCGGCCAGCAAAGGGCGGCCTGCAATTGACCTGCTGTAAGCTTACCATGACGTGTTTTTTTTACTTTAGATATCCATCAAAGTAACCTGCATATCCGTCACATAAAGCAGGCGAGCTAAAGCAACTTTTTGTGACCTATTAAATGTAAAAACCGTGAATTATATCAATTTGCGAAAAAAAATGTTTCTGTTACTATCGTAGAAGAATGTGGAACGCATACTAATAATTGTTTAAGTTACTAGAAGTATATAAAAAAAGTCATCTCGTATTTTCACGCGCTCGAACTGTTTTATTTTACCCTACAGCTATGCCGCTGTGGTTATTTAGAACTCCCATAGTACTTCTAAGTGACCATAACTAACACGACGGCGAGGTATAGACGCGGCCATAATTCCAAGTTGAATAAATAAGAAGTCACACTTGGAACACCGCCTTGATATTGTAGGTAGATAATAATCATTCGGGTCGTTTCTCTGAGAATCCTAGATTGGATGTGATCTAATATCATTACAAAATATTTGTACTTTGTGTAACTAATGTAGCTTGAAATTAATTCACTAAATCAATGTCACAAACTCTGCTGGATCCCTCAATATTATTATTATAATGTATTTTATAATGCCTGTGAATAATATTGAAATATATATAATCCAATACTTTATAAATTGAACTAATTTATAAATCAGATCATTAGGTTTCAATATAAGACTAATCTTAGAACATAATATAAGCGAACATAAACGAAAGAGTAAGAGCGTTATACAAATTGGTAGAACGTCATCTCTTTCACGCAAACTGTCAGAGATAATAATTTAAGGCCCTTCTTAGCCCTAGCTGTTCAAACGCATGTCAGTGAAATGAAGTTCATGGTACCATTTTTGGCAGGTCAATTTGAGATCCTTTTATTGAAATGCTCGGAACTTGGCCTGCAGGAGAAATAGGGGTTCGTTTATATGTATATATATATTTCATCAAAGGTCGAGCGACCCAGACACTAGTATATATATATACTCAGCCTAAAAGTCGCAAAACTGATGTAAGATTCCAGATAGGTACATATTTAGACAGCTGACTGATGATTGAAACTCTGTAGTAATTTTTAGTCGATTTCTACTCGAATTTATATACCTATGTAATACAAACTAAATGAAAATTTCTTCAACGGTCATTTTGACAGCTTAGATAGATCTCCTTCAGATAATTTTCGAGTATTTTAACGAGAACGTATGAACTGTCACTCAAAGAAATAAAAGCCCACGGTAGGTGCACTCATTGAGCCAATATTACTACGTATACAGACGTGGTGTTCGGTACATTATATGCAGTGGACTTAATTTAAGTTCACTGTCACGATGAGGTCTCTTAAGTACAGTTAGCGCTTGAACATAAGTTAAAAACGTCATAATTTACGATTCAATTACCAAAAAAATAAATTATTGTTATAATTATGTTTAACGCTAATAGAGTTTAATGCCACGCCATATAAAAACCCATCAACTATACGTACTTACTTGCTGGTACTCCGCTTCAACGAGTACATGAACTCCAAGACTTAGGGATTAAAATAGATTCTCAACTTAATTTTAGAGATCATGTCAGGAAGGTCTGTGGGGAAGCATATAAAATGTTAGGTTTTATTATGCGTACCTCATACAACTTTTCTGATATCAACGCCCCCATTGCACTTTATACAGCTGATGTGCGTAGTAAATTAGAATATAACGCAGTGGTCTGGGATCCCCGTGAACATAAGTATTCTTTAATGGTGGAACGGACTCAACGCAAGTTTGCAAGACATTTATATAAAAGGATGTACGGGTATTATCCTTACATGTTCCTTTCATTATTTGTTACCGGAATGGTAGGGATGTATACACTGGAACTTAAGCGCAAAATGTTTCTTTTACTTCATTACTACATGATATTACATAATAATATTTATAACACTTCTGCGCTTGAGAAGGTGCAGCTGTACGTACCGTCCAGCTTGCGCGGCACCGACGCCGAGCACGGCTCGCGGTGCCGACACCGCGTATTCGCAGCTCCCGTGCACTTACACACCGTGCGCGCTCACAACGTCCCTACCGCTAGAGTTAAAATTACTTAACAACATGATCGCTCGACAACCAGACGTAGATATATTTTATGATAAGGTAGGTAGATTTCGATGTGAACTTCTTACTTATCTTAGTTTCACCATGTGATGTTTTGGATTATGCCTGTAAATTGCATGTGTCTATCTGAATAAATAAATAAATAAATATACACACCCATTGGAAAGGAATTAAATAAATAACATGTATACTTTTCTTATTTATTGATATTATAATCATCAACAATGAATTACAGGAGAACTACAAGATATCATTATTTAAATCTAAATGTCTAACGAGTTTAAACTAATATAATACGTAAACTAATTTAAATTTTATAATAAATCACAATATAACCAACTTTAAGTTGACAAATTTTCTGAAATAAAGGAACATAGCTAAATATTTTTTTAGAAACGCATCTAGTGTTTCACACCCCGAAGTTAATTTCTCTATTAACTAATATATCAGTCCTAATTACAGCAAGTAGCGCAGTAGACATATTAACGCGAAATAAAAACAAAATACTGTCAGTTTTTATTTCAATGTTACATATTTTTTGGGAGATTGCTAGATATGAGCTAAACTCTAGATTCTAAACATTTTTCCAAGAAGTAATCGAACCTTTAAATAAATCTTTACTCAGCTAACGGTTTAAATGATTTAAGGTTTAGTTATTTAGTAGAGGTTGCTCAAGTGAGTTCAATAAGCTTTTAGCTGAGATTTTATTTACCCCCTGCATTATAGATCAATGCTATAAAGATTGCATATCCTATCTTTTTATTTATTTGCTGTAAGCTACACACATTGTTTCCGAATAAATGAAATGATGATTTCAATATTATCTATCAAGGTGTGAAGCCCTTTAGTTACAAGAAACTAGAGACGTTACAATGTCCCAAGCAATATTACCAACCTATGCCTAGAATAACTTCCAAAAATACATTTTAATTCAAAAACACTTGCTTGACAAGTGCCATACATTAGAATCAAACAAAATCAGCTAATGTACCTCGATATCATAAAGGAAAAACACATCTAACTGAGAAGATTCTAAGTCTAGCCTTTAATATACGACCCCCAAACATTATGGTGCAAGTATAGCATTATCACTTCTAGTATAATATTAATGTTATTGAGTTTTATAAAAATCTCGTTCGTTTAGATAATTTTGAATATAATAAAAGAGAGATTTTTGTTTCTATATAAAAAAATACAGTGATCCCAAGAAGACACTTGTATATTATTTGATTTTAAAATGGTAGGTACGAACCTGGCGCGATGAAACAGAGGCATCGCTCGTTCCAAATATTAATCATTTTCGATCCGACTTACCCTGACATATACAATTATACATACAAAGAATAGAATGTTATTCGATTATCCATAATATACTATAAAAGATAAAGAAAGTTCTGTTTGTCACGTCATGCGTCTATAGAAACGCATCTCGGAATATAATCAAAATGTGAAATTGCAACGCGTTAGGAACGAAAGCAGGCGGATGTGCATCGAACGCTTTACTCCTCACTGTAGAAGCCCTTCCGTTCGGGCTGCATACATACAGTTATACAATTACCTAAGCTGGGCATAGATACAATTATTATTTTACTAGTTAAGATGGAAGCCACGCTCGTTGGTTGCGGCGAGCAGACGTTCGCGGAGGACCTCTTTACACGAATATTCAGGAAGTTTAAGATAATGCACGCAAGTGTTCACTGAAGGATATGAGCCGTCGCCAGCGTCCACCTGGAAAATAAATTAAATAATAAATTAAAATATTAAATAAGTATAGATTTTATGAAAATGTCAGCTCTATGATGTTGAGATTTTATAAACACAAACTAAATAAGCACAGTGCTCGAGCAGTTTTTCTAATTAGCAACGTGTTACACGGATAATTAAGCCAGTAAAATAGAATTTAACCTCGCATTTAATTTCAGATCAAATTTTTTTTCATAAGGTTTAGAGTCACTTACTGAGCATAAAATCACAAAATGCTGACAAATTCAGGTGAGTCTATGATCAGTAAGTGACCCTAAACTTTGAATTTTTTTTATCGGAAATTTTGTGAAAGGTAGACAAAAAACGCCTCTTTTAACTGGCCTAAATGACTTCCCTTCTTGAAGGTAAATTATTTAACCCTACCGAGTAATATAATCTGAACAGAGAAGGAACGTTTCGCAAAGAGGTGGCTGGTGATATAGTTACCTTCCGCACAACAGTGAGGCGAGGGTGTAGGTTGGCGAGGCCGCCGGGCGGCAGACTGCTGCAGCCGGTTGCGAATTGCAGGAACGCCTTGCGCTCCCGTACAGTCATCTCTACTAGCACGTCCACCAAACGTAGGAATCCGGGGCTGCCATTACAAAACGACGTCATTATATTTTATAACATTAAACATATTTATTTTCTATACTTACATATAATAACAATATAACGGATCGCTGTCTGTATAAGGAAGATGAATGAGATAAAATACTATTGGATATATTTTGTAAACGAAAATAGAATGAAAATAAATCATTGTTAGAATTTTTGTCTGTTTGTCTGTGCGTTCGTGCACTCTAATCTCAGAAATGGTTTCGCCGACTAAGATGTGGTTTTCACTAATATATTGTGGTAAGCTTCACTTAACATTTATTGTTTGTTTCATATCAATCGGATTAAAAATAAAGTTATTGTAATTTAAAGAAAGATTATTCTTTAAATTTCAACTACACCAAGGCCAAGCGAGCGAGGCCGCAGGCGGGTCAACTAGTTATATATCTAACTAGCCACTGCCCGCGATTTCGTTCGGGTAGTAGGCTCGGCCTTTTTCCTCGCCATAACCTCCATCTTGGTTTTTCTTTCATAAGAACCTTCTGACAATAATTAACACAACAAAAAAGTATTATCAAAATTTCTCCACCCGTTCTCAAGTTATAGCGTGACCAGGAGAAATAAGGGGTTCATTTATATATAAACAGATGGACGCTATTGCTATAAGATACTGCTAAAGAGAAGATAATAGATTCATCAGTTCACAGGCACAGAGGTATTTTCCCTTGTCCAATAAATAACTTTAACTGGACTTAACATGACAAACGATAGCTTACAGCAGAAACTTGGGTCGCCGTGGCAGAAATCCGCAAAGCCGAAGTCTAGGAAACATGATGATCGTCAGGCCGGTTGGCGCAGTTGATAGCACCCCAGCCTTCAGAGCCGCTGGTCCCGGGTTCGATCCCCGCACAGGTCAAACATTTGTGTGCATGAACATGTCTGTTTGGTCTGTGTCTGTATGTATGTATATAAGTATGTATATCAGTCATCAGTTTACCATAGTACAGGCTCTGTCTAGTTTGGGACCTGAAGACCTTTGTAAAAAAATCAAACCGATGATGATAATTTTTAGAACATGTTTATAATAGATATGCATGCAGGCGATGATGTGCGCACCTGTCGCGGGTATAGCCGAGCTTGGGCTCGGTGTACTGCAGGAGATGCGGGCGCGTCCAGACGGGGCCGCGCTCGCCGCACACGAGTAGCCGCAGCTCGGCGGGCGAGAACGCGCGCAGCCGCCGTGGGGGGAACACGCACGCGAACCCCCGCCGGAACGCTGCCGTCTGCCGCCGCACGCCCTCGCGCACCATCCACCGCGCGCTGCTCTCCGCGTACGCGCGACCGTTGCTACCCCGGACCTGCACCAACACACAACACACACTACATTTACACATCCACTCTAACCCTGCTTTACGATTGAAATCATAATCGTTTTTGACACTGTGATCGTCTGTAAGAAAAAATATTGTCAGGAAGAGATCGCTTATTAGCGATAAGACCGCTCATTGCACAATGTTATTTTTAATTTTTATTGTATATCTTGATTTTATTTCGAGACATAGAATCTTTCGTCATTCCAAATTAACGAAAGCGCGACAACGTACACTTACAACGTAGACGTCAGGGATTACGTCACCGAGGACACCATTTTGCGATTTCAACGAACACGCTACGAACTGACATTACCGTGAGCAGTTCTGTCAAAAATGACAGTTGGTACATATGTGCGTGTGGTTACTCTTCGTTCCGGCAAGGTTTGTATGGTCTGTTTTAAACGATTTTTCATGGTTTGATAATATTGTTTCCATACTGTCTCGTTAAATATCTTGTAATTCAGTCATAAGGATGTAAGAGTCACTGCATGTCAGCCATGCCGTAAGCAACGTGATTTTTACAAGTTCCGAATTGCTGACAGATCTCATCTATCAAAAACGCGATATTGTACCGGAATTACGAGTAAGAACAGGGATAATATCGCAATAGTTGTTTTTGACTTCAATCGAAAATCAGGGTAAATAGGCATGCCGTCAATTGAGAATTTCGATCGATTTGGTCCATCGCGCGAAATCGATAATTAATAGCACGTTCGAATGAAACGATCTCACTTCAGGTGTTAATTTCGGAGTATATTTAATAACAAATTGAATAAAATGTATTATATTCTATTCACAATATGAATAGGAAAAACTTTCCGAATTAAATATATATTGGAAGATATTTGTGAGTTAAATAGGTCTACATGAAACAATCAACTGCTTCCACTATTCACATTGTAATATATTTAAAAAAAATCGACCAAAACTATTTATAAGTCTGATCTATGTATAAAGTCTCCCGGACCTGATAAATGTTGGTTCTGATTACTGGAACGGTTTCTATTAACGTCTCATTAATATCGCATTTGTGATTCGTGTACCGCGTATCAATGTATCAATGTTTCAATGTTTTCTGTTATTTTGAGAAATTATTATCTTTATCAGTTCTTTCGATTAGCATCATAAAAATAAGAGTTGTTTTATATTTCACATTTGGGTTGGTTTTATTCCCAGACGATGCAAGTAATTATAAGAAAATCTTTGAATGCAACATTATAAACTTTTAAAAATAAGATAAGTCTCCTTTCAGATAAATATCATATCTACAGCATTTAAGGTACTTACCCTTCAAATCGCATAGTCATGGGACGGCCTGTATAGTTGGTGGTTTAAAAACAATTTGACATTTTAATTACTGTCCACCAGTCGAGGAACTTCGAATTTACTACAAATAATAATACCTGTCCATTTGTCGTGAACAAATCACTTTGCCAATGTCAACACTCTGTCACTTTTTACAAACGACCAAGATTTGGCTCTCTCAAAACGTACAAAATTTCGGCCAGTTGGGACAAAATTTATTGTGACAGGATGTCGTGAAACGGACTTGATCAAATTTTGACCCGAGCAAATTTGGGACTAAAGGCGTCGTGGAACGACAGTATTTTCGAATTTTGGCTTGTCCTGTGGCTTGCTGGAACGCAGCCCCGATGGAATGCTCCGTGACATTACCTCAATGTTCTCTCCGCTGTCACAGAGCGGTTGAAGCGCGGCGGCAGCGGGGTCTGTGTGTGGCGCTACGTGCGTCATCGTGAGCGCGAGCTGTTCGAACGTCGCACCTTCTACCGTCACCTCCTCCGCTGCTGTCTCCTTCTCCTCCGCGGTTAGTGTCGGATCTTTCATTATACTTTCGTATTCGCTCGCTGCCGCCAACACGCTCGATAAGAACCTACAAAACAAAGTTTTTTTTATCACCTCACTCTCTTGTTTAACTTTTTCACGTTGTTTTTAAACTGACAGGGTCACTAATGCAAGAATTCACTTTGGTTGCGTTCTGCGTTCGTTAACGAAAGACAACATTTCCTTCGAAAACCTGGCGTTTATAAAGAGGCTGCAGTTGTGGCGAGTTCTATATCGGTCAGACCAAACGAACTGTTGCCTTGTACCTACATTGTAAACATCCGTTTCTAAAGTTAATTCTTTTTACATTGTTCTAAAAAGGCAGAATGCTTACGTAACTTTTAGACCGACAGGACTATTATGTATCTCAGTTGCTAACAAATGTTGATTGAAATCTTGAAAATTGCGGCCCTATGTCAGTTTTGGCAACTCCAGTAAGCAAAAATGTTAGTAATTTGATCACTGAAGCTGACAAAAGTGACAGAGTGAGCGGCCATTTTTTTGGATTTCAATCCACATTTGTTAGCAACTGAGATACATAATAGCCCAGCGGGTAAAGCGTCTGTCACAGGCTTTGCTCATATTGACCAATTCTTTACCGTTCGATTCATACATACATAAGGTAAGGTCAATCTAAGGTCTGCGCTTAGACTACCTACATAATAAAAATATATTATATAGTTTATCAAGTCAATTTTGTTTTCTAATCATATCTTGGCATTACTTTGGGAGCTACAAATAGTTCCTATTATTCTATGTATATTTTTATCGAGAACATGTTTACGTAGCCAACAAATAATTTATAAATACTGGCCGGTACGTCCTCAAGGATTTTTGGTTCGAATTGAATATTCAATATTTTAATTACCTATGTCTAATGGGATCTATTTCCTCCAAAACGTCGTTAGTCAATTCTTCGCCGCACATGATCCGTAAGAACGGCTCCGATAACGGGAGGTCTACTAGTCGTCCGTCTTGTAACACCTGCAAAAACAAAGTATTCATTTTAGGTTAGCGCTTGACCACAACTCGCCTGATGTTAAGCGTAGTTGTGATCTACGATGGAGCGCGCTTACCTAGAAGATACCGATTCACTCTCGACTTAAAGACTCGTAGATTATATTTATCAGGAAACAGAGACATCGGCAGTAAGTTCCACAGTTTGGCAGTTCGCACAATGTAAGAGCCAGAAAACCGCTTAGTGCGAGTCCCTGGAACTTCAACCATGTAGCGGTGACGCCTTGAGGTGTCTCTGCTCGTCCGGTGATAAAATGGGGATGGGGGAATAAGATCGTGTAATTCCGATGCACACTCTCCGAAGTGCAACCGATAAAAAACCGAAAGGCAAGCAACTTTGCGACGATGTTCTAAACTTTGCAGCTTAGATTTGCAAAGGGATTCACTGCCTATGAGCTTCCTGGCTCTCTTCTCAATCGATTCCAGCGCCTGAAGCTGACATTTAGCCGATCCATCCCAAAGGTGCGAACAGTACTCCATGCACGACCGAACTTGTGCTTGATACAAGGTAAGCAACTGTTCCGGCTTAAAGTACTGTCGCACCTTTGCGAGAACACCCAGCTTTTTGGCACCCAATTGAGCCTTCGACTCAATATAGGAACCGAAGTTGAGAGTTGGGTTCAGAGTAATGCCAAGAAGCTCCAGGTGGTCAGTGATCGGCAAAGTTGTACCACGGAAAGTCGGAGCCAGATCAAATGGCCTCCTCTTGGCAGAGAACAGACACGCCTGGGTCTTTGCTGCATTGAACTTCACCAGGTTGGCATCGCCCCAGTCGGAGACTGCCTTAAGGGAGAGGCTCAACCATGGTCTCTCTTAGTGACTGAATTTCGGCCGCACTGGCACGCGCGTTGGATATATAGCTCTCCACAACAGTGCTGTCGTCTGCATACCCAAAGATACCGGGTTTTAGCAGATCGTTGATATGGAGCAAGAAGAGTGTTGCAGAGAGCACCGACCCTTGGGGAACACCGGCATTAATCGCCCTTGGATCCGACGAGCGGCCATCGATGACCACTCGTATAGATCGATTCCTCAGAAAGTCCGATATCCACGCAATGAAACCAATGGGCAAGCCGAAAGAGGAAAGCTTGCTAATAAGGCAATCGTGCCAGACCCTGTCGAAGGCCTTAGATATATCTAGGGAAACCGCAAGTGCTTCCCCGTATTTCTCTATGGCTTCACTCCAGATGTGTGTGGCGTATACTAGAAGACTACCCCAGTGGAACGATTCCGGCGGAAGCCATATTTTCGATCACTGAGGAGGTCATTAGATTCTAGATACGCCAGGAGCCTGCTGTTCAAGACACGTTCCATGCTCTTACAGAGAATGGACGTGACTGAAATGGGTCTGTAGTTAGCAGGGTCAGCACGACTACCTTTTTTGGGCACGGGCTGCACGTTAGCAAGCTTCCAAGAACTCGGTACTTTGCCAGTCTTAAGAGAAAGCCGAAAGAGACGTGTCAGTACAGGAGCCAACTCAGGTGCACATGTCCTCAAAACTATGGCCGGAATACCATCAGGACCACTGGCTTTATTCACATCAAGATTGCGTAACGTTCTGCGAACCTCAGCTTGGCGAATGTTAATTTCCGACATAAATGTCGAGCAGCCAGAAGGAGTTGGAGGTATCGCGCTACCAGCATCAAGACGCGAATTTTCCGCAAATAGAGAAGCAAACAAGTTTGCTTTCTCTTCAGCGGTGTGTGCCAGCGTCCCATCAGGTTTCAGCAATGGAGGCAGAGAGGGGCGGCAGAAGTTCCCTTCGACCGACTTAGCCAGGGACCAAAAAGCTTTACTACCCGCAGGGTACGAAGCTAATTTATCACCTACTCGGCCGATGTGGTCAAAGCGAGCCCTCCGAAGCACCTTTTTGCAGGACTTAGCAGCCTTGTTAAACTAAAAAGTGACAGCACACTATGCTAATACGAGTATGAGTATAGAAATAATAATACACTAATGCAATTTAACAAATTATTTTATTGTTGAATATTGATGAATCATGTGATTATTTACCATTTTACCTACACTTAAATATTTATTCAATATAACTATTTTTGGTTTGAATGAACTTTAAGTTTTCTTACACTATCTCTCACATGTAGTTAACTGGGTACAGCTACGAGTATTCTTATTCATAGCATTATGTGTGCTATCACTGGTTAACTTCAAGTATGCAAATTATGACAAACATACGTAATGTGTTTTCGACATTATATTTCCATACCTTAAAGGTTAGCGGGAACCCTTTCGTATATAGCTCGTATAACATGTTTTCCCAGAATGAATATTTTCTCAATATGAGTAGCTGAACCCCACGCAATAACCCTGCTGTGGTCCACTACAGTGTTTTAATTAAATTAATATTACTATATTGATTGATTGGCAAAGTAACAAGACTGTATTTCGAAGGTGACTCACTGGTACTACAATTTATATTACTAATTCTGTATAAATGCATAACAATAAAATACTATAAGAAAAAGTTCTGCTAGGATGTTACATTACCTTAGCTAAAAATACTCCTAGGAACCAGAAATATTTGCAAACTTTATCACAGATGGGAGAGTCTTGAGGTAGCGGCGCTGGGAAGAGGCCGCCTGGTCGCGTCACGTAGTAGCCGGGAGGTTTTTCTGCAATACACAAAAAAATGCATTTTTCTCAAACTTATAAATATAGGATGCCAATGGTCAACCATTTAAATGTACATTATTAATGTAATTATAAGATATACCAATAGTTAGGTTAGGTTAGGCCAAATCACCAACTTCCTTATGGACCTAAACGATTCCTATGAAGATAACACTATTCATAGCTTGCGTTTCGTCGGTTTGTGGGAGGTTCCGGAGGCCCGATTCCCCCCTTCCCCGTTCTCCCTCTCCTTCCCCCTTCCCCTTCACCCTCACCCCTTCTATCTCTTCCTTCCTATCATCTTTCCTCCAAGGTCGGCAACGCATCCTCGAGACCTCTGGTATTGCAGATGACCGTGGGCGAGGGTATCACTTACTATCAGGTGAGCCGCTTGCACGTTTGCCAAACTATCGCATAAAAAAAATCTTGTTCACTCGGTCCATTCAAAGAATCCTTGCACGTAGTCTCCGTGACCAATTGGCATAATATATTGTAGGACTTTTATTGAACTGCTTCTAGTAGCATGCGGAACTTTGCAGCGTAAATATCTGGGTGACGCTGCAACTGGCATGCGTAAGATTGACGCTAGCCGTCAGGGGACCGATTTGCCTGTACCGTCATATATTTATTTATTCACAAGGTTCAAACAGTCTCTTACTTATTTCTATTTCTTATTATTATATAATAGAGGAGTTCTATAATCTAATACCCAAAAAATATAATTCTTTAATGCATATGTTCGAACAGAAGAAGATAAATCAGGGAATAATGGACCAGGTAGGTTGAAATATTTTCATTATTTCATAATGGCAGCTAATCTGAGTGGTTTAAAAAAGAGTCACCAGTAGGGTGCTGCAGTCAGTGGAGACATGTCTCATATTATGTAAATTTAATGTTATTGTAGATACATATAATATTAATTATTAATTAATTAATATAATAATTAATAAGGTAAATGGCTAGCATTCATGCCATTCTATAAACAATGGTAGGCATTTAAAGTCAGAAAAAATAGCATGAATATAATCTTACGGCATAAGAGTTCAAAAAATTTCAACGTAACCGAAAACACATCACCATCACATATCTTCTTATTAAACAGCAGCTTTAGAATGGGTCTAAAATACGAATTTTAATAACTGAGATTATTTCCCCAAAAAATTGAACTACATTCAACGCTAAACAGTGTGAAATAACTTGTTGAAGTCGTTACCATGACAGTTCCAAAAGTGCCTATTATCACAATATTGTGCGCATGGCACTGACTTCGACAAGTTATTTCACACTCATTAGCGTTGAAGTTGGTTGCATTTTTATTAAAACATTTTTTGCACCCTTTTTAGTGACCCTTGTTACTTACGGGATCGATTGTCACACACCGTAAATTACGATATCATCAAAATAGGCGAAACATTTCTCAGTTATTGGATTGTAACTCAAAAACCGCTTTACCGAATTTTATAAAATTTTAATGGGATCACCTCGGAAGTATACTAGGTATACCAAACAAAAAGAATTATCAGAATCAGACTACCCTATTGTAAAAAGTTATGCGTGATCATACAATAAAAAAAAATACGCGTCGACTTGAGAACCTCGTCCTTTTGTTTGCGTTTTTACAATAAAATCTCAAAACACATAAAATCACACACTCACAGAAGGAAAATTAAAGTTGACTGTAAAAACATTTTAATAAACAAAGCATATTATAAAGTCCGACACTATACAAGACAAAGCAAGATCCCATAAAATGTAATAATAGTATTGTGTATAATTATAATAATAGTGTTGTAATATACATTGTAAAAATCTATATCAAAAGTATGGTCCCGAGTTCCCGAAAGTATGCTCTATATATTTTGGAACGCGGCAGTATTCTTTAGAGTACATTATAATGAATATATGAATAATTGGACTTCATAAAATGCGACTTTGTTGCCTAAATTGAATAAATGATTTTGACTTTTTTTTCGATAGTAGGTTCAAAAGTTACCGTGTGCCGCGACGAGATGGTTGGGTGCGTCGAGTGGGTCTTCTGGCGGTGGTGGATTGGTGTTTGTGTGATCGTGCAGCCACATGCCGAGGTCTGCGCGCTGCAGCTCGGCCGCCACGAGCGCGTAGAACTCCAGCGTGGGCCCCAGCCCTGTGCCCTCCTCGCCCGCGAATTCCACCTCTAGCACCGACTTGCGGCCCGCGTGCACGCGCATCACCTGCACACACAATACATCAAACATTGGTTAGTCATTGGTATCGTTTCACTGGTTCAAAAACTGAACTAAACTAGTGAACTAAAATTTAATTATGGTAGTCCTTATTCTGTTAACACTAAAATCCAAATTTATGTAACACTTAGAATGAGAAATTTTGGGTACTTTTAAGTTAGTTTAGTGAGCAGCAAGTTACATGACGACTAATCTGTCTAATATATACTAACAATTCAAGAGAAATATCTAATTTTAGTGCTGACATTCGGGAAGTGTTATACTAATTTGGATTTTAGCGTGAAAATAATTATACCATATACCATCACCATCATATACCATAATTTACTAAAAATATATTTTAGTTGTCTAGTTTAGTTTGTGGTTCTGAACAAGCGAATTGCAACCATAAACCGACTAAGCAAGTAACCTAACACTCTTCAAACCCCAAACCGTTTTTTTCACTTCAACATTTATGTGAATCTTACCTAAAATTCTTTATAAATGACCACTCATTTAAATAGCGCTCACTTTGAACGTTCATACCGTTTTACTCACTACCGTGTGATCACTGTTATACGGGGTAACCGTATATTAAAGTGGTAGGTCGGCAAATACTGTAGAGGTTTACGTTGCATTGTAGTTCGCAGTTCGCGCTCTGACACCGTCCGCAACCGATAGCCATAAACATAACATTAATAACATCAAAACATGTCCCTTCCGCTGTCGTTAACCAGGATAACAAAGGATTTTGCTATTGTGTCCGGTTCAGCGATAGTTCAAGGATTACACGTTTATAACTATGCAATTTGGTCTCTCAATTTTACTCAGTATAATGTGTTCCAGAAGGTACACACACAACAGTATCATAAATTAATTCCTTAATCTCCATTCAATTATCAGAAGATTAAACGTACGGCAACGTCACATCGCTATAGGGAGACTTACGAAAAAGAGTTTTATTTCCACGTTTATAATGCACCGCGCAGACAATTTTTTTTTTCAATTTTCGGGTGTACACCAAAATTGAAAATTAACTCCCCAATCTCTTAGATGTACGATTAGACATTCGGCAACACCCAATCGTTATATGGCAGACTTACGAACAAGCGTTTCACTTCCTTTTTTATAATGCACCCTGCCTGTCTTTTGTATTTACTTAATGGGTACAGTATTTACCTTTTTTTTATTTATCACGAAGAAATACACATCAGTTTGAATGATACCGTCTTAAAATCTAAGTAAAATTTGTATAGACAGTAGTGTTCTCGAATACATAAATATAGCAAGTAAATATAGTCATTACACAAAACAAATAACATTGCGTCGCGCGCTCACTTCACAGCTTGAGTAATACGTATTACAACGTATAATAACATACTACTCGTGTTAGAACTTCAAGAATTATCTAAGCTACTCGTATTGTTATCGTGCTCACAAACTGATTCCGCTGTTGCCGAGCAAGTACTTAGTAAATATCCATCCCCTCCTATGTTTACCGGCGTTCAGCAGTGTCTTCTACTCGTGTTCATCGTGCATTCGCAACAGATACAGGATGCACCTGCTTTTTACAATCGTACGAGTTTATTGTTACTAGTTTGCGTATATTGTAGATCATGTTATGCAAATCCAAATTGACACTATAAAACATAGCACCTTAAGTCTGTGATTCTACTAAATTTGACAAAATCATATTGTATCTTTTTTTGTGTTATTTTTCTGTACTGCGGTGTTGCAATAATGTGTTATTTCTATCTGATACTAACCTGCATTGCAGAGCGTAGCAAGTCCGGTTCCCTCGGGATGCGCACGCGCTCGTGACGCAAGCGACCCATGCGGAACTCTGTCGCCTCCAAGTCGGGGCGACGTGGGGACACTGTGTTGCCAGTTCTAGACAGCAAAAAATAATACCGCGTCACCGCGTTGCGAACGAACTTATAAGTTGACTTTGACAAACAAAATGAGTACTTAGTAGCACGCGTGCCTGACCTTAGAAGTGTTAGAAGGCTCCACGCCGGGCGTTGTATATATTTACTAATTTTTCACTCTACCGTCGTGTCTTAAGTAAGTATCTAGTAATCTAATCCATCTCAATGTGACATCAAAAAAGCTTGAAGATGAAACGAGACGCTGTAACGATATATCGCTAAGTACGCGTTGTTTGTCAAAGCCTTAAAGGTTGTTATGACATATTAAATTTTGAAGGTAATACTTTCTAAACCTAAACTAAACTGTACAAATAAAATTATGTATTTAGCTTTTATCACACCACATTGGTTCGCAACATTTGATCATTAGCAACGATGGTTATTGTGATCTACACTTATATCATACAGACGTTTTAAATCAAGTGGTCGCAGAGACCAAGAGTTATCGGTCCAAATAAAAAAGGCGAGACGAAAAAAACGATATTATTTCAAAATTTCTTTGATTTTTTTTTCCTCTAAAATGCCTTATAAACTAAAAATGCTTGGCTTGCACATTATTATAAAAACATATCCGTTTTCTTAGCTTTGCAACAATGTATAACAACCGGGAACTTATTTCGAAGAAACTGAAAAAAAAATATCACAAAGGCATGCGGAAAATGGTATTCGAAAGAAACTTAAAATTGCTGTTTGAAAATCTTGCAAATAGGTTTAATTAGGCGTACCTAAGCCAAGGCAGTAAGGAAACTGGCAGGTTAAAATATTTCTTTTTCAACTTTTCACGTGTGCATTGGTTATTATTTTACAAATTGGCGTCCTGGTTTATGAAGTAAATACACTCACGATTGTGGTTTAATTTTTAATTTGAATTGAAATTATGGAAGAGCTTGATCAAAATGAACAGCGTATGTTTTAAAATTACACAAATTTAGAATACGCCGATATTGCGTTTTGTTACGAAATGAAATGAAATGAAAAGAAAAGGAAATTAAATGATTATATTCAAATCAAATCGAAAAATAGAGTAATACACAGTCTCAGTGGCTATTTTTGTTCAGTTATTTGTTCAGGCTATTGGGTCGTTAACCGACATGTGTAATTGTTAATGGTGATTAAAAGTTTATTACACTTTTTCATTTAGGTATAGAAAGGAAGAAAAAGTTATATATGTTACGGCTTTTGCAACGGTAATAGTGAAACTGCTCTTCAAGATTATTCGCATCGATTTCCTAATCGCCTAACGGGATTACGTCGAACTACGAATAACAGGGTTATTGGTATTCCCGTTTAATCCTTCCTATACCGTGATAATTAAAACAAAAGATTTATAAATGAAACTGACATATATATACGTCTCTGGGACGCAAAGGGTTAATAATATTAAGAGCTTCACGTTTAGTTTCAGCATCATTACAGTAAAGCTTACCGTTGCCTATCGATGGCGCGGTCTCGCTGCGCTTGCAGCCACACTATAGTCCGTGAGGTACCGAACGCAGTGCAAGCGAAGAACATCTGCCGCGTCTCCAGTGGGAACAGGAAGGGACACCAGTCATTCAGTTGCTGACACCTGTTACCCAGAAATATCATTAAAAATCATAATCCTATACGGCAATTACGTAACTCAGTTGCGATCAAATGTATTGATTGAAATCTGAACTGACTGTACAAAAGTGGCATAAAGCCGCTATTTTTTTATATTTCAATTGAGTAACAAAAAGCAAAACAATTGATTGCAACTGAGATACATAATAGCCTAGGCGGAAAGCAATAACAAGTTAGTTTTATATTTTTTACAAAGATACTCTACAGCAGTCCGTACTAGCCATGTACCGAGGTGCAGTTAAAAATGCCTATAGAGGTACTAGGCTTACTTTCGAAACATTATTGAGAATTTTAAAATATGATTTTTAAAGCACTAACGCCTGCTTAGCGAGAACGAACTTTGCAATTATAGAGATAATCCCGTCCGTGTATGTGAAATTTTTATTATAAAATATGGTCTCGCTAAGCAGGCGTTAGTGTTTCAAAAATCATATAGGCGTTAGTGCTTTATAAATCGCATAATAATAAATATAAAAGTGAAATTTGAAGAACTCTTCTTTTGGTTGGATGATGTTAAGCTATTCAATAGATGTCGCTCCGTCCTCGACGGCCATCGAAAATTAAAAAATGAGTTGTTTTTTAAGATTAGTTTATATTGAATGATAAGATTTGTTTATTTTACCACTGCGGCGTAGCACCCGCAGCCAGCGTGAGCGGCTCTTGCAATTGCTGGTGCAGTTTATTGGTGAGCTTGGTGGAGAGGAAGGCGTCAGGCGGCAGTGCGGGCGCGGCCGCTCGCAGCCGCCGCAATACGCGCACGCAACAAGACGCCATCGCGCCTTCCGTGCCATTCGCACCGCAAATACCGCGCTCTAAAACAAGCCATTAGTAAGTTTCCTAGTGTTTGTAAGTGATCTATACACAACACCGTCATAAACTTTCTTTTAGGTTGGTTAGACCGGTACAAGTAGCAGACACGTATTTTTTTGTCTGAAACAATATGCGTAATTCATAAAAATAACCTACCAGGCAAATTGAAAAACGTACACCTGCGTAGCAATGGCCGCATTGTACTTAGCTGATTGCGTAAGCATTACGGTTTTAATATTTTATTTAAAAAAGGATTATTTAATGCGCATGCGACAGAGACAGCTCTACGAATACGAACATGCCTAAAAACAGCTCCCGCGTACTACTGGTTTCACACCCAGTAGTACCCAGCTAGGGTCACCCCTGCCTGGCGCTCATTTCTGCGCTATTCTAATTTTATTGTGGGCACTATACTAGAAACTATTCATAATCACAAGCCATGCACGGGCAAGCTCTGCAGCTTTGCGACATTAGCAGACCGCTAGCAGACAATACCTTAAAACAGTATTTATGCTTTACGCAACTTATATTACATGAATATATTTAATATTGTATGTGTCAAAGGATTATTGTAAGAATCGGTTGTTTTTCGAAAAAAGAGCAGTAGAACTCTTTGTGAATGAGTTCGTGCGGGGTAGTACTGCCACCATACCTTTTTCTACCGTGAAGCAGTACTGTTCTCAAAAATGTGTTTTGGCTTGAAGGTATGGTTGCAGGCGAAATTACGGGCACATGAAACTTAACAACTGAGTGCCTCAGGGTGACGTGCAGTGCAGTTCGTCACTTGTGAGGAAATTAATCCGTTCTAAGCAGAGATTACCACGTAACATCGGGTTGGCCTCGTGTTTCTGCAGTTTCATAATAAATAAAATAAAAAATACATAAAATCAAGCTTGTAAATTGTAGTGATAGATTGTGAACAACCAACTTAAATTGCAATGTAACGTTTAAATATTTGTATGTGTATAACCTCACGATGTTTATTTGTCGGTATATAATCTAGCTATATTCATGCACCAGATTGGAAACGAAAATGCACCATAGGGACCAAGTAGGACCTAAACTTACAATTTCGCAGAGGAGATCTACTGCGAAATTGTGAAATTTCTGAATGGTCGGCGATGTCCGTTCCACGTGATGATGTCCATAAAGTTACAAATGAACAATCTTAATTGCATGTATTGAATTGTAGGAATAATAATTGCACAATGAAGCGTGTAAAAATGTGGGCGTTGAGAAAGAATACTATTTGAAACTTGCGCCTGTCCATAAAGGTAGTGGACGCAAAAGCGAGGGTGGCATGAGGCTGAACTTGGCAACATTAGTTATGTTGTTTACCTGGATCACTGGGTTCGTCGTCTTCGCTGTCGCTCGATGATGCGAATGTTTCCATGCCTTCGATTTCTTTGTATGTCAACCTTGAAAAATACATGATTTGCAATTGTAGGTAATATATCATTCACACATATTATCTGAATTAAAAAGGAAATAACTATAACATGTTTACACTTCACAAGTTGCATGTCATGTAATTGATACTGGCAAGCATAGCGCTTTTAGCGCGCGAAAATTTGTATCGTTGACGTATACAGTACAAATTATCATTTATCTATTTCAACTGTGGCACAGATAACTTATAGTTAGTTATGTATCCGTCATCGAGACGATTGCGATACACTGACGCAAATTTTCGTGCTAGGCTCACTGATTATTTAGTCAAGCTCTAGCAAAGCTTTGTAAAATGTTGCCAGCAGTTTAATTTAATGGCTGCTTTCATTTCAAAAAATGCCAGTTTTGTATAAATGTAAAATGGTGCCAAAATTTATAGAATTTATGGAGCATCGGTCCTCCAGAAGTTGCTAAAACGAATAAAACTATTTTTATTTAGATAGTTACTTGGCAGCAAAAGCTGCTAGATCTAACTAAAATGTTGCTAAGTTGACATGACATCTTGCCCTGCATCATAACCATGAGAGCTTTGACAAGTAATGGTCTTATAAGTACATACGTGTAAGTAGTGTCACGGTGCGTGTCATGTTGTGGTAGACGCGCATTCAATGCGAGCACGGCGCGGTACACGGTCCACGAAGAGCGCTCCAGGGCCAACGATGCGCCACCCGCACTCAAAACTAGCCGCAGCGCTGGCAGCCTACTTGCTCCACTACTCGCTCCACCGGTGCTGGCTACGCTACTAGGTCCCCCGCTAGCGTTGCTGCTCGCTCCCAAGCTAGCATCATTACTCGCTCCCACGCCAGCGTCATTGCTCGCTCCCACGCTCGCATCATTGCTCGCTCCCACACTAGCATCGTTGTTTGCTCCCACTTCATTACTAGCCACGCTGCTGGCACCGCCGCTTGCAATGCTAACGCCACCACCTGCACTGTTAGCGGCGTTCTCTTTGCTTTCCACTTCAGTGGTGTCATCGGCATCCTCTTCGTCGGATGCTTCGTCTAACGGTATTTCGAGATCTAAAAAGTAGAAGGGCATGTTAACATACATTATTTATTTGCCTTTTTACTATTTTTGAAAACAGGTTTAGTTTTGTGATTGTTTTTGAGATTACGGTAGCACCCATTACAGGTGATACAGAAACCGGCACGAGTCGTGAGCACACACTTCATTTTAAAATGCAGACTAACAAGTACAATTTGAAAAATTTAATACCGACTTCCATTCTATTACTTTGGTAAAAAAAACAGTCGAATAGGGTACCTCCTCCTTTTTTTGGAAGTCGGTAGAAAAAATACTATAACCATTACCAAACTCAAATTATGTATTGTTTTACATCGTATAAGCAAATTAATGACTTAGAACTTCTGGCCGTATCCAGAACGTCAATTTAGAATCGTCCCAAAGAGTATCCTATCACAGATGTGGATAGTTTTAACCAGAAAGTTATTAAGAGGTGTATCCACAATCACCACCTCACCAATAAAGATGCACCATAACAAACACCTTAACGGCTAATACACCAACTTGGCCAGTAAAAATAGTCGTTCCATTGATCAATTTCGCACTAAATTTCCGATCCTATTTTTTTTGTTTTTATAAGGTTTAGGGTCACTTACCGAGCATAAAATCACGAAATGCTGACAGATCAAGGTGGATCTTAAAGCGTCATCTTGAAAAACAGTTTTTGGCCGATAACAGAAACTATGCACTTTAGAGCAAAATTTATTAAGATTGTACAAAATAAAATTCCGCATATTTTATTTCCTGAAAACTTTTTTGTATAACTTACTGTTTACGATTTATGGCCCATTTAATGTTAAATTGTTGACACAAATTCACGTGGTTGATTTGTGTGTGATACTAACCAACAGTCTGGTTGAGGTTGGTCCTGCCGGGGCGTGGGTCGAAGGCCGGTATGAGCGCCGAGAACTGCCGCTTGAGTACAAAGTCGTCGTCCCAGGGCCGTCGCGGACCGCCTCTACCAGAGCCCCCTCCCCCACTCCGCACCGCTTCCAGCGCCTCCTCCTCCATCAACGACAGCAGGTTGCGCGACACCTGCCAATACTGGACGCATTTAGGACTACCGGACGGTGGAGCTCTACTACTATTCATGGTGTCACGTCAGGACAAGCGAATAATTGGGAACACTTAGGATATTTGTCATTTACTAGTGTTTATTATGACTAAGTTAAATAGTGATTACCATCCTTTTAATACTAGGAATAAGATTAGGATAGCTGTACCAAGTTTTAGACCTGCGAAGACTAATACGTCTTTGCTACGAAATTGTGTGCGTTTTTACAATAAAATCCCAAATCACATAACTGAGCTCACAGAGGGAAAACTCAAGTTAATTGTAAAAAAAGTTTTAATAAAAAAACATATTATAAACTCTGACATTATATAGAAGACAAAGATGCTTGGAATACTCCACTTCTGGCATGGTGTCATCTGCCACGCATAAAATGTAATAATAGTAACCCTAAGTAGAAACATTGCAAAAATCTATATGAAAAGAATGGCCCCGAATTTCTTGTCGCTCCTTCTCGGTAGGTTCTATATACACTGTTTTGCAAAAAAAACGGGCACCTAAGGAAATTTACGTTCTAAGGTCGATTTTAGTTAATTAAATGAAATTTATTTCTTTGACGTAGTCTGTATACTTATAATCGTGTAAATTAATGCGCGTGAAGTGAATTCGAGCAATTATAAGAAAAAAATAACGATGGATTCTTTAAAATCGATGTACACGCCCAAACAATAAGAAGTGGTCGGCAATAAAGACAAGTTTTTTTTACTTTTTTTAATGAAACAAAGTTACAAATGTAAAAACCTAATAACGAGTGTGACCTCCTCTTGCCAAAATCACAGCTTGAATCCTTCTGGGCATGCTTTCCACGATGTTTTTAATAACGTTTTGAGGAATACGTTCCCACTCTTCTGTAATGGCTCTTTTTAGCTCCTTGATGTTTTGTGGAGCAGGTTGCACTGATCTTACCCGTCTCTTTAGAACATCCCACACATGCTCAATTGGATTGAGGTCAGGACTTCGAGCTGGCCAATCTAAACGACGGATCCCAACTTCTTGCATGTACGCTTCCACGTCGCCAGAACGGTGCGGGCGAGCATTATCGTCCATAAAAATGGAATCTTCCCCAAGTGCAGTCAATGTGGGTTGTGCATATGGAATTAGGACTTCCATTATGTACCGGTGTGCATTTAATGTTCCATTTTCTATGAAAACTAACTCCGTACGCTCCGTCGAATTAATTGCTGCCCAAAACATAACGGAGCCTCCGCCATAAGGAGTGATTTCTTCGAAACACACTTCCGCATAGCGTTCCCGTGGTCTTCGCACCACTCGCCGGCGTCGGTCCTCTCCACACAAAGAGATTCTAGCTTCATCAGAAAACAATACTTTATTCCAGTCCTCCAGAGTCCATGAAGCACAGTTCCGAGCAAACTGAAGTCGAGCAACACGGTGCTCACGGAGTAATTTAAGGCCCCGAGCTGGGCGGTAACTCTTGATATTGGCAGCCAAAAGCCTCCTCCTGACCGTCCACAAGCTAACTTCTACTCCTCTTACTTCTTCAAGGCTCTTCTTCAGGTCCACACTTGACGCCTTACGATTACGCAACGCCTGACTCACCAAAAAGCGGTCATCTCTTGGTTCTGTGCATCGTTTTCTTCCCGAACCGGGTCTTCTTTTGACCGAACCAGTCTCTTGATACCGTTGCCAAGTCCTCTGGACAGTTGAATGACTCACATTTAGTCGCTGAGACACGTAAGTTTGCGAACAACCTTCTTCAAGTAGGGGTATAATTTTACCGGCCCTTATCGCTTTATCACTCATATCAAAAAGTGGTATTTAATGTAAAAAGAAAGATTAAATTGTTTAATTTGTAGAAAATATCCAAAAAGTTTTAAAATATCGTAATCAGTTAAAAATCGTTTCAGCAATTCGCGCCATTAGTAAAGCAATTTTAGAATAATCTACAATAATCATTATTTTTCTTTTAATTATTTCAAATTTTAAATTTGGAACATAAAGTATCATGCCAGGATGCTTCAAAAAACATGCCAATACATCGTCAAATTAACAAAACCTATTTCTTGTTCTTCTTCATTGAAGTAGAGAAAAAAATCTAAAGTGTCCGTTTTTTTGCAAAAGTGTTTATTTAGGAACACGATGGTAGATCTTTAAAGTACATTATAATGAATAATTGACTTTCACAAGTACGTCTTTGATGCCTAAATTGAGTTAATGATTTTTGACAAAAATTGAGCAAAATAGCGTATTTAATCATTCTGGGTATAAGCTATCTCTGTTCCTAATTCCACTCATACCCGTTAAGCTGTTTCAACATAAAGAAGTAACAAACGCACACAATAACAAGCTCTCACACTCACGGACTTTAGTATTTATAATATTAAAGTGATAAACGATGTTGCGCCCCGCTGCTCCACCCGCAAGCGCATATTAACTATTTACAAAATATTATTCCGGGATTAAAGTAGCCTATATAATTTTCTACGGGTGGCTACGGGCTACTTCTCCGCAAAGTATCATCCAATTAAGTAGTTGAAGTGCGTAAGAAAACAAACGAAAACAAATAAAAATAAACTAACAAATTCACTATTGCGTTTGTGATATCTTTATTACTAGCGACTGCCCACGACTTCGTGCGAAGAATGTTCGGCCTTCGGCCTCGCCATAACCTCTTTCTTCCATCTTTTTTTACTTCTTAATATAAGAACCTTTTACGAAGTGTTAGAAAACATTTAAAAAAAAAGAAGAATGAAATCGGTAAAGCCGTTCTCAAGTTATAGCGTGACCAGAAAAAATCGTGGTAAATTTATATATATAATTATATAGATTATTGATGCCAATATTATGATACCTACGATTACGTTTGTTATTTCAACACGCTGATATCCATATATGATTTATGTGAGTATCGGATTAGACTACAATTGGCAATTGAAAATAATCTATTTAAGTGTGTTAGTATATTGTGTTTAGTTTTCAGTCGCAAATAAAACTCTATTCTATTTGATTACACCTGGGATTTATTAACCTTTTGAGTACCATTGACGGAAGTTTACGTGTGAAACGCACTTATCACGGTAGATGAAGGGTTAAACCTTTTATTTTAATTATCACAAAAGATTTATGAATGAAACTTAAGTATATGTACGTCTCTGGGACACAAAGGGTTAAGAGACTGTCGCAGAATAATGTTACTATGGAATAGATACGAGGGTCATTTTGACTTACGGTATCACGTGTAAACGAACAATGAGTTACGGTGAATAAACTAAACTGTGCATACATACTTGTTGCTAAATAATGTAACTACAAAATGAGGGTAGTTATAAAAAAACCAATGACTTTAACCATGTTAGACTAAGAACTTTTCAAATGTAGTTATTTCAATCGTGGGTGTAACCGCTAGGCGCAGTTAGTAATAGACATAAAAACACTAGTGAGGCCAAACGGATATAATTATTCTGCTAGCTGCATAATAAGTAGTGCTTATGGAGTATGAACTGGAGGACGGATAAGCAGTTTAATGTGCTGGGATCAGCAACCCTCTTTAGAGGCAAGGTTCATTCATAAATCCATTGTTATTTTTTGTCCTGATGCGGACGAGTTAATGGTGTAGCTGATATTAGAACTGCAACGGAGAGGCGATGTACTTATCATCAGGTGGGATGTATAGTAAGCATGGATATGTATAGAATATTCGAATGCGGCCTCATTAGTTTCAATGATAGTCACCCTACCGAAGCGCAGGTACTATCCCCAGGTACTATCACTGGGCTAGACTAATATCTGTGCGATGAGCATTAACCTATAAACCCGCGCCGGTACACCGGTGGACAAATCTATACATTGCATAAAGCGGCGCTGGTACACCGGTGTACCGCAGTCAAAACCCATATCAGGACTGAACATAAACGTTAACTGTTCAAATATTTAATACATTTCGGTTTATTAGATGTTTTTTTAATACTAATAAGCACCTAGAAATAATTTTTACATAGAAATATAAATTATTTTGGTTATCAGTAGGCTAGTAAAAAAACAATGGGCGTCGATACCATATCTCTTAAACTTTCGCAGGTGTGCATGTGCTAGTGTATTGTTTTCGTGAATAAGTACCATTTCAAGGTAAAAACCTAAGAAAAAGCTTATAATTCTCTTATATTATGGTTTTGTGAGCAATTCCCGTAATTTGATAAAAAGCAGCCGCCATATTGTTTTGATAACGAGTGGGACTACGATTTTGAGATCTATTTGGTTAGCGTTAGAGTATACGAGTATGTTTGTATGACAATCTGTGGATTTATTATGGATAATTTATAAAATAGGTAGTATAGGTTTTCAAAGTCTATTATGCCGTTGTGATTGTATTTACTCCTTTTACACCTGCTTGAGAGATAAAATTGGTCTTTGTAGAATTTATTTCATTTGTTATTTTTTTGTTGCGGTTAAAGATTTTATGTATTTTTTCGGTTGAGTTTACCTCTATAATTTGACTAAAAAGAAACAGATAACATAATAATACAATAAAAGAAGATGTACTAGGTAACCTGTGTAAATTTACGCCGTTTACAGATATAAAATAGAACAAATAGCTGTTTTACTACGATTTTACTCCTGCAAACGATTGCGGCGCGCGCAAATTTTTTAAATAATGAATTTTCGCGCGCTTTTTCCGTTAGATTTGGCGCCAAAATATTTTTATTTTTAAGCTACTTCAAGGGTTAATGTTTGTAATCTTACTGATCACAGTACATCTTACAGGATTTGAATGTTTGTGAAATTAGAAATCGATTTATTGCACGAAACGTGGTTACAATGTGTTTTTAAAACATTTGTTCTGCATGTTCCACCACAGGCTGGCATACAAAATATTGTTAATAGGTTGAATTTACACATCAGAACTCACACAATATAATACATTATATACAATCATTTTGTATTATTAATTTGAAATACAATTTAATAATTAAATGATTAAACACTATTTATAGATACATCTTCAGCTCTTTAATTATAAAAATGTCAAATATGTCAGAACTTATTCATAAAATTATTCAAAATGTCTAAACCCTAATTAAAAAACAGATACATGATTTTTATAACAAATGCATTTATAACAAACTCTCTCTCGAGCTCAATGTGATGAACTAATGTGTGAATTGAGTACCAATTGAACGTTAATTTCATTTAGTTTAGTTTAGTTGCATTCTTCTTCTAAATTCTTCATCAAACGAAAATAATAGCATATGTATGTATACCAAGGCATAGGTATACATATAAACAAAAGGAATGCCACTTACAACTTCTTGATATGTGGGTTCGTTTTCTTTGTCACTATCGAGCGCATCGTCGCCGTCATCGTCATCTTCCAACTCGGTGAGTAAGGCGGGCGCGCGACACGACTCTAGGAAATCCTCTAATGATACCTGCGAAGTAAAAATCAAAATCATTCATTTAATTCAAGTATCACTCTTAAAAACGCTACCTAATTGTTATTAGTGATACCTAATTATTTTAATATTTTTTTTCATACCACCTGCTCGACAATGTCCAATTACTCGTACATATCACGCAATTTCGGCGTTAAGCAAGGCATTACATTCTAAAGGAGGTAATATTGTTTGCGACTCATAAGGGATTAAAGTGAGTTGGATTTGGAATGTTAACATTTGTGGGAAATGTGTTTAGTTTTAGGAAAAGTTCTAGAACAAAAGTTGTTTGTTTTCATGTACAGATGTACCCTTAACAGGATTCTAATAGATTACAATATAATGTATTTCAGTTACCTGTTCACTCTCACTAGATGTGGATGTAAGAGATAGCGTAAGTGCATTTTGTGCGTTCGGGGCGAGCGATGGATAGCTCTGCGCGGCAGAAAGCAGCCCGCGCGGGAAATTGCTTGACAACGCCAAACGAACTAAGCTGTAAAGGTAAAAATATTATTGAAAATAACAACATAAACTACGAGATCCAATAGCAGCACAACATCGTTGCGTCAGGCATTGAGTCCTTAAAATAAACACGTTATTTCTTGCAACTTGCAACTGCAAAAACTTCTAGCACTACCGTGGTTCCTACTAAGACGAACACTTGCATAAAATTTCAACCTTAAATATGTTACGTTATAGGTACCTAAGCAGCCGATTGTGTATTTTTCCCATAAATAAGCCCTTAAAATTAGATAGATAGATACACCACAATACAAATACATATATGTTACAAATAAAGAAATAAGAATAAAATAAAAATACAATTAAAATATTTCACAATTGAATACTAAACATTAAAAGTGTCACAATGGGCGGTCTTATCGCTCAGAGCGATATCTTCCAGACAACCATGCACGGAAAGAAATAGGCATTAACTTATAAAGGCTGCATAATAACTTGTAAGTAGTTATGCGAACAGTAGACCTCGCGAGCACAGTCTTATCAGCGGTAATTTTTCGTGGACTGAGCTATCAAAATCGTCACAACTCCGTTTTACCTCGGCAACCACTAGAACAATTATGCTCATATTCGGAATTCCTCTTTTAAGTCAGGTACCTAATGTGTGTAACACATTTTATTAAAATCGGTCGCCGACGACATAACAATTTTGAATAGTAGAACATGCATACCAAGTTTCGTCAAGATTGGTTGAAACATTCAACCAGTTCAGGAAGACCAACATACAAACTAACAAATATAGGGACATACGAAAGTCAATTTGGCCAGTTAAAGCAGAGATGCTTCTCCCGCTCGGTCTAAAATGCTAAATACAGGCAAAATAAATATACATATATGATAAAGAAGTATTATTACCTTGGGAATAGACTAGAGGAGTTGTTAGTGCGGTTGGCTCGTTGCGGGTTGTTCCCGCGGCCGGCTCCGGCGCCACGGGTCATCCCCAACGATTCCACTAGGAGCCGCGTAGTACTCTGTATAACGATAACAATTATTGTTAAAATAACTTTTCAACAGGGGAATATTCGCGTCACCTTTAAAAAGACAAGATGTGACAAACAAAACAAAGCACTTTTTTTACCTTCCCTTTTTATATTCTCGAGGTACAGAACCTTAAAACGAGTTAAAATACTTTTTATACTAGTAGTTCAAACAGTTAGCCCTTGCGAGTTATCAGCGGCAATTTTTAGCAGTCTGAACTTTCAAAATGGTCCAGTTTTTAAACTTCACAACTTATTATCTCGGCAAGCATTTGACCAATTATGCTCATATTCGAAATTTCTCTTTAAAGTCAAGTACCTAATATGTATACCAAATTTGATTAAAATCGGTCAGTAAATAAAATCGCAATAAACTTTCTCCCTTTTTAAGAAAAGTACGCCCACTCAAAACAGGCTCTTGGTGAACGACAACAGTACCTAAGGCTTATACAGGGTTGCCCAAAAAATTGTGTCAAGCAACTAATATAAAGCGTCAACTATAAAAAATCGCGGAACATACAAGTCTTTCGGGTACCCCATGGGGTGTTCTATCTCTGGACTTCCGCTTGACACTATTTTTTGGGACATCCAGTATAAAACTTACATTTGTGTGGGCGATGTTCTATATCAACCTTCTATAAAGACCCTGTTAGTTTACGTTTACCTGTTGCGTTAAATCCGGCTCACTCGCGCTCATATTTCCAGAACCGCCGCTAGACTGGCTGTCTTTCTTATGATCGCCGTATTGTCCCTCAGTCCGCTCGTTTTCCAAACACTGCATAACAAATATCACACTCATAGTCACACTTTCTATTGCTTTCAATTATCACTATTTCGAATAGAATGACAACTGGATCTGAAAATATTTAATGTGATAAAAAGTTGTGCGGTGCGAGAAGAGATAACAAAACACTAAGAATTGAGAAATATACACCTAATCCACTAAATTAAAAAAAATATATATAGCCGTATTAATATTGTGATGGGTGTTCGGATACAATAGTGTAAGGCATCGTCCTAATTTGCTAACGATCGTAGGACAAAACAATTCCATGACGGGATGGAAATGCTTCCTGTGCTCAGGCGATAACTTGCAATTGCAAGCGTCTATTAGAAACTGTAAAGAAATTTATATGTTTGATGGTGACTTCGTGCGCCGAAGTAGCATCCTTCTCTCGTACGATCGTTAGCTAATTAGGACTACACCTAAGTCAAACTACATAAAATAAACCGTAGTTGAAGCACATCGATCAAAGCACATTTGCAAGGCTACAACTGACGGAGGCAAACTTCTCGTATTGGATTTCGACTACAACGCGGTTCAATTCTATTTCGTTTTGATCCGGCACATTTTTGGGCACATTAAAACAAATTTCGTTTTAAAGTTTTAGTCCAAAAAATTCGTGTTGACGTTTGATTTTTCTGGAAACATTATTACTTCATCAGTCGAACGACCCAGACACAATCGAAATTTCATTGTTATATTGCCAATCGACTGGTGAGGGGTTATAACTTGCGTCAGTGTGGTCCCATTCGACTGGTTCAAAAAGGTATTAGACGACTAAATAACCTACTGCAACACAATTCACACTAAAGCAACTTCACTTTTTACAAAAATATTTAAACTATTTCGACTATGATCCCAAACTCGTTACCGTCAGTTGTATACTTGTAGAATCGTCAACGTTATAAAAAAAGCTAGAGCCACTTGCAGAACATCTCACTGAATACGACGTTTAGAGCAAAAAAAATGTGGCATTTTGTAAGCATTCTCTAAACTAAAATTTTCTATATTATGGCAATTCTTATTATGTTTAGGTTAAAATCCGGATTAGTCGAAGTACGACACTTCCGAATGGCAGCATCAAAATTAGATATGTCTCTTCAACTGTGGGTATATTTTAGACAGATTAGTTGTCACGTAACTAGGTGCTCGCTAAACTAATCCTTATCTAATATATTCAAAAAATGAATAGAATAATTCTAATTTTTTTAATATTATTCTAAGTTTTACATGATTTTGGATTTTAGTGTAAACCGATGACTACCATAATTAAATTGTAGTTGGGTTTTCATTTTTGGATAAGTAAATCGCTACCTTTCTCTCTATCAATTAAAAATACAACAATAGAACGATGTTCTAAGTTTGTTTAGCGTAAAACGTTATTATAGTGAGAGGATTCGCAAGTGCCCCAAGTTTTCAAGAGGGTATTACCTGTATTTGTATGCGATTAGCATTATTCCGTAGTGTGTGTAAGAGCGAGGCGGGCAAGCCCAGCAGCTCACTAGAAAGTAAAGCGTTCGCGCTGTTGCGAACCGCGTCGCCTTCGTTACGTGAGTCGCCCTCCTGTGTTACAGAAAGGAGGGTTCACGCAACACAACACACATGACTTCACAGACTTGTCAAATAATAAGCAAGCAATCTCATTCTCTATGATGCCGGTGAATGTAAATATCGTGAAGATATGTCATGTCGCCATGTCTAGTAACATTGAATGCTGAAAGCATATAATAGACTTGCGGTTTAACTAACCGGAAGGGTTGTGTAACTATACTACATAAGGCGCATGAGTATATGTTTGGTAGTAATTTGCAGTTTTTTAAGATATGACGGCGTGAAATAATTTATTAGCAATCAAAAAAAATAAAAACGCTAAATTCTAAACATAACGATGAAATTGCTTTCTAACCAAACAGTGATGAATGAGAGCCAAATTATCAAAATATTATCTATTATGCTGTATATATGTGTGAGTCACATGGTGCATAAAAAAAATCATAAAATTAAAAAACATTCACATCTTGGATTATAATACTCTTTTCACCGTGGCAAGATAGTAGTAGATAGTACTCTGTCAACTCATTAGTTGGATAGACTGATTCTAAGGGCAATAAGCCCTTATATGAAATATGGAAACTCGGCCCCAGGCAATCACTATTCATGAAAAAGCGGCATGTGAAGCTAAGCGACCCACAGTTGAGGCCTCTGAGTATCATAAGTACATGTACAAATAAGATGAAAAAAATATGAAATAATAAAATTACGGCAAGTAAATAAAATCGGGCCAAAAAAGAATTGAATGGGAGTAATTGTTGAGAGTTTGACTCTGAAACATTATAATACTATTCTCGTGTCAAACAAATCTTCGCTAGCTACGAAGCAATATAAGTGTCGGAAAAAGATGCCTACATGTACCTATATGTGTGGGGCGACGCTTATCTTACTATCTCTGCTACCTGATTGAAGTCAATATCTATTTTGGCAATATTATCATTGTTATTTATTCCGGTTCAATACCGGGCTTTTATCAGGTGATCTGTGTGTCATTCGGAATGTGTTAAAATCACGCTCACGTTGCTCACGATATGGCTGACAGCGCAGTATTTCGTTATACGCTTCATACAAATAACAAATCTGCAAATAAAAAAAAAACAATGAAGAAAAGGTTTAAAATAGGCCATTAAAACTTTTGTTTTGCCGGAACGAAGAAGAGCAAACAACCGCACACATCAACGAACTGTTTTTTTTTTTGACATGTAACAGTACTGCTCACGGTGATTTCAGAGACCGTAGCTCAAAAAATTGCAAATAAGTATTCGTATCGTAAGCGTCAACGCGTCCCGCTTCGGCGTACAAACTATGAGTTAACTGTGCTATAGTTGGCCTCGATAAATGACAATTTGTACTGTTTTACGTGAACGACACATTACGTTACACTGACGAAGTTATTCGTGCTAGGCCCACAGTTCGTAGCATGGTCGTTGACGTCCTCGGTGACGTAATCCTTGACGTCACATGGATCTACGTTGTCGCGTTTTCGTTGATTTGGAATGGCTATCACAGTGCCAAAGCCGATTTTGGCTTCAATCGGAAAGAAGGATATATAGGCATCTGCTTCCCACACTTTTATTGTACCGTGTGCAGCGAAGATAAGACAAAGTACAACCAACTAGGTACGAGTATGAGTAGTTTACTGTGAAACATACTTGTACATATCTTTTATATACCATCTAGAGCAGAGAATACGTGTCGTTAGCTCGTTTCAGTGAAAGGAGTATTGTCCATTAAGTACGTCATTCAAATCACTTGCAACTATTGAGCGTGTTCGTCACAGACGGTGCAAAATACGGTGAAATAAAACGCATGTCAGTTACATATATTTTCAAATTCGGGTATCTACTAGTATTAGGTCCATACATATGAAATTGGCGTTTTATATGCAATAAAAAACGAAAAAAAAAAATATTATAATAAATTAATTAATTCAATCGAATTATGTATCATTATTATGTATGCACATTCAACATTTTAAAGATAGTTCATTGATTCCATTGCTGAAAGAATTGTGGGAGCGAGAATCAATAAAACCTTGAAAGGCAGTTTTCTTTTGTCGTAGCTTCCCCAAACTCCACATTAATCCTTCGAGCTGTTTCTGGAGTGTCAGTGCTACGGTAGAACTCTTCGTAAATAACGCAATATTTTAAGTTTTCCATTTATGAACAGACCGATATCAAAGAAAAATCAAATTGCGTGATAACAAATGAATAACTAAATTCGAAAGACAAATAGACAAAGCTGACTTTGAAATTCAGAGTCAAACGCCAGTTATTTAATATCAAAGTGTTTAGTTCCACAAAACGCGAATGTCATATGACAGGACGTAATATCTAAATATATACAACAAAGAAAACATAAATGGCTGTTTAATTTATAACAATCATGTTAATCTAACTTAATAACCCATGACTATTTCAGCCAAAATCCTCGTGAATCGTATCGTATTAGCATAAGCACACTGTATATTCAGAATAATAGAAAAGATCATAAGGCTAGAAGCAATTCTATTTCATGCACTGCTCTCAAATCAAAATTATAGATGTGAAGGACTTACCTCTTGAGAATTAGCCTCCGGTACGGGTTCTTTGGCAGGATACGGCTTGGTAATATCGGTAATACTGGTTGGTCCCATCTCCATATTTGTAAACGAAGTGTTACCGAGGTCCATGCAGTTATTACTTTCGGCGCCGAGAGTTAGAGATTCCACTATTGTCGCGAGATCTGATAGGGAAACGTACGAAATCCTTTAGCATATCAGTAGCCGAAAGTCAATAACAGTAGATTGAATAGACCTACATAGTTTTCCTACGTCAACGCAGAATGCGAATTTATTTTTGATACTCAAGTACTGTTGTTGGGAGCTTGGCACGATAACGAAAAGCGTTGATTTTAATTCCTATTCAATAAAACTATTATATAAAAAAGAACAGATTTAATACAAATCGCCGCGCTAAAACAATCGTCAGGACTAACTCTTCATTAGCAAATTGAGACAGGCTAAGGCTTAGCCTATCTCAATTTGATTGATGATGATGATTAATGAAAATATATAGCGTGTATTCATCAGGGATAATGTAGGATAATCTAATGAATCTAATGGTGAAGAAATTTTCAAATCATCGAGTAGTTTCGGAGCCTTATCAATTCAAACAAACAACTCATTCCTCTTTATAGTATAGAGAAGCTATACACAGCATGCATTACCAAGAAAGATACTATCGTCCTTGGTATGACACAGTCTCTTTTTTGCAGTATGCAGTAAGTATATTTTCAAAAAATAATATATTAAATCATCTTAGTTGGTTTCACCGCAATGGCAGAATAAGCATAAGCCTAAAACTGCTTAGAAGCAGTTCCGTACAATGCCACGCATAAATAGAGAAATTGAGGATTTAGTTTTGAAACTGAGTGGTACTGTCATGGACAGCTATCGTATATTCAGACACACGACTTGCCCGTCTCCTCACTAGATGGTAAAAAAGACACCGTTTAGTATGTTATGTTACAGGATACACACCCGTATTTATATGATGAGTAGAGTGGTTAATGGCGGAGAGATCTGTAGGCTGCGTTCGTGGCCGCGACATATTGCTCGCCAGTTCCTCGCTTGATATGTTGTCTGCAGACGACGCTTGTTCAGTCGATGCCACCGAAACCTGCATATAATTAAAATATAGCTTTATTGACATATATCACTCATTGTCATTTCTATTCCTACTAAACCGGGAGAAGATGGACATAAAAAGAAACAGTGGATGGTTTAGAGAATGTATAATGCTCTAGAGCAGAGTCGTGAGCTACAGACATGTGTGTAATTTGCAAATAGACTTCCTGGTCTAAGACTTATCTCAAACATAAGCCGCTAATCGAGCTCCCGGTAGCTGCAGCCGTTAACGCGTTATATAACACATATTTCATACGCATATATCAACGGTGAGGATAAAGTGAAGGATAAACATGTTATAATATTGTGAACCTAACCTGCCTAAGCAATTATAGCAGTCTTCAGACAGATGCAACTGAAAACAGACCCAAAAAGACTTTTGTTTATGGAGGTATAGGGGGAACATATCAGGGGAAGAGGTTATATGTATTATAACAATATATAACAATACCTTGTTACCGTGACGATACGAGTGTATATATATATCTGTATTTACAACACAAACATTGTCCAAAGGGTTATTTCGCAAGTTACTGAAGATTCCATGAATGAGGACTTTCATATGTGTATATGTCTGACTTAACATTAACGTGCACAAATTGCACGAACAGCGAATCAAATCCTATAACTTAAAAAGACGACTCTACTGAAAGGAATTTAATGCAACCGTTCAAAGTTAGTTTATAATGGGATAGCAGAACATTTGTTTGAGATTTTCTAAAGAATTAAATAAAAAATGTTTTTGAAGCTGTATTATAAAATTTCGGCTTATAACTTTAACTTTATTATGTCACCTGATGGTCTACAGCGTTAGCCAGATCTTAAAACTTCAAAAGACGACACTACTGAAAGGAATTTAATGCAACCTGTTTAAAGTGAGTTTCGAACGGGATAGCAGAAAAAATTGAAGATTTTCTCAAGATTTTTTATATTATAATAATGGGGTTTGAAGTAGTCGGGTATTGTCAAACTTCTGCTTATCAATAACTTTATTAAGTCACCTGATCTACAGCGGTGGCATCAGGCAGACTCGGCGTGGAGTGGCTCTTCCTGCCCTGCTTGGCTCCTTCCGCTGCGCCACCGCTCACCACCTTGAGATCAAACTTTCCTTCCGCGCCCATACGGTATGAGTTTCGGCCGCCATGGTCCCACCTACAGTAATAAATATTTAAGTTGTTGTGGAGTACTGGTCTAATAAAGATACAATATAAGTAAAGTCTGTGTAACTATATATATATATATATATATATATAATATAACTATATATATAACTATATATACTATGATACTGGATTTTTTCGAAACTGTTTACATGGTCATACTACTACATAACGTGTTTCCAAACCCGTACACTATACTCCATATCGGGGTAAATTATGAAATTATTGGAAATAACAAGTTTTATAATGTGTATATATGTATTTTATTTACTTATTTATAAAGGAAACTAGTATATATAGTAACATAATTCTGCCAAACTGCGTAACGGTTTGTAGGCAGATGCTAACACTCATTGACTAATTACGACTATATATATGTATACGTTTAGGTGAGTACATGTATTATAAGATTATATAATAATATATCTGATACATAATTCATTATCTATATATTATTATATATTATTAATAAAGGACTACTATTTTGATTAACTTAGTTTGTCTGCATTGTATTTTAATTATATAAACTATCATTATTTATGTAAGCACAACTAAAAACTACATCTAAGGAAACCACATTATGAAATAAACAAAAATTCTAATATTGAATCAAAAAATATGCAAATACATGGAGTAAATTCCAATATCTTTTCCCAAAGATTAGGGAAACTGGAATCGGGGTGTCACATTACTATTCCCCAGTTTATAAGATGGCGGCATTTACGGGTTGCCAAATTGTCATTTTTATTTAATTTGCCGCAATTTTTCAGTTTCTACTTTCGCTAGACAGACTCTAGGAGCAGATATACTGAGCAGTGAAAACACTGTGTTTAACTGCCTGCAATCCTGCAAGCATAATGACATTTTGTAATTCGTGCACGAATCACAGGAGCGATTCTTTTGGGATAGAAGGGTAGCGCTGCGTGCAGTCCAGTGGTTCGCTGGTGTGTATGTTACACCTAACGTCGATCCATCCGTTGTGCAGATCGGAGGTAGTGACAATGTAAAAAGTTTAAATAAATCACAAGTATCTACTTTCGTTAGACAGACTCTACGGTTGTTTTGGAATAGAGGGGTAGCGGTACGTGCAGTCCAATGGTTTGCTGGTGTGTGTATGTTACCTAACGTCGACCCATCCGTTGTGCAGGTCGGAGGTTAGCGTGCCGAGAGCGGGATGCGGGCCGTCCTGGTCGCGCCACTTCCAGTCTGCACCGCGCACGACGCGCGCGCCCACGCACACTCCACGCGCGCCGCGGGACCAGCGCCGCACGCGTGTTCCCCCTCCCGTGCCGCATGCTGCACCCGCGCCTGCAGCCACTCCTGTGCTAGACCCGGCGCCAGTAGCGCGTGGAGCTTCTACCACCACGCTCACCACCTATTACATCACTTTGGATAAGTAGTTATTCGAAACGGAATGACTGAGGGTCAGAAAGCAGTCACGCGTTCGTTGTATTGTATTGCGTTAGGGTGGGTCCACACTTGTGACATGAAAACGGACCGGACTACGTGGCATTGTACATGATATGTTACGCTAAATGTGGCCGGTCTAGGGTTATGCTGACACGGTCACAAACCATTTTTTTGTAAAATGACGATGCGTCTACTCCTGTGAGTAGACGCATCGTGTCGAACGCAGTCAAGTATACATGACGTACCAGGACACGTCACGACGTGATCCACTCCTACTCCGTGTCTGTAATTGTGTCATTTGGCGTACTTTGACGCGTATCATAAACACAAATGAGACGTATCCTGGTCACGCGGACAATAGCGAACATCTTTTGAAAAAACCGATTTTCGACGAATCGGCTCGTAACACATAACTTAGACGCGTGACAGTACACAGACCAGCGTCTACACTGGACCCGGCTAGAAGATCGTAAGTCCGTACATTGTTCTGACGTACGTTCTGTGCTTTCAGTGTTCGGAATGGATTGAATCGTAACTGTAGCTTGTGACAATTGTTCTGCTTTGACTGACACGTGTGTCTGATACGGTCACGGGCTAATGTTTGGTAAAATGTTACAAATGTGGACCCACCTTAATTAACAAAGCCATACCCACACAGCAGTTAGGCTGAGCAACTATGCACGCTAGAACGCAGAAGAAAAACGCGGAACGCTAGAACGCATGACCGCTTTACCGTCTGATATGACCCTGAGAACACGAGTGCGTTTCTCACACACTCTTTGTTCGGAGGCACTTCCTACGACTAAGTATTGGAAATTAAGCGGTTCTATTAACGGAAGAGGAAAATAACTTGTAACACACTACATTTTATCCAAGGAGGCATTATTGCTGGGTCTCACACCACGTCTCACGTCACGTTGCTGCAGCCATACTTGCTATCGTTCCTGTGTTAAATACTTGTACTTCACCTGTCGCGAGTAGTGCCTTCACCTATTACATGAGTGTTAACGTACACCTGTCCTCGCTGTTCTTATCATTACATATAACTACTTATAAACAAAAGTCGTCAACCACGTCCAAATCGCGAGGAATCTCGCGGTTCTTAAAATATTTATTTTATTAATTCCATTGAAAGGTGTGCAAAGGGGACTAGCAGTTCCGGCACTACTGGTACGAGTAGTGTCACGCAGTTGTTCTACTAGTGACAAACGGATTTATCATATACCCGCTACGAAATCGAGGTAGACGTACTAAAATCCTAGGTCTATGCTAAGAGCTAAGATGTACTTTTCTTCAATTTCTCCTGATATCTAAAATCCAAAGAGATTGTATTTTTCTAACGAGTTTATGTAAGTGCTGGACGTATACAATGTAAAAAAAGTGTTAAGTAGTAGAATATAAAATACCATCAACCATCATGACTTTAAATTGCAATATCACTGAATTATGTAACGCGTTTCAATTTATCGGCTAAACATATATAAAATATGGGCTTTATAAGATTTATTCATTTCCTATTTATTTATTCGTTCTTCGGGTATGTTTTTAGTAGTTTATGCAACTGTCATACAATAGAGGGTATTAAAACATGAGTGTAGTTTTTGAAACAAGCCGCAGGTGAGTTTCAAAATAATATTACACGAGCGTTTTAATACCTAATTATATGCAGTTGCATACACTACTTTATTTAATCTAATGACATTTTTGCTACTAAAGTTTTATCCAACAAAATATTACTCAAATTCGTAATAGCGCCAAAATGGAAAAGTCTTCTTCTTCTTCTTGTTTGTATGGCTTGTGCGGCGTAACCACAATTTTGCCAATATCAGTGGAAAAAGTCTGTTATTGGTATATTGGCTCGGAACCAGCACGTTGCGCGCGCAGCACGCTCACCACAGATGTGTACTTAAATTGAATTGAAACCTCTTTGGTTGGGACACATTGTACTTTAATAATAAAAAAAATGTTTTGTTAGGAGAATAATGCTTTAATTAAATTTTTTAATTTTCTTAAAGAAGTATGTAAATAAAATATGCCAATAAATGTCTGTATTTCATTTCATAATTAGAATATTACCGAATGAGATTATATAAAAATATTTAATTACATCTGGTCGTAAATGAATTTTATAGGAAAAATATTTCCTGAAGTTTAATTATTATATTTAACCTATGTAGTATTTTTCCTAAATAGCTCTTGCAACATCCATTGTAAAACAAATTTTGTGTTGACTGTACAATTTGTCGACCACTTGCATATTAAAAGTACTGACGATAACTAAAGTAGGCATACTGCGATTGGAATATTTATTACAGGAGATATTTGTCTATGTGCACATAAAGGCTTTATGCCTCCAAATGTATCGTGGTATCAAAATGTTGGCAATGTGCTACCGATAACTTAAATATATTAAAAATTGACCAAAGGGCAGTAGTAGGCATCATGCTACGAAACCGATGCAGGAAACGAGGAGTCGTTCGAAGTGGCGTTCTACGGGGGAGGCATATGTTCAGCAGTGGACAACTTTCGGATAGATGAAAAAATTTATGACACAAATTTCATTTTCTTGTAAAGCTACTGTTTATGTGAACAGTGACAGAGTTTCACAGTGTAACTAGTATAATAACGCTCACCTTCCCGTAGATCTCTAGCCCGGAGAGCGAGAGATAATGACTCTGCCCGCTAGCATTCTTCCCGTTCTGCTGGATCCGTAGATATCTATAGGCCGCTTCGGCGCGGATCCGCCACGTCGCCGTGCTGCCCGGCTCTTGTAAAGCTTGCTCGTCGCTGTGCACTAATAGCGTCGTCCACGCCACGCCATCAATCGACATCTAGTGATAAAGCAAATACAAGTATAAATTTATAAAATAATTTGAAAAGTCATATTTTGAAAAGTCATATTAAAAACAAAAGTAAAAACCACAAATTTATTTATTTAAATAATTTATTTATTTATTTGTATGTATTATATTTGTATGTGTGCAATTAGGTCTATAGCGCGTTGACACCTGATAGGTATGTGCCTCCAGCAGGCCTAGACAAAATATAAACAGGCATGATTCGGCACACGCCACTGACAAAAATGTGTCTACGAACTTAGCGCGACGTCACGTGACTTTTCCACAGGTAATGTCAACGCCATACATTTTGGGGTTCTCGTTTGGCGTTAGGCCTGCAGGTCAAAAGGAGGAAGGCACTAGAACAGTGGTTCTCAACCGGTGGTCTGCGGACCACTTGTGTTCCCTGCAAACACCCGAAGTGGTCCGCGAAACCATCCAAATTAAAAGAAAGGTTTCGACATTTGAAACTGGAATTAATCTTGAAGTTAAATGGTAATCACTTTCACAATTAACATTCGAAATATACTGATACTGATAACTGAACCAAGGATTCAGACGTTAGCAAAGAGTATGCAGTCACATAAATAGCATTAAAATAATGTACCTACCTACCTATTTATCTCTACAATATATATTTATTTATTTTTATTTTCATCAAATAGTTAATACTGTTGGTTACAGTTGGATTAATAGGATTTTTTTTTACATTTATATATAGATAGAACATTTAAGTATTCATTTACATTTACAGTATAATAATACCTCCAAACATTTAGTGTTATATGGCAAGACAGAAATTCTCTTCTATGGCAGAGGAAACTTCAACCTGGTAGTCTTATGTCAATCCGTAAGACTTAACTATGCACAGTGGCCGCGAAGGCACAACTTTAACTGCGTATTCATAAACAAGTAAAAGTAATTACTTCAGCATCGATTTTAATGCTATTGACTAGTATTTGCCTGAAGCTATAACTATCAAAGTCTAGAATTCTTAGCCGAGTAATAGGCACCATTTCCTTTACTCAAGCAATGAGAACACGTAATTTTTTTGTTTTTATTGCAATAGTGAAGTTGTCTAAAAATTACATTCGCACACAAGTCTGAACTGTGAATGATCTATTATGCTGTAATAATTAAAATCCCATGAAAAAAACTTAATACGATTGTAAAAAGATACATGAAACTTTTATAGCCTTATGTCATTACTTACTTTAACATTTACTTTAGTATGTAATATTCATTGCTCTGCTATAGAATAAGATTTTATATTGAAGTATTCTATCGTCAAGTAATGACTTAGTTGAGAAATTACTTAGCAACAAGTAATTACTTGTGAGTGTAAATACAAGAACCCGAGTCGCTCGCGTGGCCGTTGCTCTGCCTCACAAGATTTAATTATTCTTGGTAATTAAACGGAGAGGTGGAATAACAATTAAAATAGCTGCTATGCGATGAAGGCTTGTCTAAAACTACTAAGCTTGAACAAAGTAAGAAGTCCTCATCGCGACTGTAAGGCAGTCGGCAAGTCTTACTGTACCACACAACTAGAATAGCTAGCTATTCGCTTGTTCAGAATACCAAACTAAACTAACGAACTAATATATGATTTTAGTAAATGATGGTAGTTCTTATACTGTTCATTTCATAAGTCAACAAAATTTTGACTTAAACTACAGTGCTTAAGTTTGCCATTTATGGTAATTTTTGGGTATTTTAGTGCAAATTTAGTTAAGTAACTTCATGTTCTCTAACGACTAGTTTGCCCGCGCAACAAAACTGCAAGGATTTTTGAGGTCCAAAGTGTCGGCGCAACAATTGTTGCAAGTAAGTGTCACGCACGTTTTTCTTTTGTTTATTTTTTAAAGTCATCCCAATGTTTAACCATAGAGTTTAATTCTTTAGCGTAATATATTTTCTTTCTATGGCAACACTACACACGGACATGTTCTATCTGTGAACTTTAAAAAAAAATATAATCAATGTTTATATTTTCATCTGTGTTTGGCGGCGAGGTTATGTTTTGTGCTATAGTTTTTAGTGAATTAATCGGGTTAAACTCATGATTTTGATACAAATTAAACATGAATATGATCGTGAATGTGTAAGGAATACTGTAAATATGTGATTTAAGTTCTGACATCAAAATTTTACGACATAAATTTGTCACGAACCGACAACACTCGGTAAGCTAATTTCTCATTGTTATGATTGGTTATAATTTGCTTTATTTTGAATAGATTATACTTTTACATTGTAAAATATCACAGAAATAATGTTGTCAAGTAATTACACCCACTCAGAATATGATAAATACGCCATATCATGTCAGGATCGATAAAAAATCGAAGTCACGTGACAGTTAAATTCGCTTGTAAAAAATTCAAAACTTGTAATTTTTTTTAAATATTTCTGATATATAATTATTCTTTGAAACCTAGTTTGGTTTGTAGGATTTCTAATAAGAATTCCAATAAAATAAAAAAACCAACAAGAAAATTTATATTTCATACAAAAAAAAATTTTTGGAATTCACCATGTCTAAGTCTAGAAAATGGGCCCCCAAGTTGAAAAAAAAATCATTATTGGCCGAAATTTCAAAGTAGCTCTTATTTTTTATGTAATTATTAATAACCTAAGCATATGTTACTAGGTAAAAATAATATTTCTGTTCTAGACATTCAAAATATTTATAAATATCAAATCAAAATCCTGTCTTGGGAAGCATTATTTATTGATAAAACTTAATTTTTGTGGTCAGATTGCAAGTTTTTTTTATGATATTATTTCTTCTACGAATTCAAATATTTGAATGTAATTAGATAGATATGTGTTTTTACTATTTAATTACCGCAAAAAACCTATAGGTATTAATGTAAAATTTTTAAATTACAATTTTTTTCCACATCAATTCTGATTTTTTCGGCTACGTCAAGTTTGTCCTCGTGTAACATAACATTTTACTAATACATTTGACATGAATGTTTATGTATCAGATTTCTTGGTTAATCAACTATCTCTGACAAAAATTTCGTCTCTTAACTCGCTATAGGTATGGCACAAGAGCCATTTATTCCCAACTCGGCGCAAACTTTTGACGCGGGCGCAGGTCGTAACACTCAGGAGCAATCACGAGGGCGCCACAGGGCTCCTTAGGCAAGCTAGTCGCTAAACTAGTCTAAATTGATGGCAAACTACCCTCAATTGAATAGATAAATAGTGTATTTAGAATTGTCACTCTTTACACAACTGGATTTTTTGTAAACAGAATAAGAACTACTAAGTTTAGTTTTCTGCATAAGTAAATTACTACCACGTTATAATATGTAAAATGAAAGTGGTAGTACTCGTAATTTACTTATGCAGAGCACTAAACTAAATAGCTGTAAACCTTGGCCTCATAAGTAAGCTCAAAGTCCCACAACGAGCTATGGAGAGGGCTATGCTCGGGGTTTCTCTACGTGGTCGAATCAGAAATGAAGAGATCCGTAGAAGAACGAAAGTCACCGACATAGCTCAGAAGGTTAGCCAGTTAACACTTTCTATACCGTGATAATTAAAACAACAGATTTATGAATGAAACGCACGGAAATTTACGTCAATGGTATGCAGAGGGTTAAAGTAGCAGTGGGCAGGGCACATAGATAGCACGCAGATCAGATGGCCATTGCAGCCAGAAGGTTCTGGAATGGAGACCACGGGCTGGCAAGCGCAGCGTAGGTCATCCACCGACACGGTGGACAGACGACCTGATAAAGGTCGCAGGATGACGTTGGATGCAGGCCGCTTCCAACCGGTCCTTTTGGAAAATTATGGGGGAGGCCTATGTTCGGTGTTGCAGTGGACGTCCTACGGCTGAGATGATGATGATATGTAAAATCTGGCAAAACTTACTTGTAAGAGCCAATTTCTGAGCGCTGAACGCCCATACCCGCGAGCGTGACGCAACGTGTATGCGGATGGCACGACATGCAATCCTAAATCGAGAGTTATAAAAGCTCTCCTGTCGTCATTTGTATGCACGTTAAGGGGCTCCGGAGAGCGAGATAGCACGTCTTCAGCGCGTCCGTAAGGTAGCTGGCGTCCGTCTGAGGACCACACGCAGACGAGCCCGTGTGCGCCGGGGTTAACCCACTCGCAGGTACCGCCGTTGCTGCCGATGAAATATAGCACGCCGTTCTCGTCGAAATCGTGCTGGGAAACAAAAAAAATATTTTAAAATCTTATATCTTAAATACTATCTTTACACTATGTTAGTTACACAGCACCCATTCAAAGTAGACGCATGTACCAACTATTGTCTTCCTCAGTCATATTTTCGGTAGACCTGGCACTGATTAACATTAAAAAAAATGTAATCAAAATCGAGCAAACAGTCATAAAAAATACGCGCGGAAAAGACACTGTGACTAACTGCTATCATACGCGCGTGGTGTATACTAGTACAAAAATGGGGTCAGAAACTTACGTCGTAAGTGAATAAGATAGGGGCTTCAGTCTTGATTTTCTGTACGTAATGAAAGCTGGCACGGTCCAAGTCATACCACTGCCTTGCAACAGACTTGGCAAGGAATCTTTCCAGCTGACGCACCGTCGTTAGTGCTTCTACCTTCAGGTTGCGCCCATTGTTGTTCCCGACTGCGTTCGCGTTGGGATCTTCTACCGTGTCATCGCTAGCACGCTCCACACGTAACCTATAAAATAATAACGTAAATTTTTGTCATTCACTCTTGTAACCACAAATGTGGTAGAAAAGAGTTTGAATAGGTTCTTGTATTTTATAATGCACGCATAATCGGTCTTGAGAGAGATAGATCTGGAACACCCTATGCACGTGCGTATAACCAGTGGTACCTGTAAAATTCTATTCGGGTTTTGAAATTATTATTTTACTATTCTGATTGCCAGCCTCATTATGCAATATTCTTGTTTATTTATTTTTAAAATTCATAGGTCTATTGTTTAAGTAATGAGGGCCCACGCGCATTATGCTGCTATGTACAATCGAACATTGTAACACGAATTGCAATATCATAAAAATCTAAGACGACGTAGGCATCAAAATCATCACCGTAGTTCTTCACTCAATTAAATCACACTAACCACACTAATATTATAAAATATTTGTACGTTTTGATGTTTGTTACTCAACCATGCAACAACGGCCGATTAGATATAATTTGTAGAGGAGATGGTTTGTACTTGTGGGATTATCACATTACTTTATTCCCATTCAAAAGGAGTTTTCCGGAGGGTTTAGGATAATTTACTTTAAGCAGATAAAGTCGCGCGCATAGACTAGTATTCAAAAACGTATTAATTTAAGATAGTTCCTCGCAGGAATTTACCAATTCAATTGGAATAGAAATGCTTGGTGGAAGTTGTGTTGGAGCGCCGTAACTAACCGTGAAACTTGAGACGACTCCGGCTACCCAATGGCTCGTATTTTTGTTTATTAATTTACTTGCATACACAAAACTACTCTTAGTATTAATAGGCCTCACAAAGTATTCACATTTTGAGGCGAGTTTGTAAACCAAATATATGAAAACCAAATAAATATATATATAATCTACGAAGAAATAATAAGTCGGGAACAGTAACTGCGATAAAAAAATTACCCAACAAAAGTCGTGCTCAAGTGTTGAACTTGCGTTGATTGTTGAGCTCAAGTACATTAATATGCAAAATAAAGTCAGTCTATTTTTTATTTAATATAGGATGTATATCTTTCTTCAGAACGAAATATTGAAATATAATAGCAATATGTTTTGCTTATTATGTTTTATTCCCGTTTCCTTGCCGATTCAATGCGGCAAAATAAGCCTGGCTGCGTTTATTAAATTCAGAAGGAAAGCAGGGATTAGTTCACGCGCGTGCTGCAACGTCTACTATGACAGCCGAGTTATAGCGGCGTGGACGATGTTATGCAACAAGTGGACTGGACCAACTCAATAATAAATCAATGTTTTGACTAAGTCCCGCGAAATATGATTAATTTATTAAGTTTTTGTCTAGAAAACATGAGAAGAGATGTAGCAATGTAGTAAATAAAAATTATGTATAATTTTACGCTTATAATTTGCCTGGTGGATGTTTTTTAGTGATCACAGAATACCTTTCATTTATTTTAGAAAAGCACTGTGTTGATATTACATTACTGATAGATTAATTAGCAACTCAGCTAAACCACTCCGAAATTAGCAGAAGGTGAATTTCAATAGCTTGAAATATTACATGTGTTTATTACTAAGAACTAAGACTAACAACTAGTTACACAAAGCTCTTCATTAGCAGTCCATTAGCAGTTAATCTAGCTTTAGTGCTAATGACACCATTATTTTAATGCAGTTGCACAAAAGACAAAGTTAAGATGTCTTAATGATTCTTTAGCTAAATTCGGCTTTAAACAATGTTTCCAACAATATTTTAAAAAGGTATGAACAACGAACAGATACAACCTTCTTGCGATTGTATATTAGCATTTTGATTTAGCTATTTTACAAAATTTGTATAAAATTCTTAAAATATCGGTGCAGTCACAGACTATGTTGCAGTAACAATACGCAAACTACATGTTACTTGTCATTATCAAGCAGGTGTCAAATAAAGAATGTTTTTATCTTTGTATGTGATTTATATTAGTCGACTAGACTAGAGGTTTGTTTGTGATGACAAAACTTGACTTGTAATATGGGAAAAACTTTAAAAAGTCTGTGTAAAAACGAGTATCAAATTACACTTTATCAATCATCGATAGCTTATACTATATTTTTTGGTTATTGGTTCCAAATCAATAATATATTTGATTTACAGAACTGCATCTTTGCAAATTTGGTACATGATACGAAGCTCTTCACTACTGTTTCAGAAATATGTTTTTTTTTACTTTGGGCGAGATTTGGTGGCGGGGAACGTACACTTTTGCATGGGACAATGATGAAAGTCTTGATAAAGACATGTTTTACTATATTACTGCAAAATTGTATTCGAAAAATCTACTAAAATCGGTATAATGGATGATTTTTAAAATATTAAAACCGACTTTACTCGTGTTAGCCGGAAGGAGGCCTCAGGTAGTCGGCGCGATCTTGCAGCGTAAACTCCCTGAGGATGGGCGTCGGATATGCCCGCAACCTAGGTCGATAACGTCTGCTAATTACGTGAGTAAAGTCGGTTTTAATAATAAATATGTGTCAAATTCACGAGAATTTTCGAACTAAAATAATGGATGATTGTTGACCAATTAAGTTTTAACCCGTAGACTCCACCATTCCGCCATTTACCTTATTTTGCCAATAATACAATAGATTTCGCAGAAATCAACCTACTTTTCTAGGAACTGCAACGTGTGTGGTTAATCCCTGATCTGTCAAGTTCCAATAAGCACTAATGGGCTCCAATGTTTTGTGCAATTCAAAATACACGATAAAGGACAATTTGACGTTTCTTTAGATACATGTAAGGAATTTTAAAATTTGTCAGAATTTTCGGTTGTGGAACGATTCAATGTCGAATTAAGATTAATGTCTTCTTTAAAAGTTAAAGATCGTAGAAACTACTAATACTAATACTACTATTACTAATATTCTGCTGTCCATCTATCTGTCAACAGGCATGTATCTCAAGAACCGTGATAGATAGGTTGTTGAAATTGTCACAGATGATGTATTTCTGTTGCTGCTATAACAACAAATACTAAAAAACCAGCCAAGTGCGAGTCGGACTCATGCACGAAGGTTTCCGTAAAACGCAAAAAAATCATGTCTGTTGTATGGGAGTTTTATAGATAATGGTACGGAACCCTTCGTGCACTAGTCCGACTCGCACTTAGAAAACTTTTTGATTTAGTAAGAGTTATTGCTGTGTCGTTTTGTGTACCTGATCCTTTTAGTGAGATGGTGTAGCGCGGCAGCGGGTGCGGGGGGCGGTGCGTCCCCCGCGGGTGCCACCACGGGTAGCCGCTCCACACTCTCCAGAACGGCCACCAGTCGCGCCGCGACCGCGCTGCCTCGCGCCGCTGCCCACGACCGCACCACGCAAGTGCGCGCTTCCGCCTGCCCCGGACCATCTGTCACACACAATACACTCCTTAGTGGTCGCCGAGAACTGCCTCTGCCTGACCTGAGTTTTAAAGGTAATCGTAACGAAATCCACAGCAAACTACTAAGTTCGTTTTCCTTTATAAACCGAAATCTATCGCGTTGTTCGCACACTGTTCTCTTACAAGCCCACGATCATCGTGAGTGATCAAGTGAGCGATAACGCTCACTTCGTGACTACAATGCTCGCGGATGGAAGGTAGATTTTTGCGTTTTTTGCGAGCTTTCACGCGTCAGTGTTCTATTCGGCGAGCGTTGCCGGCGCTGACTGGAACGCACCCTAAGTATACTATTTAATTAAATGAAATCAACTCTTACATTTATCTCGCATCTTAGACGCAAAAAAGTTTGTATGGAAATGTTTAAGCGCGTATACCGCATAACTAAAAATCTTTTTAGCATCTCGCATATTTCACCAGACTGTGACCGGAGCAAAGTTGCAGGAACCAGCACTCGGTGCTGGTTTCTCGGTCGAACACGATCTGCGTCCATAATCAGCAAAATATCCAAGTAGTTAGAAAAAAGTTAGCATTGCCATCCAGCGTGGTAAATGTGGCAATGCTGCCAGCATTTTTGCCCCACCTTTCTTCGCTTATAGATTAGTTTTTATTTTTACTGTTAATATCATCAATCAATATTATATAATATCTGTAAACAATTGTATCTATGAGAAAATAAAATAAGTCTTAGTAACTCAGTGAGTCATATCATGTCTCCCCTTGGAACAGTTGAAACATAATCAGCATGGAAACACACATTAAGCATTATCAGAACCAAGATGAGAGATAAACATTTCTTCTCAACACACTAATATTTGACCCAGCTAGGGCTAGACCCTAGCGCTTCGAAGGCAGCGTTACTACTTACTATGCTAAAGGAATGTTCGATATTACTATGAAGAATTACAAACTCCTGTGGTACAAACTCTGTACATCGGTCTCCTATTCGTGGTATGGCTGAATCCTATAATAAGTCGTTTGAGTCAGTAGATATATTTTCATGCTCTTGAAATAAGTTTAAATCGTTAATTATAAACCTTTAATTTTATTATGTTCTGAAGAAGATTCTTCAAACGCAGACCTAGGTTCGCATTAAATTGAGTCACTTGAATTTTATAACTCTTCTGTTTAAAACGAATCTCTCTTCTCTTTAAAAGTAATCTATACATTAGCTATTTGTTTAATACATGTTCTCTAGCTGCGTCTTGTTCATTAAGTCTCACAATGTCAATATATGAATAACGCGGTTGTCTGCATTATGACGTTAATAGCATGTACCATTTTCTTATAGTATATAATGTAGCTATTAGTTATTCCGAAATAAATAAAATAAAATAAAACTCTTTAGAATACTGACCATTAGCCTGCGGCGATAGAACTTGCAAGAGAGCCGGCGCCAGCCCCGAGGACTGAAGCTCGTACGCAGACAGATGTTCGTCTCCACACAGCAAGTCCGTGAGCTGGTCGAGGGACGTAGCGAGCTCCTCCTGCCAGTCGCCGGTGGGTTGTGTTGCGATGCGACTCAGTCGCGCGAGCAACGCCCGGAGTCGCGCGACCGGCGGTCGGGGTTGTCGCGTCGCAGCGCTCGCCAGGTGACGGGAATACAGTGCACGCGCTCGCTCGCATACCTGTTCCATAAGGTAATATCAGTAATACTATGTTAATGAGATATATATATATATATATATAGTTTTATCTGCAAAGTATGTAGATTGGAAATCGTCAGAAGTAAATACTTTAACACAAAAACCTGTTGTATTATGATTAATGTTATTCTTTTTGTTTTTGCTATGTGTTACTTGGGCGTTCGTGATGTTAGTCACGAGTTCATGCTGAAAATCAGTCCGAGGGTCACCAATCCCTTGCTTATTGCCGAGCAGACTCATTTTTGGCATCTCGCAACCCTCTATTGTATTAGTCCTTGCCTTAAAACATCTCTAAATATGTCGTGAAAATTTTCTTGTAGTGTTGTGTGGTATGAAATATACTTTTTTTATTTTTTCTAATGTTGTCTTTGAAAGGAAGGCCCGACTTTAAAGTAGTTAACATTATAGCTGTGTTTGTGACGTCTTTTAGCGTTGTGGCACAGACATTGTTAGCTAGCCGTACAAGTTGGTGTCTGCAATGTGGCCCTCGAGCATTCCATACTTTTCTTGAAACAGACCATTTGAGTTTGTTGAACCTATAGTTAGAACGCTCCGACTCATAGAAGTGAGTGATTCTCGTGGTAATAATAGATTAATGAAATTTATTATGAATGTGGCATTACCTGAGCCTTGATTGCTTCAGTCTTAGCCGACATCCGCGGTCGGTTTTGATTTGACGTCGTAGTGGCTACCGCTTCCGGTCTTCTATCTGCCCACCCACTTGCTAGCTCTGGTCCTATATTATACAATTATATTTTAATTTCACACCACTAAATTATAGTAAATCATACATTCAGTTACTTATAAACGATGTATAACTTTAAATGTCATTTAAAACTGCGTACAATTTTGCTGTGTAAGGACGATAAACACTTTTTTTGAATATTAATCAAGCGACTTGATAGTAGTGACGTAATAGTTTAAAAAATTAAGCACATCATTATAACAAGCCATTTAAGGAGACCCTTTGAATGACCCCCAAACTTGAGCTGTTGAAACGCTCTACAATTGTAGACTTACCTAAGAAAGTTTCAGCGGTGAATGAATGCCTAGTACCCCTGTTCGATTCAAATATAAACCCAGGCATTTCTTCTCTCAAAATCGTAGTCTGTTGTTGTCCATCGGTGTTGTGAATGTGAAGTTCCTTTTCCCTAAAAATGTAAAATATTGAGTTAAACAATTCCGAACATTTCCTAAAAATGAAATGGGAAATAATTATTCTGTATACGCACTTTTTGCATGACAAAGCCCAGTTGCCAATGATAAGTTTACTCGATCCTGGTTTCGATAGTATAGGTTGGGGCACACAATTCTTTACTGAGGCTCTCGCTCTCTGCAATTTGTCTATAAACTCCCCTCGATTTTCTGTAAAGTAATTTTATTGTGTAAGTGTAAGTTTAGTGATTGATACAAGTCTTCTACATCCTAACCAAGATTTGTAAAAGATCTCGAAAATCCAATGGAGCAACCAACTGTTCCAGTTATTCTTTTTAGAGGGATTAGGAATGTATAAAAAAAAGCAATTTCTTTCTACCGCGCAGGTGAAGTTAAGGAGTGTAATAATAAATTGTGTAGTGAATCGTAACCGAACCCTCATTTGTACGTTTCAAATTATAAGCAGAACTTCTTCAATATTAAATAAAAAAATTAAACTGAAAAACTTTTAAAATTTTATCACCAGGATACACCTGTGTGTTTCAACTGTGTTCTTGCATAGCATAATCAAAATCAAGGCTGATCTAGACTTGTGTGCTACATTGTACACTGCTTATTTATATTTTATTTTGCTGTGGAAAACAAACAGCTGCACACAATATTATATAAGGTAATCAATAAATTAACTAGAGAGCCTACATCACTTCAAAGTGATTAGTACGAGTATACAACAGAAGCTGTGAAAAAACGTGTAACAAACAATTAGTCTTCCTTCATAGAAACTTTGCACGAAACATTTGCAACAAATAGTGTATCGCCAATGTTGTAAAAGAGTTATCATTGATAAATTACATAAGTTACGTTATAATTCCGAAGGGTAAATTGAAATAACTAGAGAATCTTGATGATTTAAAGATGCAGTAAACCAAACAGGTATAAAAAAGGTGTACAGACCAAACAGTTCATATAAAAGATATTAAGACCAAACAGTTCACATAAAAGAGGTGTACAGACCAAACAGGTTAAAAAGAATAGGAGTACAGGCCAAACAGGTATCATAAAAGAGGTAGGTATAACTGACTAAACAGGTCATATTAAAGAAACATAATAGTGTTATAGATATGTATATATATCACCTGTGTTGTCCGTCTGATGCTCCGGACTACCGCTGGAGTACATAGTGGCGAGCTTGCCGTCGAGCAGGAAGCGGAACCAGCCATTAGAGCCGGTGCTGAGCTCTAGCGCGGCCGCGTCACTCCACACGTAAAGCGCGTCGCGACCGCGGCATAGAGACCATTCGCCCCATGCGTACGCGACGCCGTGCGATAAGCACAGCGCGTCTTCGCCGCTGCCAGTCGTCACGCCACCCACTGCTCCACCAACGATGCCCAAAGCGCCTGTTCAAACGGATATGTACACGGAATAAGTATCTTTTTTTCTTTACATTATCACTTCTTTTCTTTATAAGTGGATTCGTAATTTCACTTGCTACAGTAAAAAAAACCCTACCATTAGATTTTAACAAAATAGCCTACTTCTCACAAGCATATAATAATTAAATAACCAAACTAAATAAAGTCCACCAATTCTACCCTGATTTCCGATTGAAGTCAAAATTGATTTTAGCGCTGTGATCGTCATTCCAAATCAACGAAAGCGCGACAACGTAGACCTATGTTACGTCATGGATTACGTCACCAGGAACGCCATTATGCAAAAGCGCGATATCGAATCGGAATGAAGAACAGTGTTACTATCTCCAAAATCGGTGTTGACTTCACTCGCGAGTCTGAAAGGGTATTTTGATTCATTCGGAAACGAGTTTGCGGAAACGTCTTGATGGAGCGAGTGTCACTGGGTACATAATTAACCGACTGCAGTGAAGTCCAAAAAGACGCAAGATTTTATGTTTTAGTCTATTTTGTTCTGCAATCGGGTAAATAAAATGTTAGTTTGTTTACTTGTAACACTACAGGATATGTTAACTTGGCCAAATTCTTTTACACAAATATGTATTTGGTAAGATAACTGTAACTTCGACTAACAAAGTATAATTCTGGCATAATATTAAACCAGATATATTGTGAACGCACCATCGAAAAAAAACCCTTACAATTCAACAACTGGAAATACAAATTTTACCTGCTGTACCAGTATCAGCGTCAGGCGACAGTTGGCCCGCACCGGACGCCGCCAATGCTTCCACTTTGCTGAAAACTCCGAGACGCGCGAATTGCTCTAAGTAGATGTCCGATGCCTTCACCATCAGCTCTTCGGCAATGCCGAGGACAATCAGGTGACCGTCGTCGTCGTCCTGATGACCAAGTTAATAAAATTACGACTAATTCAAGTAGACGCAAAATGATATCAAGCATACATACATAAAATCACGCCTCTTTCCCGTAGGGGTAGGCAGAGACCACGGATTTCCACTTACTACGATCCTGACATATCTCTTTCGCTTCATCTATACTCATCAATCCTTTCATACATAAGCGTCGGTTTAGGGTACTTTTGACCTGGCCTTTTTTCAGAACGTCTTCAATCTGATTTCGGAACGTTCGCCTAGGTCTTCCCCTTCCAACACTTCCGTTTACTTGTCCCATGTATACCTGTTTAGTCATTCTCATTTCATTCATTCTTTCCACATGTCCAAACCATCTTAACATACCTTTCTCGATTTTTGTCACTACACCCTCATTCACACTACATCGTTCCCTTATCACACTATTCCTTATCCTGTCACTCCGTTTCACTCCAATCATGCTCCTCAATGCTCTCATCTCCACAGCATTTATTCTACTTTCATGCTTTTTCTGCCACACCCAACTTTCACTACCATACATCAGTGTCGGAACCAACACTCCCCCATGAACAGCCAAACGAGCCTTTTTAGACACCTTCTGACTGTTCATAAAAGCTTATATCAAGCATATAGTTATTAATTTTTGTTATATTACGTCAAATAGTAATATTGTTAAACTAATATTATTAACCTGCTATACACTCATGTTAGGGATCGATTACGTCGACCCGAACATGTCAGATGCTCATCTTCAGGTTGAGCAGCGCCTGCGAGCTAACGGCGGGCACTCTATTCGATTAACCCGGGTCGATATATTTGGTCCAAACATGAGTGTTTTTCCGGTTAAAAATAATAGTTTAACATGTGTCAACTCACGAGTATTTCAATACAAAAAGTATTGTCACGAATAGATTATTATCATAGTTATTAGATACTTACCCTAATTATAAAATAAACATAATGTGTAATAATAGCCTGGAGCATAGCAGACCAGCATATTTAAAACTCTCAATATATTTTGCTATTGTATCAGATTTCAAAGAAAATGATAAGTGATAAGACAGCAACAATCCTGATATTGACAAACTCGCAAATAACAGTGTTATATTGAAAATCAAAATAAATGAAATAGGCAAAGAAAAATCAACAAGAAAGAAAAAAACACACAAACAGTAACATATCATACAGTAAAACAAATCAGGATGCAGGTAAGTTTCGATGGTGTGACATTTTTATACAATGTGGATGCGTTTAAAGACACGTGACACAATACATGTAGAACTAAATATTATAAATATAATTTATTAGTATTTAAAGTAATGATACTGCGACTACTACATTAAACATTTTCCGCACTGGAAAGCAAGGCGGATGACATCATCGCATGGATAATTAACAGTTAAAAAATTAAATGATATAATCTATGCGATGTTGCCGCAGGCGACCATGGGGATACGGCTCCAAAATATTAAATAAATCTTCGTAACAAAGTCGTTTTGACCTATTTTAATTTGCATACTTTTATAAATAGAGCTGTAAAGCAAATGCGTAAAGCAATTGTGATGTGTATATCCAATAATCAATCCAATACTCTTCTTCTTATGCTTGAATAAAAGAGCCAGCTTCTTATACTGACCAGTTTAGCTAACACAGATATATATGTACAATAAATAACGCAAATATCAAGAATTGTATTGAAACCAAGCGTGCCGAGTTGTTAATGAATATAATTTTAAAATAACTTACCTGTGATAGGAAATATATCCTTGCCTCAATTTTGGGCATATTACAATTAATTATCACGCAATTTAGTTTTCGCGGCCGTGCGGCTGCAACAACAAACACTGCGCGGACTGCAAGTAGCGTATAGTTACCTTGACGCTTAGTCGGGGTTCGGACACGGTAAGTAAACGCATTTGCGTTATCCATTTTACATATATATCTGTGGTAGATAAGCTTTATTTTATCCCATTTAGGAAAAGAGTGAACATTGTGAAGCCATAATATATTAGTGTCGGATTCATCACACCATCGGAACGTTACCGCTGGCGGGCGGATGTAGCGGCAGCGCAGGGCTCGAGGCTGCGAGCGTCGCCCCACCTCGCCCTAGTCATCAGTGTCTGCATTATTATGACGGTACTATTCTAGGCAAGCTTTTACTGACGGCATATTCTATTACGTAGCCTATTTGCTTATGAAAACATTTCTTTTTCACATACACTCATATCCCCGCACTAGAATTTCCTGTATTGCTGGAGAGAGACACATTTACACACGTTAAAGACCCGAGTACAACGTTTCTGCCGATCACACAAATATTGACAGCAGGGATCGAACCCCTATCAAGCATAGGCCGACAAAGACACATAATAATTGATTTGGTTCGTTTCCCACTTCTGTACGGAGGTCATAAAATAGTAGTACTAATGGATAGATGAACTTTAAATTATCAAAAACGAGATGGGTGTGAATTTTGTATCAATGGTAATAATATCCTACACAAGAAATCTAAAATGAAATAAGACGATTCTTCAATTCATACACTGGACTGAACCGTTGAACTGAGTCCTACATGCTCGGCTTAAAACTAAATTAAAAATCGGTAGATAATTGCTTAAAATGTGTTAAGTTTTAATATATTCAAAAGAAAGAGACGGTTTCGTCTACTCTTAAAACACCTACCCGTAGACGCTTCAACATACGCGTGAACATGGCACATTCATGACAGCTGTGCCAAAATACCTATTAAATAAAAAAATATCAAAACTATTACAATATTTGTTTTAAAATTTGCTTTTGGCTATTATAGTACTATCACTATCTCATCTGATGTTAATTAGAAGATACCTATTCACTCGCAAAACTCTTTACTAATGTAGGCGAATCATGCTTGTATAATTTGGCCGACTTATTAAAGGCTCTCTTTTGCTTATGTAGGTCGTTGGTCGTTGCTTGAACATCTACCTATAGTACGAGACGTACCTAACGTCTCGTACTTCAGCACTTCGTGTATATGAAATACTAAATAATGAAATACTATGGAGTATTCCCCAGACGCTACACATTTCATAGTTTCACAGTACAGGTAGCGGCACGAAACTCTAGCGCTGACCGTTATTGCGCATAATTAGGTACCACGGGGGGCTAGAGGGACGAAGGGTGCGCGTGCGTAGTGGCGGTTGGCTAGCCGGTCGTACTCCGTCCCCCGCCCCGATACTCTGTCTCTCTCTGTCACATCATGCGCGAATGTACCCATGCGCAGCTATCGCCTCCATATTTCGCTCAGCGCTAAACTTACGTGCCGCTACTTGTAATAGTAATGCAATATATACTGACGACGTTATCGAGCACAGCGGCTACGAGCATGGTGAGCAGTGCAGCAGTTTGCGCAGCGGCGGGAGCGTCTGTCCGCGGTCCTGAGATGCGCTGCAGAAGACCCGCCGGCGCGTAGTGCACCATCTTGCGCACCAGCGAGAGACACGCGCGCCGCACGCTCGCGCCACCCGCGCCTAAGTACCGTGCGCAGAACGCTGGCACCAGCCGTCTGCACATAAAAATAAATATTAACCCTTGAGCCGTTCTACGATAGTTAAAACCGCACACCAGTGGCGCAAAAACCCAGCGAAATTCCGCCATTAAAAATATTTTGCGCAGTCGCGGCAAATTTAAATTTAGTGAATTGTTGTTGAATCGGTAAACCGCACAAAATTGCAATGGGTAACTATAGTAAATATCGTTTTTGATTGTAAAAATATGTCATCTATTTCATTTAGGCCAACCAGATATTTCACAAAGACGCGACATGAGACTAAAAAAATTGATTAACTTGACACAGACTAATAAAATCTCTAGATTACACGGTAAAAGTTTATTAATAATAGTTAATTTGTATTTATGCTTATAAATACAAATACAACGATATTTTAGACTTTGAAATTGCTACCTATATATAAGAGTTTGGAAAAAAGTACTACAAATTTCCAAACAAACTTCGATACTAATGTTTTATTATCTATCAAACTCATGTATAGGTGTAAAAGTGTCATCTTTAAATTTAGGCAGTTCTTATTCTCTTTAGGCTTATATGACACTTCCGAATGACAACCATAAAATTAGATATATCTCTAAAATTGTGGGTACCTATATTTTAGACCTATTTGACGTCACTTTACTTGGTGCTCGTAAAACTGACTTAAAAATACCCAAAATTTAAAAAAATAAGCATATTTTTAGAAATGTCATTCTAAGTGTTACATTTGAGTCGACTAATTTCAAAGGTTGATCTGTGCAATCTGACTTTCCGTAGATGTTCGGCAATTTAAAAAAAAACTTCATTATTTGCTTCGTAAAGTCCTTAGCGTAGGAAAGCTAAATTATGTACAGTATTTTATTGTTAAAGGAACCAGAGAAATAGTATGTTTGTATATTTAAAATCGCATTTTCATTTTATAGGTTGCCGGCTTAGAAGCCATTTTATTTTAGAATACCGGGTTTGAAATTGAGGAAGGTGTAGAATGCCGGATTAGAAACTGACGCAGGTGTAGAATGTCGTTTCTAATTTCAAACATCTAAGTATTTAGCTAAGTCTTTAATTCAGAGTTGTCACAAAAGTTTATTCAGGAAATTCAAAAAAGTAATAAAAAATTGTACTTTGTAAAAATTTACCTTTATTATCACTTACGAATTCAATTAAAATTAAATATATATGACGGCGAAGAGACCTCCATGATGTTTTTTAAAAAAATATGATGTCAGCACTGCTGACGTCACTTATATTCTGTTCCAAATAAAACTCCACAAATCACTGATAGGTTTCGTATATTTGACCGGTAGTGTAACGACGTCCCAGAGAAGTCCGTACTGTGCGGCGGCTCGAACAAGAATGTCCCTCCCGTCGATCGATGTATTTCTTCAGCCCCTATGGGGCTGGTGAAGGCCTCGGGCTTCCGCTGCTGTACCTCGGGGGGCCACTACCCCCCGGTAATTCAGTTGTCTACGTAGCATGCCTGTCGTGACAATACTACGCAGTTATTTTACGCACATAAAGGCTGCGCTGTACAATCTAGTATGGCACGCTGTACCACCCGGAGGTGGCTCTTGCTAGCCATCAACTCACCCTAGCGTGCCTTTCATCGATACGATTCTTGGTATACTGTCGTGTGTTTCTTGCCTGTAGGTGTTATTCGCCTGTAGGTGTTTTTCGCCTATGTGTGTTTCACTTGTTTCGTGTGTAGCTGTCTCGCTTCTGTATCGTAGGCAATTTTCGCCTATTATAGGTATTCTTAGTAACAGAACTTGACCCGAGCTAGCACCGCAAGGCCTCTTTCGGCTGCTTCTCTACGGTCTCCGCCTGCTGCTAGACTTCTGGCGTCTTGCTGTTGTTGATGTTGCTGTTGTTGTTGGTGTTGATGTTGATGTTGATGTTGATGTTGATGTTGTTGGTGGCCGATTGTCTTCGTTCGACTTGTGGAGGTACGAACGCAGGCGTATTATGCCCGCGCACGCCCTCTGTCGGTCCTGTTGGTACTTGTTTCGAGTCCGCCGCCGTGAGCGGCATGGGTGTTGAGGTCGCCCTTGGCCCGCCTTCTTTTTGCTTCTTGGCACTGCTGCGCCGAGTTCGCTTTCGGCGCCTTCGCTGCGGCAGCGGCTCATCTCTACCCGTAGGGAGGTTGGCCGCGGGCGCTAGCGAAGGTGTTGGGCGTTGTGATGTTTGGCGTAGTGGTGCGCTCTCAGTGCGTACCTGATCGATTACCGCACGAGGCGCTACCACTGTCTGCTTTTGCTGCCGGTTTGTATGTTGGTCTACTCGTGGCGCGCGCACCACCTGCGCGCGCTGATGCTGGTTGTCGGGGCCTTTGGGGGCTACTCTAGGAAAGGGTCTCTGGACCTTTAGCCCCCTCCTCCGGGCCTCCCGTAGGTAATGCGGGCACGTGCGACTGCAAGCAACGTGCCTGCCTTTGCAATTTGCAAACTTGGGTTGTTGACTGGCGTCACGGTTGCAGTCCGCTGCGAAATGTTCGCCCGCGCACTTAACACATCGTGGGGGGCGATGACACCCTCCCGAAGCGTGCCCGAACATCTGACACCGATGACACTGTGGGACCGTTCCGGCACGCGGTACCCACCCTTCAAGGCGGATGTTCGGGATTTTTAAAAATTCGCTTATCGCGTATAGTTAGCGTTTTTCATCATTACTCAGCCTGTCTAGGAGGACGTAATATGTAGGTCCTCCTTTGCTGCCCCTTCTCGGCAGGATCTCTTTGACGTATTTCGTCGCGAAGTCCTTTGCCACGAGCTCCGCGACGATAATAGCCGGGTCTACGCTATAAGGTAGACCCTTAATGGCGATATTAATGGAGAGGTCGGCGGCAACTGCGTAGCAGTGCCACGCGACCCGCTTGTCAACTGCTGCTGCTTCGGTTAGGGCGCGCTGCACCGCCCTAAACTCATCATCTGTTCTACACGCGAAGCGGAAGCCCTTGCCTATGGGCTTCACGCTTAGCGGATGACCTAATTTGCGTTTTAATTCGTCAAAGATGCTTACCCAGTCCTCAATCAGCGACTCAATAATGATCGGTGGGTAGCCCTTCGGTAATGCGGCGGTTGTAGCTGGAGGGGCCTGGCTCAACACAGGGGAGACAGGCCTTGATGCTGACGTATGAGCGCGCTGCCGACCGCTGCGTACGAGGTCGTGTTGGCTTGGTGGAGCGGGTTCGGCTCCACATCGCTGTCGTCATCGGAGTCAGCCGTGGTGTTGGCAGGCTTGCCCTCCGATGACGACAATGTTGTGTTCTTATGATGGTGCGCGCGGCTGGTTGAGGGCTGCGCTAATGATTCGGGGGTGGGTGGGGTGGCAGAGGATCCGTGGTTAGCAAGTCAAGGGTAACACATGGTTAGCTCAGAGGTATCACTCTCCAGACATTTTATTTTTGTAGATTAGAACAGTACACTAAGACATCTTAAGTGCACTGCCTTATTAATTTAGAATCTGTGGTGTATATGTGTCTACCCATAGTTCCGCAAGGCGTCCCCACGGCATCTCAGGGTTCACTTGTGGATGCATCAAGGATCCGTGGTTAGCTCAAGGGTAACACATGGTTTAGCTCAGAGGTATCACTCTCCAGACATTTTATTCTTGTAGATTCTAGTTGAAAATATCGTGAAACATAACGAATTTTATACTCGCCGGTTTTAATCCGATGACGCGTGTTCGTCGTCTTGAGTTATCTGGACTGACTGGCCAGCTTGAGATGTGGATGACACTGAATCAGGGGCGGTTGCAACGTCGTTTTATAGTGTCTCGAGATCATCTCCCGCAGACACGGCACCTTGGCTTCCCGGTTGTGTGCACGCCGAAGTTGATCGCGGGCGACTTAACTAGAGCGGCCTCTGCCGGTAATTTTCAAGAACCCTGATAATTTCGTAGGGCACACCCAGATGTGCATTTACAAGTTCTACATACTATGCAGATATCAACGTATCTTTGGATCGTGATGCTCATCTTATTGAACCAGTAGGTTTCTTTGAATTTCTGTAGGGTTTTCTCCCATCCTGGGTGCTTGAGTGTGGTGTAGAAGGAGTTAATTAAACTCCATTGGAAGGACTTCGGTACTACTGTTTGCAGCTGTTGGCCGAATATCGGGTCTAGGACGTGCTTCTTTAGTACGCCTTCTTCCAAGGTAAAACCTTCGACTGGATTGTTGTCAATCAGGTTATTCAGTATTGGCCGAAGTTCGTCATCTCATCGTTGTTCGACCTTTAACTATTCTACGTCTTTTGCAATGCCAAACGTACTGCCAGTTCACTGTGATTTCTGCTCAAGAAATCAGCATGCTGGAGCCGGTTTCCTTTACGGTATTTCGGTACTGTCGAAAGTGCTTTATTGCTCGGACCTCTGCTAATGTTTCCAGTTCGTATGAATGATAGCGGCTTTCAGTATCAGTGGTCCTCATGCTTATGAAAGCTACCGCATGTTGTCGTCCGTCGAACATTTGCACGAGGACCGCTCCAAATCCAAAACTGCTTGCGTCTGTATAAAGCTGTATTGGTGCTACTTTTTGTTGTCACATGATGAACCATTTGCTGATGCATCAGTCTGGTGCCGTCTCATGTTATCACCATGCTTCAGTTGGTGCCATGAATCAAATTCATACCAATTAATACGTCAGCTGACATTTCATGATCGGGAAGCAGAATAATATTTCAATCCTTATCGCGTCAATGATACATATGGTCTTCATCGTAGAATCAATGAGCACTCTGCTCCACTATCGAAGATGGCACGTATTGTTATTGCACCGATCGTAACAGTGATGGGTGCTTTATTGATTCCAGCTAGTTCACGTTCGATTTTTTTTTAAATGTGACGTCACTTATATTCTGTTCCAAATAAAACTCCACAAATCACTGATAGGTTTCGTATATTCGACCGGTAGTGTAACGACGTCCCAGAGAGGTCCTCCCGTCGCCAGTGCGACCGCTTTTATAGGTTACGGAGTACTTGCACGTAGTCGTTTTAAACATTAAGGTTTGCAATACAAAGAGATGGCATGCGATTTATAATTAATTGTACATCGTAATAAACTTAAATAATTTTGAGAATAATTAAATTATTAATTTTAATTGGAATAATTTACTGTAAACAATTTCAAAAGTATGAATCTATGTTTTACAAATCAATTCAAATAATAATTTAACAAATCTAATTGTTATTGACTAATTATTACTGGCTAGTTATTGTATCCGCGCCGATATATATAATATGCGAAGATCCTGGGCCTCTTCCATTGGCTCTTCGCAATAATTTTCTTCAATTTCAGGTGCAGTCGATCATACGGGAAATGCGAAAACAACGCGGAGGTAGCTGCGGACAAAAAGCTAGTCCACACATAATAAAACTAACATAGGCGTACCTGGCGCGCTAGCTTATCATAAATGCAAACACCATGCTGGTTTGACAACCCTAGTACTATACTAAACTCAATGTCTTGGCCCGGTTTCTCACCGAATTTTCCGAGATTCTCTTGCGTTTCCTAGTAGAGTTATTAGTCAAAACGCTGGGGCTTGACTCCATGGTGACTTTTTGACTATATTTTGTTTTATTTCGACAACGAAACACTCACTATTCATTAAAATATGCAGCGTAAAATGTTCTGCCGACCGTTACAGCGCGCTTAAGAACTCTCGCTTCTGATTGGTTGATGGTCACAGATGGCCGGCTGTGATAATGAAGTATGACAGAAAGCCGAATTTAATCCCAACATCGGATTTTGATTAGCATTTTATATGACAGAATGCCAGTTTTGTTGCATAGTTAAGAAAATATACGTTATTATTCAATATTTTCTGTGTTGCCATGCCAATAACTCATTTTTGAAAAAAATCACAGAATGCCGCATTTGAAATTAGTCGACTCATTTATTTTAATTTAAGTGTTATCAGAATAAGGACAATAATTACATACAATAATTAAATTTTAGTTCGCTAGTTAAGTTTTTTAAACAAGTGAATCGCCACTAGACCCACATCTGGAAAAGTCCTTTCGCGGCAAATAAGCAGTTCATTGAGAAATCGCATAGAAATCACTAATGTCAACATTTCTTTGTTATGTTAATTGATAATTAAATATTTGTTAATCGTCTTTTGTACTAGTACATATTTTGTATTAGTACATATTTTGTTATCAACAATATTTTATATTGAAAATGGTATCAAAACTTTCGAAAAACAGGAATTCAAACAGATCAGTAAATGTGTGCTAGTGTTATTGATTCAGCTAATAATATCCGAATTTAAAGATATGAGCGTATAAACTTAAAAACACTTATCTATAAACCTCTCTCGAATTTACATATTCTACTACAGACTAAATCCTCGTAACAACACTCACTCCAAGTAAATGGCCGCCATCTCTTTATCGCTCGTTTCGGGGAAGTCATCGTCATTGCTAGGCGATGGTGTATCGTGACCGCTGACGACCAACCATTCTCCGGGGCACTGCAGTATCGCCGCCACTTCCCGATGCCCTAAAATAAACAGTTGTATAAAAAACTAAAATAAGATAAAACCTTTGTATTCAATACGGTGAATAAATACATGTGTAACAGTGAAATCAAATTTATACCATTCCCACTCTAAAAAGCTTATTTTATTCACTGAAAACAATGAATAAAATACCATAAAATTTAATCACTATTTTGGAGTTTGAATTTAGAACACACCAATTTATTCGCCCAATGCTTATACAGCTTGCTTGCGCAAAAAATACTCGATACTCTATGCGCAAAGAATACTCGTCATACAAACTTTTGTGAAAATAACTATTCGAGATTTGATTGGTCTATATGTGAGACAAGAATGTTAGCATTAGAATAAAAACTGTATTGTGTTCTTTGCTGCCATTACAGAAAAAAAACATAATAATAAGAAAATTACTCTAATGTTTAGTAATTCTACCAATTAATGTGCATTTTCATTAATGAAACCTTTATTTTTTTCGTCATTAAATGTCTATTTTCGCTTTAGTTATTTAATTTTCTCGTAGTCATGGTTTAAAGTATAGTATGCAACTCTTGAATAAAACGGATTTATATCGAGGGCCATGAATAACTCGCTACGCTCGTGATTCAATCATCACGAATCACTCGGTGCATTCGTAATTCAGTCGTTAGAATCCTTCACTTGCTCGTGATTCATCTATGGCCCTCGCTTTAAATCCGTCCTTTATTCACTAATTGCATAATGTACTATTATATCACGGGCAGTAAACATAAGCAATGAAAAAATCATAAAATAAAGACATGTCGAACTCTTTATGAATGAGTTCGTCTGGGGAAGTACACACCTACTAAGTTTCTACCGCGAAGCAGTTATGTTCACAATATTGCGTTCTGGTTTGAAGAGTATGGGTGCCGGCGAAATGACAGGCACATGAGACCTTAATGTCTCAGAGTTACGGACGCAGAGCAGTTCGTCACTTGTTAGAAAATGGATCTGTTCTAGATAGAGGTTACCACTTAACACCAGGTGGGCCTCAAGCTTGTACCATTTCGTAAAAACCTGTTTTCTGTTAGAGGTCACGGTATTCAACGTTCTATGCTACTAGTATATCTCTTTTGCATTATTCACTCTTATCAAGTGTCATACATGGAGCTCTAACTTGTCTACAGAACATCTCCAATTTCATCAGAACATCTTTCCACTTGTAGAGTCTGTGTATATTAGAATGAAGTGAATGACAGCAGACACAGATGTCGCATAAAGGTAGATTTTTATTAAAGATTATCTTAATAAATAACTGTACAATCATTAAATCTGACATATTTTCAAATTTGCTTGTATGCTTGTTCGGCCAATCTTCTTCAGCGATTTTTTCTTCGATAAAAGACACGAGATAGTAATTAAATTAGTGCGGTTATACAAGATACGATAGATAAAATCTGTTTATCGACGTGGTAAGTTTATCGAACAGAGATCCATGCTCGCACCACTCGTTCAATGGTACAGTGCATTGACTGAAAGTAGCGTAGGTCTTGAGACGGACCGATCTGGCCTTGAAAGAGGTAATTTTGATCTTAAACAGGACGGATGACTAAGATCAACTGTAGGAAAGGATTTGTTATTGATTCATGGAAATGCTTCCTGAACTTCTGGTTTATACAAAGGCATTTGCCTCTTTTACATTTACTTACAAGCCCGAGCACGTCCTGCACGCAGATCGCAGCGTGCAACCGGTTAAGTACATGAGAGAGCAGTCTTAAAATACATCACACGAAGGTTCCTTACATACAGGGGTTTGTGAAAAAAATATGATTAATATAAGATTGGCAAGAAGAGGGCAGAACATTGTCAGTGTGGTCCATATCGCGATTTTTTTTGCTCATAGTGCAGTCGTCTACCATAGCCGATCCGAGAGAAATATCACGATTGACAGCTCGTGGCACTGTAAGGCATCTGCCTCGAATCCTGCGAACAGCGGGGCGGCGGCGGCGGCGCAAAAGCGGCAGGATCTTATGCGTAAAATCAAATGGGGTCACCCTCGAAAACAATGGCGCGGGAGCGTGCGAGGATCGGTGCACTCCAGTTAATCGGTGACCGCCCGCGTGTCGGCATTGCAGTGTTGTGCAATTTATTTTTGTGACGTGTCGATATGTCCTCGGACGTACTAGAGCAAATTATTTCAGCCATTTTTGAGAGGGCACCCCTATGGAACAGCAAAGATGTGAACCATAAAAATAGAAGGGTAATTAACCAGTAATGGGACGAAATTAAAACCAGATCATAAATCGCCCTTGATAGCTTCAAGAATATACTTAGCCAAAATGTGTACACTTATTCTGGTGTATTCTTAGAATTTGTCGGAACAATTCGATTAAACTAATTAATAATAATTTCGATTAACTCTTCTTTTATTTTTTTTCCTTGTCCTAGTAGGGATATAGTAGGGATTCACTTCTTTTGCCTTGTTGTTACCCTTGTTCAGACATTTCGTTCGCCAATAAAAACAAATATCTGAAAGAGACAACACTACGCCGCTATAGTGCCGCGCGATCTGCCCGCTGGTTTCGAGAACGGGTCTGCATTGCCCGCTGCGCTCCCGCGCCGCCGCTTCGCTGCCCGCAAGATTCGAGGCAGAGGCCTAAGCGTGTTGATCAATCAGACCGGAGTTGTATCAATAACGAAAAACCATTTGCGCGCGATTAAACAAGTGCATAAAAATAAAGCACGTAGCGTGAAGGTGAACTGTGTGGTGTGTGGATTAAAAATAAATAATAGATGAATCGACTTATACATCAAAAACAAGGGACAACACAGTAAAAACCTTGTAGCAATAAACAAACACCTGTCACTTTTGACAGAACGCTGACGATTTTAGTGTAGAGCATGGTTCAAGTAATCGTCAATATGGCGGCAGTTAAGACTTCACCGATGACGTAGCGCGGGCCATTGTAATCACGCTCACGGTCAAAGGGACCAATCGCGCTAATATCAATTTTAGTTTGACCGTTTGGTAAGAGATGCTTTGATACAAATGGGCAAAGCTTAAGTAAAAGAGTAAAACAGTAGATGGAACCAATTTCTATAAAGTAGCGAGGCCCACTGTAAATCAAAATTAATATACAACATTGCTTGATGCTCAATGTATGCCTCGAATCACACTTCTTACAACTAACATGTAATACCTTGATCGTGACGTTCCCTCGCCTTGTCTAGCGGTGTCTTCCCGTCCTCATCCCGCAAATCTGCGTTGGCGCCGTATCGGAGTAGTACTTTAGCGATTGCCGGCCGTCCGAAGCAAGCCGCGTAGTGAAGCGACGAACTGCGCTGTCCGCGGTTTACGTCCGCGCCTGCGGTTAGCAACGATATTTATTAATACAAAACTTTAATACCTCTTATACTTTAAACAGTGTGTAAAACACCCACGGATAAATACTGTACAATGTGTCATCATCATCAGCCTGTAGCAGTCCACTGCTGGACATATGCCTCTCCAATTGCACGCCACTTAGGTGTGTGTACCACAATGTGTAAGTGTATAGTAATATTATTTATCTCCTCCTTTTCGCGTCGTATTCTTCATTACTAAGAGTAGAGACTCCCTCACTGAATAATTTTCTTAGGGATTAACTCCCTCTATCAGTTCCGGTCCTTTGCTTCGTAGAGTATTTATCTATACATATATTTTATAATTTTTTTCTTTGATTGCGAATCACGACATTTCTATATGTTTTATTTTTAAACTTACATTCCTCATTGTAAATGGCGAAAATGGATAACAACGCAATTACATTTTACTACCAAAACTGTCGTGGTTTGCGATCAAAATTACACACTCTTTATATGAATATATTATTGCACAATTATGATATTATAATTTTGACTGAGACTTGGTTGACCAGTGACATTTATGATAATGAATTGATGGATTCGCGGTATGTTTTGTTTCGTAGTGACAGGGACCGTGTAGCGACAGGACGGCGGGATGGCGGTGGGGTGCTCGTTGCCGTTCGGCGCTCGTTATCTACGGATGCGCGCGTGCGCATCGTAGCCCCACCGCCCCTGCCCCCTCCCGCTGCCACCCCTCTCCCTGCTGCAATTGTTGATTACGTAACGATATCGCTCGAATTTAATACTAATACGTACACTATATCTGCCGCGTATATCCCAGATAGTCAGAAATATGATGTTTATCTCTCTTATGTTAGCTACCTACTAAATGTTCATGAATGCTTTAAGGATACTTATTTTTTTGTTATAGGAGATTTTAACTTACCATCGTTAGAATGGCGACCTAACTATACCCATATGCTCCCTTTACATACGTCTCCTTTTAGTCGATCTGTAAATCTGTTGATTAGTTTTCTGACAGAAACTAAAAGCTTTCAATTTAATCATATTAGAAACAAAACTTCTAAGATACTCGACTTATTTATATCGAACAAAACCGGATGTAACTTGTTACCTGCTCCAGTACCTTTAGTACCAATAGATGGATTTCATATACCTTTCTATGCAACTGTACCTACGGAACGTGACTGCAGGCATATGCAATCCAAGCCGCAATCGAAGCATTGCTTTCACAGGGCTGATTATAAAGTAATAAATGATGAAATAATTGGAACAGACTGGAATCTTCTTTTTAAAAATAAACCATCTGAAAGTGTAGTTCATACTTTTTATGAAACTTTATATAGTATTATTTCAAAGAACGTTCCTACAAAAATTATTAAAAAGTCTAGTTTTCCTATATGGTTCAACTCATCTTTGAGACACATATTTACTAATAAGAAGAATGCATGGATAAAATGGAAAAAATATAATAACTTATCGGATTATGAGAGTTTCGCAATGTTTCGAGATAGACTTAAAATAAATTCAGAAATGTGTTACAAAAATTACATTACAAAAGTTGAAGAAAGTATTAAGAATAACATTAAATATTTTTGGTCTTACATTGCTAACAAAAAGAAAAATAATGACATTCCTAGTTGCGTTTATTATAGAGAAATAATGTCGAGTGAGCCAAGAGACATATGCAATATGTACTCAACATACTTTCGCTCTGTGTTTGAACCCTCCACCGTTCCTGATGGATATAATATAGGTAGTAGCACACATACTGTGGATAACCCAACATCAGATTTAATTATAAGTGACCTTAATTTTACATTGGATAATGTCAGATCTGAACTACGTAGATTAGACCCCACTAAAGGTACTGGAGCCGATAATATTCCACCATTGTTTTTAAAATATACCGCAGATACTATTTGTTTTCCAGTGCAATATATATTTAACCTATGCATACGCGAGGGTGTTTTCCCTCATATCTGGAAAGTTGCTCGCATAACACCTATCTATAAAGTAGGATTAAAGAAAGATGTCGAGAACTATCGCCCCATCTCTATTTTACCATCACTGTCGAAGCTTTTCGAGAGGCTTATACACAATGCAGTATATCCTAGTTTACACAACATTATTATACCTCAACAACACGGATTTGTTCGACGTCGATCCACTGTTACCAACCTTTTAGTATATACTACTGAAATATTCAGGAACTTAGATAAGAACAAACAAACTGACAGTGTGTATACCGATATTAAAAAAGCTTTTGACAGGGTGGACCATCGAATTCTATTAGACAAAATAGCATATAATGGTATTCGTGGTAACTTGTGGCGCTGGTTTAAGTCATATATTACGAATCGCAGCCAGAAGGTAGTAATCAACGGTTTCGAATCCGATCTAGTTCCAATTAGTTCCGGTGTCCCCCAAGGGTCAATATTAGGACCATTACTCTTTATACTATATATTAATGACATTAAAAACTGTTTTAAATTTTGCAATTTCCTTTTATATGCCGATGACTTAAAAGTATACCACACCATAAATAATTATCAGGATCACTTAAATTTTCAACAAGATCTTGACAGGTTCTCGGCGTACTGTCTTAAAAATAATCTACTACTAAGTATTAATAAATGCAAATCAATTACCTTCACACGTAAATTAAACGTAAGCAGTTATACATATGTCTTATGTAACACTAATCTCGAAAAAGTTCAGATCATAAAGGACCTAGGAATAACCCTAGATAGTAAATTAACATTAGACGTACATATTGAAAATATAACAGCTCGTGGATTCAAAATGTTTAATTTTGTCATAAGATCCTCAATTTATTTTAAGAACGAAATAACGTATCTATTGTTATATAAGTCACTGGTTCGATCACAATTAGAATATGCTGTGTCAGTGTGGAACCCGCTTTATAAGTGTTATATTAAAAATATTGAAAGAGTTCAAAAGAAATTTTTACGCTGTATGCATTACAAACTCTGTCATAATATTATACCGTATGAAAAGCTGCTAAATAAATATAAATTATTAGACTTAAGCTCCAGGAGACTACAGCTAGATGTAATGCTTTTGTATGACTTGGTTCATAATAGATATGACTGTTCAGAATTGGTCAATGAGCTTCGATATAAAATACCTTTTAGAACTTCTCGCTATAAACATAAAGTATTTGCTATTGCAACTTGTCGCACTAAAGCTGGTCAACGATCACCACTGTATCGTATGACAAGTTCATATAATGATCTTTTCAATTGTATAGACTTATTTCATGAACGTGTGGGTTGCTTTAGGAGGTATGTATTGGACCTTCTTGGAGGTAAAGGCAGCGACCAATAATTGGTCTAATTAATTTAATTTAATTGTTTTATTAGTTAATTGGTTTAATTAATAATAATTAATAAAGCAGTACAAGTCCGTGAACAGCATCACAATTATTGTGATGCTGTTCACGGACTTGTACTGTTTTTTATAGCTAATTCAGCTCATAACAATAGGAAGTTTCAATTATAGTTTACTATTCTCGAATAATGTAAAATAAGCTTATAATGTAACTACATATTTATATTTTTGTATATTATCATACTTATCTTTATTTTCATACCATATTGTATTCTAGCTTTTTGAATAATTTACACTGTTTGTACGTCAACAACTTAAACCTCATAACCTCATAACTTCTTTAAGAAATTTGTGGTCAACGAAGTTGGTCTCACACTTATTGTAATCTAGAATTTAAACATTTATATATAATTTACATTGTGAAACTGTTAGTTGGTCCTTAAAAATAAATTTAAAAAAAAAAAAAAAAATATATACAAAAATGAACCCTTATTTCTCCTGGTCACGCTATAACATGAAAACGGATGGAAAAATCTCGCTAATTCTTTTTTGTTGTGTTCATTATTGCCCGGAAAAGGTTCTTATGAAAGAAAAACCAAGAAAAGATGGAAGGTTATGACGAGGCCGAAGACCGAGCCTACTACGCGAATGCATTCGCGGGCATTCGCTAGTAAATTAATAAATTCATGAATACTGTACGCCGTCAAAGATAAGAAATATTTATAGTTACATATTACAATAAGATACTCGTAGAAGAATTAATAAGAATTCAAAAGGTAGAGCGATAAGACCGCCCATTGTTACAAATTAGACAATTATTGTAAGCAATTGTTTCGTAATTCATTATCTGTAATGTATTTGTACTGTGTTGTTTCAATATAGAGTTAATCTATCTCTTCTTCATTTTTGTAGCTGGTTCATTTAATTGAAATTCCCAATTTTCAACAAAAATCCAGCGTAGACATATGAATGATGCTAATTAATTTAGAAATATAGAAAACAATAAGATAGAATAAGACGAAAGTTTGAATTAATTAAAATAATGAGTATGATAATTCATAGTACTAGTATTTTGCTTTTGAAACTAAACAGAACTTCGTTTTTAGGGTTCGCACCCAAAGGATAATACAGGACCCAATTATTAAGACTCTGCTGTCTGTCTGTCACCAAGCTGTATCTCATTAACCGTGCTAGTTGGATAGTTGAAATTTTTACAGATGATGTAATTCTGTTGCCGCTAGAACAACAAATACTAAAATAAATATTATAAGGGGCTCCGAAACAAACATGTTTTTTTTTTTTGCTCGTTTTTGCTTGATATTTATACAGATAGACGCTTGAAATATTCATAGAATATTTAGTTATATATTCACTTCAATGGTATGGAACCCTTCGTGCGTGGGTCTGACTCTCACTTGGCCGGTTTTTTTATTATTAATTCACAAAGGTTTAACCTTTTTCACAGAGAAACTCGACCATTTCCCGTGTGCCGAAAGCCGCGGCCCAGTTGAGCAGCGTTTGGCCGACGTCATCTGTGAAGTTCACGTCGACGGCGCCGCTCGATACCGCCGCCAGCAGAGCGTCCGTATCTTTGCCGCGGATGCAATCTGTAGAACAAAACGTTTTAGCCTCATCAATATTCGAACAAAATGTACATAAAAATTTTTATCTATCGCCGGTTTACCTTACTAATCGTACTACTAAAATTTCTATCGATAGTAAGGAAAACTGTGAATTGATAGATTATTGGGATTCCTCATAGGAGACTATAAGTTAAGGCTAAACACCAAATTGTCTACCCTACGTAATAATCGTGATTCATGTTTTCCTGGCCAAGTTTTCACAGGACCCTAAAAATTGTGAGATGAGAGAGATGGATATAAAAACTAAACATTGTATTGTAGCAGTAGCTCAAATCCTATTTTTAAATGTGCATAAAGCCGATAACTTTTGAGATGACTGCACCAATTTCGGTTTGATATGGTTATGTACAATCTCCGAAAACAACCTTTCAATTTTAAAAACATGCAATATCTGAGTGTTCGTTTTGGAACTACGAAGCCACATAAATCAGACGCACAATCTGACGTCGAATATTTAACAACTCTTTTGTCAAGTCAGGAGTCTTTGTTAAGACAGTAGTGACAGTATGCGCTGTTGTTGGAAAATTCTAACCTAAATAATTATTGTTACAAGGCTGAACGGCTGTAGAGCTTTTAAATATTGCATAGATCAATCCCCACAATGTTTCAGATATAATATATAAGACATATTTATTTCAACGCTCACTGTTGAAGATCGCTTCGTGCACGTTATTGGAGCAATTATCCTACGTCATAATATTATTTTCAAATTGCATTTGATGGCACTCAAATATATATTTTATGTCGACCACCTGACATTGATGAGGTCATTAGGAAAATAAATGATGATCTCAAAAGCATAGCTGAATGGTCTTTCAATAACGTAATCTCTCTTTTATACGAAGACGAAATATCTCATTTTCGGTTGTAGACAACAGTTACAAAATGTCAAGCCAGTAGAGACAGTGAGACTTAAGAATGAGCCTGTCGAGCGTGTTTACGAAGCACGCAACCTTGGTTTGACTATGGACAGTTATCTACGTTTTGAGAAGCATGTTAATTATTGTATTAGAGACTGTTTTTATAAGCTGAAAATACTATATAGAATGAGGCCATTCTTAGAAACAGCGCTTCGGATACAGCTCACTGAATCTTTGATTTTGTCTAAATTAAATTACATGGATACAGTCACTCATTCGCGGATGCTTGCCAGAACGGAAAAAGTAATTCAAAGGGTTCAAAACGCCTGTGCTCGTTTTTGTTTTTCAATCCCTCCCAGAGCTCACATGACTCCCTTTCTCAATAAGCACCTTATTCTGAAGATGAGACATCGCCGTAAGCTACACCTTGCTTGTCTCTTGTTTGGAGTCATACATTACAAAGAGCCGTCTTATTTATACGACAAGTTATCATGGACGTCAGCTCGCAACTCTTACTTGTCTCGAGCTTGCTCGTTGGCGCTCAGTACTGGTAAGTATAAAACAGCCGCATTTCGGGGTAGCTTTCGCTATGCTGCTACTAAGTGCTGGAATAACATTCCTCCGCCAATAAGGAACTTGCAAAGTTTGTATAGTATTAGAAATAAATTAAAGAACTTTATATTTGAACACCAAAAATATGAAGCCTTTCATATAAATGACACCAGTGCTATTTAGTAAATATATACACAAACACCTAGATGTTTATAATTATTATTTTCTTTATATTTTTTTGTAATATTCTCTTCATAATATTTGTTGTTTTTTTTATTTAGTTTGGCTGTCTAATATTGTATAACATTAAGTACCTGTTTTATTATAAACACCTTTGTACGTAACCTAACGCCCGTTACGCCCATAATGTCACCGCCAGTCTCAACGGAAGACCAGCGCCGGTTGTCCGCAACCAGCATTATGCTGAGTTGGGGCTGATTCATGGCAATACAACTCTAATAGCTATAATATAAAAATAATAAAATATAAGCACTTGATAAGTATGAATATTATCTGTTTTGTTGTATTGGTATGAATAAATGTAATTTTACATTAACGTTACGTCACGTTACACTTACGCAGTTATTTGTGCTATGCCTAAAACCGGCGTGTGCATTCTTAATTCGGTGACTTGCACGCGTATTTCCAAGCATGCGAAAGGATAAAAACAAGGATATTACATAATACCAAATAATGATTACATGTATTATTTAAATTAACGTGACCCTACCTATTAGCTGTCGATGTGATTTGTCACCACGCGGGCCGCCGCTCGATCCTTCACCACCAGCGCCGCTACTTGTTCCCGCCGCCGGCGTACCATTGCGAACTGTACCACTGAAAAATATTCAATATTAAAATAAGAATGCTGCCCTTTTTATCCGGCTATCTAGAACAATTATATTCTTCGGATGTAAGCTATAAGGTAGGCGTCCAACAGCGGGCGTCATGCTAACTGGTTACTAACCGTACGAGTGAGCGACGCGGTTTATGCTGGGTTTCTATAAAAGAAACGGGTCGTTTTGCTTACGGCTCGTAACTTATTGAAACTTTTTGTATGAGAAACTGTAAAAAGTAAAGAGTCGCAAGCAAAGCGATCCGATTCTGGATATAGGAACCAGAGGTTAGTCATACGCGCAAGCTTTAAGACACTGTAGTGATATATATATGTTCGATCGTGACTTTGTAATTAATTTAAATAGATAGTTCGTAAGATCGTAAGCCAATTAATAACCGGTATATCCTTTCCATCGATGGTACCCTACTAGATATATAAATTTGGCATGACTTTCAGAGAAATAGTGTTATCCTATCTCTCACAGAGCAAGTCGTCGACAGATAGATGAGGTAGAATATAGAAATCCGCCGCAAAACGACGCATAAACGGATTGAAAGAATGTGATATATTAGGTGTAATTCAATTGCACGCGAGTGAGAAAAGATATAAATATATCTGTCAAGAACATGAATATGGCGGTCGCAAGTTTGCGTTAAGTTATTAATATATTTATTAAACATTGCACCGGCCAATCACCACGCTTTTAATATTTTTCTCTTCTTTTTAGTGGCAAAGTAAATTAAACTTTTAAAATAATGTAATGTGTCAAATTCAAGTTTCAATACAAAAATAACTAAAACTTTACTCCCAAAGTGACTACCGAGTTGCGTGTAGGACGCCAAAAAGTAGAGTAAAAGATCGATTCATCGATTTTCTCGTTATAAAACATCAAAGGTGTTAGAGGCAATATACATTCCCATTGCGGAATACTTACGTCTGTATGGCGTGTCGTCCCTCGCAAAGTAGTACAAGCAGCAAGTCTACCAGCCGCATACACTCGAGACACCAGCGCTCGTCCGCCTGAACGGCCGCCTCCACTGCCGAACATAGCTCCAATCGGACCAAATCCTGCAACCACATCGAAGATCATTACACATAGGAGTGAATAAGTTATGTTAGTAATATACAGTCGTTTTGTCTTCGCCCCACACTGTATAATAATTTGATGAAATAACCTAATAGCAAAATCTTCTTAGTGTACATATGCACCAGTTCATAGATGTTTGTTTCGTATGGCCAAATTAAAAAGGCTACCGAGAAGCAAAAAGTCGAGATATAAGCACACGAGCGATGTAGTATTAGAGTGTACTTGAACACTTACACCCAAAGTAAACATTCAACTTATCGTCACTATTGCGTGGATAAGAATAATAAATACCTTTTTCATACCACCTGCTCAAAAATATCCAATTACATATCACGCAATCTCTACGTAAAGCAAGGCATTACATACGCGGGGATGTAAAGTTGTATCAAACTCCCTGGGGAGTAAAGTGATTTGGATTTGGAAAAACTCATAGTACGTAGACAAAATACAGAAAAAAAAAGAAAAAAGGCGGGATTGTACTATTAGTAGTTCGTTCGAATAGCCCTAAGTTGGCGAAAATAGTTGGCGCTAAAAATGCTCACAAGGGCGTTCGAATTGGGAATCTATGGGTGAAAATGTCGTTTATGGCTCTTTATGTTCGGCGTTCGAAAAGCTAAAAAAAAGAGTTATTTTTGCCACCAAAATTGGGCTTTACGAACGCTTTAACAGAAGAGGCAACAATAGCAACGCCACCAATGCCCTCATTGCTAAACGAACCTAAGGAGTGTGATTGTTGTGCGCCGCGTTGCTATGGGTTACGCACGGCACGGTCCGCTCTGCGCATTCATTATTCAAGGTCATAGTTGAAGTTACGTGTTGCGATCGGTGCTTGGTATTATATTCATCTATGTTCTGGTGTTTGGTGTTATTCAACTTTCATAAAATATTATTATTTTCAACGTGGTGCATGTAACTGTACCGAAATATCGAATGCTCCAAAAGCAACTAAATCGTGAGTACTAATTATAACTTAGTTAACAACCGCGAAAGTCTAAAACAGTTTCCATAAAATGTTCCTTCCAAAGATATTGTTTCTGTCCCTCTATAACGGGACAAATGTGTCCAATTTGAATATTAACTATTAATATATTTTACTTTTAACGAAATAACTGCAATTTTAAAGCTCTGAGTTTTTATTGTCTCGCAGTAAGTATGAAACGTATAGTACGCACCTCGAGGATAAAGCCTGTCTTCATCTTGGGCGGCTTTAACCCCTCGCTTCAATCAAGACTCTACATAACTCCCTCGCTTCCCAAGAGTCCCCGTTACACACAGGGTTCAATATACCGCCCATGACATAAGACACTGCTTTACTCCCTTGATGCATAATCTTCTATTCTGACAGATTGCTCTTTCTTTTAAGTTCGCCATTTGATAAAATCGTCATAATATTAATATTTATAAAAAAAACATTTCAAACATTTGAGTTCTAATTAAACAACTTTTATATGACTCCCATTACCTTTTTACGGATGTACTTTTTACTAGTTTTACAGATGTCAAATCAGTCGTGATCGTCGTTGATATGCATATCGGCGTTGATGCAATAATTAGCCAATAATAATTAGTCTAAAACAATTAGATTTGTTATAGGCATACTGCTCTGGGGATGTTCTGCAGATATTAATTCCATTTTTATACTGCAAAAAAGGGCTATACGAGCGATCTACAGTTTAGCTCCCAGAGTTTCCCTTAGACAGAAGTTTAAAGACATAAACATTCTAACTGTTGTCTCTCAGTTTATCTATGAAAATCTAATGTATGTAAAGAAAAACATTAACAATTTTGATAAAAGGAGTGATGCTAATTCCATCAACACGCGAAATAAGCACAAGCTATCCGTACAGGTAACGCGTCTCCACAGAATAAGTCATTCTTTTATGGGACAATGTATACGATTCTATAATAAAGTTCCCAATGTTATCCGAGATTTGCCTATTAATAAGTTTAAAATTACTATTAAAACTAAACTCTGTCAAAAAGGTTATTACAAAATTTCGGATTACTTGGAGGATAAAACAGCTTGGGACTGATCACTCCAGGATCTATCTACTCGTGTACTAAGATGTCAAAGTGTAGCGTGTCTTGCCCTACTGATACCATTATTATGTTCTCTTTTGGAAGGCAACACACTGGAGCTATGGTGGCGTGCGAAGAGGTGTTGCAAGCGGTGAATGAATTAAGCCAGGAAAGTAAGTAGGTACAGTCCAGAAACAGAAGCATATAGTTCACACACAAACAGTTTATTTCACGGCCACACAATAAATATAGAAGGAGAATGACAAGTAGATAGTTTGGAAATAACAGCAATGAACAAAACAGAAGAATACACTTATATACAGCAACAGACAAAATGTAAACAAACAAATACTAGATCGCGTAAGCGCAAGGTACGTGCGGAAGGCGTCGAGCGATACGGGCCTCACGTCAAGTGCATAGAACTGACTGGCGAGCGGCGGCAAGTCGCGAGTCGGCGAGCGTCGCCTGCGCAGGGCGTGGAATGTGGTTACCCCGCGACCCCGCGCCAGCGGCCGCCCGGCCGTTGTTATTAACGCGAGTTTCCATTGCGCGATCGCAAACGCTCCCGGGTTTGCTTGACGTATTATGTATGTCTAGTATTATATAAGATTATTTGTGATTTATATTATATATTGTGTATGGGAATGAATAATTAATTATTGGTGATACTATATTTATGGTAGGTATTATAAGTATGTGATATTAATATTAATGTAGCTTATCAGTAAGTATGTATGTGTGTTCTGTGCGGTAAATTAACTATATAAAATAAATAAATAGTAAGTTAATATTAAGTATTTTATATATGTTGATTGAAATAGATATAATATACATTTTATATATTTATAGCAATGAGTGTTATATAAATATTTATGTTTTATGTATTTATTTAACTAATGTAAGTGAGTAGGCCACATCACTCCCCTCCAGAGACCAGGTTATGGGCGATAATAGTCCGGGAACTGAACTTGGCGTCCAGAACGAGTGGTCCTTATTACAGGAGTTGGGGTTGGTAAAAGTGGACGACTAGGAATGTCACCATTGGGTGAAGAAGTAGTAGGTGAGTGGGCGTCATTGAAAGCTTTTGAAGGAGGGTCATTTGAAGAGTGTGACAGTATGTAGGCTGGTTTTAATCTGTCTACGGATACTGTCACCTCTTTGCCCTTGACGCGAATTTTAAAAACTTTTGTGCCTCTTTCGATAACCTCATGGGGTCCGGTATATGCCGGTTGAAGTGCTCGTCTCACCGCGTCCTCCCTGAGGAAAACGTGTGAGCAATTGGACAAATCTTTATAAATAAAGATTTTATTAGAAGAGTGGTGCGATGTTGGTACTGGCTGCAAGGTGTTGGCAAATGCTCTGATACGTGCTGAAAAATCAGTAATGTCAGTCGTGCAATTGACAACTTTATGGCCGAAAAATTCGCCTGGTAATCGCAGCGGCTCCCCATAGACTAAATCGGCTGAAGAAGCTTGAAGATCTTCCTTGAAAGCGCTTCGTATGCCTAGTAGTACTAAGGGAAGTGCTTCTGTCCAGGTGCTATCGGCGTGGCACATAATTGCAGTTTTAAGCTGCCGATGAAATCGCTCCACGAGACCGTTGCACTGTGGGTGATAGGCGGTTGTCATACGATGTCTGAAGCCAATCGATTTTGACAATTCCTTAAACAGCGCGGATTGAAACTGCGCTCCTCGGTCCGTAACTATATCGGTCGGACAACCAAATCTAGCTACCCAGCCGAGTAGGAACGCTTTGGCCACAGATTCCGCTGTGATATCGGTGATAGGTACAGCCTCAGCCCATCGCGTGAAGCGATCAACTGCTGTCAGACAGTACCGGTATCCACAAGACGGAGGTAATGGTCCGATGAGGTCTACGTGGACATATTTGAATCGCGCGGTAGGTAAATCGAGGGTACCGAAAGGCGTTGAAACGTGTCGATTTACATTTGTGCGCTGGCAAGCCAAACATGTCCTAGACCACTCGCGACAGTCTTTCCTCATCTGTGGCCAAACGTAGCGTTCAGCTACGAGTTTTGCGCTCGCATTTGCACCTGGGTGGCTGAGCGAGTGCAAGCTGTCAAAGATTTGCTTGCGCAAAGGTTTAGGTATGACGGGCCTGGCTGTCGTTGTACTAACATCGCAGTACAGTTGTGAGCGACTGCCGGGTATACTCAACCTTTTGATGCGCAGAGAGGATTCGTTGTTAAGTATGTGTTCTACCTCGGGATCTGATTCTTGAGCTCTAGCTAAAGTTTCTAGATCTACAGGTCTCGCCAGTTCATCGATACGTGAGAGAGTGTCCGCTACTACATTATCTCTCCCAGCAATGTGCTGGATATCGGTCGAGAACTGTGATATGTAGTCTAGGTGCCTGAATTGTCGAGGAGAACACTTGCTTTTCCGCTCATGAAAAGCAAAGCATAAGGGCTTGTGGTCCGTGTAAATAGTAAAGATGGTAGCTTCCAACCAGTGGCGAAAGTACTTGATGCACTCATACACGGCAAGGAGCTCTCTGTCGTATGGCGAGTACTTCTGCTGTGTTGGGCTCAACTTGCGTGAGAAGAACGCCAATGGTTGCCAGTGACCATCCTTTAGCTGTTGGACGACTCCTCCGATGGCGGTATCGGATGCGTCTGTCACCAAGCCAAGTTTTGCATTCGAGTCAGGGTGAGCCAAAAGTGCCGCAGTACAAAGGCTTTCTTTGCACTCTTCAAAGGCTTTTAATGAGTTTCCGCTTATGTCAACTGGGTGAGATGCCTTGATGGATCCGGTCAATAAGGCGTTCAAAGGAGCTTGAATTTGGGCAGCTTGAGGGATGAACCTTCTATAAATTTTTATAGAAGGTTCATCCCTCAAGATGCCCAGAAACCTCCTAAGTTGTTTAGCAGTCTTAGGTACTGGGAACTCTTTGATGGCTTGAACCTTACCTTCCAAGGGTCTAGTTCCGTGTTGGTTGATGCGGTAGCCTAGAAATGTCACTTCAGATGCTCCAAAGACGCATTTCCCCGTGTTTATGAGCATTCCATACTCCTTCATTCTGGTGAATAGCTGATGAAGATGCTGCTCATGCTGGATCTCATTCTCGGAGAAAACGAGGAAATCGTCAAGGAAGCAGTAACAGAAGTCCAGGCCACGCGTCATCTCGTCAACGAACCTTTGAAAGGTTTGACCAGCGTTCCTCAAACCAAAAGTCATAAACGGAAACTCAAAAAGACCAAAGGGCGTAGTGATCGCGCTTTTGGGGATATCCGACTTGAATACGGGGATCTGGTTATATGCTTTAACCAGGTCTATTGTCGAGAAGACCGTACAGCCAGATAGGCTATGAGCAAAATCATGGATGTGCCTGATTGGGTATTTATCGGGCACTGTTCTTGCGTTTAATTGCCTATAATCACCGCAAGGACGCCAACCACTATCCTTTTTTGGTGCTAGGTGAAGTGGAGAAGACCATGGGCTTTCGGATGGGCGAGCGGTACCATTTGCTAACATCGCTTCAAATTCGGACTTGGCAATTTTAAGTTTGTCCGGTGCTAGTCGTCTAGGTGAACACGATACTGGAGGGCCTGGCGTGGTACGGATATGGTGTACTGTGGTGTGTTTAGGCTTGAGCTGAGTACCTGATGGTCGTGTGATTTCAGGAAACAGTGAAAGCAAGTTATGATATTTCGAATCGCCAGTCACGACCTTTACACTTGAAATTAAGCTATCACTCACAGCAATGCTAGCTATAGCTGACAAATTCGTAGTGCCGTCAATTAGGCGTTTATTACGAATGTCGACAATAAGATTAAAGTGAGACAGAAAATCTACACCAACAATAGCTTTAGTTACGTCCGCGACAATAAAACGCCACACGAAATCGCGACGAAGACCTAAGTTAAGCTTAAGTTCCACGTATCCATAGGTATCAATCGTTGATCCGTTGGCTGCACACAACTGGTACTCCGTCTTCGTTCTTCTTTGTTGAAGAGCAGATCGAGGGTAGACACATAAGTCGCTCCCGGTGTCAATCAGGAACTGTACCTTTGATCTGTGATCCGTCACAAACAGGCGACCAGTATTGGAAGGGCAATCTTCAGCCGCCATTATCGACTGCCCTGCTCGTTTCCCGACTTGAAGTCGCAGGGCTTTATGCACTTCTTCGCCTCTCTGCCGAACTTATAGTGGTACCAACACTGAGGGAACTTCCTATAGTTCGACTGTGAACGTCTCGATGGTGTTCGACTTCGCTGGTGTTGATCCTGGCGATTGCGGGGACGGGAACGACCAGAAACAGCTGAGGTGAGTGCACTTACTTGCTTCGTCAGTTCGGTTATCTGCTGGGCCATTGCATCAATCACAGGGTCGCGTTGTGAGGTTGAAGCTACAGCTACCTGTGGTGAAGTAGGTGCGATGTCGTGCACAGTATCGGCTAGGTCAGCAAGTTCGGTGAGGTTCAGACTTCTCTGCGAAGCGACGACGGTCTGCAAGTTATTAGGTAATCGGCTGGTCCAGATTGTCCGCATAAAATCGTCAGGTATTGTTGGTCCGGCCAAATGTTGAAGGTGTCGCAGAAACTGTGAAGGTATGCGATCTCCTAACTCTTCCGATAAAAGTAATTGTTTAACCTTCTTTTCTTTAGATACAGACAGTCTTTTAATCAACTCACTTTTTTAATTATCGTACTTTCCTGTAGCAGGAGGGTCTGTTATTATGTCCTCCACCTCGACGGAATATTGTCGATCCAGATGTGCGAGAACGTAGTAAAATTTAGTGACATCGTCCGTTATTCTTGACATATTGAACTGACCTTCAATTTGAGCGAACCATATCAATGGTTTTTCGGGCCAAAAAGGTGGTATCCGCACACCAACTCGAAAAAGTTCTGACGTGCCGTCTGTCGCATCAGTGGAAACGCGCTCACTTTTATTTCGATTACGACGGGTTTGTGCGCTCGATTGCGAATGTTGAGATGTTGCCGTGTCATTGCCGTCACTACTCATCTTCGTAATGTTCCAAGGGGTCACCAGTTATGGTGGCGTGCGAAGAGGTGTTGCAAGCGGTGAATGAATTAAGCCAGGAAAGTAAGTAGGTACAGTCCAGAAACAGAAGCATATAGTTCACACACAAACAGTTTATTTCACGGCCACACAATAAATATAGAAGGAGAATGACAAGTAGATAGTTTGGAAATAACAGCAATGAACAAAACAGAAGAATACACTTATATACAGCAACAGACAAAATGTAAACAAACAAATACTAGATCGCGTAAGCGCAAGGTACGTGCGGAAGGCGTCGAGCGATACGGGCCTCACGTCAAGTGCATAGAACTGACTGGCGAGCGGCGGCAAGTCGCGAGTCGGCGAGCGTCGCCTGCGCAGGGCGTGGAATGTGGTTACCCCGCGACCCCGCGCCAGCGGCCGCCCGGCCGTTGTTATTAACGCGAGTTTCCATTGCGCGATCGCAAACGCTCCCGGGTTTGCTTGACGTATTATGTATGTCTAGTATTATATAAGATTATTTGTGATTTATATTATATATTGTGTATGGGAATGAATAATTAATTATTGGTGATACTATATTTATGGTAGGTATTATAAGTATGTGATATTAATATTAATGTAGCTTATCAGTAAGTATGTATGTGTGTTCTGTGCGGTAAATTAACTATATAAAATAAATAAATAGTAAGTTAATATTAAGTATTTTATATATGTTGATTGAAATAGATATAATATACATTTTATATATTTATAGCAATGAGTGTTATATAAATATTTATGTTTTATGTATTTATTTAACTAATGTAAGTGAGTAGGCCACAGAGCTAATATTTGTAGTACCTAAGTAAAAACATTGTAAAAACATCTATATAAAAAGAATGGCCCCGAGTTTCTTGCCGCTTCTTCTCGGTAGGTATTTTGGAACGCGGCGGTAGTCTTTAAAGTACATTATAATGAAAAATTGACGTTCATAAGTGCGTCTTTGATGCCTAAATTGAATAAATGATTTTGACTTTGACTTTGTCAAATTGATTATTTGAATTGATTTCTAAAACATATATTCATACTTTTGAAATTGTTTACAGTAAATTATTCCAGTTAAAATTAATAATTTATTTTTTCTCAAAATTATTTAAGTTTATTACGACGTACAATTAATTATAATTATAAATCGCATGCCATCACTTTGTATCGCAATCTTAATGTTTAAAACGACTACGTGCAAGTACGCCGTAACCAATAAAAGCGGTTGCACTGGCGACGGGAGGACTTCTCTGGGACGTCGTTACACTACCGGTCGAATATACGAAACCTATCAGTGATTTGTAGAATTTTATTTGGAACAGAATATAAGTGACATTCAGTCACATTTTTTTAAAAACATCATGGAGGTCTCTTCTCCGTCATACATAATTATTATGATATAGACATTATTTCAAAAATAATAATAGTATACATATATATGTAATTTACATGTGTGATTTGTGCTGATCCCCGGCACAGTGTCGATAGCAAGCTGACAGTAGTGGAAACAGAAGGGGCTAGGCATTTATCATCTCCACTTTCCGTGCTGCCCAATCGTCGAACCAGTTCTTCGATCAGACCTGAAAAGAATAACAACAATAATAATTTATATCACAGAAAAGAATTTTATAATTTTGCTCTACATACACAGAGAGACTAAGCTAAAAAAACTTTTACAAAAAAGGAACGGACTTCAGCAAGTTATTTTATACTTTTTCGTATTGTAGTCGGTTCCACTTTTGAGTAAATCATTTTTTTATTTACTTTTTAGTGACCCTTGCTAGTTACTACTTACGGGATCGAATGTCATTCACCGTCAATTACGATATCTTCGAGATAGGCGAAACAGTTTTCAGTTATTGGATTGTAATTCAATAACCACTTGACACAATTTGATGAAATTTAAATGGGATTGGACTACTCTGTAAAAAGTTAATTATTAGTGGTCATACATAAAAAAATAAAAATATACGAATCGGCTTGGGCCTGTTACAGCTAAGTTCAATTATAGCATAATAGTGACAGCTAAAATTATTTTCCACAAATCTTAAAAATAATCACGTCAAGTGGTGTATGTGTGTCTTGTTAATAATCCTACTTATATTATAAACGCGAAAATTTGCGAGTATGGATGTATGGATCTTTGTTACTCTTTCACGCTCAAACGGCGGGGGCAATTTTGATGAAATTTGGTATGGAGGTAGATGATGATAGAGATGGCACTGGATTAACACATATGATACTTTTCATCATCGTCATCATCCATCACCACGCGGGTGAAAAAGCGTAATATGCTTGGGCACAGCATAGACAAAATATTAAGATCTCCGCCTACGTCAATATCGTAATGATAACAGGTCTGTCAAATTTTGAGTCAGTTTCTGATAGCTCAGTCAAAAGCCAAGTCAATTTGACAGCTCGATACACTAGACGTGCTCGGCGATCGTCAAGGGCGATTAAATGTTACACAAATACCGTCAAGGGTGATGAAATGTAATGACAGTTTTTTCAATGGTGATTAATTTTATATTTGTATGTACGTATGTGCTGTATAATAGTTAGCAATTGCGTTTGACCATGTACATATTATATGTCATTTTGGTATAAAGGTATATATGAGTGGAGGCTGAGTGGACCTCGGAGAAGATAATAAGCTACTCGAAATACTAATCCAGGCACCAGCTAGTCTATATGTATATATATATTTATAAAACAAATTCGTGTTAGTTACACAAATTATAACTTAAGAATGGCTGGTCCAATTTTGTATGATTTTTGTGTTTTTAATATTTGTCATCTCGGAGAAGGATATAGGATACTTTTCATCATCTGATCATCATCATCATACAGTAATAAATAATTAGAACAACACATGCGCACAGTAGCTATAACTATATTTTACATCAAGGTTGAATGTTCATTCGCGCGACTTTACTTGCATATACTACATATTAGGCGCGCATTATCCGCTTCACAGATCATTTCACAACAAACGATCGGAGTATATTGCTCCTGATCATATTTACGATTACTGTAAAAGGTGAGTAATTCATTCATCATTACTATGCGACATTATGCAGTTAGTTAAATCGACAACGTTCTCTTGGAAAACGGCTCAAAGTGGCGACGGTTTCTATAACTAGAGAAAGCAAGCAAATTGAATAATCATACAGACAAATACACAGCCGGTTCCAATACACAGCAGACTGGCTTAGACAAGACATTATTTAAGCAGAACCGTAACTGCCTTCCATTTACGAAGTATGGAAATTATACAATACGGTAACTACATCCAGTAAAAACCTATAGGTATAACCGGCGGCACGTAACTCTCGCGCTGATCGTTATTGCGCAGAAGTCAAAAATTGGGTATCACAGGGGGGCTACAGGGACGAAGGACTCTTGTCTCTCTCTGTCACATCGAAGACGAGGGACTCCTTTCTCTCTCTCTGTCACATGTGCGCGACTGTACCCATGCGCAGATATCCCCTCCACATTTCGCTCAGCGCTAGAGTTACGTGCCGCGGGTTATAGTACAAACAATCGCCTTCTTTAAAAAAAAAATCTTTCTAATCAAATCTTTTTATCGATTTTCTCGTCACGATTCGCAGTCTCATTTTATAGATAACTAGCTGCGGCCCGCGGTTTCATCCGCGTAATGATGGATGTATCTATTGTACTCCTGCTAGGGTCTTCAATGTTTGATCACCCAAGGACACATTACTGCTTCGAGATACCTTGCTCTACATCTGCTCTCACCTAGATCGAGTACTTATTCTTATTCGTTTTGGGGGCGATAAGGCCGGCACTGACATCCCGCTTGGGGTGTTTTGTGCATTCCCCCCTGCCAGCATAACTCCTTCACATAACGGAGTATGACCTTGGTTCGCTGGCAAAACTGCTCCAGTGTTGTTTGAGATGTTGTGTGAATAACTGTTATTGAGCTTTAACCTATAAACCCGCGCCGGTACACCGGTGGCCAAATCTATACATTGCATAAAGCGGCGCTGGTACACCGGTGTACCGCAGTCAAAACCCATATCAGGACTGAACATAAACGTTAACTGTTCAAATATATAATACATTTCGGTTTATTAGATGTTTTTTGAATACTAATAAGCACCTAGAAATCATTTTTACATAGAAATATACATTATTTTGGTTATCAGTAGGCTAGCTAAAAAAATGGGCGTCGATACCAATTCTCTTAAACTTTCGCAGCATGTGCTAGTGTATTGTTTTCGTGAATAAGTACCATTTCGAAGTAAAAACCTAAGAAAAAGCTTATAATCCTCTTATATTATGGTTCTGTGAGCAATTTCTTTGTTGTTTCTTTCGTTCAATCGTGAGCATTTGATAAAGGCAGCCGCCATATTGTTTTGATAACGAGTGGAACTACAATTTAGATATCTATTTGGTTAGCGTTAGAGTATATGTTTGTATGTCAATTTGTGGATTTATAATGGATAATTTATAAAATAGGTAGTATAGGTTTTCAAAGTCTATTATACCGTTGTGTTTGTACGTTTACTCCTTTTACACCTGCTTGAGAGATAAAATTGGTCTTTGTAGAATTTATTTCATTTGTAATTTTTTTGTCGCAGTTCAAGTTTTTATGTATTTTTTCGGTTGACTTTACCTCTATAATTTGACTAAAAAGAAACAGATAACATAATAATAGAATAAATGAAGATGTACTGGGTTACCAGTGTAAATTTTAGCCGTTTACAGATATAAAATTAAACAAATAGCTGTTTAACTACGATTTTACTCCTGCAAACATTTGCAGCGCGCGCAAATTTTGAAATAGTTAATTTTCGCGCGCTTTTTCCGTTCGATTTGGCGCCAAAATATTTTTAGTTTTAAGCTACTTCAAGGGTTAATACAGTCAGGCCAGTACAATTAAAAACTCACAACAAAATATAAAAAAAACTGAGAGTAAAAATTAAAGGTACGCAAAGAGATTACTAACTAGAATATAAAATAAAACAGAAAAACACTAAATTAAGAAAAGATAACTCAACAAAAAAAAAAGACGAAATTACCAATACTTAAGAATTAAAATGTCAATACAAGCAATGATGCTTCATGAGGGCTGAAGTGTCAAGATAGAGTACATTTGTACATATATGAGAGTGAATCTAGCTGTAGTCTTTCCACTTCGAATTTATGGCAGGCATGCTGCGATGGCACTCGTACACATATCACGTTTTTTCTTTTTTATAAGTAGACTCGTGCGTTTGTATATTTGTCATTCCTCAGGTTACAGTTACTACATAATGTTGCATCAAGCGAGATTTTTGTTCAAGCAGTCAGTCAAGTCACAGTATAAATAAGCCTGTCATTATGTCGCTATCCAGTATAAGGTTGGTATTTCCGAAAAAAAAACGGAATTGTGAATCCATACTTGAGTGGAGATAAGAATCAGATCTGTACACAAGCCTATATTCACAAGCACTTCTGAGCGTACTTCTAGAAAACGCCCAAAGTCACATTCTATGCAGCGTTGGATGCATTATTAGAAGCTCTACTTATAAACGCTGCTTAACTTATTAGACGTTATTTAATACTGCGCACAGCAAACTTGGAGTTTTTAAATAACAATATATAAATTAAAGAAGCATTCATAAGTGAGGTTGTAAAACTTTCTACGTTGATTGAAGAAGAAAACACAAAAACGACATAATCATTATTTTGTATAGGTTCTTTGAATACACTCGGTCACCATTACGATCACTTAACGGTAAATAATCAGACACATCATAATTCGAAGAAATACATATCTAAGAAAATTAAACAAAATCTTTGCACTGAACCGCTTAATTGCCCCGAAAGGAATTTTCTAACACCAAGACAAGCCGTATTTGCAGTACCAATCATTGATAGGCATCACAGATATATATGTACAATAGATAACGCAAGTATCACGATGTGTATTGAAACCAAGCCTGCCGGCTTTTTAATGAATGAAATTGCGTAAATTTACGCATAATATAATTTCACAAACACTTACCTGTGATAGGAAATATGTCCTTGCCTTTGGGGGCTCTTGCAATATTTAGGCTATTGCATTAAACTATCGCGCAATTTGGTTTACGCGGCCGTCCGGCTGCAACAGACACCCAAAGTAGTGGTCGCCAACCTTGATGCTTAATCGGGGTTCGGACAGGGAAGTACACCCCTCCCCCCGAAGGGTTCCCGCATTGACGTGGCGGGGGGGCTCAGTAGCCGTGGCGTGGAGCACCACGGTGAAGCCAAGAGGAACCCAGGGGCCGCGCCGGCGTTGGGGTGCGCTGGCCGGCTCAGGCAGGGCCGCTCCTATGGGCTTTGGCCGCCAAGTCCACATAGGAGTGGCGGGGTCCGGGCGCTTTGGCGCAGACTCGAGGAGGTGGGGCCCGGGCGCTTTGGCGCAGGCTCGAGGAGGAGGGGCCCGGGCACTTTGGCGCAGGCTCGAGGAGGTGGGGCCCGGGCGCTTTGGCGCAGGCTCGAGGAGGTGGGGTCGCGGGGGGGTTATCCCCCGTGGCTGACGTAGCAGGCGGTGGGGCTACGTATCCGACCCACCGCAGGGAGACCACGGGCGTCCAGACACGGGGAAGTCTGGCGCCCATTGTTGGCGGGTTTGGTCTCTGAGGCAGTAGCGGCGCGCCATGTGTTCTGGCGTGCCACGAAGAGAAGGGTCCGGCAACGGACGGCCGCGGCGGGTTCGCGGTCGTGTGCAAAAACTGTCCCGCGTTCCCGCCAAAAGCGGCAGTGACGGAACACCCCGGGGTTTTGGTGGGTATACGGACTCCCACATAACCACCTACCTCCCCGTGGTAGGTGGTATCCATAAAGGATTTCCCCGGGCCAAAAAAAAAAAAAAAAAAAAATGGAAGTACACACATCTATTGTACATACATATATTTGTGATAGGTATTGTTAGGGTTGTTCCCACTATCCACGTACCATGTTCAGCGAGAGGCGCGGGGTCTGCGTGCGCGCGAGCGAATCGGTCTGCGAGCGAGGCGAAGCACCGCAACGCAGCGTCTGCTACGCGCGCGTCACTGTGCCGCAGTAGTGAGGAAAGCGATGACACCGCGTCACCCACGCGTCCGTCACCCGGCTCCATCTTACCGCACACTCTGTAGCACACAATAATAACTAGCAGTTCTGCGAACAGTAGACCTCGCGAGCACTTACTCTTATCAGCGGCTATATTTCGCAGTACTTCACACTTTAATAGATGTGAAGTACTGCGAAATATAGCCACTAATAAGCCGAAATATTATATCTCAGTGACCACTTAATTAATTATGCTCATATTCGAAGTTCCTCTTTAAAGTCAGGTACCTAACAGTATGTACCAAATTCTATCAAAACCGGTCGGTAAATAGCGCCGCAGCAAACTTTCCCCTTTTTAGGAAAAGTACACCCCCAATACAAAGAAGTGTTGAAGACAACGCCCGGAGTAGCGGAGCACGCCTCTAGAACCCTTTAGCTATACACATCAACGTTGCCCCTTTTGTTCATTGATAATGGCCCTTACGGGGGCCTAAATATTTTAATATGAGACTGAAATTGGCAAGTGCCATAGTCTCTTCCATAGCCCACTTTCTTCCTTATCACTAATAAGTTCGTATCAATAGCCTTGCCAGTATACCCATTTTTATAATAGATATACCATGTCACCATCCATACAAAATGTTTCTGTTTTTTATACTTCTTTGTATTGTTTTACCAAACAGGCCTCCAAGTTGGCTATAGCCCCACATATGCCTTTGTAAACGACCGGATGAAATCCGTGAAAATTTTTGAATAAAAATAACAATAATTATCATCATGAAGACGTCCACTGCTGAACATATGCCTCCCCCATAGAACGCTACTTGTAACGGCTCTTGCTTCCTGCATCCAGCGATTCCCGCCGTTTTTAAGGAGGTCGTCGGTCCACATAGCGGGGGGCCGGCCTATACGTCTTCCGGTGCGTGGTCGCCATTCGAGAACCTTTCTTCCCCATGGGTTATCGGTTCTGCGAGCGAAGTGTCCTGCCCATTGCCACATCAACTTGCTAACTTTAAGAGCTACGTCGGTGCCCGTAGTTGAGCGACTTTAAACGACTCTAAATGTAACTTATGCTCCATAAATACACAAGCGTTGTAGAAATTATACATCACATCCATTAATAATCATTATATTTATTGTTTTCATTATTAGAAACACAATTCATAGCAATACTCACTGCTGAAACACCGAAAGAATTGTATATTTAGATGCATGCCACTGTATGAAGAGCAGACAACACAGTGAATAATCTATGACAACATCAAAACAAGACTGGAGGCTGGCAAGCCCATACATACGTATACATTTTTTGATTGATCTTAGAAGTCTTGAATAATGTCTGAGGTCTTACATTGAGCATATGATTATTATTAACTTGGCATAGCTGGCCTAGCCATAATAGCGAGGCCATAGGCGGGTCTGTTAGTAATTAATAAATTACCTGGATACGACAGCCATGGCTGAATGTAGGGTGTCTTTGTGTACGGAGGTGCCATGATGTGTGATAAAGTGCAGCACAGAGGGCAGACCACCGCCCTCCCACACCGCGCCCGCTTCACGCGTACAAACTAGCTCCAGCACCTATGCGTAACATTATATAAAAATATATTTGTTTTTAATTAAGAACTTTAAAAATTTTCTTATTTTCATCAAAATTCAACACTGCTTTCCTTACACAACCAATAACGTAATTTATTACTTTAAATTAAAGAAGGATTTCTGTATAATTAGCCTGTCTGTCTTATTAATGAGTTGATAAAAATCGGCATTCTATTCAGTATTTTCTATTTTGCATTCGTTAAATCTTAATATAATAATGTTTGCCACAATTTAAAGCAATGTTTCTGTGGTAATACAAAGACTATTCAAGCATAAAACAGGTGGGACATTGTATGCAGCTCAAGAACAGCTATTTAGTATAAATGCTGAAACAAATCTTAGAACAATTGGATGCCTATGTAAAAAATATAATTGCACTTTGCTCTTACAGTGATTAGCAATTATTTCGTAAGGAAGACTAGACAGTTAGACAAAAAATTAAGAAGCAATATGTCTAACCTTGATGCATTGCTCAGCTAGGTCCTTGCTTGTTCGGTTGTTGGGGTCAACGGTAAGCAGTCTGCTGCAAATAGCCTTGACTGCTCCCTCTATAGCCACAATACGCCTAGTGCACTCAGCTGTGAACGAATGTTGTACCAAATTATTATTTACACATAATTTTGCGAATAGGGATGTTGCATGTATGTATGGATAGCATTACATATTCCAAAAAAATACTATAAAACTAAAATAAAAAGTTTAAACTTCAACTTGGCCACTTTTCCTCCCACCATGGGGCTTAAAGATTAGTTTTTATTTTTTACATTTTGTAAATATTTATACTAACTTCCAAACAATCAAGGATTACATGTTTTGAAAAAAGCAGTGATGCTCATTCCATCAACACGCGGAATAAGCACAAGCTATCCGTACATGTAACGCGTCTCCACAGAATAAGTCATTCTTTTATGGGACAATGTATACGATTTTATAATAAAGTTCCTAATGTTATCCGAGATTTGCCTATGCGCGATGTATGGTGCAATTAAAGCATTAAATATATCGTGTAGATAGACTGTTATCATATTATTTCTTAAATAAATATTTATTTCTATATCCCTGACAATGGAACTGAGGCAAACTGTTTTGCTACCGCCTTTTTTATGTTTTTATACCAGTGTTTTTTTAACTTTATAATTAATTTGTTTGTGGAGTCTATTTGAAGTTTTTGTCTTTATGTCATTAGATATATAATTATGCTAAGCGAGACGTCACCGACGCGGGCGTCCTGAACACTCCTTGAAAAAGTCCACCGAATGTAGTCGAAACTATAGTCGGACCTATCCGATAAATATTACGTGAGTAATGCCAAATTTTTAATTAATAATTATTGAAAACCACGTTAGTTTTTATAGATATATAATTTTGCACAACGATGAAAGGTTGCTTTAATTTTAGCTCCTAGTGTCCTTAATCTAAAGAACAGCTAGCAATCAACTCATTTACAACAAATTCTTCGAGGGTAGACAAAATTACTGATAATTTGATGTTTATGCGCGAATAGAGCCGCTAGTGACTAATAAAATTGATTTTATTGTTTAGTATTAATTGCTTTTCAATATAGGATAAAAATATTAACTTACCGGACACATCCAAGTAGTAGGTGATGGCCCTTGCCGTTACTTCCAACACATTGTCTGGTGCACATTCATCAAGGAATATCTTGCAAAGAGCTGGTAAGAATGTTCTAGGAGGGCAGCTATAACAAGAAAAACATCCTATATAATTATCCCATCAAAGTATTTTATCTGAATATTGCCAAACACAGTAAATTACCATAGCAGAATTAATTCCGTAAATTAACGTTTGCATGTCTGTAGACGTTAGGGGTGATAAAAGCAGCCAATATCGATATGATTTGCTAGAACACTGTATATTTTACTCTTATAAGGTAATACAAAACGATATACAGGGAGCGCGAGAAGTGCGAACGGGCGATGCCACGAAGACTATGTTCTCAAAATGGAGGTCGGGTTTTCCCCGCACCCTCAGTTCACACCCCTCGCGCCCCCTTCACATGCAAATGTGGTAAAGTTATGCATCGCTAACACGCCCACCCCTAGTGCTGCGTCAGCAGCACTCATTCTCCATAGGTACACGGGCGATGCGTGCGACAGCCCTAGTGAGGATACCAGTTTTGGTTTTAATTTTTGCCATTCTCACTCGGCCATCCTTGCCAGGAAAAACTTCTTGAACTATGCCTTTGAGCCATAAGTTACGGGGACCGTTCGGATCTACGACGAGTACAAAGTCACCCACTTGTAGTTTTCTCTGCTCTTTATGCCATTTCGTGCGTGGCAGCAGGTCTGGCAGTATCTCCTTCACCCATCTGCACCAGTACATATCTGCTAATTTTTGCGATGTTCGCCACTGCTTTCGTAGGTATAGATCTGAGTCATCAAACATCCCGACAATAGGCAAACTGGCAGTTGTCCCGAGCAAGAAATGATTTGGAGTTAGCGTCTCAGGACTGGTCGGATCTACTGAGACGTGGGTTAGAGGTCTGCTGTTAACAATATTCTCCACCTCGGCCATAAGCGTATTCAAAGTTTCATCTTTCGGGGCGCGTTCCTTGAGTACAACCTTTAGGCTCGTTTTCACGCTTCTTATGAGCCTCTCCCAGGCCCCGGACCAGTGTGGGCTCACTGGTGGCGAGAAAGACCATTTAGACCCATGGTTAAGCGCTTCAGATTTCAGGTAGGTACTCTTCATCTAGACCTTGAATAGATTTCTTAAGTTCTGTGTCGGCGCCTTTCAGGTTTGTTCCGTTGTCTGAGTACAAGAATTTGGGCCAGGAACGTCGCGCGGCCATTCTTCGTAATGCCATTATTAATGAGTCTGACGTAAGTGAGGCTACCACTTCTAGATGGATGGCGCGTACAGTCATACAGGTGAAAAGTACTCCGTACCGCTTTTCACGACGTCTTCTAACAGTGACCTCCATTGGGCCAAATAGATCTAACCCACAAAATGTAAATGGACGCTGGTGATGGGCAACCCTGGCGCTGGGTAAATCTCCCATTCTTGGTACTTCTGGTTTGCTCTTTTTTATTCGGCATAGCATGCATTGAGATGTCACACTTTTAGTCACGGGTCTCAGTCTTGTAATCCAATATTTTTGTCTTACTTCATTTACTACCGTCTCTTGGTTTCCATGAGCAAAAGAGCGGTGATAATACTTCACTATAAACCTAGCAACATGGCCGCGTCCCTCCAAAATAATAGGATGTTTAGTTTCAGGTAGGACTCCAGCAGCGGCAGTGATACGGCCGCCAACGCGCAGGACGCCGTCTTCATCAAGGTAAGGTGATAAGGTAAGTAATTTACTTGTTCTCGGTACACATCTATTGTTTTTAATTTCTATTAACTCCCTTTCAAATGACTGTGCTTGTGATTGTTTCAGTAACATAAGTTCAGCTCTGTCCATAGTGTAGTCAAATGTGGAGGTAAGTTTCTTACATTTATTTATAAATTTTAGCACCATAGCAGTAGCTCTTAGCAAGCGTATCCATGAAGAAAATCGAGTCGCATCAGGTATAGGTAAGTTGGCATTTCCGTTATCTATTTGTATAGTGTTAATACATTCTAGGTCTAATTTCGATTCTATTCTTTCAAGTTCTAGAAGTGTGAAATCGCGGGGCCACTGGTTTTGTTCACAGCGCAGAAAGGTAGGTCCGCACATCCATTCCTTCTCTAAACAACAGTCATAGCATTCTCGAGTAGCAAGGTCGGCAACATTGAGCTTTGTAGGTACGTATCTCCATTCATTTATTTTAGTTAACTCGTCTATTTCACCCAGACGATGCGCGACATATTGTTTATAGTTACGCGCAGTATTTCTTATCCAACTCAGTACAGTACTAGAATCACACCAAAATATTTTTATTTCCGGTTTTATTCTATGTTCATTTATTATAGCTTCAGCCACTCTAGCGGCCATAACCGCGGCTTGAAGTTCAAGGCGCGGTACAGAAACAGTTTTAATGGGCGCGACGCGGCATCGGCTAGTTATAAACGCAACATGCACACTGCTATTGCTTATCCAGCGCCAATACCCAACGGTCGATATAGCTGTCAAGCTAGCGTCGGAAAATATATGCAATTGTAGGCATGTATAGCTATTCTGTAGCGGAGCTCCTTGCTGCACGTCCTGCATCGGTTGACTGGGAACCGGTCCTCTTGCTATCTCGCTCGCGGTAACATGCGCTGTCGCCTTCGGATAGTGTCTAGGTAAGCTCACGTGACGTATAGATTCTAATAGTGTTATCCATTTCATCCATTTATTGTAGATAACATCGGGTACGTGATCATCCCAGCTGATCTTGAGTTTCCAGGCTTCTTGTAGTATAATTTTTCCGTTGATAGTGACCGGTGATAGAAAACCGTAGACGTCAAAAATAGACATAATCACTCTTAACATATCTCGTTTGGTAGGCCTCTGTATTCCATTTCTTAAATTTTCAGGAATTTTCTTGAATGATATATCGAATCGTAGCGTATCATCGCCTGGATTCCAGATTAATCCAAAGGTTCGTTCACCGTCGTATGGTTGTCCAATTTTGAATTTTACCGCTGTATCGCCCAGCGTATCTTTAGGTAGACTGTCGAGCACTTGTTTACTATTACTCGTCCAGTTGCGTATTTCAAAGCCGCCCTTCTTGTGAATAGTAGTGACGTCACGGACTAGTTTTATAGCGGTTTCATCATCGGGTAGGCTGTCAATGTAGTCATCCATATAATGTTGTGTGTATATAGCAGCGTTAGCGGCGGGCATCGATATTTCATATATTTGAGCGTTCTTGTTTTTAACATATTGAGCAATAAATGGACTGCAGTTGGCACCGAAGATAAGTGATGTCATAACACCGACGTTCAGAGGACCATCCAGTTCATTTTTATATAAAAATCGGAAGGCGTTCTGGTCTTCTGGTCTAATCTTGATCCGGAGAAACATATCTTTTATGTCACCCGTCACTGCTGTGGGGTTATCTGAACCGCAACATTATGCCAAATAATGACGTCAATAGATCAGGCCCTTTTAATAAATAATCATTGAGGCATATTCCGCAAATTTTCGCAGCTGCATCGAAGACTAATCGTAATTTATTTTTATTTGGGTTATCGACCCCAAAATGCGGCAAGTACCATGTCTTCGGTGTAACCCTTTCTTCGCTAAGTTTTTTAGCATAATCGTTTTCAAATAAATGATTTATGCGCTCTTTATATCTCTGCGCGTATTCTTTATTTTTCTTCATTTTTTGTTCTATTCCCTGTAGTCTAGATACGGCTGTTGAGTAAGAGTTGCCCATAACACTCTTCTCATCCCTCCAGGGTAAGCCAACATGCCATCGGCCATCAGAAAAAGCCGAAGTTTCTTCCAGAATACGTTCAGCGCGTACGTCCTCAGAATTCTGCCTAGGCTTGGTAGATATGCCCATTGATTCGATCGAGAATGACCTTTGTATATCATCCTGGATCCCTCGTAGTATACTTTCAGTATGCATCAGCTGACCATCGTTGTGGCTAGAGACAAATAGCGTGGAGTGACGAGTAAGACCAGGTGAGTTAGCAGGTACCCTTCCATGCAGGCACCAGCCCAGAGGAGTCCGGGTGGCACAGGGTTCATTCGGTCGACCCATCTTAGTTTCCAAAGGTAGGAGTAGGTGGTAATTGTCTTGGCCGATTAAAACTTGCGGTTTTAATTGTTCTGTGCATAATTCACTCTTGATATTATGTAAGTGCTTAAAGTTTATTAATTTTAATGAATTTAAGCTTTGTTTTGGTAATGTTAGTTCATCAATCACACGCGCACTGATTGTAAACAGTTTGTCATCAGCACCAGACACAGACACGTTCACCAGCTGAGTGGTGCACACAAGCTCGGTATTGTCCCATGCACCACGCACACGAAGACTCTCCTGGCGGCCGCTCAGTCCCGCCTGTGAAGCGAGTGAGGCGCTTATCAATGACACAGTCGATCCGTCGTCAAGGAGGGCAGTCGCACGTATGATTCCGCGTGGCCCGTGAATGTTTATAGGTATCGTTTTTAATAACACGGAACTGTTAATGTTTATGTGATTCACTTGTTCAGTTTCTAACGTTTGCACTGGCACGGATTCACTTGCGTCCTTGCGCGGCTCATAGTGAAGTAATCGGTGATGAGATTGTCCACAGTTGTTTACACCACAGCTATCAGCGGGGCAAGTTTCCCTGTTATGCTTCGCTATAAGACACTTGTAACAAATACCGAATCGCTTTACATGTTGCCATCTGTCCTTACGTAGCGATTTTTTAAATTTTTTACACTCCGTAAGTTTATGTGTATGCGTACGACAATAACGGCACTTTTGTTCACTTTGTTCCTCAGATTTTGACACTGTTTGTATATTGTTCACTTTATCAAAATTATTACGCTTGAAAATGTCCTGTTTTGGTTGAAATAAAGTAGCACTACATGTAGATATTTTCGTAGCTTCTTCGGTAAGAAACTCTGATAGCATTTCTAGTCTGGGCCTTGACGAGCCGGCGGTGATAAGCGGGTAACTGTAATCCGCCCACTTAGACAGCAAAGTAGTAGGTAGCTTGGACAACACAACTGTAGCTACTTCTATTCCTTGTAGGTACTCTTCACGGCCAACGGCTCGTACCGCTGCAACGTAATTTTTCACTTTGATAGAAAATGGTATTATTCCTTTGTAGTAATCCGACGATAAATTATACATTTTCTTTATTTCTGTCATTATGTGAGACAGTATGACGTCAGCGTTTCCAAATTGTAATTCTAAGGTAGACATCACGACTGCAGGCGAGGTACCGCTCATGAGTATCGCTGCTACTGCTTCGTGAGCGGGACCACGGAGACACTTTCTTAACCGCCACAGGTTTTCTTTGTCGGTAAAGGTACATACTTCAGTGGATTCTATGTATGCCTGTTTGAACTGAAGCCATTCAATAGGGTTTCCGTTAAAAATTGGAAGTTCTCTCGGTGTACTGAGACGGCTGAGTAGGTGAGTATTAGGTTGTATACTCGAAGAGGTAACTAGGTGTTTGAGAGCATTGGCCAACTGCTGAATTGGACTATCCGTGTCAGTGTGCTCCGACGAGTGCGGCTTGCCTTTGTCGTTTTCCATTATAGTGGCATGCTGCATTTTCAGCTCTTGTTGGCTGTGTTCTACCCACTTCTCAATGTCACTAGTTCGCTTCACCTCCGATATTTCCGATAGTGGACTGTAATTTTCTTCAAGATCGGCAAGGTCTGCCGCTAACTGTTTGTCTATAAGGTCTTTATCTATTTGTGCCTTCGCCTTTAGTGCTTCTAGTTCCAGTTTCCTTCTCTGGGCGTGTAACGTTGAGGACGATGAGGGTACTTTTGACTTGGCGGTATTACGCGAAGTTTGGGAAGGCCGCTTAGTTACCGATACTTCCGATTTCACGACATTAGGTGCACAAGATTTCAAACCACTAGTCTCATCATCGATATGTTTACTTGTTGAAGGCGTAGGCGTTGGCATTTCCTTCACTTGTTGCTTCGTTTGAAGCGCTTCTTTTTCTAGCTTCCTTGATGTGCTGCGCGTGTTCACCATTTTTTTCGTTGGCGGAGTGGTAAACATGAAGATTAGGCTCGAAGACCACTTTTGTAGACGTTAGGGGTGATAAAAGCAGCCAATATCGATATGATTTGCTAGAACACTGTATATTTTACTCTTATAAGGTAATACAAAACGATATACAGGGAGCGCGAGTAGTGCGAACGGGCGATGCCACGAAGACTGACTATGTTCTCAAAATGGAGGTCGGGTTTTCCCCGCACCCTCAGTTCACACCCCTCGCGCCCCCTTCACATGCAAATGTGGTAAAGTTATGCATCGCTAACAATGTCATTACATTCAATAATTATTAGCTAATAGTGTTCATAAATGGAGGGTTCCCGCATGTTCTAGGTGTTGTTGTTTATAAATCCTATTTTTGATTATACTTTCTTTAAGAATTCGTACTATAAATTGTAACCCCAAATATAAGTACGTCAAGGATAAGAAGAGGCAGCAGAGCCAACTAAGCGATCGAGGCTCGGTAGCGACTTGCGAAGGTTTTGGGGGTTTTTTGACTAAGTGGTGTGTTCATTCTACTTGGAATTCCAATTATAAATTAATCATATTTTTTAATTAGTTGTGCATTTGGTTGCCTAACGTTATTTCTTTTTGATATCGCTTTGTTCTAGAAATGTTGATCTCTCCAATGAGCCGTGGCAGGTCGGAGACAAAAATCATTAACGAAGAACTGAAAGCCATGGTGGAAGCAGAATCATCCTTTGCGTACCATTGACGTACATTTACATCTGTTTCGTTCATAAACCTTTTGTTTTAATTATCACGGTATATAAAGGATTATTAAACCATGTCAGAATTAGCAGCAGCCTTTAACGTGATAAAACGGGATCCCCTTTTTTAGCATAACGAGTTACGCATATTTTTTGTGCCATAATTAGTTTGACATAATTAGTTTTTGGCATACTATTCAAGCATACATATAGTTTAGGCTAATAGTTTTTGCCTTATTTTGATTTGCATAAAGTTATAAGGCATATTGATTGTTCCTCTAATAGTTATTAGGCATAAAGATCCGGTGTACCTCTGAATTTTGACAACTCAATACTTCGACAGTTACTTACTTAGAAAAAACATAGTCACTGCTTTGAAAGAACAAATAGTCGACATTGATTACTCCCACAGAACGTAGAGAGTATCTAGTCAGAGCAAAGTCGCGATAGGTGCGACGACGAGCGAAGCGGGCGTTAGCCGCAGGCCACATATACATGACTTTGGGGCGGACTAGCGCGGGCGGCTTCATAATCCATTTAAATTTCATACAAAATGCATTGAAATAGACCGCAATTTAGAAGCTGCCTAATATCAACGCGGGCGCCAAAATTTCGCGCCATAACCACGTCCGAGCAACGACATACCGTGTGTTCTATATTGCGCTTTATTTCCATGCATTTCGTATGAAATTTGAATTGAATAGGAAAGCTGCCCATTTATGTGTGGCTTGCGCCTTAGGTTGAATGGTGACCACACAATACGTGAGCCGAGCGAGCGAGCCGCGGTATCGGCCGGCGAAGCGCCACCATAGCTATACCTCGATAAGGATACAACGCCGCACTTTTGGAATAAAATACATGACGAATCCAAATGACTTGTCGATATATATTTTTTTTAAGTAAGCGACTTGTGAAGGTATTGAATAATTCGAAAATCAGAGGTACCTACACCCCACAAAATTTCCAAATCTTTATCTTTCCCTAATTATGCTTCAATATCAGTAAGTAAATCTAGGATTTAGAATAGTTAATTAACAATTAATCAATTCATTCATTGCTTAACAATTATTATGCTTAAAGTAGTTATGCTTTAGTAATTGTGCCAAAAAAATATGCCAAATGAATACTGTGCATAACTATTATAAGCTTAAGTGAATGCCACATTAAATTATGACAAAAATTGTTATGCAAACAAATAGGGAACCGATAAAACGATACATTCACGTCAAAATCGAACAATAAAAAGCTGACATACTATCAATATACTAACTGCACCCCGCAGTTTTACCCGCGTGGTGATGGATGATGATGAAGTAAAAGTAGCCTGAGTTACTCCTTATAACACCAGCCATCTGCCAGTGCAAGTCACGTTAAAATCGGTCTAACCGTTTCAGAGATTAGCCTGAACAGACAGACAAAAAATTTAAAATTAGATTTTTTTATGTACATACCGTATATACTTTCATATGCATTTAGTGAAAAGCTGTTTGGAATTAAAAATGTTGGTAATTAAACTTTTTAGAATAATTATTACCAAGATTGCATACCAAGCAAGAGGTTATTAAGCCACAACAGAGTAAGTAGGTATTCTATATTATATAATTAACAAATACCCGGTCACGATATTACTGTCCTCATTATACAAATCAATCAGTCTACACTGCCTGTATTCCAAAAACATCCTCAGTAGTAAATCTCTATAATAATGTTCACTATATAATCTATGTTATATAAAAATTAACCCCTATTTCTCCTGGTCACGCCATAACTTGAGAACGGCTTTACCGATCTCATTCATCTTTTTTTTAAATGTCGTCTAATACTTTGTAGAAGGTTCTTTCATACATTATTTTTTTTTTTAAAAGAAGCGAGATTATGGCGATGCCGAAGGACGAGCCTACTACGCGAACGAAGTAGCGGGCAGTCGCTAGTCTATATATACATAAAAATGAGCCCCTATTTTTCCTGGTCACGCTATAACTTGAGAACGGATGGGACAATCTCGCTAATTCTTTTTTTGTTGTTTTAATTATTGTCGGAAGGTTCTTATGAAAGAAAAACGAACAAATGATAGGAGGACATGACGAGGCCGAAGGCCGAGACTACTACGCGAACGAAGTCGAGGGCAGTCCCTAGTCTATATATAAATAAAAATGAACTCCTATTTTTCCTGGTCATGCTATAACTTGAGAATAGATGGGACAATCTCGCTAATAATTTTTTGTTGTGTTAATTATTTTCAGAAGGTTCTTATGAAACAAACAAATGATAGGAGGATATGGCGAGGCCGAAGGCCGAGTCTACTACGCGAACTAAGTCGAGGGTAGTCCCTAGTCTATATATAAATAAAAATGAACCCCTATTTTTCCTGGTCACGCTATAACTTGAGAATAGATGGGACAATCTCGCTAATTATTTTTTTGTTGTGTTAATTATTGTCTGAAGGTTCTTATGAAAGAAAAACAAACAAATGATAGGAGGATATGGCGAGGCCGAAGGCCCAGTTTACTACGCGAACGAAGTCGAGGGCATTTGCAAGTATGTAATAATAATGCTATGCAAATTTCACTCAGATCTACATTCCTACACCTTCCAGAAGGATGTGGACTTTCAGACTTTTATCGACATTTTTTCTCGTTTTTTCCAATTGAAACAGGAACATTTAGGAGACTAAAGTTCACTATGGCGCTTCTCTGACTTATTCTGCTATTGCACGGGTATGTTTACTATACTTTTCTTTATTTCCAAACTTAATATTATTCAGTACCTACTTACCTCATTTGTTATGTAAATAAAGCAAAAGGAATATATGCATTTCAAATAACTATGTCAGTCAAGAATTAATTTAATTAATTATAAAATATATTGCTATTAGTTTCTGGTATGGTATTGAAAAAAGGTGGCTACACAAGTACTGAAAATTACTGGCGATCACTATGCCATTGTCAACTAATAAAATTACAAAATGAGTCTTGACTCCAGATAATTTATTGATTCAGGCGTTACTTTGCGGAAATCCATTATCAAAAAAACGATATTAAAAAAATATTTAGTGACACTTCCGCTGAAAAGAAAACAATGATTTTGGCCTATTTGGGGGCGTGCATCACCCTCCCTCCCGCATAATAGACCGACGTCGGTCTAGCGCTCGACGAGTCAACATCTCCTGAGGATGCCTCGTGTAGAGGCGAAACACGTGTCGAATCGGTTTTGGTTTATTTGGGGTTTCTTGTGTTTTTTATTTTGTATTCTTCCTATTAGCATTTTTATGCGGGAGGGAGGGTGGTGCACGCCCCCAAATAGGCCAAAATCATCGTTTTCTTTTCAGCGGAAGTGTCACTAAATATTTTTTTAATATCGTTTTTTTGAGTCTTGACTCATTAGATGTATTATGACTGTGTTAATATTATTTCACAATGTTTATTTATTATATTACCTTACAAAATAAAAATAATCTTAAGAAATTGCTAATACAGAGCTGAGAACTATTGACCTTACTTATTTACATTGTTTATTATCAGGTACCAAAGTCCAATGACATTGAAGTTTTAATGAGTTAACAAAATAAACTGTTACCTTTCAAAGCACCTATCAACATTATCGGACATGAGCAGCAGCATGCAGAGTTGTTCCAGTGCAATGAGCTGCATATCACGCTCATCACCTTGCCCTGTCAGCAGCCATTCTAGCAACGTCTCTGGGTCCACTTCAGCCATCTGCACAAAAATATGATGTACATATTTTATAAGTAGTAATTTAATGCTATTTGGAGACTGAGTCAGCCCCATCCATAGGAGGACTTTTTAGGGAATTTATATATGTGAGTTCTGAATAGTCAATCAAGCGCCATATGAAATGGTCAAACCAACCAAACAAGAAAAACTTGTCAAAAAGAATGTCATAGGGTAAAATGCGCAGTACAATGATATGCTGAATTATGAATCTAATCAGGGCTAAAATAATATTACACTTCATTCAGCCATGATATTTAACATTAGATAAACTAATTGCAGGTCTCATTCTTTATATCACAAAAAAATCTTGGCTTGTAATGGCCTAGATGAATGTTTTGGTGTTTTCATAGGTTTAAAGCAAGACTTCAGTTTTATCTATCTGAGAATTATGCTATGTGACAGCCTGATTTCAGTACATATCAGCTGATCATCTTCCTGGTGTTTAATAGATTTGGTAGGATACATATGTTTAACCTAGACTCTCGCCATTGGCCATACTTGGCCAATAACATAAAACAAAATGTTTCCCAGAAATACAACATGTATGGTTAAATTATTTTCTTGTTATAGTAAAAATAGCCAACTCAAAAATTACCAATATAATAATAATATAGAATAACATACCTTTGAAGTTAGTGGCTCAGCTCACCTAAAACAGATAACTGTTTAATTCATGAGCACACACACACACACACCTAAAGTAGGTACCTACATTTGAACGAAATGGAATCATTTTGAAACAAATCGGTAACATGGAAAAGTACCTGAAATCTTAAAAACATGACAACAAACAACTTAAACAATTTCATAACTTCAAATATAAGATCAATGGTCATTTCATTTCATGTATTGTAATTTGTTTCATAAGATTGCACATATTTTAGAACAATAATATCAAATATGTCAACACATCTCTGGCAGCAAATATTGCTTCAAGGCCCTTGGTGCGACCCCTTTGTCTTCCCCATATTTCGAGTTTATTTATTTAAGATTCAAGTAACTTGATTTAAGATCCAACCCTTATGTTTTGTTCTATGCCGGCAAAATATGGTAAACACTACACCCTTTTACCTTTAATAGCTTGTACTGAAAATAATGCTATAATTTAATATATACAAACTGTCTAATATATATGTGCATGAAAACTATTGAAATGAGCTACAACATATAATGATTTCCATAATTTTTATAAAATAAAATGTTACCATACATATGACAACTTAACAATAGGTAAAGTGAAATGTTCAATGATGAGAATTCTATTTAATCTTTGGTAGGGATTGACAAATATTGCACAAATATTTGATTTTCAAGTAAAATAAAATCAGCCCCCAACTCAACTGATGTCAATGGAGAGCTTAGCCTACATTACTCTTCTGGGTATCTGCTATCAATATTACAAATCTGAGGAGCCATTTCAGTATGAAGAAATAACAAATTTCTCCCACTCACAATAAATATACCTAATACAGTATCAAATTGTAACAATATTCTTTTGGTGCATTGTAAGATTGTTTCTAAATAGAAAATTTGTGTGAATAGTAATTCTAGTGGAAAGTGTTTACACACATAAATGATTTGGAACCTGCAGTGTAGGTCCTCAATTTTCAATAAAGCAACTTAAACAAGTTATTTCGTAACCAAATCTCGAACAAGTAATTAAAAACTATGTGATCGCTATTCCCAATAAAGTAGGTTACGATTGGTGTAAACAATGAAGGTATTAGAGATCTCACAACACACCTTTCTCTTCACAAAATGAACCACACGGCAGTTAGCCTAATTTACTGTTATCACATTCCGGGTCTCACTATTATTACGGATCTAAAAGCTGGTCAACACGTGCAGAAGTACTGACACCCCACGGGAAAATATTCACAGCACATAATGAAGATACGAAAATATAAATAAATAGAAGTTTGCGGGGACATGAGCGAAGGTGAATATGATGTGATGACTTACCACTAATCAGGCTAGTATATTCATCGATGTTGTTCACAAATTTCAAGATAAACTCAAATAAAATTGTGTCTTATAGGCCCAACGACGTAAATACGCAATTTTACAATGATTTTCTGCAAATTTTAGTCGAATCTTTATCAAAAACTAACTTCAACTAGTATCATAGAGTAAACTAGAGGTGCGTTCGTTTAGCTTATGAGGGCATTGGTGCAGTGTTACCACAATGGAGTTCAAAAAAGGTACATATCCAGAGCTGGAAACGTACATTTTGGGTTAAAAAAGTACATGGAATTATATTACTTGATTTTTCATTTTCCACTCGCAAGTGCTATTTTTAGGCGTAAACCTACATACCTACATTGTTTTCGCATTTGATAAGGTTCAAATTAAACATGCACTGTGCTGTTAAAGTTTGAGCCCGTTTAATATTTTTCAAAATGAGAGTAGCGAGCACTAACATAAGAAATTTTAAATGGCAACTCGCATCTGCCAGCTGTAAAATACCAAATTTAGCTGTCATGATCATAGAAAAATTGTATCCTAATTCATAAGTTAAATCCTTCGTTTTCACCAACGACAGCAATATATACGATAGGCACATGAGTAAAGAAATGGAAGTTCTTTTTCTTTACTCATGTGCTTATATAGGCAATAAGATACTCCATATACACATTATATAGGCCGCAAAGACAAAAATTGAATTCATCTGTAGGCGTATTAAAAGGGATGCTTATATATAGAGTACTACTAGAGCGAGGGAGATCTAACGTACTACCTATATCGCAAAACGAAACTGCAAGGTTTTGAACATGGTAACTACTAGTACTTTGTATTCCGATACATGGAGGATTCATATTTTTTGGCGGTTGCAAAAGGTACGTAAAATAGTCCATAACCCACGATTTTACACATTGCACATGGGTGCATAAACAGGTACGTCAAATGTGTAAAATGTACGCTAATGGCAACGCTGCATTGGTGGAGTTGTCATTGATAGCTCTTTGGTTTAAGCGTTCGTAAAGCTCATAAACGTTGTTTTTGCCACTTTTGCCCATACCCTATTCGAGCTCGACTGAGCATAAGACCTAAAATCGCATGATTATGCTGTCAAATACATAGCTGTCAAATAACGATCGCAAACAACCATGCTCCGGACGTGGGGCAAAAATACCTCTTTTTTTAGCTTACCGAACGCTGAACCAAAAGAGGCATGAACGACATTTTCATAAATTCTGTTTCTCCACCTCTCTTCTCTATTAGTTTCTCTTTCTGTTTAATGGCTTGTTCTGATAAATGTTTGTATATAAATTTAGTTCTGTTTGCATGTTCTTTAATTAATTGTTGCATGTACTGTTTATCGAATTCCAAACTAAATACATTTTTAGAATCGGTATGTTCTAGTAAAACTTCAAAGGGTGTAAAACCAGTGGATGAGTGTATGGAGTGGTTGTAGGCCATTATAGCATAAGTCATTACTGTTGCAGCATCACTGTATTTGTGTTCGTACTTGGCCAGTCTATAAATTTCGATGATAGTGGAATGGAATCTTTCTATAAGACCCATAGAGTTAGGGTTGTTAGGGGTTGCAATGTGTAGATCTACTTTATATAGGGCTAGAAGTTCTTTTAGAAGAGCATTATTAAATTCTGAACCTGAGTCCGAACTGATTTTGAGGGGTACGCCATAAAATGAGAAGTATTTAATTAAGGCTCTGACTACTTTGGGAGTTGATCTGTTAGGTATTTCAAAGGCTTGACCCAGTTTACTGAAAGCATCTATTACTGTTAAATAATAGCGTCCTTCAATAGAAAATAGGTCAATAAAAATTTCTTCTAAGGGTTTTGATTGAGTATGCGTAATTTGAAGTTTAGGTTTTAGGGGTTTCCTATCGTATTTCATGCGTTTGCATGTTTCGCATGAATTTATAAAGCTTGAAACAGTTAGTTCCATGTTGTGCCAAAAATACGTGCGTTTGATGTGAGTTAGAGTTTCTTTAATGCCTCGGTGGCATGTTTTACCAGTATGATATTTACTAACGATTTCCTTTTGTTCTGATTCATCTTCAATAACCGTTACTCTTTTAGTGCATTCGAAAAACTGTACTAATTCCTTTTTAAGCAAGTATACATGTGCAAATTGTCGCCTATGTTCTTCTTCTTCAAAGTAAATGAAATATTTCGTATTATTTTTTATGTATTCTTTCAGGAATTGTTTCACGAGATCGGTTCTGTTCAAAGGTAAGTGTACTTTAAGGAAATTTTGTTTCGGTCGGGATAGATTTTTAACAGATAGTTTATCTATGGACCAGGAGTAAACTAGTATTTGATTAGGTTTGGTGTCAACGGCTTCCTGCAAAATTGGAATACCTTGAGATTCAGGCTCCTGGCCTGAGTGAGCAGTTTCTGTGCTGGAAGAGTTTCTAGAAGCTGACAAAGTTGAACTACCAGATGAGCATGGTATTGAATAAGGAGATCGGCATTTTATTGATTTTTCAGAATCTGATATTGTTATTGTGTTGTTACCTAGTTCTTCTATTTCTTTCATTAATCGACTAATTTCTCTTTTTCTAATTTCGTCTTTATCGATGTTAACTTGTGTAGACGTGTTATCTTCGTTTCCTAAAGCATTTATATGAATACGTGAGAGCGCATCTGCATTGCAGTTAAGTTTACCACTTTTATGGATTATTTCGAAATTGTATTCGTCTAAACGTAGTCTCCATCGGGTTAATCTGCTATTTGTTTCTTTTAGGGAGTTTAACCAGGCTAAAAGTTTATGGTCAGTTACTATTGTGAATTTCTTACCGTAGAGATAAGGACGGAAATGTTTCACAGCCCATACTAAGGCAAGTAATTCCTTTTCAGTGACACTGTAGCGCGTTTCAGCGTCGTTTAAAGTTCTGCTGGCATAGGCGACGGGTTTATCGTTGCCAACTGAACCTTGTGAGAGGACTGCTCCTAAAGCAAATTCTGAAGCATCTGTTGTAAGTATGTATGGCTTTTCGGGGTCTGGATATTGTAATATCGGTGCATTTACAAGTATCTCTTTACATTTTTAAATGGCTGCTATATACGTTTCGTCGTCAACAGGCATTGTACGTTTTTGTCTCAATCGGGCTGTCATTGGTTGAGTAATTTTTGCAAAGTCCTTAACGAATTTTCGATAATAACTAATAACCGACTAAGCCTAAAAAACTTTTGATCTCTGTGGTATTTCGGGGTAGAGGGTAATCTAAGATTGCTTTAATTTTATCGTTATTGGGTTTCAAACCATCGCTTGTAATAGTGTGTCCAAGGTATAAAACCTCTTTTCTGAGAAATTTGGATTTGTCTAACTGTACTTTCAAATTTGTTTTTCTTAGTCTGTCAAAAACGGTACGTAACTTATCTATGTCTTCTTGTAGACTAGATATCATCTAGGTACACTAAGCAGTGTATCCTTTGTAAGCCACCCAACACATTATCAATGGTTCTCTGAAATGTTGCTGGTGCTGTTTTCAGACCAAAAGGCATACGAGAAAATTCGTAATGTCCTGAATTTGAACTAAAAGCTGTCTTTTGTCTATCCTCTTCAGCTACTTCTATCTGATGGTAGCCACTAGCAAGGTCGTAAAGTAAGTACTGCGTAGTAAAGTAAGTACTGCGTCCCAACTTGTCAAATAATTCTGTTATGTTTGGTAGTGGGTATTTGTCGATAGTGATTTCGTTCAGTTTTCGGTAGTCTATTACAAGTCGGTATTTCTTTTCATTAGTCGCGTCTAACTTCTTAGGTACAAGGTGCACGGGTGCACTCTAGGGAGAGTGTGATGGTTGTATTATTTTATCTTCTATCATTTTATTTACTTGTCTATTAATTTCGTCATTAATTACTTGGGGTTGTCGGTAAGGTCGGACAAAAATCGGGTCTTTGTTACGTGTTCGGATGTGGTGTTTCACGTTGTTTGTAAAAGTCAATGAAAACTTTTCAGTATAGAAAATGTCTTTATATTGTAGACAAAGTTTTTGGATAGAGTCTTTTTCTTCAGGGTTCATGTGGTCTAAGCGTAATTTACTAATATTTTCAGTTAAGATTTGGTCAATTTCAAAGTCATTCCTGTCGTCAAGTTTATTTAGTTCACACTTATTACTGTCATCATATTTTGTTACTGTTAAAGGTCTGTCAATTTTTAATGTAATTTCTTCGTCTCGAGTATTTTGTATAATTGTTGTCGCATAACCATTTTCACATTTTACTAAAGCGGTAGGCCTTCTGACGCCATCACAGAATAACTTGTAGTTAAGAATCGCTTCACCGTTTTTTAAATTAATCGGTAACTTGACTCGTTGTTCGGTACGTGGTGCAAGTTTGAAAACATTATTGGGGTTGTATATTATGGGTATAGCTGTAGTTTGGGTGTAGTAGTAATTTCATTTTTCATATCGATTTTTGCCTGCAATTGTTTCAGGAGGTCGCTGCCTATAAGTACGTCGTAACAGCTATCTACATCAAAAATATAGAATTTATGCGTTTCAGGACTATTAAGAGTTGGAAATAAGGGTATGACTATTACTTCATTATGTCGGCTTGAAGCATGTGTGCTTCTAACTTCGAATGGTTCGTGGTATTTAAAACCTTCAAATAATTCATTTGCCTTTTTGGGACTACTGAAAGATCTTAAACTTCCGGTATCTATCATTAGCTTAGCATTTATTTCCGGTTTTATTTATTTATTTATTTATAGAGATACGCCAACAGTGAACATATTACACATTCTTAAAAAATACAAAACATTTATACATACATAGAACTGATATAAACACCTTTTACAGGCGTATACAACATTAGCCAAAAAAGTGGTTAGACACTAAAACTATATAATCAAATAACATAATTATATGAAATTCTTAGTATTATTTGTCTCTAGTTAGAGACTTTACTATTTTGTTTTTAAAAACATATAAAGAATCATTAAATACATCCAGATCACTCAAGGAAACGTTAAATTCATTATAGGTGCGACATAATCTTTGTGCAGGGGAGTTAAGTGCCAAATTGGTTCTAGCAGCTTGCCGCCGACCTAGAATTCGAGAAATTCTGTGCCTCGGATAGTGGTATGGAACGTTTAGAGAGATTTCTTTTAAAATAGATGAACTGTCAATAAATGCATGGATCACTTTATGAAGAAACGTTAGATCGCGGATTTTTCGCCTGTCTCGCAAGGTATGCATTTTAAAATAACTTAGACGACTTTCATAAGGACTTCTGTGGGAAATGCCTTGGCTGGAGAAAGCCAATGATCTAGTAAAAGCACGCTGGACGCCTTCTATGCGCTGAGAATGCACTGCGTAAAAAGGATTCCATGCTATGCTCCCGTACTCCAGACAGCTGCGTACAATCGAATTGTAGAGTATAATTTTCGTGAGAGGAGATCTAAAACTTTTAGTGTTACGCCTAATAAAGCCAAGTAACTGTGCTGCCTTTTTTACGGTTACGTCAATATGGGTCCTAAAAGAAAGCTGGCTATCAATAATTACTCCTAAGTCTCGTATTTCACTCACCTCCTGAAGAGTAGCTCCATTTAACATGTATTTAGTATCAATAGGTAATTTCTTACGAGTGTATTTAATATAAAAACATTTTTGAGCATTGAGATGCATTCTATTTTCATCACACCATACTTTTATACCGTTAATATCGCTCTGTATAAGATGGCCGTCGGTAGCAGTATTTATTGATCTATATATTTTAAGGTCATCCGCGAACATTTTAAAATTACAATGTTTAATATGAGAAGTGATGTCGTTAATAAATATCGAGAAGAGTATGGGTCCCAGGTGCGATCCCTGTGGTACCCCAGACTCGGCAAGAAACGTATCAGACTCGAAACCGTTAATGAAGACCACTAGCTGCCTTCTCCAGAGATAAGATTGAAACCATTTTAAAAAAGATCCGTAGACACCGACCCGTTCCAACTTAACTAATAACAATGGATGACTGACTTTGTCAAAAGCGCTGCTAAAGTCGGTATACACGGCATCGACCTGGCGCCCCTGATCCAATTCCTGAGATAACTCGGACACAAAGACGGCCAAGTTAGTCTCAACCGAACGGCCTTTTTTAAATCCATGTTGATGCTCAGACAGAAGGTGACTGACGTGACGAGATATTATGGGGCATATAAGAGCTTCAAATAATTTAGAAAAACACGACAAAATGGAAATTGGCCTGTAATTGTTAATGTCATCCGCCATTCCCTTTTTGTGCAACGGTATAATCTTTGCTTTTTTCCATTCGTCAGGGAATTCCCCAACATATAAGGAACGATTTATAATTAAAGTCAACGGCAGAGCTAAGGCAGAGCCGCAACGTTTAACAAGTAATGGTGGGACTCCATCGGGACCTGGACCCTTGAGGACATCTAATTGTTTAATCTTTTTTAGGACTTCACGCTCTGTAAATCTTACGATGCCTATACAATTATGTTGATGATCGTTGTGAGGAATGACATTATTGGAACCATTCCGAGCATGGCTATGAGACGTAAATGCTTTTGAAAAGTTTGTGGCAAAAAGATCGGCTATTTTCTGACCAGAGTCAGCAATTTTATCATTCAAATGCATCTCGGCGGGAAATGAAGAGCGTTCCTTACGTTTATCTTTTACATACCTCCAGAAGTCCCTAGGATTTTTCGCTATACCATCCTCAGTTTTCTTCACGTATTCGGAATACAAAGTATCATATAACCTATGTGCACGCTCTCTCAAAATATTGAATTCGAAAAGATCACGGGGATTTTTATATTTATGATATTTTATTCTTAATTTATTTTTCTCAGCAAGTAATTTAACTAGGTTTTTGTTAAACCAAGGTGGGAATCGTTTCTTGTTAAATTTTTGTCTTGGGACATATTCATCAATTAAACTCTTAATAATGCTGTAAAATTTAGAAGTCATTTCATTTACCGATGCACACTCGTTTAAAACTACATTCCAGTCAGTATTATTAAGTTTCGACGCAATACTGTCAAAGTCAGCTCGATAATAATTTAATTCAGGAGACACCTGAGGACGGAGATATTTTGGTTCGCTATTAAGCAAGGTGCACAACATGGGGGGGTGTTTAGGGTCGAGTTTACTTATGTGATCAAGTGGTTCTGTCAAGGAAATAGCACTTAATGTGCTAATGGCAAGATCTAATGTTCTATCATCTTCATTACACAAATCGCTAAACTGAAACATGTTAGAAATGGAAACAAAGTCTACCAATGCGTTTCCCAAAGAATTTCCGTAGTTAGAAGGTTTTGTGAAATTGTCACATTTGGTCCACTTTATAAAAGGTAAATTGAAATCCCCAACTATGACAACTTCATCGACCTGATTTATATAATTAATAGCGTTATCCAAGAATGCACTCAAAACATCTAATTTGGCTGGAGAAGGGATATAAACTACACAAATCGCAACTTTTTTGATTTTCTTCCCGATTTTCATCTGCACAACGACCCAAATATCCTCAGAACTGGATTCCCAATTTTGCATCCGACTAGATTCAAACTTGCGTGATACCGCTAACATCACTCCTCCACCATCACGCTTAGTAGTAGAAGAACTAGAGCACAAACGGTCGCGCCGATAAACAACATAGCGAGAATCGACAATTTCACTACTGTGCACGGTCTTATTAAGCCAAGTTTCAGAGAAGGCTAATAAATCATACGAATTCTGAAGAATATTGCTGAAAATCGTATTTGTCTTTGTTCTCATACCACGTACATTTTGGTAATAAAGAGTAGCCATTTTTATATATTAAAAACACCAGAAACACTGCTGAGTGGAAATAGAACTATCTTGTGAATAATCAACGTGTCAACATGAAGAATTTACTGTCCATAGTGCGTATCTGAAGAGCTGAACTGTTTTCATCCTTTCTGGTATACACGCGACCATACCCAGACGAACTTGTAAGCTAATTCCTTCGCCTTCTTACGAACAGCCGCATGAAGAGCTTTATTGGCTGGACTCAGGTGCTCGGATACAAAAACTGGGACACAGTTCCCACTAATTCCAATGTGGTGAGAATTAATTTTATTTAAAGCATTTTGCTTATTGAATCTCTGAACCCCGGCAAGCAGACTGTCTCGAACAAGTCGCGTTCGCAATTTCACAATTATTGTGCGTGGTCTATCAGTATCCTTGTTCAACTTTGCCACTCTAGATGCGTAGATAATATCTACATCGGTGATGGGAAAATCTACAGTCTTTGCCAGTTGTTCCGCTATTTTGACCACATTTTCGGAGCGACTCTCCGGAACTCCGTTTACTTCTATGTTACACTCGCGCTGGTGCTGTTCTATAAGATTCAATCGGCTGGTTACATCTTTCTCCAGATCGTAAACTTTTGCCTGAAGCACATCATTGTTTTTCAGGAGTTGTTCGATAACAACTGATTTTTCTTCCAAGTTCTTCTTAAGTTCTTCGTAGCAAGTGTTAAAGAATATCAATGATTGCTCAAACGACGACACCTTGTCACCAATACTATGAAGTTCGTTAGTTACGCTTATTAGTGCTAATTTCATTTCCTCTCTTATAATAGAGCGTATATCAACGTTGGAGTCAGAACTTACATCGGGAATATCATCAGATGACTTACGGCGAGGCTTCGCTTTCGAGGCATTGCGTAGAGTAATGTTCGACGATTCATCCGAAGCTTGCGCTACTGGGCGTATAGGCGTGTTCGTATTGTCCGTTTTAGGTTGCTTACTTACACAAGTAGGGCATTTCCAGGCTTTTTTTCTTATCCGGGGAGAACTTGTTAAAACGATTTGCAGCAATATTGCAGCAGTCAAGATCGAATACTGAACTGCACAGGGCGCATCTCATAAAATCCTTAGTTTTAATCTGATTACGACACCCCGCACAAATTGGGGCCATCGTGGTTTCCCTGATAACGTTCCTCAGAAAACAGATAATTTATTGTATCAACCACTGCTCGGTAGACTGCCCGCTCGGTTTGGTACAGCAACAGCCTCGTTTAGAGGTCAACCAAAAGTGAGCTTGCCTGATTTGCATCAGTATCGGCAAAGCGTTTGAAATAATTATATTTTGGTTGAACGATTGTTCCTGATGAGTTTTTATGAGCAATGTAACAGCCAGTACTCTGATTAGGCACTTCATAAAAGTTCAAACAAAAAATTCAAAATTTGATTTTGTCTTGTAATAGTGTGTACAGAAACACTCATTTAGCAAGCAATGCTATTTAATATTGTCGTAGGGTTGTCTTGAACCACAGACTTTAAACACTGGTTAATTTTTTTTGCAATAATCCATCACTCTTGACAACAACATGTTGTGAATTGTTCGTAAATACAAGCTAGCGCCGTCAACAAACGTAATGATGGTTTGCACTATGGGTGGTTCAGGCTGAATTAACACTTCACAACGACTATCACACACTTTTTCTATTTTTAATTCGAAAAATTAAACAGAGCAATGCTAAAAACGTCCTTCCACATGAATGGGTTCTACCCTCAAAAAAAGTTTCACTATGTATGGCAAGTTTAGTGTATTACAATTAAGCTGTATTATTTCAGGGGTTGGTTGGAGGCATTGATCTGAAAATTTTTATCATATTGTAAGGCTGGGTCTTGATCGTCTTGTTCGTCAGTTGTCTCATAAGTTTCAACGTTGTATGCAGAGTCAATGTCATTATTTTCATAATAACATTCATTTTCAGGGTTTTCATATATGTCGTCAGTTTCAGATTCATTAAGATTATCGACTAGCTTGCCTAAGGAGCCCTGTGGCGCCCTCGTGATTGCTCCCGAGTGTTACGACCTGCGCCCGCGTCAAAAGTTTGCGCCGAGTTGGGAATAAATGGCTCTTGTGCCATACCTATAGCGAGTTAAGAGACGAAATTTTTGTCAGAGATAGTTGAATAACCAAGAAATCTGATACAAAAACATTCATGTCAAATGTATTAGTAAAATGTTATGTTACACGAGGACAAACTTGACGTAGCCGAAAAAATCAGAATTGATGTGGAAAAAAATTGTAATTTAAAAATTTTACATTAATACCTATAGGTTTTTTGCTTTAATTTAATAGTAAAAACACATATCTATCTAATTACATTCAAATATTTGAATTCGTAGAAGAAATAATATCATAAAAAAACTTGCAATCGGACCACAAAAATTAAGTTTTATCAATTAATAATGCTTCCCAAGACAGGATTTTGATTTGATATTTATAAATATTTTGAATATCTAGAACAGAAATATTATTTTTACCTAGTAACATATGCTTAGGTTATTAATAATTACATAAAAAATAAGAGCTACTTTGAAATTTCGGCCAATAATGATTTTTTTTTCAACTTGGGGGCCCATTTTCTAGACTTAGACATGGTGATTTCCAAAAATTTTTTTTTGTTTGAAATATAAATTTTCTTGTTGGTTTTTTTATTTTATTGGAATTCTTATTAGAAATCCTACAAACCAAACTAGGTTTCAAAGAATAATTATATATCAGAAATATTTAAAAAAAATTACAAATTTTGAATTTTTAGTACAAGCTAATTTAACTGTCACGTGACTTCGATTTTTTATCGATCCTGACATGATATGGCGTATTTATCATATTCTGAGTGGGTGTAATTACTTGACAACATTATTTCTGTGATATTTTACAATGTAAAAGTATAATCTATACAAAATAAAGCAAATTATAACCAATCATAACAATGAGAAATTAGCTTACCGAGTGTTGTCGGTTCGTGACAAATTTATATCGTAAAATTTTGATGTCAGAACTTAAATCACATATTTACAGTATTCCTTACACATTCACGATCATATTCATGTTTAATTTGTATCAGAAATCTTACTAAACTTTTACTTTAGGGCCTTAAGCATTTCTTTTAATAATTATTTTTTGTTATTTGTTCGCTCTCTCTTTCTCATATTCATATTCATATACACTCACATATTCATATACACACACACACACACACACACACACACACACACACACACACACACACACACACCCACACTTACTCACACACACACTCACACCGACTCGCGCGCGTTTGATTTGATTATTGTATATTAGATAAATGTTTGTTGTCAAAGCTTACGTAAACTAACTGTTCTTATACCTACTTAATGCTTGCTAATGGAGTTGCCCATTCACTAAACCTAGCACAATTACCAACAGATATTGTTTTTGGTACAAACACGATATATGTTTGTTTTGGAACAAATGCGTCAACGAAATCTTCATCTTCAACTATATTCTCTCCCTCAAACGGTCGTATGTAACTTTCATCTCTCAATCGATAGTCTTTCATCAGTTCTGTTATGATGACTGTCAAACTCAACTTCAATAGTCGGTTCTACAGGTATACAATCTGATGACACTTTAATATCATACTCATTGATGATTTTGTCTTCACTTTCATTGCTGTCCTTGTTATTATCCTTCGTATTTAATATTGATAATGGTTTCTCGTCAAATTTTACGTCTCGTGATCTAACAAGGCGATTATTGTTACCTTCTGCAACCCATAGACGATGTCCGTCTTCATAGTATCCAACTAAAATGCCTTTTACAGCCTTCTTGTTTAATTTCCTTCTCTTTTGTTTCGGAATATGAACATAACACGTGTTACCAATGATGCGCAATTGGTTTCTGTTCACCTTCTTTCCAAACCAGAGTTCATAGGGTGTTTTCCCATCTACACGTGTTGGACCTGTTCTATTTAATACGTATGCTGCTGCGTTCACAAGTTCTGCCCATAGATATTGTGGCAGTGTCTCGCAGTATCGACTAGTGTTCGATTTTCTTTCTCACTGGAACCGTTATCGCTGAGGATAGTTCTAATAACGTGGCCATTTGTTTTTGCTTCAGCGATCATCTGTTCTAAATATTTACTTACCTCTGACTTCTCTTTCAGAAAGTAGACGTATCTAAAGCTTGTATAATCGTCTTTGAATAGCAAAAAATACCGATATTTCGATATCGAATTCGGAAATGGTTCGCATGCATCGCTGTGTATTATTTCGCTTGCTTCTAAGGCTCTTTCTCTAGTTCCAAATTTCAATCTATGAGATTTACCATATACGCAGCCTGCACAGAGTTCACGTTCAACTGGTAGGTCAATTTCTAATTCACGTTTGACAAGATCTCTTACGTGTCTATTATTTTGATGGCTGAGTCTCTCATGATATAACTGAGTTTGTGATGTCATAAACACTTCTAGTTTTCTAAATGGTTGTAAATTCGAATTCAAATTCAAATTCAAATTCAAATGATTTATTTGCAGAATGTAGTTAACAATTTATCTACAGACAAAATGTGTGATGTTACAGGATATATAGGTTCTTTGACATTCTACCATATAACATGGTGTGCAAATGGACATAAGAAAATTAAATTACAATTACAAAAATTCATTTATAATGACACTAACGTTTAACCATTTAATCACACAAACTCCATAAAGAATAATTACTTAAAATGAGAAGTCAATATAAATAAAAATTAAATTACAATATTAGCTTCAAATAAAATAACATATAAATGGCGTTCATCATCATCAAATTTAGAATCGAATATTATTTCATATTATTTTAATAACAAGATAAGTCAAAATGTTTATATACCATATTCTAATATTGTCAATTTCAAATGTCAGAATATAATAAAAGTTACAAATTTGATAATGTCAAAAACCATTTTTTTTTAAAAGCGTTACTACCTATCTGTTTATAATTTATCCTTTAAAAACTCGTCAATATCATAGTATGCTTTTTCTATTAACAATTTGTTTAATGCCTTTTTAAAAGAATGTATATTACTCTCAGTACTTATGCTGCATGGAATTTTGTTAAATATGAGAGTCAACATACAAAAAATACTTTTACGCTGGAGAGTTGTCTTAAATGGTAGGTGACGCAGTTTTCCTTCTCGCAGACTACCTTCTGCATAGTAGGCAAATAGATCGGGATGCTTCTTTGCAAATAAAACAGCCTCGCTTATATAAATTGATGGCATGGTCAATATACCTAAGTTTTCAAAATGTTCTTTGCAGGAGTCCATTTGTTTTATTCCTACAATTGCTCTAACGCATCTTTTTTGTGCTCTGAATGCCCTTAACTTGTCAGTGGAATTTCCCCAGAACATGATTCCGTATCGTAACACTGACGCTACCTTAGCGTGATATACTGTCAACGCCGTTTGTCGGTTAACTACTCTGCCTAATTTATATAAAGCATAAGAGTATTGATGTAACCTTTTGCAGATATTGTCGATTTGTTCTTTCCATTTCAATTCATTATCAATAATTAATCCTAAAAATTTTGTGCAGTCAATTTCATTCACAGTTTTTCCTAAATATTTAATGTCAAGGTTGACATGCTCTAAATGCCTTTGTTTAAAATTCATTATAAAAGTTTTATCTAAATTAATATTTAAATTGTTTAAATTTAACCATTTGATAAATGATATAAGTGTGTTATTAATATCACTACATAAGTCATTAAAATTGTCATTTTCAAATAAAATTGTGCAATCATCAGCAAAAAGAGTCATATGGTTACATGTCACGTTTGGCAAATCATTTATATAACATAAAAATAATAATGGTCCCAAAACACTACCTTGTGGCACTCCACAATTAACAGTACATATCTTCGATTGATATTGGACTTCCGTATTTGTTTTTGGACAAAGTCTGTCAATTTGTTTTACTTGTGCCCTATTGCTCAAATATGACTTTATTAGTTCATGTGCATTTCCCCTGATTCCGTATGAATATAATTTATTTAAAAGTATTTTGTGATTTACGTGGTCAAAAGCTTTAGTCATATCTAAATATAGGGCTACTGTTTTCTTTCTTACGTTTATGTTTGTTGTCACCTTATGCAAATAATTATAAATAGCTAAATTAATATTTTTAGTCTGTCGAAAGCCAAATTGTTTATCACTTAATATGTCATTGTGTTCCAAGTAGTCATAAAGCTTATTGTATATCACTTTTTCGAACACTTTTGAAAGTACAGGTATTAATGCAACAGGTCGATAATTACCCATTTCATCTTTTGCTCCTTTCTTATGTAAAGGTTTAATTGTTGATACCTTCAATTTCTCAGGGAAAATACCCTGTTCCAAGCATTTATTTACATTGTCAGCTAATACTGGAGACACTATGTAAGCTACATCTTTAAGTATTTTAGTTGTGATACCGTCATATCCCACGCTATTTGTGTTCTTAAGGGATATAATAATATTTAAAATGTCAATACATGTCACAGGAGTCAAAAACAACGAGTTTGATTTAAAATGTCTTAGAGTAACAGTATTGTCTATATTACAGTCAAATTGTCCTACATTTAAAAAGTGATTATTAAACTCATTTGCAATGTCAAGTGGGTTTGATATTATTAAACCATTTTTGTCAATATGTGTAATGTTTTCCTTTGGGTAATTATTTTTTTGCTCATTTATAACTCTCCATGTAGCTTTTGTTTTGTTGTATGAATTTTTGATGTAATATTCATTTTGAGATTTTTTAGTGAGCCTTATAATTTTTTTATAACGCGCAGAGAAACTTTTAAATGCAATTTTGTTTACATGACTTCGAGATCGCCGATATTTCCAGAGCAAGTCACGTTTTTTTCTACTACACACTCTTATTCCTTTCGAAATCCACTTTGGTTTTTTTTGTGAGTTTAATTTAATTATTTTGTCAGGGAAACATAAATTATAAAAGAGGACCACTAATTCATGGAAATTATTAAAAGCTAGGTTAGCGTCTTCTGTATTATAAACGTCTAAAAAGCTCATATTACCTATTGCTTCTTTAAATTTGGACCGGTTCTCATAACAGAAATCTCGTTTTTTAATGTACCAGTGTTTAAGATTACAGGTTTTCTTTACTGGAACTTTGAGAAGTTGAGCTGTGTGGTCTGATAATGCTAATTCTAATATTTCACCTGTGCTACCACGGATATTGTGGATGATGTTGTCTATGCATGTTTTACTAGCAAATCTTGTTACTCGTTTGAATTCAAACTTGAGGTTGTACTCCTTGATCAATAGATCAAACTTTTTGGGGAATTTCGTACTTTTCAGAAGATTTATATTGAAATCACCACAAACTATAACTCTGAAATCTTTCTTCCAACATAATTCAAATAGCACGTCTCCTAGATTTGACAAAAATAATTCAATTTTGTGCGATTTCTTTTCAGGCGGTCTGTATACGCATAATACGTGTGTTTTTAAGCACACTAATTCTACGGCGGAACACTCCATTATATTAGGTTTAGACGCTGTGGAAATGCTTTGAATAGGTATACATTCGTGACCATTTTTTACGAGAATGCAAGAACCTCCTCTTCGTTTTGGTCTACAATAATAAGATACTAATTTATAGTTCGGTATCGAGAGAAATATCACGTCATCTACCATCATATTGTGCTCCGTTATGCACAAAACATCAATTTGTTTACCCAGATTTAACATTTCATCCAAACATACAGTAAGTGCATCCGATTTGCTGATAAGGCCATCTATGTTCTGATGTAGAATATATATAAAGTTATACACGAAAAAAATTTCTGATATCACCGTTACACGATCTATTGTTTTCTTGATCCGTATTGTCTTCTTGTTCACACGTTGTATTCCGAATGTAACTACTGCCACCTTCCGTTTGTGTATATTTTTCAAATCGTTTTGCTGTTTGCATTGAACTGTTGTTCTCACATTCAAGATCATCATTATAAGAACGTGTCTGGATGTTATTTTTGTAGTAAATATTCAATATTTCTTTCAATATACTTCTACAGAGATTAACACAAAATTGGTTTCTATAAAGTTTCACTCTGTTATAATTCATATCTACGTAAGTGACATTTCTATACTGTTTGCATATAAATTTCAATTCATGGTTCAGTTTTTCTTCTCTGAGATATTTATTATATAGTATTTCAGGAATTATTACATTTGTGTGGGTTACCGATTTCAACCAAATATGTAAACATGATTGAAATTCGTACGGGACGCGTTCATTCATGCCTCCTAAAAGTATTACAGAATCATGTTTTGTATAGTCTGTGATCTCTTTAGCAGTTGCGTTAACAATGTCACTATAACGAGCTCCAGGCTTCCATAAACTTTTAACTATATATTCCTGTCCTAGTAAATGTTGCAGTGTAGACCTGACGTGCTGTCCTTGTTCATCAGCTAAAACCAGAACTTTTTTATTACGTTCACTCATTTTTGAGTCATTTTTAGTCTGATTTTTAACACATTTTTCTTCTGCTTTTCCTAAAATGGTATCTCTTATATTTTTTTGAAGCGCTATATTAGCTTCAGGCTTAGAACTGTTAGCAGTATTACTTATTTGTGGGTTTAATGATTTTCTGTCTCTAGCTGTTTTTAAATTGTTCTGCGAAATTTCAAAATCGCTTTTGTTCTTTATTAGCCCATCTGATAAACTAGGTTTAGAGACATTTTGTAAATTTAAGGACGATATTTTAGTTGAATTTTTATCTAATTGAACTTGTAAACCTTCGGTAGTGTTTTCTTCCATTACACATTGTCGTTTTCGCTTTCTTGTCAAAGGACTATCCATAAAACCTACTTTCTTATATCTTTCAACTACCTACCTTTTTTAGTTGTTCAATTTCGGTACAAAGGCGCCGGTTTTCAAAGTTTAAGTTGTCTATTTCGTTATTAGCAGCTAGTAGGTCATTATTAAGCTTTTCGACATGTCTGTTAAGCTCTGAGTTCGTTTTACTATCATCAAGTGATAAATTTTGTAAGCTTAACATTGTAGTTTCATGCATTGTTGAGTTAGATAAATTGTTTAGGGAACTTGTCTTTCTGTACATTCGGAACGTTATATTATCTGTGTCCATTTCTATCGATACAGGCTAATGTCACAAAGATAAATAATTATCTGTGATTTTCTGTGAAACGGAACGTATTTATGGCTTTCGCTGTTGTCAATGTCAAACTGTATGTCAATAGCTATCTGTACTATGCAACTGTCAATAGCTGACCTATCTCGTCAGGTGTTTTCATTCAGTCACAGTAGATCAAATAATATAATTTGTCAAAATACAGAATGAAGAAAGTCGTTAAAACATAAATTTTGAAAATTCGTTTGTTTTGATGTTGACAAAATAGTAAAATTTTTGAACATTTATCTCACCAGAAGTGTTATAATGCCGCTGATGGTTTGCAGGTTATAAGTGTTATTGATGGCGATCTTCCAGGTACACTATTTCTCTTTTTAACTATATAATTTTAATTAAAACTGAGTAAGGTTATACTTTGAATCTTTACACGACCAGTGTTGTCACTCTCTTCGTGACGTTAAGTTTGTACAGTCCACCTCTGTGACATCGTTCGCCAATCAGTTTGAGTTCTCCATTAATATACATGCTGCATTCATTTGGACTTAAAAAGAATTCACTTTGTGGGTTTTGTCGTGAGTAGCAAGGACAAAGAATCAGTTTTTTTGAATTGATGGAACATACCACACATCTTGCTTATCGGTACGATTTTACCTTTAACGTTCGCTTCAATTATAATAGATCCTTTTCCTTTCGCTTGAACCGTATTTCCAATGGCTGTTGTAACAGTGTAATATTCATGGAAATTCTCGAAACTTTGAAATAGATCGCCTCAGTTGGTGATGTAACTCTTAGCTCAATTATCAACATACCAATTCTTTCTGTCGCATTCTGCCGAAAAATGCCGCCACTGTTGCCTGTACTGTGTTTAGACAGACATCAAAGTCATGTTGGCACCTTCTCTGGTACGATTAGGATTATCACTCTTCGGTGGTCGACCGTCGCTGATCCACTTGTGGCAATTTCTTACACGATGACCAATCTCGGAGCAATAGTTGCATTTAAGCTACTTATCCTTCGCGTTGTTCTTGATGTGCTTCTGCGTTTTCGTATTAGCTAACATAGCTTCTTGGTCAGGTACGTGTTTACTTGACAAAGCTCTTTCATACGCACATAAGTAGTAAGATTTTCTACAGTTCTCTCTGTTTTAGGTTTTAAGAGCCAGCTGTTTCGAAATGAGAAATATTCTTCACCGAGCGTATCCAGAATTATACAAACCAACAAAAGCTGCGGTAACTCTTTACTCTCATTGTATAACTCTTGATTCAGTTCAGTCCAAATATTTTTCAACTTACACATATGTGTTGCTATATCATCATCTGGGTCTTTTTTCAATCGGAAAAATGTCATACACAGATTATATGACTTGTCTTTCGACGTACCTCCAAATAGTCTATGTAGTTCTAGCCATACCTCGTAGGCGCTCGTAAATCGCATGACTTTTCGTAGTGTGTCTTTACTCATGTTTGTTGTAAGAAGGAGTAGAGCGCTGCTGTCCGCTTTTACAAATCTGACGAGTTCACATTTAAACTTATTGACATCTTCGTCACCTGCTCCAACTTGCACTTGTTCAGGTCTCCTAAGTTTTCCTTCGACTACATCCATAGCATCGTTTATGCTTTTTAGAAAAATGCATATTTTATTGCACCAAGTTGCCCAATTGACTTTTCCTTCAAGTAGTCCGATTTGAAACTTTGTCGTTAAATTTATCATTTTTTACAATTGCTGGGCACATAACCTGTTAAAGCACGCGTATTGGTGGAAGCTTATGATGGAAACTATATTAACTAAGTTATAAATTATATTTGGAGAAATATACATAAGAAAAACGAGACTTGATCGAGTGACACATTTTAAATAACTTACTTCAGAATCTGACAACATCAACTCATATTATTCGAAACCTTGCTTATAATAATTTCAGTGGCCAGTTTTAACACATTTTAGGGACTCTTATTTTAGAGTTACAATCCTAAAGAAACTTTGTATAGTTACAACCATAGAGATTAGGGTAGTACTTACTCCCCCCCGAGTGTTCCCGCCTTGCCGTGGCGGGGGGGCTCAGTAGCCGTGGCTTGGGTCACCACGGTAAAGCTAAGAGGAACCAATGGGCCTGCCAGTGATAGCCGATAGCTGGCGGGCCCGAGGTGGGACCGCTCCTATGGGCTTTGCCCTCCAAGTCCACACGGGAGCGGTCACTGTAGGTAGCGGTGGTGTATGGGCGCCACTGCAACTGAGGCGGGCTGCGGTGTCGTATGGGCGGCACCTTGGCTGAGAGTTAGAGGCCGCGGTGGGAGAGGAGTGACGGTGTTACGGTCAGCCGCTCTCCCTGCCTTCCGCGGCCTTGACTAGGCCGCCACCGTTAGATGGCGGACGCGGTGGGGTCGCAGGGGAAGAGGACTGTCGGTATTAAGAGGCGCCGCTGTCCCTATCCTCTACGGCTGAAGTAGCAGGCGGTGCGGCTACTCACCTGACCCATCGTAGGGGGACTTAGGGCGCCCAGACTCGGGGGAGTCTGGGGTCCATTTGCGGGTTTGGTCCCCCGTGGCGGTTGCGGCACGCCAAGTGTTCTGGCGTGCTGCAAGAGAGAAGGGTCCGGACAGCCACGACGGGTACGCGGTCGTGTGCGAAATCTGTCCCGCGTTCCCGCCAAAAACGGCAGTGACGGAACACAGCAGAAGTTTGGTGGGTACCTATGCTGCCCTTCTGGCAGAGACTCCCACATAACCACCGTGCTCCCCCCGGGGCCGGTGGTATCCATAAAGGATTACTCTGCATCAAGAAAAAAAACAAAAGGGTAGTACTTAATACAACTTCATAAGAAAAAATTACGGCAACAAAAGTTTCAAAACACGCCGCTGGTTGCGCTGGTTGCAGGATTTCTGTAATTTACACTAAGACTAGTTTGCACAGACAATTTTATGCATATGTACTACGTACCAGTCATAGACTAAAATATATACTAGGACATTCGTGGATTTTCTCTATGATTCTAGCGTAGCGTGTTTATTTCTAAGCAATTTAATTCTTAATTTATATGTATCTTGAGTTAAAAAAAGAAACCTGAATCAGGATTTAGTGTATAGTGGCGACGGCATTGGCAGGGATTTTGATCGATTAAATCATAGCTATAAACGGGATATTTATAATAAGCTGGTTTTGGAAGAGTCCGTCCATCCTAATCTTGACTTGAAAAATGAACAGAGATAAAAGGGAAGTGGAATATCCGGTTGAATTAGAATCCCAATTCATAATGCGATTACCAGAAGAACCAGCCAAAGCTCTCAGAGAAGTCCTAAAGACAGGTGAAAACTTTAAAAATAGGCTAACTATCCAGTTAGAAAATGATATGAGACATGGTCAAGTTCGATTTGACGACTGGCTTCTGCACGCTAAGGTTGTAGATCTACCTACTATTGTTGAGTCCTTGAAAACGATTGATAGAAAAAGTGTATATAAAACAGCAGACATTTGCCAAATGATGATATGCAAAGATGAACTCGATCCGATTCCTACTGAGGAAGAATCGCCTGCTAAAAACAAGAAAAAGGATCCCTTTAAAGTAGACAAAAAGTTCTTATTTCCACATGGAATCACACCACCAACGAAAAATGTTAGGAAGCGTCGTTTCAGGAAAACATTGAAGAAGAAGAGTGTGGATGCTCCAGAAATAGAAAAAGAGGTTAAGAGACTTCTTAGGGCTGATAATGAGGCTGTAAGTTTTACATTTGAAATTATTGAAGAGGTCAACAAAGAAGAGGAACATAGTTCTAAACTGGATCCGAGCACATCCGTTAAGTCTGGAAAGGCAAAAACCAAGAAAGAGCATACTAAATATGAAAATGCCCAATCATCTTCTAAAGTAGAAGATATATTTGGAGGAGCATTGAGCGACAGTGATTTGGATGATGAGAATGTTAATGTAGACATAGATGATAGCAGGATGTCTGCCTATGAGGACACATACTCAGAAACTTCTGGTCAAGCTGATTTTAGTAGAAAATCTTTTGCCACTGAATTCAGTTCAGACATGTTTTTCAGTGCACCAGAATTAAATGAAGGGATGCCGGAGGAAAGCCGGCAATATAAAGGTAAACAAAAAATTGAAATGCCTTCTACTTCAACAAGTGACCTATTTACTCTCACTGAGTTTTCACACTCTAATGATATTGACAGTGAGCTACAGCAGCTGAATTCAGACCTAGAAGAGCTTAAGCGGAGGAAACAGAGGACCCAGCATGAAATTGCTGGAATGGAGAATATATCCTTGAGACAAAGATTCCAAGAAATTCTTCACTCTATAAATAAGGATATCATGTTTAAAGAAAATGAATACCAAAGATTATTATCACAAAAGTAGTCATCATCCATCTTAATCATAATTGTATTCATGACTTACACTACACATATTACGTAATAAGTGTATAACTTGCTGGTCTCATTAGAGCATTTCTTTTGTGATTTTCATAGTCATTATCAGGGACATTTATGGAATTTATAAAAACCAAACTAATTTAATTATAAATTTAAACTGTACAAATAGTTACCTCAATAATAATTTAACTTTATTTAATTATTACTTGTATGTTTATGAATAAAATATGATGTTTAGCATAGCTTTGTTTCAAATAGGTAAATATTTTTTACCATTTAATTTAATAAAATTGGTGATTGCTAAATTCGAAATTGAGGCTAACAAATTTGTAAGAGACAAGCTTCTTAAACCTGGACCCCTACTCTGATTTTGCCACAAGAGGTGCTAGAGAACCCCAAAGTTTAAGTGTTATATTTTTTAATTAAAAACTCTTTAGGACTATGTATATATATAATAGGAATTAAGATCGATTAGAGTAAAAATCTAACATTTCTAATTAATTGGAGCAGTTTGCAAACTTTGACTTGGTGTTCTATGCAAATTGGAATTTTGTGCACTTGTTGCACTGGGCCTTGAACTTGCGGTCTTTATTTCTTAGACATAAACCCCAACATCCTTGAGTGTGATGTTCCATTAATTAAACTTTGATTCCTAATTGGTTTTATTAAGATCTTGATAACCGTTTTTTGTGCAGATGGATAGCTACCTTTAAACTTAAAAGGTAAAAAAAATGAATGTGTTTATTACTTTATTACCATCAGTAAACGCTTGGAGCAGATTAAACATATAGTAAATTGTTAACAAACCTCAGGGTGGTTATACAAAAGTTCTTGAACCTATAGCCAGTGGTTATAAAAAAAATGTATATATAATATATCCCACTAATATTATAAATGTGAAAGTTTGGATGGATGTTTGTTACTCAATAACGCCAGAACGGCTGAACGGATCTTGTCTTGTAGGTGTATATAATATACATATCTATTTTTTAAATAAAGATTTATCAGACCATCATTTTCTACACCATGATTTTAGTTAGGTATGTGAAAAAGTATATTTAAAGGTTACGTTATGTATATATAAAAATATATAACGAAATGGGTATAAAATGAGACTAAAATGGGCAGGTGCTGTAGTATCTACTATAGCCTGGATGTGATCCACCAAGATATTTAAATTCAATAGCCCAATTTTCTACTACATTTTCTACCCTACCCTTTCCATAGTTAATTTTTACTTAAAAATACTTCTGAGCCTAAGCACACGGCGTATTATATATAAACGCGCATTTCACGAACGCGCGTTTACGGCGCCATAAATTAGACTAATAAAATTCTAAATCTTCGTCTTATGAAGTGTATTACTGCGCGTCATCTGCGCGTGTGCTTAGGCTCGTGATATATGGTAGGCGGGCTATTTTCCGCACTCATGCCGTCTCAATGCGGCACTTGAAATGAAATGAAATTTACTAAACCGTGTAGGTACCTACATAATAAATCTTATTAAAAGCACAAGTAGGTACTTGTAGAACCACAGTTTGTCCATGACAGACGTACGTATGGACATATAAGTACAAACTATTCATTCAATTACTATTTTTTTCTTAAGAGGTATTAAAATTATCAACGGGTTAATTACCATGTATATTTTCTATGAGTTTCCGATATTTCGGCACTGTTGCAAGCGCCATTATCACGGATAAACAGGAATTGCGGGTGGGTGAATGTTTACGAGCAGACGAAACGGTCTACCCTCTTCCGTACTCGTTTGTTAAGCGAGGCACCACTACTATTGTTCGCACTGTTAGTAATTAGTCCCTAAGTTCGAGCTGATATGGTTAGTGTGGTGTGTCGAGATAATACAAAAACTACATATATACATGGTAATTATCCCGTTGATAATTTGAATAGGTACCTACCTCTTATGTTTGTGACCATGATAGTTTAAAAACTTATATTTTTTTCTTATTGTCAATACCACACGTCAATCGTGGTAAACTAATTATCCTTGTATCTGGTATATATTACTTTGAATAAGAAAATGAATTAATTGAACTATATCATGAAAACCAAAGACGATATTATTATTATCCAAAGAAAAAGGGATACCGTCCTCCTACATAAAGGGCGTCAATATGATAAAGTTAAATAAAATGTTGACCAAAAAATGGAGCCGACTTCAACAGTCAACACTAAAATGTGTGAAATAACTTGTTGAAGTGTCGGTACCATACCATGCTAGTTATCTATATGACTTCAGTAATTTTTTAAAGAAACCCGTTTAGACAAATGCAAATTTATCATAAGTTCTTAAGTGGAGCTTGAAATCAAGATGCGGCCTTTTCAGTTTGCGTTGGTGTGTTTTAATTTTTATGTAATGCCTAAAAAGTGTATTGATAATAAAGTAATTATCTATGATGTATTGTTTTTTCTCTATTATATTCTCTTTGTTGTTTCTTACACTGAGCGAAATAAATAGAGAAGCAAACTTCATTACCATGCGTCAAAAAAAGTGTAACCTCTATATAACCGTGACGACGTAGCTTTGAAACACCTAAACAATTAAAGGAAACATATCTATCTCGCTTACACAAGTATCAGGAACATTACCGGCGCTGAGATTAGATAAAGATCGCAAAATTAACATGCAATGACGGGTTGGTGTTGCCTACCGTATGAATTTTACCCAAAAAATTGTAAATAAAAAAGGAGTTTTTTAATTACTCGTTGTATTAATATAAATTCCTCAAACAAGTTACTTATTTTTTGTTATTGGAACGATGTTTAATGAAATAATTAACACATTTACTCTTTCAATATTTTTATTGTGCCTAAGATACCACAAAAAACAAACTCCGCTATGAAGAATCAGTTTCGTATACAATTGCCTTTTAGTCTCATTTTTGTATGTTTCAGTGAACAATTCACGCTCGTGATGCAATCTTATTTTTTACCGTACCTTACGTTTATTTTTCAATTCTACTATAATATCCTTTAGTTTTTTATTTCTTATTTCTAGTCTTCTATTTTTCTGTGATAGGTGTTTTAATTTTTTTAGTCTTCTAGCGGATACAATTTTCAAACGGTGAATAATATTTCTCATTTTGCTCTTTCGCGGTGTTTCAGTTATTTTATCTATCTCTTCATCCGTTTCCACAGTATCTACATCCATATTTTCATCTACTGAAAGCTCCACCGGCTTGTCAGAATGAGAATCGTCCTGGAAAATGTACATTATATTGTAATGAAAAGAGCACTATAACTCCTAAATAATAAATTAGAAATAACAATTCTTTGTACTGTGCAATTCAGTTACAGCTGCATTAAAACAGTTTGTTTCATGAGAATGTATTTTTTAGAACATTACCTACACTACATTGAGATTATGTCAATTACCCTATTACCTAAATTTTTACTTACAATATACATTGGGATTGCTTCGTTAGACAAATAAACACGGCCACAATCGCTTTTTTGTCCTAGTTTGTCTTGTTCCCGAAAGTGTTTTGAACAAATGACAGTAGATTGAGTAGGTAGCCAGTCAGTCTCTTTTCTCAACAATCTAATTATTTCTACCCACTTCTCACGGCGTGCTGCATCTTTAGGTACCCTGTAAAATTATTAATATTATATATATTAAAAAATACTAGGCGGCGCGGCTTAATCCGTGTGAATTTTGAGCCGAATTGAATGGCATTTACCAGCCTGCCAAACACAAGGAAACCTTATAAGAAACATAAGGATAGGCATAAGGAACCTGTACGCTAAGCTTAAAATTTCTAGAACCAGCTGTTTAGGTTGAACGTTGTTCGGTCAGTCTGCCGTTTTATTCTCTAGTGTGATATTCAAACATGTATTTCTCAATCATATTATTGCAAAGTATTTGAAATAACTTATTCGAAATAAAGTTACTTATTCCATAAATTTCAAATTCTCCAATGAATGTGGGAAAACTAAAAAAAGTTGTTTCAGTGGTAACACTGAAAGTAAATTACTATACTGGGGTGATTTATTACAGATTATGTGTTATATAAAGATAATACGAATGCATAAACAGTAAACTTACGTGTGGTAAGTTATTCCGCTTGATTTATTATGTTTTTGTGACCTTGAATCGCACTCTTTCACTACGCATTTACCCATTTTGGAGATCGTTTTAGTCGCGTCACGCGTGCCACTCGGTTGACATCACGCTGAGCACTGAACCGAAGGAAGATGGCTGCCGCTGATGCTAGCTAAACATATGGCTGTGGCCATAAAATGTGTGCAGTGGCAACGATTTGGCGCGGTAATTACTAATCTAGTGTAACATTTTATATGTCAAATGGTTTTATATGTGATTTAATTTAATTGGAGCTTTGAATTTGGAATATCTGTTTTTCACTTTCACACATGTGTAGGTGGACTACGGCGGGCAGTGCATTCTGAAAACTAAACATCAATATTTAGTTGTACGTTGTGTAAGTGAACCACGGGAAAAAGTAAAAGTCACTGGTACACCCAGTTATCTTGAGATGAACTACGGGAAGAAACAATTGCCCTTGGTACACCCAGATGAACTATGTAGGAATGTTGGTGGACCGTAGGTGTAGACCGCCCGTGGCAATACCAACAATAAGTCGGAGTTTTGACACTTGAGGGGCTATAAGGAGGTTTGTTAACTGACTTCAAAAAGGAGGATGTTCAATTGTATGTTTATTTTAGTGTATGTTAGCCAAATGTCAAAATTCTTATTGTAATTTTGTAGAGTAAATATACCTACTTCCGAGATGGTCCTATTTAAATTTCAGAGTATCACGGCTATCATGATGATATGTCATCATTGACGGTGAATGACAATCGATTCCGTAAGTACCTAGCAAGGGTGACTAAAAATGGAGAAAAAAAATTACTTATACCAACAAATGGAACCGAGTTCAACCAATGATGTTAATATAAACTGAGGTAGATACGCCTTACTGCGCTCGGCTTGACGACATCAACACGAGCTAGTTGTCTTGAATCAACTTAGTTCCAGCCATAGACCAAAATATATACTAGCAGCGTGTCTGGCAACGACGCAACACGTGTACCTACTACCACCTACTACATTTAGGAAAAAGTGCCTTTTTGTGTGTTAGAAACTCCAGAACATATACTGGAACAAGTGTGAAAAACATGAATGATGTATCTTTTCATTTGTAAGTATTGTTTTTCTATGTTATTTAACAAAAATGGAATTCAAAAATTGAATATTAATTTAAAATAACTCCTGCGACGTTGCCGCTTCGCCACCCCCGAAATCGAGACAAGTAGCGAGCGACAGAGAGAACGAGTCTGTCATTGGCGGTCGAATGGTCGGTCATAGGCGAACGTTGTTAATAATATATTGACCTCTTTCTGACAACTAGGATTCATATATCTTCGTGCTCTTTTAATCTTGTCAATGTAGGTAATGTCGTTGTGCGAGTTGTGTACTTTAGCTATAGGAAGGTAGGGTCAATGCACTAGTTTGCGGCCTTTTAGTGATCCTTTCATTTTCAAGCCATCAGAACAGAATGTTGAAATAAGTTTTTACCTATTGTGTTTATGTTTAATTGTAGTCTACATATTCAAGTTTTGATTTAAAATACCAAAACTGTGATTAATGCAGTGATATTTTTTATATTAATCTAAAATCGCAAATATAGCAAAAACACCGGTTTTCGGCCGCAAATCTTAGTATTCGGCCTCCACATCACCAGTTTTCGGCCGTGCTTTTCGAAGTAGTGTTTTCGGCTAATAAAACAATTATTCGACAATCAATGATCGTTTATTCATTTTATTTTCTTAACTATTATACTAATAGTATAATAGTTAAGAAAATAAAATGAATTCTTAAATAACATTCTTAATTAATAAAATAACAATGAACAGTCAAATAATATAATATCAAAGCTAATTTACGCTGAATCACGCAAATGGAACTAGGGCCCCTGACCCCGGTAGCCCCGCTATTCTTGGCTATGGTAGTGGCCACGGTAGCGGTGGGGCAGGGGGTGCTTAGAATGAAGAGGGGCACAGGCGCCCAGCTACAACCCCCAACGTTGATGACTGGCTTTGAGGACAGACGAGAATATTGACGCTCTGGAAGAAGAAATGAGTAGGTTACACTGAGACATCGTGGGTTTATCGGAAGTCCGAAGAGCGGTTGAGGACACGATAACCCTGAGATCAGGTAATCTACTCTACCACCGGGAGGGTGACCAACAGTACCTACCCAAGGAGGTGTCGAGTTTCTCATCCACAAGTCCCTTACTCACAACATCGTTAGCACCGATAGCGTTTCCAACAGGTTCATATACATAATACTCAGAGTATCCTGTAGCACAGTTTACCGACGATGTTGAATGCATATAGGCTGTTCTATAGGAAAATATGGAAATCCTTGTGATTTGACATCCAAACCTTTAATGCAAACCGTATTAAAGAGACTATAGAGTGGAAAACAGGCTCCAAGATGATTGCAAGAGGTATGCCTATTGGACAAAGCCAGTTAACAAAGCTGAAGGCAGAAGACGTCGGTGTAGCGTCGACCAAAGCAGAAGTGTTGGGAGAGGTTGACAGTTTCTACCGACAGTTATACAAACTCGGTCGCTAAACCGTTAGCAGCTCGGTCAAAGATCCAAGAGCCAAGCTGATCCGAAATTATACATCAGCCTTTACGAGAATGACAACAGCGGTATTTAAAGTCCTGCAGAAGCTCTTTAATACCGTCTTACTCGAAGGTTATACGCCAGAAGCAAACAAAGTCGTGGTGGTGCTATTATTCAAGAAACCATCTCCATTTTGAGCTATGTTCGTAAGCTGTTTTCGAAGGTCATCACGAACCGTCTCAGTCGCGGGTTTGATGAACTGCACTCCGGAACAAGCCAGCTTCCGAATAGGCTATATGTATGTAATACCATAGGCCACATCCAAACGCTATGGTAAGTTATATAGAAGACCGAAGAAACTTGAAACTTGCCTCTATGTTTAGCGTTTGTGAACTAAGAGAAGACCTTTGATTCGATCGAGACGTGGGCAGTCACGTCTCTCCAGCGGTGCTGTATTGACTATCGGTATATCGAAGTGTTGAAGCGTTCGTACAATAACACCAACATATAAGTCCGAGTACAGGAGCAGAGTTCAAAGGCCATTCCTTTACAAGGAGGCGTGAGACAGGTAGATGTAACATCTCGGAAACTGTTCACTATTGGAAGACGCTTTCAAGCTCCTGGAATGGCAAGGACTCGCCATCGTCGAGTACATCACTCACCTTCGATTTGCCAACGATATTGTAATCATTGCAGAATCGATGGAAGACCTCACCACGATGCTCGACGGCCTCAATCGAGTTTTCTAACGGAAACGGTTGGGAATTCAGTTCTCGAAGTTGTTCAAATTTAGAATCAATTAAGTATTATTTTTCAAATCCTTAAAAAGTACATAATTTTTTTTCCAACGGGCTTAAAGTTATTTGCCTCTACCGGCGTTAACATGGATGGAAATATGAACTCTTGAAATTGCCTTCATTTTTATGCAGTTAAATAATCTAGTCCTTCAAAAGCAAGGCTATCCCTCCCACAAAGTCCACACCGGGCCTGAATTGTGTACAAGAAGATTAGCTCTTATTAAGTATTACTAAGTGCTATATTAGCCTAACCTAGCTTCAAAGTGGCCGATAAGCGAATGAATATTTTTATTAATTTACAGGAACATATATTGACGGCCGAAAACCAAACAATACAATCATCATAATTAGCACTTAATTGGTAGAATAAGAGATACATAGATGAATGCAAACAAACTAAAACAAGAGACAAAACTATCTAACACTGTATTGAGGCACATTTCGGCCACGGGGCCGAAAACTCAACTTTTGTAGTTTTTCTGGTATTGATTTCCGGCCGCCTAATATTATGGTACTTTTTACCAATTATTGCTAAAATAACTATGTGAAAACAATATTCAGTAATTTGTAATGCATATTACATAATAATTTATCTAATTTACTTAGACAATGGTTTAAAAACTAGGCTTCGAAAAGCACATGCGCCGTTATTTTTTTCGTAAATTTACGCACGTTACGAGACCTTCGAGGCGGCCGGCAAATTTAAAAATTTGCTAAGAAGTGTCTGCTAATGTTGGAAAGCTAAAATGTATTTACGGATGTAAGAGAACTTGTAGGGAATGGTTAGTGCATGGTTGTGTTAGAATTTTAGCAATGTACGCTCTGTTTACGTTGTTTTAGTGGGACATGATCCTCAAAAGGCTGAAAATACATGCAGGCCGGGAAACTAGTGCACCTACCCTATAGCATAAAATTTGCCATGTTTATACTTCATATTCAAGGAGTAAAACGCCTCTATTAGTCAATCTCATTGACTTCAACACCAAAACGTGTGAAATAACTTGTCGAAGTCAGTACCATGCGCACAACATTGTGATAATAGATACTCGTAAGTAGGTAATACCTACTTTTGAAATTTCATGGTATCGACTTGAACAAGTTATTTCACAGTTTTGGTATTGAAGTCGATTCCATTTTTTGTGTAGGACATTCGAAGTGTAGGACTGTGCTAATGATACTCAGAATCGAACGTCTCGGGGTGAGGAGTGCAGTACAGTCCCGATTACATTATAGGTACTTAGGTACCTACCTACACTACCTACCCAGAGAATGTCAGTACTGACATAAGCACCTGTGCATAAATAATATGTCCACGGAATTCCAGTCAATTCAGCCACGAGTTGAATCATTGACACACACAAACATTTGTGAGATTTCAAAATCTAAGTAAGTACTTACCTACTTTTATTTATTTATTTTCTAATAAATATGTGTAAGCAAGCACATAAGCAATATTGCATGTAAAGATAGCATGGAGAGTTTAACGAAACGAACTTCGTCACCTCTTGCAATTATTTCGAAAAACTGGGAATTACGTACTGTGTACCTACTTACCTACCTAGGTAGGTATAATACATAGGTAAGCAAGCACATAAGCAATATTGCATGTAAAGATAGCATGGAGAGTTTAACGAAACGAACTTCGTCACCTCTTGCAATTATTTCGAAAAACTGGGAATTACGTACATACCTAGGTAGGTATAGTATTATTACTTCTAGACTCAGACCAAATAAAAAAGTCAAGACAGAATGTTGTGAACAAAAAAGTGAAGCCGGCAAAACTACGCCTCGCCGTGTACATACACAATTACACACACACACGCACAACGAAACTACGCCTTGACTCGTCAGTCGAACTAAGCTGCGCGTGGAAGCAACACGTAAAGTAAATCAACAAATTTACCAGTCAAAATGCCGAATTGTGTCGTGAAACGGTGTTAAAACAAACATCAAAATATAAAAAGAAGGATGGAATCACATTTCACACGTAAGTAACTTGGAAAGCAATATTTTAAATAAATAAAATAAAAATAAAGGTTATTGCTTGGAACATAGAAAGTGTTGCCATGGTAAAGCCTGTAAGGTTTACCCTATTATTGGGTAATCTTAATATTTAGTATATATGTTACGTTAATACGGGTACGTTTTTATAATAGTTTATCAACGTGTTTTAACCGACTTCAAAAAAGAAGTAGGTTCTCAATTAGACTTTTCTTTAAATATAATATTGTATGACACTCGACGCAATATCTTTATACAAAACCGGTTTCGTCGTTTGAAAGCAAATTAAAAAAATAGGCAATTCTTTTTTTTATTTTTATTTTATCTTCAACCGACATCTAAAAGAAGTAGGTTCGCAATTAGGTTCTATTGTTTTAAATACTTGTTACCTCAGAAGTCCGTTATTTATAAACCGATTGGAACAATTATTTTTTTGTTGGAAACCTGATACCTTTAATATGGACTCGCATTAATTTCACACTGGATTTTCAATTTCGTACATATTGAAGGCGGTTATGTATTTTTGTAAAAATAAACCATATTTCTATTGAAGTCTTTTGTTTTTAGGGTGTATCTCTATTGAATGTTGTTGTGTGTAGTTAGTATGCGGAAAGTTATACGAGATGGTCGACCAGTCTTTGTCATCACGCGATTTTATAAACCAGTCGTAGAAGAAATATGCTAAGCAGGATTCATAGGTACATTAATAAATATTGAAAGTTTAAAAGCGCTTTATATGAAGTACATAGAATATGAAAAAAGGCTGTTTTTTTATCTACTTATAAATTAAGCCAGGATCATTTGGAGATTCTATTTACGTCTATTAGGATGCATGGAGGGTTCAACGATAACCCTAACGTAAGACAGTTTACAAGCAAGCTACAAAAAATACTATGTCATTTAGAATTAAAATGTCTTGCAAAAAGTAATTGTGTTCCTTTAGAACACATAGCAATACTTAATTGCACTTCAACAACTATAATTATAAATAGCACTTCATCGTCGTATAGAAACGAAGAAGAAGAAGAAACCATTGAAAATTCTTCGTTGCAACTTCTTAATGAAATTGTTAATGAATCATTTGATTGGGCCAGCTGTTTACATGACAATTCATATTATGGTGACTACAGAAAAATTATAATTGGTTACATATCTGGAAGTACAGTGCACTATCTTGTTAAAACCATAAAATGCTCTAAATGTTAAGATGCCTTGCAGACTGATGAGAAACTTTATTTTCACAAGCTCATTAGTTTAAAAAACAAAGGTGGATTTCGCCTCCCGTCTAAGGATCTTTTTGACATTTGTGTCACTTGTGAAGCAGTTGTTCGAAAATTATTGAATGAAAATATTGCAATAACCGCAGAAAATCAACACCAAACTATAGTCTTGAACATATTAAAGAAATTCATTGGAAACAATCAGATTTTTATCAATTTAGAGTCAAAACATGAATATGTTGGGCAGGAACATAAACTTAATTTAATACGGTGTGTAATTGAGAAATACTTAAACATTAGATTCCACCATATTGCTAAATTAGAAAGTATTTCTAAATCAGTGCAAAGTAAACGACAAGCGTACAAAAAAATAATTCAGCATAAAGGTTTTTAAATAAAACTAGCAGTTACACCGAGTAATTTTATTTCTGAAACTCTTTGTCTTTTCTCTTTCACTACCCAATGCCACTACTTTTTACCGACACCTAATGTAGGAACCCTATTATTATATTAAAACTAATAACGTTATAACTTTATTAAATTTATAACGTTAATAATTTGATAACGTTATTTTTATGGGGTAATTTAAATTATCATGGCAGCACCGATTCACGCACTACATGCATAGAAAACCGGCCTCACTGCTCTGTTCACAACATTCTGTCTTGACTTTTTTATTTTGTCTGAGCTTCTAGAATGTTCATTGTTAGTACCAAATAAAGAATATATTTGTGCTGCACAGTGTAGGATACGCATTTATGAAAAAGCACGCAGATGCAGCATGCAAATAAACTATCGTGTGCCACTATATTTCAAAAAATTTATTTTGTTAGACAAAAAACCAAGACTACGTGGTGTTCCCAGGCGGTCACCCATCCAAGTACTGACCACGCCCGACGTTGCTTAACTTCGGTGATCGGACGAGAACCGGTGTTTTCAACGTGGTATGAACGTTGGCGACAGATGGATTGAACATAGTAGACAGTTACAGTACATATACGCGTAATGACGTCATGCAGTTATGTACCCAAAGGGTAAAACGAAACCTTATTACTAAACATCATTGTCCGTACGTCTGTCTGTTTGTCTGTCAGTCTGTGAAAATTTCATTTGCCAAGGGTCATGAGATACTGCCTCGTGACAGATGGGCATACAGACAGCCAGACGGACGGACAATGGTGTTTTAGTAATACCTATGGTCTCGTTTTACCCTTTGAGTACGGAACCCTAATAAAAATGAATCTCCGAATTACTATTATTATAATATTAACCGATTTGATTGGTCGGTGTGATACAGAGATGGTTTATAAATAAAAATAAAACACCGACCAAAGGTTCGCGGTCGCGCACGCAGGATTCTTATTAAAACATTTTTTTTTTATTTGGTTCACTAACAGACTGATACATTTTATAGTAAGTATAAATAACGTGGTGTTAATATTAATGTCTTATGTAACAATCCAATAATAGGCAAACACAGCATGCATTATTACAACATTAATAACAAATTAATGGCTGGTCTACAACCAACTCCGACGAATTCAGTAACATTTTGTAAAAAAACAAGTTATGGATTGAATGAAAATAAGCACAATAAAACAAATAAAACAGTGAAATAGCTAACTTACTTAAGGGTTTCCACAACCCTTTTCTTAAATAAAACAAGAGAACTCTCAAAAATATCTATGCTCCGACCACAATTGGTTTGATAGTCTACAAATTCTTGTTATAGGACTATATTTGCCCAACTAAGTTCTATGACCTTTTATATAAAATAACTTGTATACATTAGGGCGGTAAGAGGAGCGCGGGATAGCGAAATTAATTAATGCTAATATATCAGGGAAATTAATAAGTCCATTCAAAAGTTTATACAGAAAAGTGAGGTCTGCTACACGACGCCTATCAGCCAAGTTTGACAGTTTGAAATAATTTAACCTATCCTTGTAATGGGGCAGCTCACTTCTTTTACCAAGTGACCTAGTTAAAAGATATAGAAACCGTTTTTGTACCCGCTCAATCCTTTGTATGTGGCAGTCGTAATGGGGAGTCCAAATGCTGGGGCAATATTCTAAATGACTTCGTACCAGAGACTTAAATAAAGTTGTTCTAACAGTAGGATTTTGAAACTTTCTACTGTTGCGCCAAATGAATCCAAATGCTCTATTAGCTTTCTTTATTATATGGTTATAATGAGGTTTAAAGGATAACTTTTTGTCAAAAATTACACCCAGATCTTTTATTTCTTCAGCTTCATCTAGTATGTGTCCATCTAGTGAGTACTGACTTGGTATTGTATTACGTTTCTTGCTTATTTTTATATGCTTACATTTGCTTGTGTTAAGTGGCAGCTTATTAGATTTGCACCACTCATTTAATTTAGAAAGATCGCTTTGCATCTTGATCACATCATCAGTATTGTCTATTTTCTGGTAAATTTTTAAGTCATCAGCAAATAGTGAGTATTTGACAAAATTGAATTGTTTCGGCAAATCATTTATAAAGGCCAAGAATAAAATCGGACCCAGGTGTGAGCCCTGTGGGACTCCTGAGGGTGCACTAAAAGTTTCCGATTCATGTCCAGACACTACAACTTTTTGCAATCTATGAGCAAGGTAACTACGCACCCAATTCAATAAACTACCACTGATACCTAAAGCAGAAAGTTTACCAATAAGGATGTTATGGTCCACTCTGTCAAATGCTTTACTGATATCCGTGTATATAACATCTACTTGTTTGCCTTGATCAACATTGGATACAAGTTCTTCTGTATACAGTTATTTATATATATTATTTTTTATAGTGAGCTGGTATATAACTTAATATTCTGTGAATATTTCAAGCTTCTACGTGTTGCCGGTCTCTATATAAAGCTATAACGAGCAAAAAAGTCACGTTTGTTGTATGGGAGTCCCTATATTTATTTTATTCTGTTCTTTAGTAGATACTAATTATTTGTTGTTATAGCAGCAACAGAAATACACGCTCTGTGAAAATTTCAACTGTCTAACTATCACGGTTCATGAGATACAGTCTGCTGACAGACGGACAGACAGACGACGGACAGACAACGGAGTCTTAGTAATAGGGTCCCGTTTTACCCGTTGGGTACGGAACCCTTAAAACATCTTAAACGTCATCCATCACCACACCACGCAGGTGAAACCGCGGGGCGCAGCTAGTTTAAGATCATTAGTAGTGTCTTAAGTGTGTGTAGATGTGGTATGGTAGTGTGTAATGTAAATAAATAAATGTCAGCATGACGTCATGTATGTAGGTATACGTATCAAGCTACTATGTTCAATCCATTTGTCGCCAACGTTCATACCACGCTGAAAACACCGGTTCTCGTCCGATCACCGAAGTTAAGCAACGTCGGGCGTGGTCAGTACTTGGATGGGTGACCGCCTGGGAACACCACGTAATGTTGGCTTTTTGTCTTTTATAAATAAATTTTTGGAATTATTGTGACACACGATAGTTTTTTTTAATACAGTTGCTCAAAAAGTGGCGTATTGCAGGGACGTGTAGCGTTCGGGATGTGGGCTATTACATACTCGTGCTTTTTGTTACCTTTCCCGAACTCGTGCGTTCTCTTTCCCAACTGTCAAAATAATGTCTATTAAAAAGAAAAACCAACCATAAAGTTTTTACTAAAAAAAATCATATAAGTTTTCATGATTCATGCAAATACGTAAGTATATTTCTAAAAAGAAGCTACTAATTTGTTTCAATATCAGATTTAATGATTTGATTGAATGAGTTGATTTCATTTCATCTCATTAAATTTCATATCAATAAAAAATTCTATTGGAGACTTGGCTGTATAGGCATAGTTCCCTTTGCCTACGAGAATGGGTGAAGAAAAAAAAATCTCTGCTTATTCTACGGTTGGCGCCATTTTCCAGAAATTTTCTTTGCGAGTTTATTTTAAGCTACTGCATAGCTTCTATCGCGGGCCTTGAGCGTGGAGACCGAATCCATAAATTCCGTAACGAAAATAACCTAACACTGGGGGTGTTAGGTTATCCGACTCCATGTATCGATGAATAGCAGAACTTTTAATTACTTTTTGAAATATCACGCTTGTCTCTTTAGTTCAGCAACTCGCCTCTAGATGGCATTGGTTAAATAATTATAATTGCATAAGTTGATAAAAACAGCTATGCAATAGCTTTACCGCGGCAGTCACCGAGTGCCACACGTCTATTTTATTAAATTGCTTCATTTTTTCGCAAGTGTATTAAAAATAGTCGTTCAGTACACGTGCGGAACCGTCATTGCAACTTGTTCCGACTGTCAACCCTCGCCTTCGGCTGCGCCTCGGCTCGGGTAGACATTTGTCGGAACTCTTTGCAATGACAGCCTTTCCCCACTTGTAATGAAATATACTATGCATGCTGTATCTGCGTGCTTTTTTCATAAATGCGTATCCTACACTGTGCAGCAAAAATATATTCGTGATTTGGTACTAACAATGAAAATTCTAGGAGTAACATTAACATTACCTATGTATTATACCTACTAACATACACAAAAATAAACATACAATCGAAAATAAAATATCCTCATTTTTGAAGTTGGTTAAAAATAGACTAGTTTTTATTCTGAGTGTTTCCATTCCGGTATATTACTATTCTCTTTGCAGTAAACTATTAGTTATGTTGGCTTTTTGCCTGATAAAAGTGCCTATATATTGTAATTTTTTTTATAATTATATGACGAGGCCTTTTTTATGAATCCTATTTCAGCGTGTTTTTTTCCTATTATTTTTATATTGGACATGTAAAAATGTATGTGTGTTTGACTCATAATTGATTCGAATAGCTTCGTTTGGAATGCTTGGATGAATTTTATTGTAATATTCATGAAAATAAAGCAGCTTCTATTAGCGACATCTATCAATATTAAACGGAACTTTTTCTGCTGTGAACCAAACAAGTTCAATTAGTTTCCGCGGCTCTTATAGTTTCTGGTAGCATGCACAGATGTCATGCAAGTTCAATAAAATATTTATTTATTTATGTTATAGAAAAGGTACCACCACAGAATAACTAATAGGTTACTGCTAAGAGAATAGTATAATATACCGGAAAGGAAACACTCAGAATAAAAACTAGTTTTTTTTTTCCCGACTTCAAAAAGGCGGATGTTTTATGTTCGATTGTATGTTTATTCTTGTGTACGTTAGTAGGTATATATGCCTAGGTAATGTTACTCTTAAAATTTTCATTGTTAGTAGCAAATCACGAATATATTTTTGCAGCACAGTGTAGGATACGCATTTATGCAAAGGACGCAGATGCAGCATGCAAAAAAACTATCGTGTGTCACTATAATTCAAAAAAAATATTTATAAGAGACAAAAAGCCAACATTACGTGGTGTTCCCAGGCGGTCACCCATCCAAGTACTGACCACGCCCGACGTTGCTTAACTTCGGTGATTGGTCGAGAACCGGTGTTTTCAACGTGGTATGAACGTTGGCACACATACACGTAAATATTCCTATTTGTTTTCTTTTATAAGCTTGGTGTTCAATTAAGTATTACGAGTATTGTATTGTATTGTATTGTACACGTAATGACGTCATGCAGTTATGTACCCAAAGAGTAAAACGAAACCTTATTACTAAACATCATTGTCCGTACGTCTGTCTGTTTGTCTGTCCGTCTGTGAAAATTTCATTTGCCAAGGGTCATGAGATACAGCCTCGTGACAGTTGGGCATACAGACAGCCAGACGGACGGACAATGGTGTTTTAGGAATACCAATGGTCTCGTTTTTCCCTTTGGGTACGGAACCCTTATATAAATGAATCTCCGAAATGTTATGATACGAGTATGTACACGCATTAGGTACTTTGGAAGCACTTAACCGATTTGATTTTTTTGTTAATGTCGGTGTGATACAGAGATGGTTTAAAATAAAAAATAAAAAACCGGCCAAAGCTTCGTGCGCGAGCACGAAGGGTTCTTATTAAAACGTTATATAAAAAACGGCAAATTTTTAGTACTTACTTATTTGTTGTTATAGCAACAACGTTTCGTTTTATCACTAGAACTTTACCCTCTAAAACCTGGGTTATTGAGAATAATAAAAACGAAGTGGTGACAGAACTTAATCAAGTTTCTAAAGCATGGAAGACTTATTGTCAATCACTATTCCAAGATCCCCAGTCAAGCCTATTTCCAAGCACGGACCCGAAACACGACGAACTGGAACCAGACATCCTCCTGTCGGAGGTCAGAGCCGCCATACAACATCTTAAAAATAGAAAAGCTACGGGAAAAGATGCCTTTGAAAAGATGACCTGGCGGCCGACATAGCCCTTGTCATGGACTACGCGATGGTCATAGACGTGGACGAAGTACGTGCATTCGCGCACAAACTTCGTACTGCCACAAACGACCAAGACCGCTTGCGAGCCACGCTCACACACGCGGGTTTAATCAGCGCAGTGAGGCGCTACGCCCTCCCCAGCGTTTCTTAGGTATCATCCAATATGGATAGTACACCGAAACGCATTAAGCCCCACTCAGTCACCGTAGCGACTTTCAACGCTGACGGCCTCTCTAGTCAAAAGGACGAAGTTCACGAATTTTGTAAGACCCATCAGGTCGATATACTATGCGTGCAGGAGACCTTTCTGAAACCAGGTACAGCGAACCCTAGGTTTGCAAATTACCGTTTGGTTCGTAATGATAGAGTGGCCACCCCAAAAGGTGGCACTCTCATCTATTACAAAAGAGCTCTGCACTGTATCCCAATTGTTACTCCACCACTTAGAATACTAGAAGCCTCTGTTTGCTTTCTAGCGATGTCAGGTCATCAACCTGTCATCATAGCCTCATGTTACCTCCCCTCTGGTAAAGAACTATTACAGACAGACTTGGAAGCCCTCTTCTCTCTAGGAAGCTCCGTCCTTCTGATCGGTGACTTCAACAGTAAACATGTCATATGGAACTGTACTAGTAACAATAGTAATGGTAAAATCCTTGAAGGCTTGGTCAGCCACTTAAACTTTGATATTCTCTCCCCTCTGGAGCCCACAAGATATCCCTATGTTGACAACCAACGACCAGACATACTTGACATAGCACTTCTCAAGAACGTCACCCTCCGGTTGCGCTCTATAGAAGTGTTACACGAACTGACTTCAGACCACCGCCCTGTATTGTTGAAATTAGGCCCCGACCCGACGGACATAACCCCTATCACTAGAACGGTAGTGAACTGGAAGCAACTGGGGGAATCCCTCCAAGCTATCAGTTCACCCGCTCTCGATAGAATCCCCGATGACATACAGACAGTAGAAGACGTGTCAATTGCGATCGAGGCTCTCAGTGACCACCTCCGCACCGCAGTAGGTGAATCCTCAAAGCAGGTCCAAGTGGCGGATGGTCGCCGCTTCGAACTGCCCGAGGGTGCGAGGAGGTTACTGACAGCTAAGAACGCCGCCACTAGGGCGTATGACTCGATGCCAACCCCAGAGAACAAAGCCACCATGCGCTACTTACAGCGTGCTGTAAGGAAACGCATGAGTGAGCTGCGTGATCAAAGGTGGGACGACAAACTGTCAGAGATTGAGCCAACTCACCAGGCATACTGGCAGTTGGCTCGAGCTCTGAAATCTGACGGACAACAGACAATGCCTCCACTCATTAGGCCACCTCCCCTCTCCATAGCGTTCCTTGACGAAGACAAAGCCGAGTGTTTAGCTGATAGCCTTGAGGCTCAGTGTACTCTAAATGTAGATCACGTCGACCAGAAACACCTCGATTCGGTGGAATCTGAAGTCGAACGTAAAAGCTCTATGTCCATCTCTGACCTCCCACTCCTCCCACCGGTAAAATCATCCGAGGTAGTGTCTCTGATCAAGAGCCTCAAGACCCGTAAATCCCCTGGTGCTGATGGTATCAGCAACAAGGTGATTAAACACTTCTCAGTCCCACTAGTCCATCTCTTAGTTAGCATCTTCAATGCGGCTATGAGCAACTGCTCCTTCCCAGACACTTGGAAGCATGCCATTGTCATTGGTATTCACAAACCAGGCAAACCGGCAGCCGAGCCCTCCAGCTACCGTCCCATAAGTCTCCTCAGCTCTCTGGGGAAGATTTACGAGCGGCTCATTGTGAACCGACTCTGGTCCCACGTTAGGTCCAATAACCTCCTTCCCGATGAGCAATTTGGTTTTAGAGCCAAACACTCTTGCGTCAAACAAGTGCACCGCGTAACGGAGCACATCCTAGGCGGTTTCAATAAGAAACCAAAGCCCCAAGGGACCATAGCTGTCTTTCTCGACGTAGCGAAAGCGTTCGACAAAGTCTGGCACAACGGCTTGATATTCAAGCTGTACCAACTGGGTGTGCCAGACCGTCTTGTACTCATCTTACAAGACTTTCTCAGAGATCGAACGTTTAGCTATCGCACCGAGGGAACGCTCTCCTCCCCGCATCCCATTCACGCAGGTGTCCCTCACGGCTCTGTACTCTCACCCATTCTCTTCACGCTGTACACCAGCGACATCCCACGATCTGAACCTAATGTTCAGATCGCTCAGTTTGCGGATGATACTGCAATCTACTCTACTGGCTGGTTCAAGGTCAGGCAGAGATGCGCCATCCAACGAGCCATCACCGTAATCGGTGCATGGTTTCGTAAATGGCGGATTGCAGTAAATCCTAGCAAAAGTGCAGCAGTGTACTTCACTGAGACCCGGCGGAATCTCATGCCGTCACCCATAGTCCTATTCGGCGAACCCATCCCTTGGGCTAAATCTGCCAAATACCTGGGCGTCACCCTTGATCGCCAACTCACTTTCGCGAAACACATCCAGATTGTTCGCAATAGGGCGTTTTAATCCCCTCATAGGCAAAAACAGTAAAATGTCTCTTAGAAATAAGACGACTCTTTACAAACTTTGCATCCGTTCAATCATGACTTACGCATCTGTAGCGTTCGCCCATGCTCAGAAACACGACCTCCACAAACTTCAAGTGATTCAGAATCGCTTTATGCGCAGGGCAGTGGGTGCTCCGTGGTACTTGCGGAACGCCGAACTGCACTGCGATTTCACCCTCCCCTCTATTACGCAGTATATGAAAGACTGCTCCCGCCGCCACTTCGACAAAGCTCCCCACCACTCGAATCCCCTTGTGGTCGAAGCGGCGAACTACTCCACTGACATAACCGATCCTCACTTCCTTCCCCCCCGTCGCCGTCCAAGGCATATTTTGGGTGACCCGGACGACCCCATCGCAGCCGTTACTTCGGCAGCTTTAGCGTCGTCCCAAGGGAACCCCGGTAATGGTTGTAGACCCGACCAGGGCTGTGATCCCGATCGCATTGTAGGCTCCCGCCGAGATCTTCTTCGCAGCCCCAGTCGCAGTCGAGGTAATCCACACACACACGATTGTAATCCCAGCCACGGTGCGGGTGGGAGTATACACCGCGGCCCCTGTCGCGATGTATCCTCCGGCCCAGCAAATGGCTGCGGACGAGGTAACACTGGTTTTCTAAGTAGTCCCAGACACGGTACGGGCAGGAGTCTACACCGCGGCCCCGGCCTCGATGTAGACTCCGGCCCAGGTAACGGCTGTGGGCGAGGTACTCAAGTTTCTTATTGTAGCCCCTCTCAAAGTACAATCATGAGTGCACAACGCGACGATCCTGGTCGCGGTGTGGACCCATGTCGCGGAAATGGGGGGAGGCGAGGTACACAAGGTTATGATTTAGTGGTAAACACAGTCAAACACCGAGCTTGCCGGCGAGCTCGAGGCAAAAGTTATGTCTTGGTTAGATTCTCTCCAAATAGTCGTAGAGTTAAAATTCATAAGGCCCACTTTCAACGGTACACTTATGTACCGGGGCGATTCTCTCCTACTCCCCTTTCTCCTGGCGACGGCCCAAGCCGAGGTCCGTACCCTAGTGGTGCCCTTGAGCAAGTCGCGTACTCCTCTCCTTGCGGCGAAGCGTCTTCAACGCTCGCCTTAGGCGGTGCGCCCTCTGCGCCCGCATCTGGCTGAGTGCCATCTGCGCTCGCCAACCGTCCGGTGACGCTGTAAATGCCGGTAGAGGCAAACAGCATTAGTCCGTTCTAAAAAAAAAAAACGTTTTGTCCAGTCATTACCCGCTGCACTACCTTTTAAGTCCAACCAATTTAAGTCGACACTATCCCGACTTCGACTTATTCTGCATTTATTAGTATTAAAATTGTATAGGTATTCAAACGCAATAGTAAGTATACATATTTATATCGTGTTTATTATTAGCTCGGAATAAGTATAGGTATTATGATTAACCTTCTGCATGCACTCAGGGTCGTATTGTACCTGTTTTATATCAAGGATGATGATTTTAAGAATCTTAAATTCAAAATCCAAATTAAATTTTATTGCATTTCACAATCGTTGTATCACAGGTCTTAATAGATAAGGTGATTGTGAAACCTGTCGGACACAGCCTTCGATCAGCAATACCAACTAGATATCGGGGCGCAAAGAATACGTCTGGATAAATAACAGCGCACTTGAAACGTGAGCTCTTATTTTGTTTAGTTCGCTTGTAAACACGGCCAATGTAAACACGTTTCACAATGCCGCAATGTGTATTCAAGAGTTGCAAAAATAATGCCCGAAAAAGCAATTTATCGGCCGGAGTGTCTTACTTTCGGTAAGTACATGTAAATTAAGTTATATTATAACTTTTAAACTAGCAAATAATATCTAATTTTGAAGAAAATTACCGTATTAAACAACCGCTACAAACGTTTGGCCACGGTTTGGCCAAGGTCGGCCAATACGTGCCCAAACTTTGGTGTAACAGAACAGTAGACGCATGGAGTAGATTTATGTTGTAGGTAATAATTTAAAATAATTTGTTACTAGACCTTTCAAATAGGTTAATACTACTTTTGTGTCTGTTTTTTGAACTCTTATTTGATAGTTACTTATTTCTTTTTTTTATTTTAGCTTTCCTAGCAATCCGTTTACGTGTGCAGAATGGGTCTCGATTGTCGACAGAGAAAGAGGAGATAACTTTTATAAGCCAGCTAAGAATTCGGTCATATGTTCAGATCACTTTGATAAATTGGATATATCCGGAAATACTAACCGACGTCGATTGGTTAAAACAGCAGTGCCTAAATTACATTTACAGGTACATTAATTAATTATATACAATCGAAATGTACTCTTTTATCGGTTGTTTTTTGTTAACTGAAGTTGTGTTGGAATTAATATTTACTTATTAATAAAGAGTATTTTTAAAAACACAGGTTCAACCCCCGTCGAATGACCCACAATTGGCAGCAACCGATACTAAACTCCCCGTATCTGATATTGATGTGCAGGTGAGCCATTTTTTATTTAGCAGTAGGTATCGTCGAAGTGTGTGAAGTGATATATAATTATTTTATTCAAGTTATGCATTATAATTATATTTTTTCAGAATTCCATTTTAATTGCATATTATTATTTCAGTAAACTCGACTTGTGTTTTTTGTTTGTTTACAATATTTTTCCAAGTGAATTTTTTTGTTGAGACTTGTAATGATTTGAGTAATTTATTCGCTCCTTTACTACTATATTCGCGCCTCTGCATGTAATTAACTGAGGAAATAATGTTTTCTGTTTCAGCCTCTATGTTCAAGTTCTGGATTAGACATCACACCAAAAGTCACCTACAAGCAAGAACAAGCAGAGCATATTTCTGTTATGACCTCTCCTGTTGCATCATTATCAGATTTAATATCAGTTTGTGAAACAACCAGGAAGAAGTTTCTAAATAAAAAGTTACTCAATGCTCGCAAAATCATTGATAATAAATCAAAAAAGATTAAAACGTTGCAAAAAGTGAACAAGAGGCTGGTAAAAAAAAATAGTTCATTAAAAACTATAGTTAATTTGTTGAAAAAAAAAAACTGTAGACGAGACCATTTTGATTGACTTATCAAGGAATGTTGAAATTGCTGAAGTATTTAGTGGAATGTACGTAAAGAATAAAAAACAACGTAAAAAACCATTTTCAAAATATCCACCTGGTGCAAGAAAATTTGCATTAACGCTCCATTTCTACTCTCCCGCTGCTTATAAGTACGTGCGTAAAATGTTTAACACAAGCTTACCACACCCTCATACGTTATACGAGTGGTATCGGAGTGTCGATGTGGAACCCGGATTTTGTACCGAAACTTTAAACAGGTTACCACTTTTTTCTGACTTTCTTTTGCCTTTGCTTCTGCAAAGGCAAAAGAAAGTCAGAAAAAAGTTTTATGCGCTCTTGTTGCCGATGAGATGGCAATAAGAAGACAAACAGCATGGACGGGTAAGCGTTATGAGGGTCTGGTAGACATGGGCTTAGGAATTGCTTGGTATTGCTGATCGAAGGACACAGCAATTAGGAGAGAGAAAGACTTTATTTTAAGTAGGTAAAATGTTTATTATGTATATTCTATTATTTTCATTACATTAATTTATCATTTAAATAATCTTGAATGTTGTAATAACTTTTATTAATTAATAATTCTTTCAATTTGTTTATTACATAATTTCGTTACTTTGTGTTTTTAATTGTTCCGGTAGTCGCCAACGGTCATACCACGTTGAAAACACCGGTTCTCGTCCGATCACCGAAGTCAAGCAACGTCGGGCGTGGTCAGTACTTGGATGGGTGACCGCCCGGGAACACCACGTAATGTTGGCATTTTGCCTGATAAAAGTACCTATAATTTGTAATTTTTTATCATTAAATGACGCGGCCTTTTTTATGAATCCTATTTTAGCGTGTTTTTTTCCTATTCATTCTATATTGGACATGTAAAAATGTATGTGTGTTTGACTCTGTAACAACCCCCCAAATTGTTTTATTTTTATACTAATAATTCGTTTTGTTTTGGCCAATGATCGTCTAGTCTAGGAGGACCCTAACACTGTGTACCGCTGCTGTAACCTTGCTCTTTTCGGAAAGAATTGAAACAGAGAAAACTATTCAGAACTATAGATGCCTAGAGAAACCAAAAGCAACGCCTAGGTATTCTGATATTACGATGGATAACCTACTACTACATTACTGAACTGCTAGCTGATAACGAAAAATTGCGATGAACATACTAGATTGCCAATACTTAGTTCTTACAGACTGACTGACTGAGCTGATCCTAGATTTCTAGCTTATGTACTTGATTTGACTTCTAATCGTGGAAGATATTAATCATCAATATAAGTTTCTGAATTTAAGGTCTATGTTATTTGACCATAGAAATAGTAGGTTATTTGTAAGTTTTCTATATAATTATTAGCTTGCAAAACTACCTGTTATATCTGATAAATCAGTTTTGATTAGTGAAATAATATATAAACAACTCCATTAAATAATATCAGATATTTGCATGATATTCGTTATTATTAATAACAGTTATAAACCTGTTAATTATATAACTAACTTTCTTTATAGATTTATGTTTGTTGCTATGAACATTTAGCTGTTGATAAGATTGATATAATCTCTTACAGACTAAATGTCTCTATAATATATACTATTTGTTTCGTTTATGAAAACTGCTAGGAAATAAATAACAAAAGTAAAGTAAAACCTCGCTTTATATGCGCTTTAGAAATCTTTTGTGATCAGTAGCTACTACGCTGATTATCCAATTCCTTTAGATAAATATTATCAGCCACTATTCCCTGAATAGTTCAATTGTTCAAGTTTAATCATTTACTTGTTTACTGAAGCAATATATGGGAAATAATATCAGTGACTTAGAGAAATCTCTAGACCCTTGTTTGTGGTTTACAAGAATTCTCAAGGTGCTGCATTGCTTGACCAAGTTTGATAAGATTTACCACATACATAAATCTCCTTTTTATACGAGATTGCTATACTTAGATTACTAGTGTTTTACATGACATGCCATCTATTGAACCATTGTAGGAAAAGCAATTATTTTAAATACTTAAGTATTAGCAGAATCTTTGTTGTATTGGTTAGCTCAATACTAGCAGCCATATATTTATTATGATGATTATTATAATAGTTAGCTTTACTTTGCCGAGTAAATTATTGATAGATATCTCTACAATTTAAAGATATAATATATTTTTATTAATTTTCATATTGTAAGTAATTAGTTTGATTTTTTTTAGATTTGCCGTAGAATTCTAGATTTATTATGATTTAGGAAGTAGGATTCTTGGCATGTTCAAGGCTTACAACTCGAATGCTGGATTAAGAGCTGCTCTTTACTGTGACACAAATGTTCTCCATCATGCCAAGAACCTCTTCTATTTACCCCAAAATTAGTAAGGCCTTACTAAGTCCGTTTGGTAGTTTTCCAAATGTAGAGTTTGCGTCTATAAGCGATTATAATCTTATTTATCTCTTCTTAATATTATTATTTATCATTACGAATTATCATTTGATTCTAAATATTACATTTGATACTTTCAGCAAATAATTCAATTTCTATAATGTATTACCGCATTCTCATGCTAGGATCAGGGTAGACAATCTAGCCCAAACTCGATTCATTAGCAAATATATAACATATTGTTGCAACAAATACATTACATTTCGTTTGAACTAATATTTCTATATTCCTTTGCAGGCAAATATTTCTGTATTCCTTACTTTATACTGATTAAATATATATTTATTTTGACATTTTTATTTCGTAGTTAGTCTTTAGTTTCTAAGTCTAGCATACCAATAGATTGTATTGATATGACGAATTCATTATTGAAACCTACGTCTCTAGTGGTAAACACCACTAGCGCGTGAATTTACTTATTTGCTCCCGATTGAACCATCACGAAGTTAATGTATAACCCGGTAAACAAAAATACTAGACCTAGACCTACTTCGGTCCTAAATAAATTCATAGTCTGCTAAAGTGTGTGTAAGTCCCCAACAAACCCCCCAAAGTTAATTGCGCATGAGCTTTCATCCCCCTGATAGGATGGCTCAAGTTTGATCCCTAACTAGCCTCTAAAGTTCGGTGCCAAGCCGAGAACCGAACCTATGGCCCCTAGGGTGTCCAACTCCACGCACGGAAATAGTCGCGCGACTATACCGCTATAGCCGAAGCTATGGAAGGCTGCAGAGCGACGTTCTAGTATGAGAGGAAATAAATACATATAATACATAGAAGACACTTCCACTGGAATATTCTTTCCAATCGAAGTGAGGAGCAGTTAATCGTACCCATTGCAATAGGTTAAAGCGATTGTTGGCTCGCTCCCAAAAGTGTCCAACTCTAAGGATTGGGCGTTCCCTATCGAGGTGGATCTTAGTTGTCACCGTGAGGTATCCAACCCACGTCCGGAACCATGTCCGTAGCAGAATATATTACCTCACGGAAGTTCGAGAATTTAATAAGCATTTTCTCGGTCTTTCTACTGCTTATATACTTTCTCAAACTTGACAGTGACGCCGATTTGAGGCCGATAGGTATCCAATCAATGCCCTTTCTATCGGCGTCAAAACGGCTTCAGATCCACCTCAGCCAATCTCTGCCCTCCAGCGCATTCCGATTCTAATTTCAAATTCTCATCAAAATCCGCTCATGACAACACATATTTTGAATTTCGTATGACGCCGATCAGAGGTACGTAGATCCAATCAAAGCCCTTTCTATCGGCTTCAGATCGGCGTCAATACTCATTTGTTTTAGGGTTCATTTTGATGAAGCAAACTCAAATACTCGGACACACAACGAAAATGTGTTCCTCACATAACTTTGTATGGTTAGAAATATCAATGCTGCTTATTTTCATGGTAATTTTATTAATTTTGCTTGTAACTTTTATGTATTTAAAGGATTACTCAACATTTCCTTTAACTTGAAGTAACTTATCAGTTCTATCTGAACAATCGATTTATATGGTTAATACATATATCTTGTTAGTTTAAATATTCTATGCTGCTTATCATTTTCAATAAGTATAGTCTTGCTATAAAAAACACCCGACTAAACATCTTAATTTCAATATCACACATTAACGGTTTCTTCTACTTTTGATTGTCTAAATTTCATCAATATTTGCTCATACCAAGATACTTTTTATGTCTCTATATTTGTGAATCGTGACGGAATCCTCATCCAGAGCCTGTTCCGTTACAGCCAACCCCCAAAATTTACGCAGGTTCTCATAATTTACCGAAGGAAATTTTCCCATCCTCCATATATTCAACTTCACAAATATTGTCCCACCAAAACTGAACGTGTGCTTATTCTAATTTGTTAAAATTCGTTTTCAAACAAGATTGTGAGTACGTGAACTCACTAGTGGAGTGTATTTAAAAGACCGAGTTAAAAATAAATTTACTGTAAGGGTTGATATATCCGATCTTAATGTCTCCTCCATGAGTAAAAATGACTTCTCACAAGGACAATCTGAAATAACGAAAGGGAACTAGTATTGTGCCAAATTGTGCACCTAATCAATTCGAATAATTCAGCGTACGTGCTACCACCCAAACCAATTTTTCGTTTGGGATCGAGTATGTGGAGTAGAACCTACGCCACCCTTTATTACTCCAGATCTCGTTAATAGCTAACAAGCAATAATTCTCCATGGCTGATACATTCCTCTTCAAATCAAACCAAACAAGCAACCGCCTAATAACTCGGTGAATGTAAGTGTAATGGCTAAACATTGGCTACCTGTAAAGTACGAACTCTTTATGGAATAATTCAGTTGTAAATACTGATGTGGTGTCTTCTGACCTAAACCTATCTCCAATTTGTACTCCATAAATCATTCGTTGAATAGTGTGTGTCTGTCTGAAAACAAAACTTAACAAATCGACTCCAGTCGGTATTGTCGATTCATGGAGGCCCTCAACATGATAATATGCTAAACTCTTTCACTCACATCTCTCCCTGGGCCCTTACTTCTTTCATCTCTTTCCATCCCTTTAATTATAGCTTAAATCTTTCTTCTCTTACATTGCCCTGCATACTGCCTAAATAAACCTTCAATCCTTTTGTCTGGAGTCTACGAATAAGTTCTCACAATAAATAGTATTTACCAAATGAAACTTCAGACTTTTATTTTTATAATCCCTATTTTCAATACCATATTTTTTTTAAATTCTATGTTAAAAAGAAATAGATAAAGCTGCAACAAAAACCCGCCCCGATGAGGACTACGCCCGCTTTATAACAAATGATTGTAACATCTTTGTTAAATTATAATACAGTTTTATTAAATATTGTAATAAAGCTTTATTAAATATTGCTGTACCTTGGTATTTTTTTATTTTCCTAACGCTTTCCATGTACCCACTTCATTTGAAAAGAATCCTTAAAATTGTGATTCCTAATATTACCATTATTTTTGTTTTCCTTGTATTTGTTATTCTGTAACTTAATTCATTCAATTTCACAGTTGCAAAATGCAGTACTTTTTATTAACTAATATTTTTTTAATAATAATGTTAAATATCATTTAATTATCAATCAATTCCTGAAACCGATTTTTATAAAACTCTTAACTATCTGATTACTATTATATCTTATATTATTATAATATATCAACGACAATAACAATCCTGTTTTTACAAATCCTTTCTATAACTTATTTAACCAACGTATTCACCTAAGATAACATTGTGTCTTTCTATCATTAATCTTCATTGGCGCACAGAGCATCTTCAAAATCAGCTCAGTAGATCAGTCTGAATAAAATAACAACTCGACAAACCTAACTCTAATCAAATCATTCGCTTTTACATGTACTGTCTACCGCAATCCTCCAAACATGTTTTCATGTCATCTCCATTGTGGTCTACATAACTATGTACCTCCTTACATAATTTTTTTTTAGTTATATATGTACCAAAATTTTTACTCAAAGGTAACTGCTCAAAAACGTGACTCTAGAAATAGCTGCACAGTATTTTCCTTCTGCTATAACTTTTGATTTTCGGTTTTGAAACTAGGTTATTAATAATGTATCCCTATGATAGGTACCTTCCTAAATTTCTGACATTATTCCTTTCCATGAACAATTGCAGCACCCCTTTCCTGTTCGATACAAATTAAACCCGACTAATTATGAAGGTAATCTATCAATTATAGATACTTCGTTCCAACAAGATATACCTACAATAGCCCTATAACTTCTTCCTCTACATGCTACTCATAACTATATAAATGAAACTCGTTACGACTGTTTATTTAGTTAGCAGGGAAACGCCCTATAAACATAAACAATATTCTATTTACCTTTTCTTTTGCTTTTATTATTGCCACCTATCGCTTGTTGTCAATATTATACGCAAACGTCAAACACACGAATGTCTCTCTCTTTTTTATTCCATTTCCTGATCTCTACTACCGATAACTATTTGGTCTTTTCTTTAATGTAATCCATAAATTACAATTTATTACGCTAATCAATAATAACACTCTAATACTAGCAGCTCCATAGTCACTACAATATAATAAACAGTCCAACACACCCCTGTGCTCAGCTTTCCCCATTTTCCCCTTTCTTCGGACTATAGTTATCTATCAACCAAACTAACGACACGCCGTGAATTAGAACACTCATACAATAGGTGAAGACTAATAATAGGTTTAGGTAATAATAGGTTTTTAATAGGTTTAGGTCTCAGAGACGTATGGAAGGGCAAAGAGCTGCACGGACGATTCTACAAGGCCCTAACAGGACCTGATGTAGACCAGCTCGCGTCAGTGAACTGGCTACGTTTCGGTGATCTGTTTGATGAAAGCGAGGGTTTTGTCTGTGCAACAGAGGAACTAGTAAACTAGTGGTATCCCGTAACTAGAACTTGCGATGTAGGTATACTGAGTATTAATGTAATTTGCTACCTATTATTTTTTCCCGAAAGTTATCGATTAGAAAGATATAGATGTAATACCTATTAAATTTCCGAAATCCTACCGATTACAAGGATATAAAATAGAATTTTATTTATGTTTCTATAAACCAACAAATGAAACAAACAAGATATTTTGAATATTTCTATGCTCGACGTTTGCTGAAATATAACTAGATTGATAACGGTCTATAACTAAAAAGTTATTTTTTATAGTTTGATCTGTACATAATAAACTGAAGACTCTAAACGGAATTTATATTTACTTTAATTTCAAATGTACAAGCAAAAAACATAGTTATGTTTATTTCCATTTTATTTTTGTCATTTCCAACCCCCATCTTCTACAACCTTCGTAATTCATTTGCATCAAACCTTGGTTACTTGCAAATAATTAATTAGTGAACCGCAGTTTAAATTTATTTTTCATATCTTTTGTAATATTCCGAAGATCTCTTCTATTTCTATTTCTGTTTCTCTATCCACATATTTGCTATTACGAGATCATGTGTACGCTGTGCTGTCACTGCGTGGTTACTCAGATTTCTCCAAATCTCCATGTCATTTCCCTAGCTACATCTTCCATGAATTTCAAAGCAAAAATCAACACGACTGTTTTTCCGGTCCTCGAATATCCCTGCTCTAATGTATGCGTCTCGGCTATTAATGTACAGAAATCCTTAAACTTTGTCATGTGTGATAATGTGTTTGACTTTGTTTAAAATTTATAATCATCACGTCATTATCATAACTACACTATATCTGCCAATGTCTTTGTAACGCATTACGGAAAGATATCACTCAAAGTATCCCAGTACGAAATTTTAAGTCTTAACGAAGACGCTCCGTGCTATTTTACAACCACTTTGCGGTCGCATTACAAGAACTAAACTTTAAAGTATTTTTTTTATTACCACTACCCAAATTTCACTACTATATAACGACCCTAAATTTGTGATTATCTTTTAATACTTCGTTTTTTTGTTCACTAAATAAAATATAAACCTCAAATATCTACAAAGTATTGTTATTACGTTTGCGCTTTTATAGACATCTTGATCACAGAATCTAAAAAGCTATGGACATTTATTGACACAGGTAAGTTCTTATTCCATCTTATACCTAATCATACCGTTTATTATATCTATAATAATACGAGTATATAACTTTAACATTTAAATTATAGGTATATTAAACCTTGAACATGATTTCTATTTGTTACGAACTCTTTGGATATACACGTATGTGCTTATGACAGATAGTTAAATATGTCGCTGTCAAAATAAAGGAAATAAAGTTCACGTCAAAAATATGATTTTCGCAAATTCTATGCACGTTCGCTGTACTCTAATTGCAATTATACTGTAACTCTATTTATTTACGTTTATCTTTGCAGTGTCCATGACGAAATCACTTCAATTTGCGAACAAATGCAGGCAGCGCATGCACGATACATTTGCTAACAACTCCGATTGATATTCAACAACTAGTTATACCTACATACTATTATATACATAGGTGTATATATTCCTACGAAACTACACTCCAGCTATCTGGCAAGGTATGTATGTATAGTGCTATTTGGACTTGTTCATCTCTGCTTTGCTCAAACCAAACATCCTTTTTCCCTGTTCATATCTACAACCCTCCTACAGATTATACCTACATAGAAATTACCATGTCACGTATCGTATTTTGTTACAACTGAACATTTCATATTACATTACCTAGCTATGTCGTCAAACTCTTTGCAGGCAAATAATCCAAACAACATGACTAACATTGATTTCCTAGTTGCATACCCACCATATACCATAAACACCTCCCTTTTATATAGATTCCAATAAACATCTATAAAATACCTAGGCATTCATCACCAGAACTCTTCTTTACCTGATATTATAGTAAAACGTAGTGTTTATATTCTCTTTACACGATGACAGAAAGCCCTCAGTGCCATAATCAAAAAGTTTCTTTGCTTTTAGAAAGAACTCTTTTGTGTTTACCTTTCTGTAAAGTTCTGTAGCCTAGGTAACCTAAATGTTGATTGTCATGTCATTTTGATTGATTTTATTATTGCTAACATATTTCTTTTTCTACCTTTGTTTATTTATTCAATAGGAATATTAAGATATGTACCTAATTGCTGTGCACAAAGCTACCATTGTTTTCGCATATTACTACGTGCCCTGATATATATACAACCTTCGGTCAGTTTTAGATTATTGATGAAATAACTGATTCTAGATTTTACTCGTTATATGTTTATGTATATTTTATAGTTTTCCATGAATTCTAGATCCCTGCCTACCGACTGTGGTGTTGTTATAGACCACAGTGAAACCTGACAAGCTTTGCAACTCACGTAACCTACTCATGATTGATTGATAGGTATGTAAGTTTCGCTATTTACTTAGTATCCTAATAATATTCCCTAGGTACTAATATTACAAACACGACGTTCGTATGTAAGAGTTAATGTTTGCTTCACCATCCCACTTAAACGGCTGCGCCAATTTTAATGAAATTTGATACGGAAGTAGATGAAGCTTTGAATTTACATATTATAAGATACTCTTCCTCATCATTATCCTAAAAAGGTACCTAGGTACTAGTATTATAAACGCAAATGCTGGTATGTCTGAATGAATGTTTATTACATCAGTCCTAGCTGGACTAATTTTGATGAGATTTGGTATAAAAATAGATGATACTAGATTTACGCATGGATAACTTTTATCATCACCACCATCATCAGCTATCTCCATGCGGGTACATCCACGACCGCAACTAGTAATATATAAAATGATCATTTGTATATTTGTCTGTTGTTCTGCAATACTTGATAATCACTTGTTGCTCTGTTGTTCTGCAATACTTGATTAACTCTTACTTGATTAAATGAGTTCCACGATTCCTACGATTTTCATGGCATGGAACCGTTTTTTTATATTTAATGTTAAATGGCATAAACTCTTACATAGTTTCTACTATTATTCAGAAACCGAAATTCACGATGTATACTGAGTTCAGATTAAAATTTAAGGTTGTGTATATACTTTGCGCGTACTACTTACATGACATTTATGTTACATAATAACATATTATATACATACATAACTATTAACATTCAAACAATTATTATTGTGCCCTAAACAAAAGTTTCCTTATTCACTTTGATTTACATAATGTTTGTTTTTTTTTCCCAATATTTTAAGTTTAGATAGATAACCCGGCTTTGCTCACTATTCCCTAATTTTCCCTATTATATTTGCAGATCTCGTCAAGACGCACTACTCGACCAGCCGCTTCGCCCCAAAGCTTCTGATATCCGGCGCTCCTCTTCAGCCTGCCTACATTGTCAAAACTTTACCAGCTTCATTCCGAAGACTCATCACTACCTAGCTATAATATTAGTTTTTTATACTTAAATTCGGCGCTTACTATGTTTGTCTATTAAATCTGCATATCGTTGATTTATTTAACGTTTACGAATAACTATACAACCATTTGACTTGTCTATAAGAATTTTCACAACGCTAAGCATCTGAATGGGAAATTCAACCCCCCAATGTTACGACTAAACATATTTCAACAAAACTTCTAACAAGACTTATCATCGCTCAATTAAAGTTGCGCAACTTTGCATTTTATTGTAATCCTATTTATTTCCTTCGCAAATGCAATAGAAGTAATTACGTATGTAGACTTTATTACCTGTTGTGTAGTTGACTTTACTACCATTTAATTACCATAAATTTCATCGAACAAAAAGGTAAGCCATTTATTAATATTCACACATTTTTATATTCTTAATACTTCCGAACATAACAAACACCGATTATATACAGACATGTCCACGATCTGCGCTGTATTTTGCTGGTTACAAATGTAATCCTTGTGATGTGAATGCAGCGACGGCACTTCAACATGTAGAAACTCTCTTCCTTTCCTAACACTCTACAATAACTCTTTCAGTACTCTGTAACGCAATTCTTGGCTCCCAAGTGAGTTTCATAAGTCGTTCAATACTTAAAGTGTTCTTAAAACCTTCGGGTCACTTTGAGTAGAGTTCGATACTGACTATTTACCGTGTGCTTCCAGGAGAGTATCTTAGTCGTAAACACAACACGCAATCTGCCTTTCGAATGATAAGTGTACTTCTGGATTCTAGAGATCGACTATGGGGTACACGTAAATGACAAAGGTAGTTGCAGACTTTACATACATCAAACTTGCATACAACTCATCTTTCCTTGAATATCATTTAAGCGCTTCGTAGTTATTAGTATTTTAGTAATATTCCAAAAATTGCATATCCGGCTTGTTTATTTCTTAGTTTATTGTAGAAGAATAATAATATAAATTAATATAGAAAATCTACTACTGTAGCCTAGAACAACAACATCATCACCTCATTATAGTATCCGTTGACTACCTATTTAGCCCTTTAAAAATCACCTATTGCAATAACATCTCTGTTTCAATAAAATCCTATCCATTTCACGCCAACAAATTGTGCGGTTGACCGTTAACCTTCCGTAGTAACGTTATTCCAATCCTGGTAACGGCACTACCAATTGTAACAACCCCGAATTTGTTTTATTTTTATACTAATAATTCGTTTTGTTTTGGCCAATGATCGTCTAGTCTAGGAGGACCCTAACACTGTGTACCGCTGCTGTAACCTTGCTCTTTTCGGAAAGAATTGAAACAGAGAAAACTATTCAGAACTATAGATGCCTAGAGAAACCAAAAGCAACGCCTAGGTATTCTGATATTACGATGGATAACCTACTACTACATTACTGAACTGCTAGCTGATAACGAAAAATTGCGATGAACATACTAGATTGCCAATACTTAGTTCTTACAGACTGACTGACTGAGCTGATCCTAGATTTCTAGCTTATGTACTTGATTTGACTTCTAATCGTGGAAGATATTAATCATCAATATAAGTTTCTGAATTTAAGGTCTATGTTATTTGACCATAGAAATAGTAGGTTATTTGTAAGTTTTCTATATAATTATTAGCTTGCAAAACTACCTGTTATATCTGATAAATCAGTTTTGATTAGTGAAATAATATATAAACAACTCCATTAAATAATATCAGATATTTGCATGATATTCGTTATTATTAATAACAGTTATAAACCTGTTAATTATATAACTAACTTTCTTTATAGATTTATGTTTGTTGCTATGAACATTTAGCTGTTGATAAGATTGATATAATCTCTTACAGACTAAATGTCTCTATAATATATACTATTTGTTTCGTTTATGAAAACTGCTAGGAAATAAATAACAAAAGTAAAGTAAAACCTCGCTTTATATGCGCTTTAGAAATCTTTTGTGATCAGTAGCTACTACGCTGATTATCCAATTCCTTTAGATAAATATTATCAGCCACTATTCCCTGAATAGTTCAATTGTTCAAGTTTAATCATTTACTTGTTTACTGAAGCAATATATGGGAAATAATATCAGTGACTTAGAGAAATCTCTAGACCCTTGTTTGTGGTTTACAAGAATTCTCAAGGTGCTGCATTGCTTGACCAAGTTTGATAAGATTTACCACATACATAAATCTCCTTTTTATACGAGATTGCTATACTTAGATTACTAGTGTTTTACATGACATGCCATCTATTGAACCATTGTAGGAAAAGCAATTATTTTAAATACTTAAGTATTAGCAGAATCTTTGTTGTATTGGTTAGCTCAATACTAGCAGCCATATATTTATTATGATGATTATTATAATAGTTAGCTTTACTTTGCCGAGTAAATTATTGATAGATATCTCTACAATTTAAAGATATAATATATTTTTATTAATTTTCATATTGTAAGTAATTAGTTTGATTTTTTTTAGATTTGCCGTAGAATTCTAGATTTATTATGATTTAGGAAGTAGGATTCTTGGCATGTTCAAGGCTTACAACTCGAATGCTGGATTAAGAGCTGCTCTTTACTGTGACACAAATGTTCTCCATCATGCCAAGAACCTCTTCTATTTACCCCAAAATTAGTAAGGCCTTACTAAGTCCGTTTGGTAGTTTTCCAAATGTAGAGTTTGCGTCTATAAGCGATTATAATCTTATTTATCTCTTCTTAATATTATTATTTATCATTACGAATTATCATTTGATTCTAAATATTACATTTGATACTTTCAGCAAATAATTCAATTTCTATAATGTATTACCGCATTCTCATGCTAGGATCAGGGTAGACAATCTAGCCCAAACTCGATTCATTAGCAAATATATAACATATTGTTGCAACAAATACATTACATTTCGTTTGAACTAATATTTCTATATTCCTTTGCAGGCAAATATTTCTGTATTCCTTACTTTATACTGATTAAATATATATTTATTTTGACATTTTTATTTCGTAGTTAGTCTTTAGTTTCTAAGTCTAGCATACCAATAGATTGTATTGATATGACGAATTCATTATTGAAACCTACGTCTCTAGTGGTAAACACCACTAGCGCGTGAATTTACTTATTTGCTCCCGATTGAACCATCACGAAGTTAATGTATAACCCGGTAAACAAAAATACTAGACCTAGACCTACTTCGGTCCTAAATAAATTCATAGTCTGCTAAAGTGTGTGTAAGTCCCCAACAAACCCCCCAAAGTTAATTGCGCATGAGCTTTCATCCCCCTGATAGGATGGCTCAAGTTTGATCCCTAACTAGCCTCTAAAGTTCGGTGCCAAGCCGAGAACCGAACCTATGGCCCCTAGGGTGTCCAACTCCACGCACGGAAATAGTCGCGCGACTATACCGCTATAGCCGAAGCTATGGAAGGCTGCAGAGCGACGTTCTAGTATGAGAGGAAATAAATACATATAATACATAGAAGACACTTCCACTGGAATATTCTTTCCAATCGAAGTGAGGAGCAGTTAATCGTACCCATTGCAATAGGTTAAAGCGATTGTTGGCTCGCTCCCAAAAGTGTCCAACTCTAAGGATTGGGCGTTCCCTATCGAGGTGGATCTTAGTTGTCACCGTGAGGTATCCAACCCACGTCCGGAACCATGTCCGTAGCAGAATATATTACCTCACGGAAGTTCGAGAATTTAATAAGCATTTTCTCGGTCTTTCTACTGCTTATATACTTTCTCAAACTTGACAGTGACGCCGATTTGAGGCCGATAGGTATCCAATCAATGCCCTTTCTATCGGCGTCAAAACGGCTTCAGATCCACCTCAGCCAATCTCTGCCCTCCAGCGCATTCCGATTCTAATTTCAAATTCTCATCAAAATCCGCTCATGACAACACATATTTTGAATTTCGTATGACGCCGATCAGAGGTACGTAGATCCAATCAAAGCCCTTTCTATCGGCTTCAGATCGGCGTCAATACTCATTTGTTTTAGGGTTCATTTTGATGAAGCAAACTCAAATACTCGGACACACAACGAAAATGTGTTCCTCACATAACTTTGTATGGTTAGAAATATCAATGCTGCTTATTTTCATGGTAATTTTATTAATTTTGCTTGTAACTTTTATGTATTTAAAGGATTACTCAACATTTCCTTTAACTTGAAGTAACTTATCAGTTCTATCTGAACAATCGATTTATATGGTTAATACATATATCTTGTTAGTTTAAATATTCTATGCTACTTATCATTTTCAATAAGTATAGTCTTGCTATAAAAAACACCCGACTAAACATCTTAATTTCAATATCACACATTAACGGTTTCTTCTACTTTTGATTGTCTAAATTTCATCAATATTTGCTCATACCAAGATACTTTTTATGTCTCTATATTTGTGAATCGTGACGGAATCCTCATCCAGAGCCTGTTCCGTTACAACTCATAATAGATTCGAACAGCTTGGAATGCTTGGATAAATTTTATTGTAATATTCATGAAAATAACGCAGTTTCTATTAGCGACATCTATCAATTTTATACGGAACTTTTTGGCTATTAACCAAACAAGTTCAATGAATTTCCGCGGCTCTTATAGTTTCTGGTAGCATGCACAGATGTCATGCAAGTTCAATAAAATATTTGTTTATTTAGGTAATTGAAAAAGTACCACCACAGAATGACTAATAGGACATCCTACTAGTCAGTAGGATGCTCAGACAAAATAAAAAAGTACTTCTAAGCGAAGCGATGCCGAAGGCCGAGCGAAGCGCGGTCGAGTTTTGAGCCCACGAGGAAATAGAAGCCTTTCATGGCGAGGTCAAAGGCCAAGCTTTCGCTAACTTTATTTCAAAATGTCAATGATCTTCAATGCCCATATTAACATAGGTAACGTTATTCATCATGAACACTACTATTAGTATGAGTACTACTGATATGACATGCTACAAATAACCGTGACTTTTTTATTTTTTTTGAGGGAGGATGTTATATGTTCGATTGTATGTTTATTTTTGTGTATGTTAGTCGGTATATACCTAGGTAATGTTACTCCTCCCCCTCGAAGGTTTCCGCCTTGCCGTGGCGGGGGGGCTCAGTAGCCGTGGCTTGGGTCACCACGGTGAAGCTAAGAGGAACCAATGGGCCTGCCAGTGATAGCCTATAGCTGGCGGGCCCGAGGTAGGACCGCTCCTATGGGCTTTGCCCTCCAAGTCCACATGGGAGCGGTCACTGTAGGTAGCGGTGGTGTATGGGCGCCACTGCAACTGAGGCGAGCTGCGGTGTCGTATGGGCGGCACCGCGGCTGAGAGTTAGAGGCCGCGGCGGGAGAGGAGTGCCGGTATTACGGTGAGCCGCTGTCCCTATCTCTGCGGCCGAAGCAGCAGGCAGTGGGGCTACTCACCTGACCCATCGTAGAAGGACTTAGGGCGCCCAGACTCGGGGGAGTCTGGCGTCCATTTGCGGGTTTGGTCCCCTGAGGCGATTGCGGCACGCCAAGTGTTCTGGCGTGCTGCAAGAGAGAAGGGTCCTGACAGCCGCAGCGGGTTCGCGGTCGTGTGCGAAATCTATCCCGCGTTCCCGCCGAAAGCGGCAGTGACGGAACACCGCAGAGGTTTGGTGGGTATGCTGGCAGAGACTCCCACATAACCACCGAACTTCCCCCCGGGGCCGGTGGTATCCATAAAGGATTACTCTGCGTAAAAAAAGGTAATGTTACTCCTAGAATTTTCATTGTTAGTACCAAATCACGAATATATTTGTGCTGCACAGTGTAGGATACGCATTTATGAAAAGCACGCAGATGCAGCATGCAAAAAAACTATCGTGTATCACTATAATTCCAAAAATTTGTTTTGTAAGACAAAAAGCCACGCACTACCTACTTATTATAGAATAAGCAGCTAAGAAAGAAGTACGCAAAAGTAGATATAGGTACGCGTACCATAAAAAAAATCTCGCAATGTTAACTTTCAAAAAATAGTTTTATCGGGCAAAAAGCCAACATTACGTGGTGTTCCCAGGCGGTCACCCATCCAAGTACTGACCACGCCCGACGTTGCTTAACTTTGGTGATCGGACGAGAACTGGTGTTTTCAACGTGGTATGAACGTTGGCGGTAGTTGGATTGAACATAGTAGGCTGATACAGTACATATACACGTAATGACGTCATGCAGTTATGTACCCAAAGGGTAAAACGAAACCTTATTACTAAAGTCAAAGTCAAAATTATTTATTCAATTTAGGCGCACTTATGAACGTCAACTTTTCATTATAATGTACTTTAAAGACTCTACCGCCGCGTTCCAAAATATATAGAGCCCACCGAGAAGAAGCGGCAAGAAACTCGGGGCCATTCTTTTTATATAGATGTTTACAATGTTTCTAAGATGTTTATAATGTTTCTACTTACTCGTGCTAAAAATATTACATTTTATGGGTGGCAGAGTGACAGCTTGCCAGAAGTGGAGTATTCCAAGCATCTTTATCTTCTATTATAATGTCGAACTTTATAGTAAGCTTTTTTTGTTAAAACGTTTTTTACAGTCAACTTGAATGTGCCCTCTGTGAGCTCAATTATGTGTTTTGGGATTTTATTGTAAAAATGCACACAATTTCCACATCATTGTCCGTACGTCTGTCTGTCTATCTGTCTGTTTGTCCACCTGTGAAAATTTCATTTGCCAAGGGTCATGAGATACAGCCTCGTGACAGATGGGCATACAGACAGCCAGACGGACGGACAATGGTGTTTTAGTAATACCAATGGTCTCGTTATACCCTTTGGGTACGGAACCCTAATAAAAATTAATCTCCGGAATGTTATGTACACGCATTACTTCCGAAGGACTTAACCGATTTGATTTTTTTGTTAAGGTCGGTGTGATACAGAGATATTTTAAATATAAAAATAAAAACCGGCCAAGGGTTCGCGTTCGCGCACGAAGGGTTCTTGTTAGAACGTTATCTTCAAAAAACGGCAAAAAATTCAAGTTTTTTGTGTGGGAGCCCCCTAAATATTGATTTTTAAAGTGAACTGGTATATAATTTAATATTCTGTGAATATTTCAAGCTTCTACGTGTTGCCGGTCTCTATACAAAGCTAAAACGAGCAAAAAAGTCACGTTTGTTGTATGGGAGCCCCTATATTTATTTTATTCTGTTTTTTAGTAGATACTTATTTGTTGTTATAGCAGCAACAGAAATATATAATAGAATCTGTGAAAATTTCAACTGTCTAACTATCACGGTTCATGAGATACAGTCTGCTGACAGACGGACAGACAGCCAGACGGAACGGACAAAGGAGTTCTAACTCTTCGCCCAACGTCAATGTTAATGTCGTTCTGAAATTATCGTGATAAGTGGTGGCTACATCTGCGGTTATCGTTCAATAACGCGTTAATCAACGGCGTTTTTCGTTGATGTGGCCGATCCATTAAACGTTTAAAATGTCATGTTTGTCAAGTTTTAAACTAGCTGTCATTGTCACTCACTGTGAATGACAGGGGCACATTGAAAAGTTTTACAGGAAGTAGTTTATAAGCCAGACCACCTCCTTGTTATCCATATTCGAGTAGGGCCCTAGGCTCAACTGCGAAGCTCAACCAGTTGAGCCGTTCGGACTTTTATTTCCCCTAGGCACAACTGGTTGTGTCGATTAGAATAAAATGTGTCGAATGCTCAACCGGGACCTAGATTAAAACACGAGGCTTACTAGTTGACTTGTTACCTATTGAACTTTTTTTCCCGTAGTCGCAACTAGTTGTGTGGATATATATCTCAAAGACTCAACTTTTATTACTAGCAGATTCCCATGACAGTTTTGTCCAGTCATTGCCCGCTGCACTACCAAGCTGCATTGTTATTCATAGAATTCATTTGACTACAGAATAATATGGATATACTCCTTCCATGTGACAGCTGTCAAAATGACAGTTGATGTCGTATTTAAAAGTAGTTCAAGGTATTGCTAATTAGATAAAAACATTAATTTGGCCAATACTAACTATTACTTATTCTGTGCTTATAGCGAGCTTACTAGGGTCGGGGTTGATATAGCGTTTAAGTCGACACTATCCCGACTTCGACTTATTCTGCATTTATTAGTATTAAAATTGTCTATTCAAACGCAATAGTAGGTATAAATATTTATATCGAGTTTATTATTAGCACGGAATAGGTAGGTATAGGTATTATGATTAACCTTCTGCATGGACTCAGGGTCGTATTGTACCTGTCTTATATCAAGGATGATGATTTTAAGCATCTCTAATTCAAATTCAAATTAAATTTTATTGCATTTCACAGTTGTATCACAGATAAGGTGATTGTGAACCCTGTCGGGCACAGCAATTAGGAGAGAGGAAGACTTTATTTTAAGTAGGTAAAATGTTTATTATGTATATTTTATTATTTTCATTACATTAATTTATCATTTAAATAATCTTGAATGTTATAATAACTTTTATTAATTAATAATTCTTTCAATTTTTTTATATATATAATTTCGTTACTTTGTGTTTTTAATTGTTCCGGTAGTCTATTAAATATCTTTATACTCATCACTAACGCGTTTGATGAACATAACATGTGGCGGGAAGCAGGTAGCAACAACCGGTTTCCGTGCCTTACCGAGCGGCTCGTGGATCCATGCATATCCTGGCGCTTTGTAAAGAAATGCGGATATCTTCTTACAAACTTGCACACTTCCAATATGTAGATACTTGGCAGGGTGAGTACCTATCTAAGTCTTTGGAAGTGTGGTCTGCAACTGTCGTTTGTTCGATATTTACTATAGCTCGCACTAGTTTATTTTGCTGGGTAAATAAAGACGGCGCATCATCTTGGTGATCGCAGAAGACTGAAGAATCAATCTGGATACTAAAGCGGGTCCAATGATTTTTTAGCTATATTGTGGTATATACCCAGCTATTGCGTTGTTTCCTTTGGTTGCTCGACGGGTATGTTGATACCGAGATGACAAATGTGCTGATAGGTGCTGACAAATGAAACTTCTCAAACTTGCTGTTACTGCGTTCACTATTAGTTAACACATAAAGATTTACATATTAGGTACTTACATGGTTAATTACGGTGTAAGACAATTTTAATTACAAATTATATTACATTACAAACAGTCACCCAAGCGCTATGAATGCCGGACCGGAACGGAAGTAGTATTACTCAAGGAATTTGTATACTAGTAGTTAGGGATTCGACGGTTCTGGCTCATCCAAAAAAAAAAGTTCTAACTCACACCCCTAAAGTCGAGTCATGGCAATGTCGCCCACTTAAAAAAAAAAAAAGAAAAAAAAAAAAAAAAAAAAAAAAAAAAGTTTGGTGTCTTTTTAGGGGTTTTCGGGGGCGCCTGATCGATTGCTGCTATCCGTTTTTTGATATCTCTTCAGGTTCGCGAGTTAGGTTTTTTAACTGTAACGCTGTAGTACAGATAATTAGCTAATTAATGACCCTGCGATTCAACTCCAGCTCACTCTGCATTGTTCATGTTACGTGTTGATAAGACTCATTAACGATAGACTCATTAACGATTACGGGAAGTGGCTCAATAACAACAACTTTCTTTACATAAGCTTTATTTAAAATGATATCGAAACATATCGTGTAATAATATATCATTCATGATTGTATCATTTCTTTCAAACAAACTGGTAAAATCTAACATGCTTCTGCCCTGGAACTTGTAGAACAAATACACCAAACAGTACTCGCCACATAGTAAAGTCCAATCATTTTGGATTCGCCTGTCATTAAAATCCCACATCCTACGATAACCTAATTCGTCCTGCTTCACCTCCTAGAAACCAAACAATGACCGCCAGGCCTACTACTCACGACGATGTTTTGAAACATTCTAAAGCTGGTGATAAACGACGCGGGCTAGCGCGAGTCGGGCAACAGACGACGCATCGTCCGCCATACCATTGTTGCTAATTACCAACTTCGACAGCGGGTGTTCAAACAAAACACATTTCTGACTCACACAGCTTTATTTTCTTTAAAATACGTACAGAATAATTTGTATAAAAATATATCATTATTCACCTTATTGCTACCAAATAATCTTATAAAGTCCTTCATCGTATTTCCATAGAACTTGTAATACAGATATGTTACACAATATTCCCCACAAACTGAGGTAAAATCATGTTGTAATCTATACCTATTGAAATCCCATTGCTTTGAATTCCTATTCAAGAAATCTTTATGATAACCTGTAGGTGGTCGACCATATGAATCAAAATACTGGCCAAAGCCATTTCTATCTATATGGACAGCTACCCAGTGTGATCCTGGTCGACTATCGGGGTCCAAATTGCTTATTAGGTACACTGGAACTTTCACATGTAATGGTTGCCTGTTTGCTGCATAAACGTTCTTTTGTAAAGTAGGATGTATGGTGCGTAAATATTTTTGAATCTCTATTGTGTTCATATTAAATCTTTATCGTAAGCTGTGTTAAGTTCAATCTTCGAGACAAGAATGTGGAACTAAATAAACTGGACTTCTTTATAAAGTGCGGGAAAATAAAAAGATTTAATATTATGTTCATGTTTTTTATTTTATTATTATCACTTATTCTATACAACAAGTACATCTAACTACTATAATCTACGGTAACATTACGATTCTTATCTATTTCTATAACATTATCAAATTCTGCATAAACTATACAATTTATAGTCTGAATAAGAGTTGACTCAAACCTAACTTCTAATCTAACACTACCATGTTTTATCAGATTCCAATGAGTGTTTGAATTTGAGCTGAGATCAGCTGTTAGATCAAACGCTAACAAAAGGCAAGCATCTCAGTCTTCAAATTTGTTTTTGTGAATTGTTGTGTTAAGTGTTCTATAATGTCATTTTAATGATAGACAAAAATGTGAAAGTTTATACTAGAATGCTGTTCGAGCGATATGATGTTGCTCTTTGACCAGTTGATAAAGAACATTACTTAATGATCCTGATAGTGTTGTAAGACAGGGCTATATAAGTTTATATTGTAGTTTTATTTTTACAGTTGAATGCTTGCTTTTGCATCTCAGTCTTCAAATTTGTTTTTGTGAATTGTTGTGTTAAGTGTTCTACAGAACAATGGAGGTAAGTGCTTTCAATAGAACTAAGTATATTGTAGATGTTGTAAAGTCAATATTTTAAAACTTAGCTAGTGTTTATTGTTTGTTACAGAACTCTTTCAATCATGTTAACGAAGAAAATACATTCAAACATGTTAACGAAGAAAATACATTCAAACAGTTTTACTACCCTGGTTCAGAAGATGATGATACTCAAGACCTAAAAATTATTGAAGAAAGACTGCCTAAGAATTTGAAAAGGAAAAAATCCAATGAAAGCTTAGACAATTTGTTTGAAGTATCGAAAACAAAAAAGAGCAAATTATTATCTTCAACAGTTTCTCGTGCTCACAGGGAAGGTGGTAATGTGTATTTATCCACCAACCAAGATGATGGCATTGGATCAAATTTCATGATAAAAATGGAAATTTTTGATATGAATAAGATAAATAAAATTGCACCTACAGAACAATGGAAACATGCAACATATCGATTAAAATATTTCACAAATGAATGCAATACAAATTATGAAACAGTAAAAAAAGTAATATTTAACATAACTAAGGAAATAGCGACATCACCAACGTGTAAAAAGTATCATTTTAATAATTAATATTAAGTCAATGAATTTTATCAAGTAATATTTAGTCATAGTAGTCCTCATTTACAAATTGTGATAATAAAATTAATACTTACTACATTATCTCTTTCAATTTGGTAATAACTTACTCATTATAAAATTTCGGGAAGATATAATTAGGATGTAAAATTTTGTATAATAGAATTTCGGGGAACAATAGCTCATTAGTCATTACTTAGTGTAAATAATAGGATCCTTGTACCTGTTCTTACTATAAATGGTTCATGCAAACATACTTCTCACATCAGTTGGGCTTTGAGTCGGTTACTGTGAACCAATCTTCGATAAAAATGGAAAGTACAAGTGTGAACTGTGTTAGTGTCTTTTTTAATACGGATCTCGATGATGAAATCTGTCAAAAACATGAAAATTGTATGATGCTGGAAGACGAATACGATGAATCTTTATACCAGGAATGCACTCTTTTGGAAGCAAAATTAAAGTAAGTTATATACATCTGATTGCTTTTTACTATTTTATTTTATATTAGATTTATATCTTAACACTTTTTCCTTGTTACAGGGAACATTGTATTGGGTTTGAAGATGATTACGACGAAGATTTGTACAAAGAATGCGTCCTTGTTGAAGATAAAATAAAGTAAGTGATATACTTCAATCCTCTTACATTTTGCTAATTTTAAAATGAATTTGTGTCTTAACGTTTTTAATTTGTTACAGTCAACAAGTGGGAGGATCGTTAAAGAGAGTGAATGACTCTGAAAATGCTGACATCAATGTAAAACGAGCGCGTTACGAAGATGGATCATCCACCCCATCGGCAGGATCTAGCAACACCAACGAATCGACAGCTAACAATGAAAATGAAGACAATGATAAGGTGAATTGTTGTACATGTCATGTTCTAGTTAGTAGAAGGTACTTTGCGAATCATTTAAAAAGCAACCTCCATAAAAGTAAACTTGAAAAATTACACAAGTCCTTAAAAAATGTATCTGTTGTTGAATCAGCTTTTGGTCAAAGAATAATTTCTTATAGGGTTCATAGAAAAAAAGATCAACCTACAAATAGTTTTGAAACACCTGAATTATTTTTAAATTCTATTAAAAATGAAATTTTGTTTTTAATTGATGAGTCTATCCAACAGCATACAGTTTTCAAAGTGAACTTTGTTCGAACGAAAGAAGACTCATTTCAAACATTTGATTTTCAAACATATAATTACATTGTTTTTCGTGGGGATGATTTAAAAATTCTATTTTCATCTTTATGTAACACGTTGACTGATAAAATCTGCTCTTTTGAGAAAAAAGACAGTGGCTGGAGTCTTAGGGATCTAAAAGCATTAGATATGAATATTAATAAATTTAATCCTCTACGTGGTACTTCATATATTGAGTTACCGAAGGATATTAGGACTAAAAATGCTATAATTAATGTAAAAAATGCAGACAATTTATGTTTTAAATGGGCATTGCTTTCAGCTTTGTACCCCGTAACCAAAAATTCAGATCGAGTGTCATCCTACACCATGCATTCAAATAAATTAAAATTCGATGGAATTCGTTTTCCTGTAAAGTTAACTGATATATTTCAAGTTGAAAAACTTAACAATATTAGCATCAATGTATTTGGTTTAGAATTAAACAAAGATAGAAAATGTCATAGCGTTGTCGGTCCGTTGTATTTAACAAAATCTCGCAAAGATGTTCACGTTAATTTATTACTGATTTCAAACGGAACGAATAATCATTACTGCTACATCAAAAACATGTCGCGTCTTGTTAGTAAACAAATTAATAATCATGAACATGCAGTTCATATATGTGATGGATGTTTACTACATTTTACAACAAAACAACGATTGATTGATCATCAACAACATGACTGCGCTCACATTGCAACACAATTACCTAATGGTGACATGACCACACAGGATTGGTTTGGTAAACCAGTATCAAATGATAAATTGAAATTCAATAAATATAATAAAAAGTTTAAAATACCGTTTGTTATATATGCTGATTTTGAAGCTTTTCTAAACCCAATCAAATCATGTTTTAACGATCCATCAAAACCATATACAAGTAATATTCATGAACATGAACCTTATAGTTTTGGTTACTACATTAAATGTTCATATGATGATTCGTTATCCAAATATGAGACTTATAGTGGAAAAAATTGTGCACAAGTATTCATGAACTGTTTGCATGAAGATTTGAAAAAGATATGTAGAAAACATTGTTTTCAAATTTGCCCTAAACCTTTGTCAACTAAAGAAGAAAATGAAGTTTCAATTGCAACAGTATGTCATATATGTGAAAGTAATTTAAATGGTGAAAACACTATTGATTATGATTGGCAGACTGGTAATTTTCGGGGTGTTGCACACGAAGTATGTGTTACAAAGTTTCGACCACCACATTATATCCCAGTTTTCCTACACAATCTAAGTAATTACGATGCCCATTTTATCGCTCACGCATTAAATTTTGTTGAAGGTGAAATTGATGTTATTCCTCAAACTAAGGAAAAATATATTTCTTTTTCGAAAACTATGAATATAAACAACCAAAAAATTTACTTAAGATTTGTAGATTCATTCAAATTTTTACCATGCAGTCTCGATCAGTTAACCAAAAACTTATGCAATGAACAATTTAATACTTTAAGACAAAATTTCCCCAAAAATGAAGATTTTAAACGTCTTAGAAAGAAAGGTATATACCCATATGAGTTCATGACTTCTGAAGAATGTTTGAAAAAAACAACACTTCCTAGCCAAAATCAGTTTTATAGTTCACTTACCAATTCAGATGTATCGGATGATGATTACAACCATGCTAAAGATGTTTGGCAACATTTTCACTGTTGTAATATGTTAGATTATTCTAATCTGTATCTCAAAACTGATGTTTTATTGCTAACGGATATTTTTGAAAGCTTTAGGACTTTATGTTTAAAAACATACAGTTTGGATCCTGCTCATTACTATACAGCGCCGGGGTTAAGTTGGGATGCTATGTTAAAATACACCCAAATAGAGTTAGAACTTTTGACTGATTATGAAAAAGTAGCTTTTATTAAGGCTGGTATTCGAGGAGGTGTGTCACAATGTAGTAATCGTCATGCAAAAGCTAATAATGAGTACATGGAAGATTACGATAGGGATAAGCAAAAATCATACTTGACTTATTTCGATGCTAATAATCTTTATGGTTGGACTATGTCTCAATATCTTCCAGTTGGTAGTTTTGAATGGGTAAACGTTGATACAAATTACAATGTATCAGAAAAATCTGAATATGGTTTTATATTAGAAGTTGATTTGGTGTACCCCGTTGAACTGCATGATTTGCATTCAGATTTGCCTCTTTGAAAACATCAAAATTGGAAATTCTAAAGAAAAAAAGTTAGTCCTTAACCTAAATAATAAAACTAAGTATAAAATCCACTATAGAAATTTGAAACAATGCATTGAAATGGGTATGAAATTAACAAAGGTTCATAGAATTTTGAAATTCAAACAACGTCCTTGGTTAAAAGCTTACATTGATTTAAACACAACTTTACGAACATCTGCGAAATCTGATTTTGAAAAAGATTTTTACAAATTGATGAATAATTCTGTTTTTGGAAAGACAATGGAAAATATTGAGAAGAGGGTGAATGTTAAACTATTAACACACTGGGAAAATCGTGGTAAAGTACTTGGTATACAAGACTTAGTTGCGAAACCTGAATTTCAAAATTCAGCAATATTTGGAGAGAATTTAGTTGCGGTTCAGTTACGAAAAACGAAACTGTTTCATAATAAGCCAATATACTTAGGTTTTTGCATTCTGGATATTTCAAAAACTTTAATGTATGACTTTCATTATAACTATATGCTTAAAAAGTTTTACAATAACATAAAATTACTATATACTGATACTGATAGTTTGATATATCACGTTTTTACCAATATTTTTTATGAGGATATTAAACCAGATTTGTCTTCTAAGTTTGATACATCAGATTACCCAGAAGACAACATATTTGGCTATCCAAGAATAAATTTAAAAAAGTTAGGGTTTTTCAAAGATGAAAATAACGGAAAAATATTTCGAGAATTCGTTGGGTTAAGATCTAAAATGTATGCGTTAGATGTTGATAGTAAATTTATTGCAAAAGCAAAAGGTGTAAAGAAATGTGTTACAAAAAATTTGAAAATCGAAAATTACAAATCATGTCTATTCAACAAAAATATTCAATATAGTACTATGATTCTTTTCAAATCATTGAAGCATAGAATATTTACTCAACAAGTAAACAAAATATGTTTGTCTTATAATGATACCAAACGTCACATTTTACCAAATGATGTTGACACATTAGCTTGGGGTCATTATAGAATAAAATAAACTATCAATGTTGTAAATTTTACTGTGTAAGATTGTAATTTTAATAAATCTTTATTATGAATAGCAAAATATCAGTTAATTGAATTGTAAAGTCTAGTTAAATTTTTTTAGGCTAGTTTATGTATCGTGAATGTAATGTAAATATTAGTTTGTCTTATTGTAATATATAAATACTTTATATTCAACCATGTTTTTACTGTGTAAGATTGTAATTTTAATAAATCTGTATTATGACTCACGGGTTTAGAAAAGCTTCAAAATCAGCATATATAACAAACGGTATTTTAAACTTTTTATTATATTTATTGAATTTCAATTTATCATTTGATACTGGTTTACCAAACCAATCCTTTGTGGTCATGTCACCATTAGGTAATTGTGTTGCAATGTGAGCGCAGTCATGTTGTTGATGATCAATCAATCGTTGTTTTGTTGTAAAATGTAGTAAACATCCATCACATATATGAACTGCATTTTCATGATTATTAATTTGTTTACTAACAAGACGCGACATGTTTTTGATGTAGCAGTAATGATTATTCGTTCCGTTTGAAATCAGTAATAAATTAACGTGAACATCTTTGCGAGATTTTGTTAAATACAACGGACCGACAACGCTATGACATTTTCTATCTTTGTTTAATTCTAAACCAAATACATTGATGCTAATATTGTTAAGTTTTTCAACTTGAAATATATCAGTTAACTTTACAGGAAAACGAATTCCATCGAATTTTAATTTATTTGAATGCATGGTGTAGGATGACACTCGATCTGAATTTTTGGTTACGGGGTACAAAGCTGAAAGCAATGCCCATTTAAAACATAAATTGTCTGCATTTTTTACATTAATTATAGCATTTTTAGTCCTAATATCCTTCGGTAACTCAATATATGAAGTACCACGTAGAGGATTAAATTTATTAATATTCATATCTAATGCTTTTAGATCCCTAAGACTCCAGCCACTGTCTTTTTTCTCAAAAGAGCAGATTTTATCAGTCAACGTGTTACATAAAGATGAAAATAGAATTTTTAAATCATCCCCACGAAAAACAATGTAATTATATGTTTGAAAATCAAATGTTTGAAATGAGTCTTCTTTCGTTCGAACAAAGTTCACTTTGAAAACTGTATGCTGTTGGATAGACTCATCAATTAAAAACAAAATTTCATTTTTAATAGAATTTAAAAATAATTCAGGTGTTTCAAAACTATTTGTAGGTTGATCTTTTTTTCTATGAACCCTATAAGAAATTATTCTTTGACCAAAAGCTGATTCAACAACAGATACATTTTTTAAGGACTTGTGTAATTTTTCAAGTTTACTTTTATGGAGGTTGCTTTTTAAATGATTCGCAAAGTACCTTCTACTAACTAGAACATGACATGTACAACAATTCACCTTATCATTGTCTTCATTTTCATTGTTAGCTGTCGATTCGTTGGTGTTGCTAGATCCTGCCGATGGGGTGGATGATCCATCTTCGTAACGCGCTCGTTTTACATTGATGTCAGCATTTTCAGAGTCATTCACTCTCTTTAACGATCCTCCCACTTGTTGACTGTAACAAATTAAAAACGTTAAGACACAAATTCATTTTAAAATTAGCAAAATGTAAGAGGATTGAAGTATATCACTTACTTTATTTTATCTTCAACAAGGACGCATTCTTTGTACAAATCTTCGTCGTAATCATCTTCAAACCCAATACAATGTTCCCTGTAACAAGGAAAAAGTGTTAAGATATAAATCTAATATAAAATAAAATAGTAAAAAGCAATCAGATGTATATAACTTACTTTAATTTTGCTTCCAAAAGAGTGCATTCCTGGTATAAAGATTCATCGTATTCGTCTTCCAGCATCATACAATTTTCATGTTTTTGACAGATTTCATCATCGAGATCCGTATTAAAAAAGACACTAACACAGTTCACACTTGTACTTTCCATTTTTATCGAAGATTGGTTCACAGTAACCGACTCAAAGCCCAACTGATGTGAGAAGTATGTTTGCATGAACCATTTATAGTAAGAACAGGTACAAGGATCCTATTATTTACACTAAGTAATGACTAATGAGCTATTGTTCCCCGAAATTCTATTATACAAAATTTTACATCCTAATTATATCTTCCCGAAATTTTATAACGAGTAAGTTATTACCAAATTGAAAGAGATAATGTAGTAAGTATTAATTTTATTATCACAATTTGTAAATGAGGACTACTATGACTAAATATTACTTGATAAAATTCATTGACTTAATATTAATTATTAAAATGATACTTTTTACACGTTGGTGATGTCGCTATTTCCTTAGTTATGTTAAATATTACTTTTTTTACTGTTTCATAATTTGTATTGCATTCATTTGTGAAATATTTTAATCGATATGTTGCATGTTTCCATTGTTCTGTAGGTGCAATTTTATTTATCTTATTCATATCAAAAATTTCCATTTTTATCATGAAATTTGATCCAATGCCATCATCTTGGTTGGTGGATAAATACACATTACCACCTTCCCTGTGAGCACGAGAAACTGTTGAAGATAATAATTTGCTCTTTTTTGTTTTCGATACTTCAAACAAATTGTCTAAGCTTTCATTGGATTTTTTCCTTTTCAAATTCTTAGGCAGTCTTTCTTCAATAATTTTTAGGTCTTGAGTATCATCATCTTCTGAACCAGGGTAGTAAAACTGTTTGAATGTATTTTCTTCGTTAACATGTTTGAATGTATTTTCTTCGTTAACATGATTGAAAGAGTTCTGTAACAAACAATAAACACTAGCTAAGTTTTAAAATATTGACTTTACAACATCTACAATATACTTAGTTCTATTGAAAGCACTTACCTCCATTGTTCTGTAGAACACTTAACACAACAATTCACAAAAACAAATTTGAAGACTGAGATGCAAAAGCAAGCATTCAACTGTAAAAATAAAACTACAATATAAACTTATATAGCCCTGTCTTACAACACTATCAGGATCATTAAGTAATGTTCTTTATCAACTGGTCAAAGAGCAACATCATATCGCTCGAACAGCATTCTAGTATAAACTTTCACATTTTTGTCTATCATTAAAATGACATTATAGAACACTTAACACAACAATTCACAAAAACAAATTTGAAGACTGAGATGCTTGCCTTTTGTTAGCGTTTGATCTAACAGCTGATCTCAGCTCAAATTCAAACACTCATTGGAATCTGATAAAACATGGTAGTGTTAGATTAGAAGTTAGGTTTGAGTCAACTCTTATTCAGACTATAAATTGTATAGTTTATGCAGAATTTGATAATGTTATAGAAATAGATAAGAATCGTAATGTTACCGTAGATTATAGTAGTTAGATGTACTTGTTGTATAGAATAAGTGATAATAATAAAATAAAAAACATGAACATAATATTAAATCTTTTTATTTTCCCGCACTTTATAAAGAAGTCCAGTTTATTTAGTTCCACATTCTTGTCTCGAAGATTGAACTTAACACAGCTTACGATAAAGATTTAATATGAACACAATAGAGATTCAAAAATATTTACGCACCATACATCCTACTTTACAAAAGAACGTTTATGCAGCAAACAGGCAACCATTACATGTGAAAGTTCCAGTGTACCTAATAAGCAATTTGGACCCCGATAGTCGACCAGGATCACACTGGGTAGCTGTCCATATAGATAGAAATGGCTTTGGCCAGTATTTTGATTCATATGGTCGACCACCTACAGGTTATCATAAAGATTTCTTGAATAGGAATTCAAAGCAATGGGATTTCAATAGGTATAGATTACAACATGATTTTACCTCAGTTTGTGGGGAATATTGTGTAACATATCTGTATTACAAGTTCTATGGAAATACGATGAAGGACTTTATAAGATTATTTGGTAGCAATAAGGTGAATAATGATATATTTTTATACAAATTATTCTGTACGTATTTTAAAGAAAATAAAGCTGTGTGAGTCAGAAATGTGTTTTGTTTGAACACCCGCTGTCGAAGTTGGTAATTAGCAACAATGGTATGGCGGACGATGCGTCGTCTGTTGCCCGACTCGCGCTAGCCCGCGTCGTTTATCACCAGCTTTAGAATGTTTCAAAACATCGTCGTGAGTAGTAGGCCTGGCGGTCATTGTTTGGTTTCTAGGAGGTGAAGCAGGACGAATTAGGTTATTGTAGGATGTGGGATTTCAATGACAGGCGAATCCAAAATGATTGGACTTCACTATGTGGCGAGTACTGTTTGGTGTATTTGTTCTACAAGTTCCAGGGCAGAAGCATGTTAGATTTTACCAGTTTGTTTGAAAGAAATGATACAATCATGAATGATATATTATTACACGATATGTTTCGATATCATTTTAAATAAAGCTTATGTAAAGAAAGTTGTTGTTATTGAGCCACTTCCCGTAATCGTTAATGAGTCTATCGTTAATGAGTCTTATCAACACGTAACATGAACAATGCAGAGTGAGCTGGAGTTGAATCGCAGGGTCATTAATTAGCTAATTATTTGTACTACAGCGTTACAGTTAAAAAACCTAACTCGCGAACCTGAAGAGATATCAAAAAACGGATAGCAGCAATCGATCAGGCGCCCCCGAAAACCCCTAAAAAGACACCAAACTTTTTTTTTTTTTTTTAGTTGGCGACATTGCCATGACTCGACTTTAGGGGTGTGAGTTAAAACTTTTTTTTTTGGATGAGCCAGAACCGTCGAATCCCTAACTACTTATACTACGTACGTAGTATACAAATTCCTTGGTATTACTTCCGATTATTGGCCACAGATAAAATATATGCCACGAACAAAACAACACATGTTGCATGTATTGAAAAGAAGTGTGCGTTCAGACGCCACAATTATATGGATAATATTTTTGTGTTCACCAAAAATCTAAAGGTACATCTATGTATGCATTTCTAAAATATTGATCTTAAACCCGTTTAATTGTTTTACTATAATTAAACTACTCGGCCAACAAAATATGTTACATCAAACAAATTCCAAATTAACACCAAGATATAACACTTTTTTATTGTAGTGCGCTGCAAATATTCTATTGTAACAATAACTATTTTATTCTTCCCCGAAAAATACTGATCGTGCACCATTATATTCCTGAATGTTACACAAAATAGGTTAGGTTAGCATTTTTTATTAATAAAGCTACATTGGACATTAATTGGTGTTTGATTCAAATACATTTTGCAGTGCATTATCTGAAGTAAAAGTAAAAAAATAAATGCTTGTTTTTAAAATTAGGTGTATTACTATTTTTACAAATTTGCAACAGTTGTTAAATAGATGCTCGTTATGACATATTTTAATGAACATATTTTGGTGCACATTCAGTATATTTGGTGGAACACAGGCAAAATTAGGTAAATGAAATGGGAATAAATTGAAGTACTTTTAAATACCATCCCAATTATATTCGTGGCTGGATTGACTGAAATTGCACTTGATTGATTCCTTTGATGATGTTTTATGATTTTTTATTGCCTGTCCGTGACATCTGTGCATGTTACCACAAACTATGCGGACCAAGGAAATTCATTGAACTTGTTTACTTGTTCTCTGAACGCAAAAAGTTCCAAATGAAGTTGATAGATGTCGCTAACACACATTGCTATATTTTGAGCACAGTACCTATTATTTTGGGGTAATTTATCCGACTACGAATAGGAGGGTTATAATAATAACTTTGGTCGTTATGTATGTATGTGTATTGATCTGTTCCCATAAAACTTCTAACATAACATAATTTGATAAATGACTACGGCCTAAACATTACCATTTAATTAGGTAATTATTACATGTAAGTTGTTTTATAAATATTGGTCGGATGGTTTAGTAATGAGTTATATTTTCTTTTAAAGTACTTTTTAGAGCGCCATTTTTCATTAATCAGATGTTGGTTTTTGATTTTGACATCGTGGTATCATAATATCGATGCATATTGGTTAGAAAAGAAGCACGAAAAACAGGATTCATAAAACAAATCCCGATTCACTTAAACGAATGTTATAAAAATTTGTTTCATTGGGCAGAAAGCAAACATTTGCTTAACATCGGACGCACGACTTGCCCATCTCTCGAATGAGAAAATTAAAATAAAAACTTACGTGTCGATTGCAAAGCCTTGCTAAGTATTGACAAAAATTATATTCAAAAATATTTATATTTAAATATTTTTTGCATATGACTAGTTATGTACAAGGACCATTATTAATTGGTATGTACTATCACCAACATTTTTAACATATTTACAAAAATTTGTTTTGTAAGACAAAAAGCCAACATTACGTGGTGTTCCCAGGCGGTCACCCATCCAAGTACTGACCACGCCCGACGTTGCTTAACTTCGGTGATCGGACGAGAACAGTACGACTATTATGTATCTCAGTTCCTAACAAATGTTGATTGAAATCGAAAAAAATGGCCGCTCTATGTCACTTTTGTCAGCCACAGTCATCAACTTACTAACATTTTTGCTTACCGGAGTTGTCCAAACTGACATAGAGTTGCCATTTTTTAAGATTTCAATCATCATTTGTTAGCAACCGAGATGCATAATAGCCCTGCCGGTGTTTTCAACGTGGTATGAACGTTGGCGACTGATAGATTGAACAGAGTAGACAGTTACAGTACATATACACGTAATGACGTCATGCAGTTATGTACCCAAAGGGTAAAACGAAACCTTATTACTAAACATCATTGTCCGTACGTCTGTCTGTTTGTCTGTCAGTCTGTGAAAATTTCATTTGCCAAGGGTAATGAGATACAGCCTCGTGACAGATGGGTATACAGACAGCCAGACGGACCGACAATGGTGTTTTAGTAATACCAATGGTCTCGTTATACCCTTTGGGTACGGAACCCTAATAAAAATTAATCTCCGGAATGTTATGTACACGCATTACTTCCGAAGGACTTAACCGATTTGATTTTTTTGTTAAGGTCGGTGTGATACAGAGATAGTTTAAAAATAAAAATAAAAAACCGGCCAAGGGTTCGCGCTCGCGCACGAAGGGTTCTTATTAAAACGTTATATATAAAACCGGCAAACAAACGTTTTTTGTTTGTGAGCCCCCTAAATATATTTTTTTAAAGTGAACTGGCATATAACTTAATATTCTGTAAATATTTCAAGCTTCTACGTGTTGCCGTTCTCTATATAAAGCTAAAACGAGCAAATAAGTCACGTTTGTTTGTTGTATATTTATTTCATTCTGTTCTTTAGTAGATAGGTACTTATTTGTTGTTATAGCAGCAACAGAAATACACGCTCTGTGAAAATTTCAACTGTCTAACTATCACGGTTCATGAGATACAGTCTGCTGACAGACGGACAGACAGACAGACGACGGACGGGCAACGGAGTCTTAGTAATAGGGTCCCGTTTTACCCGTTGGGTACGGAACCCTTAAAACATCTTCAACGTCATCCATCACCACACCACCCAGGTGAAACCGCGGGGCGCAGCTAGTTTAAGATCATTAGTAGTGTCTTAAGTGTGCACAGACCATATAACCACTTGACTGCGTGTAGTTCGATTTCTTCTAAGAACACAAGTCACCACTGCGGGTCGGGGCGCTACGTACAAAAAATGATTTTGATTGGCCGGCTCAAAATGTAGCTCTACTCATAGTACCTAAATAGTGTTGTGGTACAGCATTATGTAATCATCTTAGTTGCCGATAAAGTTCACTACAAATTATCGTTTACCTTAACTGTACAAAGATCTGAAATATGTATGTAAGTATTAAGCAAATAAGGTTATGTAAAAAAAACTTCTATTAATGAAAATATCTTAATAATTACTTTCGATGTTTCAACATCTTACATGTAGTTGCTATTTCTGTTTCACTAATCAAATCAGAACCTTGAGCCGAAACTAATGGAGTGTTAAGTTCTTACTAGTACATAGTGGTGTAGTGCATCACCTGTGAACAATTATATGGATCCGAATACATCAGCGTCTTTACTTTACACACTCATAATTGATTTATTTATTTCAGTGACTGCATGTTTGCATTAATGTCAATGCGGCACCTAACCATACGTTTTATGCGAAACAACGTGTTTACTAAATACATTACTCGTATCTTAAAACATCCATCCTCGTCTATACCAATATTATAAACAGGAAAGATTTGTTTGTTTGAATTGAATAAACTCCGGAACTACTAGACCGGATTGAAATATAATGTCACCTTTACAATCCTACATTAACCCTGATCATCAGCGGGTGGAACCGCGGAGGGCAGCTAGTCGCAACAACTATTTTATCTCGAATAAAACCGCCGTTACGTTTGCGCCAAAACGCACGTAAAATATGCCTCATTGTCACGTTCCGCCCGAGCCGAGCGTGCAAGCGAGAGCGCGGAACAAGCAATAGAGAGGCACGATCAGCCTAAGCATTCGGCTTGTCTTATGACGTTATCACGTACCGAATTTATAGACAACCATATTTTTTGTATATTTGTACGAATACCAAGATATATTGTCGTCTGTGTTCGCACAGACTAACAATTTGTACAAAGACCACATTTTGCAATGTATGTTTTTTATGTACAAAACAAGAGCCGTGTTTTGCCAAGTATTTTCTATGAGAACCATTGAAAAAGGAAAGTACTAACAGTACATACAATAGATATAATTTTTATTCATAATTCAATGTGTTCCAATCGGCGGATTCTTCCTTACAGGCCGCTTAGAACGCATCTTTATGCAAGCGGAGAGCGGGAATATGGTATACATACCTATACAGGTACGAGTGGAATGACTCAGCAAATGCTAACAAGATAAAACATCGTTATTGCTAGAGGATAACACAATAAAGATTGTCAATTATACCTCGAACAACTTTAATAGTAAACCAAATCTAAAGTTTGAGTCTTTATAATTACTTATTGGTAGTTTCACAATAGGTAAGCATAATTATTTTTGCATACCTAAAAACTTGAAATGTGGTCATCTAAATGTCTATTGGTGATCTATCTTTTACCCGTACCCACGCAGGTAAAGTTGTTTTGGTTTAGAAAGGATAATAATACTAAAGTAAGTAACGAAAAGCTCCAAGGGTGAAAGTGTTAAAGGGCATAACGCCGGTAGTAGTACTCTAGTGAAACCGCAGCACACCTCTCGACACCCTTTAGCCATCCACACTAATGTTGCCCCTTTTGTCACCATTGATGGTGGCCCTTGTGGGGGCCCGTTTAGTGGCCCCCTAAATATATATTAGGAAATTAATTAGGAAACTAGGAAACGTTTATTAGGAAATAAAACTTATGCTAATTACTTACAAAATAGATTACATCTTTTGGCTTATATATTTTATATAGTACTCGTAAGTTGGGTGATGATCACTGAATCCCACACTAGGATGGCCTGTGTCATGAGATTCAGTCCCTTCCTTTATAATTACTCCAATGATCTTTACATGGATTTTATATTTTTTTTAAAAGGTTATACATAATAATTATAGAATGTATGCTGACTTTGTACAAAAGGAATAATACTTAAATACTAAACAATAATTTAAAAAATCTGAAGCAAAACATAAATAACATAACATATATTATCTCAGGTATATCTGTGAAAAATAGTGTATGCGAGGATAGGTGTGATTAAAATAAAACAAAGTTGTGTAGTTAGGTGAGAGATAGACTGCGTAGGTAATTGTATAATGTTTTGTTTATTTTCGTTAAATGTAGCATTCAATATTATATATATATAATAATATTTTAAAATGAGACTGAAACTGGCAGGTACCGTAGTCTCGTCAATAGCCATTTCTTTTATGATTTAAGAGTTCATATCTATAGCCCTACTATGTTACTAATTTTAGCAAAAGCTATACCATTTCACCTTCATTTCAAATGCTGTTTATGTAGGTACTACATTGACCCCACTTATGTCTTTGTAAAAACTGGATAAAATACGAGAAAAAAAAGAAATAATAATACCGCAGAGGCGGCTTTGTGGTGAGCCATCGGTGAGTGGCAACACCGTCACAGTAGATATATAGAACAGGAAACTACCTTCAATCGTCTGAAACGGCCCAGTGACATAAACATGCGCATCGACGAGACCCCTAAGCGGTTCTCGCGGTGCAGTCAGTAGTGAGTGTTACAAACTATTTTTACATCATAACCTTTTTTATATGATCTAAAATATGAAATGTCACACTTGACTGAATATGAAATGTCACACTTGACTGACTGCTATGTGTTTTAAAATTGTAATAGTGTTTTTGTATGATCGATCATAAAACTTAATAAATTCGTAAAACATAACACAAAATACAAATCTCAGATGGCGGCTGCAATAGATTATTATATTATTGTGAACTATATCGTACTGGGTGTAATTTTTATGATTTTTATGATATGATAGTGCTAACAAAACTGAAATCGAAGATGGCGGCTGGGTGAAATTATCAACTTTTTTTGGAGTCAATAATTTGTAATATATGAAGAATAAAAGTATTTTTTATCTAATGTTTTTTTTAATTACAAAGTATCAAACGCATTTTTGAGGTTGAAACGCAGTACGGTTCAGTCCGAAAATGCGTGACAAACACCCGAAAACAGAGTTCATGAGCACTGCACCCGCGCCACCTGCAGCGCCTGCCACACGCCCAACCGAGGCTCACGCTCCTAGGGATTAGTCATTTAAGAAGTCATAAGTTATTGTAAAACGCATAATTCTGGTTTACTTCAATTGCTTGATAGGTATCAATGAAATAAATGGATATGAGATTTAAGGGGTTGTTTAGTTAAATATACATAGAAAACGCGTTATTGGTACCTACACAAAATTAATATGAGAAGGTAAAATCTAGCAATTAAAACAAGTAGGTACAAGGTCTGTATAAACGGGGGTTAGCACTAAAATAAATTGCTTCCAGAGGACTTAGTGTGCTGACGGGAATAAATCAATAAATGTATTAAGTATACTGGATTAAGATTTATTAGACGATGGCAATTGAGGTGGGATTGAAAAAATAAAGTTGGATAAGTGTATTAACATTGAAATAGTTTTGTCGAGAACATAAATTACTAGCTCCGGTTCGCGGTTTCACCCGCGTGGTGATGTATGTTATTGAGAATGGATCAAATATAGCGTAGGTATGTTACTGAGACATAATGTAGGTTTACATATTATTATACTCGTGAAATGATTGTTTAAATCGGAAAAGTAGATTCACGTGTACCCATAATCTAAAATAAAATAAACCCTCATATACAGGGTTATTGGTAATTAGACCGGATCCTTTTAAGGGGTGGTAGGGAATGCCATTTGCAACAATATGACTGTACATTGTGATATCCGGAAATGAATCATTTCTTTGATATTCTTTTTTTTTATTTTTTTTTGGAAAATCCAGTTTTACTATTTTAAAATTCAATAAAAAAAAAAGTAATCAACCGATTTCAATTCTGTTCGCAGTTTTAGAGAAACCTTGTTACAGCTCTTAATAATAAACAATAATATCGTACTAATGTAGATCCATCCAAAAACTAGAGGCTTTTTCATAACTTTTATTTGATAATTTTTGTAAGATGCTTTACAAAAACCTTTATTTTCTCTACAAAAACGATAGTAAATTAAGTCTGCATTTTATTTAAAAAACATCTACAAGTCTTTAGCTATCCAACGAGGTAAAAAAATTAGCACTTTATTGCACAATTGCAGAAATAATGCGATAACAAAGACTCAGGTAGAGACATTCCGAGAAAGGGTTTTAGATAACGGTATCCATGTTGAATGCGCCGTCTCCCTCTCGCTTATGTTTGTTGAACGAGCAATGTGAACCCAGTTTGCTCAAGCGCATCGTACTGTTCAGACGCTCTTTGGCAACCCTTTATTACGATTAAATTTCGACCTTGATAACGTTATTGGACTTGTGTAACTTCTTTTTCTGTGATTCGGCTAGTGAACTGGACTTTTTGATTGATTGCTTACCCGACGACTTGGCTTGTACTAAAGGATCTGATCATGACTGCGGAATCCCACGACCATCTACCTCGGCTTCGAGAGTTCACAAACGAAGAGTATGCGGACATACTGTTTTGCTATGGTTTTGCCAACGGCGTCGCTACACATGCTCGAACGGAGTATCAGTCTCGATTTCCACAGCGCCGTTTACCCCATGTGAGTGTATTTGACGGAGTGTACCGGCGACTACGAGAAACTGGTCAAGTTCAAAGACGACAAAGTGATGCTGGACGATCTCGTATTTATCATTCGGATGAAGAGGAACAGATAATTCGCATGTTTGAGCAAGATCCTACGACTTCAACAAACATCATTGCACGACGTCTTGGCATGTCGCAATGGAAAGTATGGAACACAGTGCACCGCTCAAGACTCTACCCGTATCATTTGACTCCGGTACAAGTTATCCAAGACGGAGATCCTGCACGTAGAGTCGAATTTTGCAGATTCATGTTGAACACCGATATGGAAGATGCCAATTTTTTATTAAAAATCTTATGGACCGACGAATCCAAATTTGATCAGGATGGAATATCAAATTATCATAATATTCATTATTGGGCCCCGAAAGATGACGGTAACAAGAAAAGATTACAAGGATCACAAAGAAGGTTTTCCGTTAATGTGTGGATGGGCATTATTAAGAATGAATTGATCGGCCCTTTCTTTCTGCCCAACAACCTCAATGGTGAAGCGTATGAATTTTTTTTGAGAAACGAACTTTATGAGCTACTCAGTGAAGTACCCCTTGAAACCCGCAGAAACATGATTTACCAACATGATGGTTGCCCCGCACATTTTAGTTTGAGCGTCCGTGAGTGGCTCAATCGTCAGTATCCCAATAAGTGGATTGGCAGAGGAGGACCCATTCCGTGGCCGGCCAGAAGTCCCGACTTGACTCCCGTCGACTATTACGTATGGGGTCACATGAAAAGCTTGGTGTACGACGATACTCTTGGACCTGTGGCAACCATCGAAGAACTGAAACAGCGCATAATAAATGCAGCAGAAAAAAAGAAAATTAATTTAAATACAAGTGTTGTTAAAAGCAATTTACGCAGACGTATGCCTCTCTGCATTCAAAATTCTGGCTCACATTTTGAGAACGAACTGTAAAAATAATAAATACAGACTAATTACATCTACTCTTTTATTTCTTTAAAAGAAATTAAGTTACCTTAAGAAAGTATTTCTTCCATAGCTACTTCTCATGGAATATTCTCATTCCTTTCTCGGCCTTTTGTAATCGCATTAGGTATTTCTGCAACTGTGTAATAAAGTGCTAATTTTTTTACCTCGTTGGATAGCTAAAGACTTGTAGATGTTTTTTAAATAAAATGCAGACTTAATTTACTATCGTTTTTGTAGAGAAAATAAAGGTTTTTGTAAAGCATCTTACAAAAATTATCAAATAAAAATTATGAAAAGCCTCTAGTTTTTGGATGGATCTACATTAGTACGATATTATTGTTTATTATTAAGAGCTGTAACAAGGTTTCTCTAAAACTGCGAACAGAATTGAAATCGGTTGATTACTTTTTTTTTATTGAATTTTAAAGTAGTAAAACTGGATTTTCCAAAAAAAAATAAAAAAAAAGAATATCACAGAAATGATTCATTTCCGGATATCACAATGTACAGTCATATTGTTGCAAATGGCATTCCCTACCACCCCTTAAAAGGATCCGGTCTAATTACCAATAACCCTGTATATTTCCTTTTACTATCAGAGTAGTAATAGTTATGTTGACGTCCTCTCTATGGAACTGGGGGGCGATTCAACTATTTCACAAGTTCAACAATCCACTCCGCTGCAACTGCGGTTCGACTCCGGTTGTAGTTCGATAATTACCCGAAATGCCATCCTACTATTTCTGCGGACATTGGGACGTGACGTCACGTAATTGTATCGTAAACGCTACGGCATAATTTAATAGATAAATAGTAAACACTAATAGGAGTTAGCGTGGTGTACCTGGTCTATTGAGTAATCGTAATATAAAATACTATTCGATCGCTGGCGTCAATAGAAGCGAAACTGTAGTTGTGACTTTTCTTTTAGCAGCTTAAGAATGTGTGTAAATCGGCTACGGTTCGAATCTAGTAGCAACAAATTAAGTTAGTGGAATTGTGCCCTTTTCACTATGCTCTAATGCCAAATAGCGTAGACTTATATTAGTTGTATATAATATGGTCAATAGATTCCGTTCCGCAGCATACGCGATATATGGACTAATTGTTATTCTTTTCCACACTTCAGGTTACGTTATCGAAGTTTTTTTACGGAATTCTAACCTTTTTGCTAATATTATATAGCCTATGGTCATAGGGAAACAAGTAGGATCCGAATGGCGAAAAAAAAAACTCTGATCGGTCCAGTAGTTTTGGGGTCTGTTTAATACAAAGAAACAAACAAATAAATCTTCCCTACTAATGATATTATAGTGTAAATAAGCAGAGTTAAAATTGGCAGGTAAGAAGAATAAAACATGAAAAAGAAATTCATAGTAGTTGGCTAATAAATATAGGGAATATGCAACAAAATTATACTTAGAATCCAAATTACCTAATACTAGCTACGCTCTACAGTTGCGTTCGCGCGGTGTTGTTACATAATATTTGTACCTACAGGTATAATATAGATTTATACAGGTGGATTTTATCCGGGGAGTACAGAAGCGTTTGGGCCGGTGCACCCTGGGCAGCAGTCAATAACTTCTCTATATGGGTTCTTGTTGGCTGCTGGCTAAAATTTTGACACGTAGGTGCTCTCCGCGTGTCCCTATGAACCTAGCATAGGGCACAGTGGATGAGCAGGCGGTTCATCCGCGGAGGTGGGGTCCCGAGAAGGGACAGCGGACCCGTCGTAGGATGGCCGGCCTGCAAGGCTGGTGGCACGACAGGTTTCCCCTGTTGTGCATGAGGAGGAGCTTCGTCGCTTTTGACGGTGGGCGCGGCAGGGAGGGTCAACTCGGCCACCCTGTCGGGCAAACTTGGGGGAGCAGCTGCTTTATCGCAGTTGCAGTGGACCTTCGGGTCGTAGGATGGCCGGTCTTCAAGGCTGGCGGCGCGGCAGGGAGGGTCAACTCGGCCACCCTGTCGGGCAAAAATAGGAAGAGCAGCTGATTAACTGCAGTTGCAGCGGACCTTCGTGTCGTGCGATGGCGAGCCTTCAAGGCCCGCGGCGCGGCAGGGAGGGTCAACTCGGCCACCCTGTCGGGCTCCTGGCGTCTCCGAATCCCACGGTTTGGTGCCCGCCTATGGGATGCATGGTCGGGGGGAACCCGGCCGCTAGGGCACCACAACAAGGGGACCACATCCCTTATAAAAGGATATACACCATGGAAAATAAGGCGAATAATAATATTCCCCAGGTGGGTAAATCCTTACCTCCAGAAGGAGGCTGCCCCAACGTATCTGAGGGGGGCAACATCCGCCTCGTGGGCTCCGGCCCACGTACTAACAACCAAGGCAATTTCAAAACGGACTGTGATAATGCAAGCGATTTGGCAACACGCGCATCTTTGCGCGGTATAAAGGAGGTGAGAGTTCTTTTGGAGCGTACCCCGGACATTGCACTTGGTGCAATTGAGGTATGCTCGAAGGACTCCACAGAAAAAGGAGAAGCTTCTGGATGTGCTCCTGCATCTTTTTTGGGCGTGAGTGCGTCTCCACTGACTCTTGTAGATGAGCGTGGCGACCTTCATTCCAACCTGTCGGAGTCTGACTCCGATATGATTTGCGTGTCAATGTCATCCCGCGGCTCTGGATCTTCCCCGGCCCGCTCACTGCGAAAGCGTCGAAGAAACGTGGAGGAGGAAGACGTGGGGGACTCCTTACCGTCACCCAAGCTCCCTGCTCGGCGTGGAGGGCGTGCGACCACAAACAGCGAGAGAAAGGCAGCCTCACAGAAGGTTTGCGAGGGCCAGAAGGGGTTGGCAACAACAGCCGCCCAATTTAGGAAGGTGCGTCCACCTGAGACTACATCTGTATCGCTTGGTGAGAAGGATACAACTCAGCTAGAGGCACTAGTGTTGGCCTCAGTGGACACGATCGTGACAGTGGCCACTACATCAAAAAAAAAAATAAAGGCGTCCTTCCAGGAAACAAGGGTCCGTTCGATGCCCGAGGAAGTGGCGCTCCTAGTGAAAGCCAATGAAAGGCTCGTGACGGAGGTCAAAGTCCTCCGTCGTGAAATGGAGCAGCTACGAGCTGCCAGAACGGAGCCAGTGGCCAGACAGGGGCCCAGCACAGAGGAGTTGACGCGGGTAATCATGGAGCAGGTCGGCACCATGGTGACCGCCCGCCTTGAGAACCTGGAGGAGAGGCTCCTCCCCGAGAAACCAGTAAGACCTCCCCTGGCCGCTGACAGGCGAAAGGAGGCGCTAAGTGCTGTGACAGCAAGAAATGCGCCCACGCCAAAGCCCCGAGGGAAAGGGTCCATCGCGCTGAAGGCAAGTGCTGTGGCAGCAAGCACAGCGCCCACGCCTAATCCCAGAGGGAAAGTGGCAGCCACACCGAAGGCGACTGCTGGTAATGCAGAGCCTCCTCCTCCTGTTGTAGAGCCGGAATGGACGACGGTAGTAAAGAAGGGCTCCAGCAGGAGACAGCGTGAGAAGGTGGCACGAAATCAGGAGTCGAGGCCCACTTCTTTGGTGCGAGCGAGGCTGCAAAAATTGGCGCCAAAGCCCGCAAAAGCGAAGGCACCCAAACTCCGGCCTCCACGTACTGCAGCTGTGGTTCTCACCTTGCCACCAGGGGCGGCGGAGAAAGGCGTCACCTACGCTAAGGTGTTGGCGGAGGCAAAAAGCCGCATCAACCTTGGGGTCCTAGGTGTGCCACCCCTGAGAATCAGGACTGCGGCCACCGGCGCCCGCATCCTTGAGGTTCCGGGTGTGGACATGGGCGTAAAGGCGGACTCCCTGGCTGAAAAGCTTCAAGAGGTGTTCCAGGGGTCTGAGGTGAGAGTATCGAGACCAGTAGCCACTGCAGATCTGCGTGTGAGTGGTCTCGACGATTCATTCACCCCTGATGAGCTGGTGGATGTGATAGCCAGTACTGGCGGCTGCGCTCCATCGGCTGTAAAAGCCGGAGGGATCAGGAGAGGCGCCGGTGGAATGGGAGCCGCATTTGTGCGGTGGACAGTGGAGGCCGGCTTCTGATTGGTTGGGTGGCAGCACAGGTCCGGGTTCTAGAAGCTCGACCCCGCCGCTGCTACCGTTGCCTTGCACTTGGCCACGTTGTGGCCCAGTGCAAGTCCGACGTTGACCGCAGTGATGAGTGTTGTCGCTGCGGTCAAAAAGGTCATAAGGCCAATGAGTGCTCTGCCGCTCCCCGCTGCACCCTCTGTGCTGCAGCGGGTAAGGCGGCGGACCACCTTTCCGGGGGCAAGGCTTGCGCCAAGCCCCCGGCTAAAATTTAGTTTTTCCCTAGTAAGTAGGTATTTATGTATGGTTTTAATTCCCGTTTAGTCTTTCTTCGCGCCTAATTTAACTTTTTAAAGAGTGTACCTTCTACCTAGTCCCTAATATCTCCTAGGTATTTCCAAACTAGGGGCCCGCGTCTTCCCCACATTTACTTTTAAGCGTGTGGTGTGTAAGGCAAATCTTCTCTTAGCAAAGACAATATTGAGAGCACAGAGAGTTTCCACAGGTAGCTCCCTGTCTAACAGCTAAGCTCATAATTAGTGGAGGAGCAACCTCCCGTGTACCTAATGCACATTGTGTACCTAAGCACCCATCACGACTATCGAAATAGCCAGGCTGTGAGCGGGGTACGGGGTAAATACCTAATAGTGTAATTTTTAATGTCACCGAGTACGGTGCCGTTTTTTTCAATGAACTTTTTCGACGCGGTCTCGCTCTGCCGCGGTTTCCTTCCTGCTCTAAATGTTGCCACTGCTATAAAACTGTATTAAAAGTCTCATTTCACCCCGAATTTCCATCATGCATTTCTTTCTTTGACCGCTGGTATCCCTATTTACTTTTTTTTGTTCGTTTTTGTGAAGAATCTAGACTAGGCATAACGAATTAATTTATTATTTAGTTTGTTCGAAAGAAACTTTCCTTGTTGTTTATTTAAGAGTTCCAATTACTTCAATTATTTATTCCGCTTAATTTATTAGTTAGTTTTACAAATCGATATTGTAACTAAATACTATACTGTATGACTTTAGGGTGATGTTAAGGTGAATATGGAGATTCATCCCCTAAAACGACAAGTTTCTGTTACTAATGGTTAAATAGGTTAGATATTATGTTTGGTTTTTATTTAAATTATTTATTATGATACTTATAAAGTTTCTTGTATATATTAATGCGTGAATGAGCGGAATTCTCATACTCTTACAAAAATCGGTCCCGACCCGTCCTCTGTCTAATTTAAATATTTGTTGTATATCTAAGCAACTTGTTATGTTTTCTTAGCTTTACATAACTAGATATCTAAACGCATGTATAGATAGTTGACGCCTAATAATACGTAAATCTATCGTTTCCTCCTACCGACATTATCCTACTTCTCTCAAAATCTAGAATACCCCATTATCCGAATATTGTGGGCAAAATCTTATATTATTGTGTAACGTTATTTATTATTACATATAGTGGGTATAACTAATAGATTCGATACCTTTACTTTGAAGCTTTCCTTCATTTCGAGGCGCAAATATAACGTATTGGCGGAAAAACTTAAAAATGGTTGACAGTTGATTCATTTTGTATGGAATTTTCTCTACTTCCTTTCTATTTTACAATAATTTACAAGATTCCTTTAATAATTATTCTCATATTTAGCCGTACGGATTTATTTGTGAATGTGCGGAATACCTGTTCGAGGTTGGTTCCATCACACTGGCCCATAAATATATGAAAGGCGTCAGCTATAACAAAACAACGTCCTCAGGATGCCTCCAGACCCATGCCGTGAGTCAATCCACTAACTTGCGATCGATATAAATATGGCACCTAACTTTCCTTTTCGTGGTGTTTAGTAGCTGTGACGTTCACTAACGTAAACAAGTCTCCATATTAGTACGTACATATACAGCCACTTTAAAGATAACTATCGCGGGTAGCGTTAATATTTTAGCTATTCGAAGCGAGTTCTTATTTTCCATAGCTCATTACGTGTCTAAAGCACTGCATAGTCCTACGATGTAAAGGCAGTCGCTCTATGATACAAGACACGATACCTCATCAGATCAGATATAGTATCTCATACTTAAAACAGTGGTAAAATTAAATTAACAATGCACACCTAGAATAGAAACAGTGCGTTACGTTACAAAAATAGGGATTGCACCTACCAGATTCATCCCATATATTATACATATATATTGAAATCCGTTTCTACTTTTAATTTAGGCTCTAATATTATATTTTATAAGCTTTATATAAGTGAAAGCTGGTAGGTACATTAAATGAAAAGCAAGTATGGTACTAAGAAGACTTTATTGATGAATATGCTCTCGGAAACAATCTTGTAAACATTGTTTATTACAAACGAATCAGTTATGAAATTGAATTAAATCTTTTTATTCTAGGTACGTAAATAATATAAAATGATTTAGGTGCTTATTTTAACAAGTGGTTAAAGTCTGGGTTTGTTTTTATTATAAAACAATTAATTAATATAGAAATTCTTAAACTTATTCATAAACGTAGATGTGTTCGAATGTTGCACAAAATAATTTAGTGCATGGTCCAACCTGTTGCGGGAAGTTATAAGCTTTTCGCAGCAATCGCAAATTTGACTGCTCATTGTCTTGATTTTTATCACTAACTAACTTTTGGCCGGGACTTCATCCGCGTAATTTTTATAATTTGAATTATTTTAACAATATAGAGATATGTTCATGGCTATCGCCCACTACTATGTGTAAAATTAAGGAACACCATTTTTTATTTTAAAATAACTATTTGAATACAAAGTTCAAAAACAAATTACTTTCATACAAACGTATGAAACCCATTATTATTAGGGCTTGAATATCGAAATACTCTTTCTTAATACACCACCTATATCCACCAAGACAAAAACATTCTCCAAAATTTCAAGTTTCTACTATCAGCGGTTTAGGTTACGTGTTGTCTGTCAAACAATCATTCAGGACTTTTGATTCTTATATAATATATAGATAGACCCCATTACTTGTAATTGGTTCCTAAGCCGTTGGAAATATGAAAACTAGTTTAGGAACCAAAATGAGAAATGAAATCCACCTCCCAATGATTGTACTGAATTCCATACAAAAGCTTTCTTTTTATTCTTTAACTTAAGATGTTTAAACAACTTTAACAGTCTTAATAAAGTTACAATATTTTTATTAAAATTGCGAAATAAGAAAAAATATAAAAATAAAAGTATTATGTAAGCTAACAATGTTTGTATTTATCACCTTAGCCGAAATGCTTTGCTATAGAATATAGTACTAGCTGTTACTACATGGTAATGTGTACCTTGACAACATTTATTTGTGTTGAAGAATATCTATTTTTCTTCTGAGAGCAGATTTAGTAGACTCTTCTGTGAAATGCCGATTTCTCAAGATGCAAAACCTTTTAATACAGATAAAAAATATACTGTTTATCATATAATTTATATTACACTCATAGTGGTCTGCACAATTGCTGAGGAAACTGAAATCTATTGATTCTGTTAGGATGTATTTAACATTTTTCTTTATATTTTTTTTATATGCTTCGTTTTCTAAATATGTATTCATGATTGTTGCACCACTTTCTACACACGCAAACAATTGCTTAGAGGCATACATTAGCGACTTTTTTATATCGTCATACTCTTTAAAGTCAATAAAAATGTGTTCATCCAATTGCGTCTCAGACACAAATATTTTTTTTACATTGTTGGCACTTATTATTTGGGTTGTTTTTAATAATAAAGCCACATACATATGCACATGCCTGCGTTTCACCACTATTTTCTTTAATTACCTCTTCAAACGTGTAGTGAATGTTACAGTCTATAGCAGGTTCTGCCTCAATGGCATTTTTATTGCATATGTCTGTGGTTGGTGTCAACAATGTTTTATAGTTTGATATGTAAACATCATTTTCATCCTTTTCGCAGTTTCCTACAACAATGTGGGACAAATTGCTTAAGATTGCAGTTTTAAGCCCTGCAACAAACTGTCCAGCAGTTGGGTTTGCGTTGGCTCCACAGTTGCCTCTAATGCACCCGAATAAATTTTCTAGTTGAAATCTTCTAGTTGCTAAACTTTTAATGTCCTTATACTTATTATGTAAGTTTCTTCAAACCCGTTCCAGCCCGTTCAATGTCCAAACCCATCCTTCCTGAGATGGGGGTGTTCTTCTGCATCCAAGGAATTTATTTTTTTTGAAAAAATCTTTCATTTCTTTATAGTATTCTATGTGCATACTATTATTCTGCATGTTGGTGGCGAGCGGTTTCCCTCTTCTCAGATCTGGAGTGTAGGCATTCACACAGTTGAACAGTTTGTCTATTTTTGCAATGACATTTGCAGTTGTTGTTGCTTCTGTTGATAACTCTCCTGAAAATAATATAATATTTATTTTTTCCTACAATAAAATATAATCTTAAATCTTAAAAATTACAAAAAAGAAAATGCTTTAACTAACTGCTTACAAAGTTTACATATAATTTTGAAAAATTCAAAAAAAGCGATACACCCAGTGACCGTATCAGGTGATTTTTATACAAATCTCTACAACCTATTTCATCCAGTATACTTCTGGCTCTAGAATCTAAGGTTAGTGTCCGTCTACCGTCCGGTACCACTGCAGTTATAGATATTACGCGAGACGAACACTGGAGTGCAGGCCAGCGCATAATTATGAACATTGAGAATTATTATCTGGGTAGTCCTGCAACTGTCATAGGCAGACGAGATGTTTAACAAGAGGCAAACTACTGACACAGTATCAACTAGGCCAAATATCTACATATTATTAACAAATAAATAGTTATTCGGGAATTAACGAATTTCGTTTCAAAAACCATTAAGTAAAAAACATTTATACTTAACATCACAATCACTGAAAATAGGATATCCATTACTAAATAGAAAAATATTTAATTAATCTGGGTAAATTGAAAATCTTTATCATAATTACTTAATGTATACAGGGCCCTTTCCATGTGTCAATATTGGAATGTCTGAAACTACAGGACATACAAAGATCTTTTCTTAGAAAAAGTGTAATTGATTTTAGTGAAATTAAATTTATTTTATTCCAAATGATACCAAAGAATAATCATTAATAACCTTGTGATATTTTTGCATACATCCCTGCAGCAACAGAGTGGCTCAAAACTTGAGCAGCAAGTTTTACCTTCATCTTCTGTTTTGTATTTGGCTTATTATGTTCTTGTTTTAAGCTTGGGGCAAATACAAAATTAGGATTACTATTGTCAAGCTCATAGAACTTTTTAATGTGGCTCCATTTTGCTATACCTGTAAAAAGTGACATGTGCTTAGATTATTTATATTTAATATTTAATCAGTTCATCAATAGTAGATTGTTGTACCAAGCAGAAAGTAAGTTATGATTGCACCAAGTGCTTATTTAACAAGCACTTAGACATAAAGAATATCATAAAAATGTGAAATATATTATCTTACCAGTTCCACATCCGCTTCCAATAGACATTGGACATTCTATATCATACTTCAAAAATAAATTCCTGAAGCATTTTAACAAATGTGGAGTGTCAAAAAGTGATACTAGTTCTTGCTTTTCAATATCTATGTATGGTCGGTCCACAGATGCACCTAATATACTTAATACCTTTTTGTTTACTCCATCTAAATCACAGACTGTGGCAGAGATCTTCAACCCAGCGTTGAAACAGTGATGCAAAACCTGAAATTAATATAAAATTACTTTGGACAATCTAAAATACAAAATAACTGGTACGGGTCTGAAATTGACAAATCTATAATGACCAATGGAAGTAATCTGGATCCAGTGCTTCCTTCGGGCCAACTTACGCAGCTTGTGCTTCAAACTTACTAATCCACTGTCATCAATTTTTCACCTATGGATTTGTTCATTTCTTATTCGATCTTGCAGAACTGAGTATGGTGAGAGCACTACATTGCGACACAGTACCATATCATTATCAGAGCATACCATATCGTTATCAGACGATGCCATATGGTTATAAGAGGATAACCGTGATTGCATGCTACCTACTGTAACAAAACAATAGATTCTGCAAAGTAGCATACCACAGTTTTTGTACTAAAAATATGATGTAAGCAGGTTATATTTTATGTGATATACTTTCGTTACAAGGGTGGCATATTCTTAAAGAATAATACCCTGTTTAAAAAACAAAATATTACCCTACCTTTATTTTAACATCTCCTGTTTAATGATACCACACATAATGGGGAATTAAAAAATATTTTTGTTATTCCTAGAGGCCACCATATTCAATTTAATGTGATGTAATTTAGCCTGTAACCAGCAGACACACAAGACGCTTCTAAGATGATAATACATACACACATACTGGTCAAAACATAACCTTGCCTTTGCTTCGCCATAGTCGGGTAAACATTGATTGAGAAAGACTAAGAACTTTGCTCACCTCCTTTACTATAACTGCCAGTCTATCAGCAGTCACAGATCCACCAGAGAAGTAAAATGCAAGTGGTTGTTTTACTCTCTTTCTAATGCCAGCAACCATAAAGGCAAGAGCATATGATGCTACTTGTGGTGTTCTACCCTGAGCTGCATGGTCTTGGAAACCTTCAATTAAGTTTTGTTTTTCATTGTAATACAAGTGTTTTTTATTGACATTTCGTCAAACATTAATACATGCTCATTTTCAGACTGCTCCTCATTTTCTTTTACTTTTTTCTTCAAAACTTTGAAGATCAGCTCATTTATTCCAACAGTGAGTTGAAATTTGTTCAACAGACATTTTAATGTGCTTGGAGCTGGCAGGCATACCATTCTTCTTAATAATTTATAATATGTTTAGACCTTTTGAAGAGTCTCAGTGCTACAATTTTTGAAATTTGTATCCCATCTGCGGCCTTTACCTGCTTTCTTAAAGTTTCTCATTTCCCCTTGCAATAATAATGCAAAAGTTGGTGATATCTGACTTTTCATGAGAGAGTTTACTGAATTACTTTTAAAAATCTTGTTGATAAATGATTTGTTGTTCAATTTCTTTGCAGTCTATAAACTTTTTTCATGTGTTTTCTGCACTTTTCAAATAGGTACTTATTTTTCCTGCTTAAGTCAAATTGCTTGGTAGATTTTTGCATGGCAGAAGGTTCCAATTGATTCTCAATATTTATTGGAGGAACAATTTCACAGTCCTTTAGTCAACCACCTTGTAGTGGTACCGGCACTTCAGTAAATATCCTTTCTTTTGGCAGGAGACCCACATTTTCTAATAGAGGCTGTGACATCCCGGATGTACTTGCTATAGGTTCAAGTATAGAGCTTGATCCAGATATGTCCAGAACTGGGCTTGTAAGCATCTGAAATATTATAAAAGGCCATACTTTAGGTAGGTACTTCTATAGTATTATTATACAAATTATTATTATTATGATTATACAAATATATATAAAAATAATATTATAAATATTTATAATGTTCAATATGGATTGAACACGTTTTAAACCGATAGAGACAGAACTAAGTTTTAAAGGATTTAGAATATAACGGTGGCTCTGTCTTTCGTTCTTAAACCAATAGACAGAACTAAGTTTTAAAGTATTTAGAATATAACGGTGGCTCTGTCTTTCGTTCTTAAACCGATAGACAGAACTAAGTTTTAAAGGATTTAGAATATATCGGTGTCTCCGTCTTTCGTTCTTAAACCAATAGACAGAACTAAGTTTTAAAGTTTTTAGAATATAACGGTGGCTCTGTCTTTCGTTCTTAAACCGATAGACAGAACTAAGTTTTAAAGGATTTAGAATGTAACGGTGGCTCTGTCTTTCGTTCTTAAACCAATAGACAGAACTAAGTTTTAAAGTATTTAGAATATAACGGTGGCTCTGTCTTTCGTTCTTAAACCGATAGACAGAACTAAGTTTTAAAGGATTTAGAATATAACGGTGTCTCAGTCTTTCGTTATTAAACTGATAGACAGAACTAAGTTTTAAAGTATTTAGAATATAACGGTGGCTCTGTCTTTCGTTCTTAAACCGATAGACAGAACTAAGTTTTAAAGGATTTAGAATATAACTGTGTCTCCGTCTTTCGTTCTTAAACCAATAGACAAAACTAAGTTTTAAAGTATTTAGAATATAACGGTGGCTCTGTCTTTCGTTCTTAAACCGATAGACAGAACTAAGTTTTAAAGGATTTAGAATATAACGGTGTCTCAGTCTTTCGTTATTAAACTGATAGACAGAACTAAGTTTTAAAGTATTTAGAATATAACGGTGGCTCTGTCTTTCGTTCTTAAACCGATAGACAGAACTAAGTTTTAAAGGATTTAGAATATAACGGTGTCTCCGTCTTTCGTTTTAAAACCGATAGAGACAGAACTAAGTTTTAAAGTATTTAGAATATAACGGTGGCTCTGTCTTTCGTTCTTAAACCGATAGACAGAACTAAGTTTTAAAGGATTTAGAATATAACGATGTCTCAGTCTTTCGTTATTAAACCGATAGACAGAACTAAGTTTAAAGGATTTAGAAATATAACGGTGTCTCCGTCTTTCGTTTTAAAACCGATAGAGACAGAACTAATTTTTATAGAATTTAGAATATCGTGGTGTATCTGTCTTTCGTTATTAAGCCGATAGAGACAGAACTAAGTTTTGAATGATTTAGAATATAACGGTGTCTCCGTCTTTCGTTTTAAAACCGATAGAGACAGAACTAAGTTTTAAAGAATTTAGAATATCGTGGTGTATCTGTCTTTCGGTATTAAGCCGATAGAGACAGAACTAAGTTTTGAAGGATTTAGAATCGGTGTCTCCGTCTTTCGTTTTAAAACCGATAGAGACAGAACTAAGTTTTAAAGAATTTAGAATATCGTGGTGTATCTGTCTTTCGTTATTAAGCCGATAGAGACAGAACTAAGTTTTGAAGGATTTAGAATATACCGGTGGCTCTGTCTTTCGTTCTTAAACCAATAGACAGAACTAAGTTTTAAAGTATTTAGAATATAACGGTGGCTCTGTCTTTCGTTCTTAAACCGATAGACAGAACTAAGTTTTAAAGGATTAAGAATATAACGGTGTCTCAGTCTTTCGTTATTAAACTGATAGACAGAACTAAGTTTTAAAGTATTTCGAATATAACGGTGGCTCTGTCTTTCGTTCTTAAACCGATAGACAGAACTAAGTTTTAAAGGATTTAGAATATAACGGTGTCTCCGTCTTTCGTTCTTAAACCAATAGACAGAACTAAGTTTTAAAGTATTTAGAATATAACGGTGGCTCTGTCTTTCGTTCTTAAACCAATAGACAGAACTAAGTTTTAAAGGATTTAGAATATAACGGTGTCTCAGTCTTTCGTTATTAAACTGATAGACAGAACTAAGTTTTAAAGTATTTAGAATATAACGGTGGCTCTGTCTTTCGTTCTTAAACCGATAGACAGAACTAAGTTTTAAAGGATTTAGAATATAACTGTGTCTCCGTCTTTCGTTCTTAAACCAATAGACAAAACTAAGTTTTAAAGTATTTAGAATATAACGGTGGCTCTGTCTTTCATTCTTAAACCGATAGACAGAACTAAGTTTTAAAGGATTTAGAATATAACGGTGTCTCAGTCTTTCGTTATTAAACTGATAGACAGAACTAAGTTTTAAAGTATTTAGAATATAACGGTGGCTCTGTCTTTCGTTCTTAAACCGATAGACAGAACTAAGTTTTAAAGGATTTAGAATATAACGGTGTCTCCTTCTTTCGTTTTAAAACCGATAGAGACAGAACTAAGTTTTAAAGTATTTAGAATATAACGGTGGCTCTGTCTTTCGTTCTTAAACCGATAGACAGAACTAAGTTTTAAAGGATTTAGAATATAACGATGTCTCAGTCTTTCGTTATTAAACCGATAGACAGAACTAAGTTTAAAGGATTTAGAAATATAACGGTGTCTCCGTCTTTCGTTTTAAAACCGATAGAGACAGAACTAATTTTTATAGAATTTAGAATATCGTGGTGTATCTGTCTTTCGTTATTAAGCCGATAGAGACAGAACTAAGTTTTGAATGATTTAGAATATAACGGTGGCTCTGTCTTTCGTTCTTAAACCGATAGACAGAACTAAGTTTTAAAGGATTTAGAATATAACGGTGTCTCCGTCTTTCGTTTTAAAACCGATAGAGACAGAACTAAGTTTTAAAGAATTTAGAATATCGTGGTGTATCTGTCTTTCGTTATTAAGCCGATAGAGACAGAACTAAGTTTTGAAGGATTTAGAATATACCGGTGTCTCTGTCTTTCGTTATTAACCGATAGGGACAGAACATAGTTGTAAACGAGTTTAACGGAATTTTATTTAGTGAGAGATGGCCCTATTTGTCTTAAATTTAAATTAATTGTACACAATGTATGATACTTATGGCACTCAAAATATAAAATATTCAAATTTGTGAGTTAGTGTAGCTCCTAAAGTTTAATGAAGCATAGAACAGACCCGAAATGGCTGGGCTTAAATTATGGAAAATTTAGTTGGCTTTACAAAAGCATACAATACTATACAAAATATATTTATTCTCTACCGCGCGCGGTAGCGATATCCGCTCTGGTGGGAACAGCGAAATTAACGTTTAACCTTTCGGATTTCTCTATCGCTCGCGGTAGCGAATAACGCCTAGGTCTGAATAGGCATATAGTGAGTAAGCATTACTGTTTTTATACTATACTAGTTGCGCCCCACGGTTACCCTCGTAGTAATAATAATAATAATAAACCCGCAGGGGCGGCCTTGTGGCGAGCCGTCGGTGAGTGGCGACACCGTGGACCCTGATTCTCCCTGGGGCTAAATGAGACCCCTGACCCCCGGCTTGCCTTAATTGGCCGTCCGGGGGTGGAGACGCAAGAGCAAGTAACAAAAAGCTCCAAGGGCATAAGTTAAAGGGCATAACGCCGGTAGTAGCGCTCTAGTGAAACCGCAGCACACCTCTCGACACCCTTTAGCCATCCACACCAACGTTGCCCCTTTTGTCACCACTCATGGTGGCCTATATGGGGGGCCCGTTTAGTGGATGGCAAGTCACTACCTGCCTAAATATTTTAACATGAGACTAAAATTGGCAGGTGCCGTAGTCTCTTCCATAGCCCACTATCTTCCTTATCACTAATAAGTTCATCTCAATAGCCTGGCCATTTTACCCATTTTTGTAATAGTTATAAGTACCATGTTACCCTTCATCCAACATTCTTTCTGTTTTTGATACTCTGCATTTTTATACCAAACAGGCCTCTAAGTGTTGGCTACAGCCCCACTTATGCCTTTGTAAAGGACCGGATGAAATCCGTGAAACTTTTTGAACAAATAATAATAATAATAATAATAATAATATCATATTTATTTTAGACCACAGTCCATATAATGTTAGTACTACCTACAGAGCACTTATAACTATGTTAGTACTACTAAACTAAATAATATAAAATATTACAAATGTTACCTATTAAATTTATTATTTTTTCAATTAATTAAAATATACCTACTATTTAGCCACGAAGCATGTGATAGGCTTGAGCACTGACATCCAGTGTCTCATCAAAGATGAGTACATATCCTCAGCCACGACGGCCAGAAGACCGCAAGAGGTAGTGCGCATGGAACTCATCAGGGATGCAACTCTTTTTCGCATGATTGCATAGAAGTCGTCAGTGCGCGCATCTGCAAACATTCCTGATGCGCTACAAAAACGCGGCAGCCCCAGCAGCATCCTAAAGCCGTTGTTGTATTGGACACGTAGAGCGTTGTAAGATTTTTGCCTATATTTAGCCCACAGGCTACAAGTGTAAAACGATGTACAGTACGCTTTAAATAATGTTATCTTTACTGGCGCTGTACATCGAGCAAATCTGCGAGCCAACATATTGCACCTAACCGACAACGCCCTACGTTCCCTTCGACCCGCTTTAAACTGCATGAGTTCACTCTTCTTGACATTGTACCTGAGCCCATGGCCTGCCGCATATGTCTCACAAATAGTTAAAAGGCGCCTGAGGGCGTTAATCGATGGAGTCAGCAGAACCATATCGTCCGCGTAACTGATGTTATTGACACTGACGCCATGAATTGAGCAACCGATTTTGGTTTCACTGAGTTCAACGATCAACCTGTTGATATACAAGTTAAACAACTTTGGTGAGGTTATACCGCCCTGCCTTACCCCACACTTCAACTGATACTCCTCAGAGTATGATCCTGCCCATCTAACTGTATTCTGTTGATTTTCATACCAAAATTTAAAAACGTTTACCATCTCTTTAGGTAATGTGGTGTCTGTTTCAAGCTTACGCCACAAGGTGTCATATGAAACCAAATCAAATGCTTTCGACAAGTCCAAAAAACAGGCATATACTGGTGTCTTTCTAGTAGTATAGTATTGGACAGCATGTTTCAGACACACAATCGCAGATTCAGTAGAAAGCTTGGGTTGAAAACCAAACTGTGCCTCATGAAGATCTAAGTGTTTACATAGTTGTCTATTAAGCATGCTGTCCAACACTTTGGCAATGACTGTAGCTAGCGAAATAGGTCTGTAGTTGGACCTGTCGGAAGCATCGCTGGTTCTATTCTTTATGATAGGTACTACAATAGTTTTCATCAAATTTCGAGGCAAGTATGAATGTCCGATACAGAAGTTAAACAACATAGCTAAAACTCTGGGCAGGTGATTCCCAGCATACAATAGATGCTCTATACTGAGCCCATCGTGCCCTGGTGATTTTCCCCGTTTCATTTTCTTTATAACTATTGCAACGTCTTTTGCCAGAACATTTTCGTGCCTAACGGTGTTATCAACACGATGTAACTCAGTACAGGGCTCAAACTGTTTATTACATGTTATGGGCTCGACCTGGAACTGTTCTTTAAATAAATTAGCAATTGCCCCCGAATCAGACACGCCATTCATGCTTACAGGCAGACTATCAACCGTACTGAGCTTTTTAGTGTGTTTCCAGAAACTACCGAAATCTTTAGAGGTATGGTGTGTGGCCAATATATCCATTTTTATTCGGTCTTGATTATTTTGACACCATTTTAGCGCCCTCTTAAAAACTTTGCGTGTTTCATTCATGTTTCGATAGTGTATGCCCATTGTGGGCTTACCGTGCAGTACCCACATCTGGAAAGCAAGACGAGCCTCCTGGTGTACATGTCTGACGTGTCTATTCCAACCAACCACCCGAATTGACCTAACTCTTTGTTTTTCACCATAACTCAAGATTGACGCATGTCTTAAAATTTCAATAATATTGTCATACATTCTATTTATAATAGTCTTATGATCATAATCATTACACATTTTATCACAGCATTTTTCTAATTCACTGGGGAAATCAACGCTTTTCAATAATAAGTTGCATATTTCGTAATATTGGCATATTTGTGATGACTCACGATGTCCCCATATAACTTTATTACATCTATATCTATTGACCACTATTTTTGGTTCGATCAAACCAATATTGCATGTAACTACAAGTGGAAAGTGATCCGACCAGAATACATCGCTGTATACACTTATGTCTGTGACAGTATTTAATGCCGCTCTAGTTACTACGCAATGGTCTAGCCAACTCCTACTGCCGCTGGCTTCACAAACAAAGGTATAGGTATCTGATAAGGGGCCGAGTCTCTCGTAGTCTACACACACCCAATCTTGATCACTACAAAACTCCAAAAGTTGCTTACCGAAGCACTTGACAGGATGTGCGTTAAAATCCCCAAGCATGTACACATACTCTGCCTCTGCACTCTCAATAATCGCACTTATTTCACCGAGACATTCTGTAAACTCAACTAGATTAACAGTACAATCACAAGGCATATATACAGAAAATACAACTATAGATATTTGATCGGGTAGTGAGATTTTTACTGCCGAAAGACGAACACTACTACAGGGTATCACCGAAACATCTTGAAATATGCTCTTCCTCCATAAAATAGCCACACCACCATAAGGCCTTCCCAGGAGTGGTCCAGCTGACAAGTCCATGGCTGACTTTCCAGTGTATCCAAATTCATGGTCGGTAGTAGTAGGTAGTAGCCATGTTTCCTGAAGTGCGACAATATCAGCCTTTCTACACAGAGATCTTATGCAATCAATAGACCTAGTTACTGACTTGCAATTAAAGCTCATGAGAATACAACTTTTATCCATTACTCATGTTATTATTATTCAACTTATTTCTCTCATTAGACTTGGTATTTTTTCGAAAGTCAACGAAACGTCGAAAAGAAACACCATCAGGCCACAGCTTCGAATCCTTAAAAATATCAAGTTTTTGTCTCGGAACGAGAACCTTAAAAGAATTGTACTCTTTTACTGTTTTCATAGTAACTTGCTCCATTTCAACATGCACTCCTGTCTTGCTTATTAAGTAAGAACTAATATCTGAAGCTAATGTATTTTTATTTACATTGTAAATAAATAGGGGGACCCTAGTATCTGCAGCCTTGAAATTACTTTCTGGTTCTGTCACAGCATCCCCTTTGAATCCTGCAAAACGATTATTCAACCTCTTTCTCTGTACCAGTTTCCACTCCTCAGTCGGTTCAGGATACTTCCACTCGCCATCTTTCCTAACTATTCCTGCAAAGGAACTCTGATTTATTGCGGAGCATGCATTCTCAGTAATATCACTCCTGTTAGCGACCGGTGCAGTGACGCATGGTGTCAGTTGCGAGTTAGGTATATTTACTGTTTTCATCGAGCTATTGTGTGTATTCTGGTTTTCAACGCGTTCAGTATAGCTGTTACGGCTTCGGCGTGAGACAGACTTAGATTTTGTCCCGTTACGCGACAAGGACAGCTGAATCACAGTCGACTGTTGGTCTTGTAGCGGCGACGATGACTCACAGCTTCGAGGCATTGTGCTTGTGCACATATCAGCTGACTCGGCGCCATTTTCTGCCGATAAGGTCAATGATTTATCAGTGTCACAGTAATAGCTATCCCTTGAACCAGCGCCACGATTCATATTTACATTACGCGTGCCCGAAATCGAGGGCGATTTTTCCATTAATAAGTGGTTCTTGAAATCATTGAATTGATCAACAGTTAGATAGCCATCTTTTATACGTTTTACCTCATTTTTTAGCACTATCATATCCTTCAAAATTTTTGTTGTATCAGCAATTTCAAACGTCAGAGGCGGCAGACGACCTAGGTCGCGAGCGACAAACAATGGTGTGAACTCCCTGTCCGTTTCCTTGAATAAGGATATAATATCGTACAGATCCCGTTCTGATTTGCCACCCTTTTTTTTCTTGTTATTTTCCGTTTCGACGTCGTAATGGAATCGTACAACAGATTTTTGGCCGTTTCAATTTCCTCGGACGAAAACGCCTCGATACAAAGGCGTACAATGCTTTCTTCATCGAGAATGTCCGCTTTATTTTGAATAAAAGCCAACAACTCATCGATAACAATTTTGCAATGGTTGCACTTAATCACTTTACAGTTCATTTTTCCAGAAGCACAATCGCCATTCTCACACATGATTATCCCGTTCACATCGACCGCACGCAATGACGCGCGAGCGCTGACTGGTAATAGATGATGATGAAAGTATGCTGTGTTAAACCAGCGTCTAATCTACCTCCGTACCTAATATCATCAAACTTGGTCTAGCCGTTATAGCGTGAAGAAGTAACAAACATACAAACATACTCACAAACTTTCGCCTTTTATATTAGTATGAAGTTTTTTAAAGCAGACTGATGAAAAATAAAGAAAAAAGCAACATGCTTGTTCTGCTAAAAGAAATTTTGCAAATTAGAAATATTACATTTTATACATTTTTTTTTTTATGTACAATAGGTTAGCGCTTGACCACAACTCGCCTGATGTTAAGCGTAGTTGTGATCTACGATGGAGCGCGCTTACCTAGAAGATACCGATTCACTCTCGACTTAAAGACTCGTAGATTATATTTATCAGGAAACAGAGACATCGGCAGTAAGTTCCACAGTTTGGCAGTTCGCACAATGTAAGAGCCAGAAAACCGCTTAGTGCGAGTCCCTGGAACTTCAACATAACATACATAAGATGATTAAAACCAACATGAGAGATAATTTCGGATGGATGGCCCAGTGGTCATGGCGTTTGACACGGATAGTCAGAATTCGCGAGATCGTATCCCGTATAACGATACATTTTACTCTGTAAAGTTGCAATATTAAGCAGCCGGCTACACGTCGCAGCCGCAGACGACGTGTCGTCGCGACACTACTGGTTTCTATGTATTTGTGTGGAATACCTTAGAGTTAGAAATAGTTAGAGACATGAAGCTAAGCGACACTGTCGCCCGACCGCAGATCAGTAGTGCGGCTCGCGGGTACTAATCTACGTAGTAAAACAACTGTAAAGCTTTTAAAATAAACCTTTCGTATCGCTTTTCAAATGGTTGATGCCATGTGCAGTTGCCGTCTGCAGTCGGGTTCGAAATCATGACTGCAGCGACATGAAGCGACGACGTGTCGTCTTCGCTCCTACTTGTAGCCGGCTAACAACTTGCACCTGTCACGGCTAGGTGTGAAGCTTACCATCAGCTCGATTACTTGCCCATCCTGTCACTTCTCCTTAATAATATAATAAATGCTATATTGAGTTTATTAACCGACTTCAAAAAAGGAGTATATTTCACAATTGGACCGTATATATATTTTTTATATGTGTTCGCAGATAACATCGTCGTTTATGAACCGATTTTGATGTTTCCTTTATATTTGAAAGAGTAAACTTCCGAGGTGGTCTCATTTAAATTTGATCAAATTTGGTCATTCAGTTTTGTCCAATTGAACAATTTTGTCCAAAACTTTATCAACCGGGAGTTGAGTGGTACCAAACATAATACAAACGTAGCCGAAAGCAGAAGTTAGTTAAAATTAAGTAAAATGTACGTACAACATAGCATTATATTAATTAAAGTACTTTCAAAATTGGACCATTAGTCCCGGATATTACCAACTACATACAAACTCACAAACGAACATAACATGAACCGCATTATAATAAAACATAGACTAAAGAAATAGCCAAAATTTAAACCATATGTTAAGACATTTTCACGTTGGATATTACGTTCAGCCAAGGTTTAAACTCGGGACTGTAGATATAAGATTATATATTATAAGAGAATTACATGTTGATATAAATCGTACCATACATTGTGTACATACACACAAATACCTTGTTTTCCGAGTGGAGTCAAAATTGATTTTGCCGCTGTGATCGTCATTCCAAATCAACGAAAGCGTGACAACGTAGACACATGTGATATCATGGACAACGTCAACAAGAACGCCATTTTGCGATTTCGACGACCACGCTACGAACTGAAATCACGGTGAGCACTTCTGTCAAATCTTTGATGTGTGTGCGATGCGTTAGCTAGCATATGTCTCGTTTATTCCATGCCGTGAGCAAAGTGAGCGTGATTTCAACCCATTCCGAATGGCTAACTGCAGGCCTAGACAAAATTCAAACAGGCGTGTTTCCGCACACGCCACAGACAAAAATGTGTCTACGAACTTAGCGCGAGGTCACGTGACTTTTCCACAGGTAATTTCAACGCCATACATTTTGAAGTTGTCGTTTGGCGTTAACGTTAACAGAAACATCTTTTGTCTAGGCCTGCAAACGCGCGATATTTGAATCGGAATGGGAAAATGCGATATCGCCAAAATCAGTGTTGAGAACACTCGGAAAGCCATACACAGTTATTAGTGTGAGTTACTTGTGCGTGTGTGCGAGTGGATGCGAGCGCTTGTGCTGAGGCGCCGAGAAGTACCATTCGAAGCGTTTGAACGATTCTATCTCTCTCTCGCACGCTTCCAACGATGACAGGTTCGTCAGTGTGGAGTCGGCCACGAACGGATTCGGTTCTGGAAAGAGATAGAACATATGGTTAGTTTTACAATGATAACAATAGCTGCATTATTGCAAAATATTCACCACCTGCACGGCTAGCACGGGCAGTAGACTATTTCTCCCCGTGCAGGACAAAAATCCTTTCCACCATGTCATTTTTATATGCCTTGCGAGCACGGATACCACCAGAGGATAGTATATCACGGTGAATAGACGGCGGGAGTAGCCTTCTCTATGGTTTTGTACTTCATAAGGCCTACGCAGACCGGCTGCCATCTATCTTTACGGGGAATGGGAATGGGCTTCATTTTGACATTTAAACCCCATTCTGGACGAAACCCTGCAAGCGTATTGGCTGGAACCATCAATGGGAATTAGAATGAAGTGACATTTCATTCTCATTCAAGTTAGACAATAAGGCCACTGGACGGGATGATCCGTTTCGTCTGCTCACAACAACACCTACCCGCAGTTACTTCAGTTTACTCGTGAACATGGCGCATGCAACTGTGCCGAAATATCGAGAGCTCACTATAAATACAATACATGGTGAATATCACGTTTCTAACGTTAATTCTTGCTTTGGTGACGATGTGAGTATAAAAACTTATACTGTAGACAATTTCACAATCGTATAAGTCGTCGATATCACTTTCAAACTTGCTAGGCCCGACACGATTCTTTAAATTTATCGATCTTAGCGACTCGACAAATTTAACGACTATTACGGTACTATTGCACTCCAGTATCGTTATGTTACGCTTTCACGCGTAAACAGCTGCTCGGATCTCTAAGAAATTTGGCAAGGAGGTACATTATATCCCGGGTAAGGACTTTTCCTTAAACCATAATCCATCACGAGGGTAAAACCGCGGAGCGTAGCTACTCTATACTAGTAATATTATAAAGAGGAAAGATTTGTATGTATGTTTGTAACAAATTAGCTTTAAAAGTACTGGACCGATTTCAAAAATTCTTTCACCATTGGAAAGCTACATTCACACTGAATAACATAGGTTATATAAGATTCATCATCATCATCATCCATCACCGCGCGGGTGAAACCGCGGAGAGCAGCTAATAATATATAAATGGAATAAAACTGTTGTAAGAGAGCAAAACACAATATAAATGCTGCAGTGCAAGTACCGTAATAGTCGTTAAATTTGTCGAGTCGCTAAGATCGATAAAAATCGTATCGCCCCTAGCAAGTATGGAAGTCCTATTGTCGCCTTATACGATTGTCAATTTGCGGTCAGTATATCGATTATTACGAGTTGTCTGCATTCCACAATGCGTCCTACTGTCATTTGAAGATTTCTACGAGCATTTCGCTCTTCTACGATCAAAAGAAGGCCGAATTCTATTTTTTTATTGAAGCTGCGCCCCGCGGTTACACCCGCATGGTGATGGATGATGACGACGTTGATGAAAATTATCATATGTGTTAATTCAGCGCCGATCTACTTCCATTCCAAATTTTATCAAAATTGGGCCAGCCGTCTGAGCGTAACAGAATAACAAACATCCATTCATCCATAAATACAAATTTTCGAGTTTATAATATTAGATCAAACGCAACTAAACAATATCCCCATTCTCGTCGCCTGTCGACAAGCTGTATCGAGGTATTTTTCAAAGCTGACAAAACAATCGTTAAAATCGATTAAATAGACGTTCTCAAACGTAATTTAACAATTCCATGCTAGGGTTATCGTTATAATCGTAAAAGTTTATCGAATTTGTCTACAGATCGCTTAATTTTGTTACTTGCTTGCAATGATCGACACAAGATCGATATAGCCAGGTTTTAGAAGTATGACGAATTCAAGACTCAAATTTATCGATCGGTAAGATCGGTACTTGCACTGCTGGGACGACAAAATAAAACCTACAGCAAGAAAGAATTTGTTTTGTCTATCCATGATGTTTACCAGTTTCGTTATGCAGTCTGGTCCCGACGGGTCCATGCGCGCCGTTCGATCCGCTCGAGCACACGGACGAACCGGTCGGCGAACTGCGGCACGACGGCAAACCTAACAACAATATACAGGAGTTTTTATAATATGATCTGTAAAGCACTAACGCATGCTTAGCGATACCCAAAATTATCTACGAGTAGAAGAACGAGCAAAAAAATCATTGTACATACAGTATGAAATAAATAAACATACATATATAACAGGTTCAATTTGAAAAATTAAATACCGACTTCCATTCTATTCAGTTATTGGAGTGTATCTCAAAAAGTACTGGACCGAATTTGATGAAATTTAAATAGGACCACACGGGAAGCTTTCAAACAAAACAAAATTTTGAGAATCGGTTCACCCAGTTGAAGAAGAAGTTATGAGGTAACAAACATAAAACAAAAAAAAAACTGTCAAATTGAGTACCTCCTCCTTTTTTTGGAAGTCGGTAGAAAATAATAAAAATATTTATTTTATTAATACATCATCTGTGATAATTTTAACTATCACGGTTCTTGAGATACAGCCTTGTGACAGGCGGACGGACATCAGCAGGCCTAAAAAGGCCACATTAAGCAATTCTTCTCCAAGCGATTAATTTCCTGAACTCCCGGCTATTCCTTAGCAATTCCTCTATTTTTCGTAAAATGGCCAAAGTTTCGAGTGAATCATACACAATTCAATTCATCAGCAGATTCATATTATACGATATTATGGCTACACGCAAAAAACAATGAATGAATGAACGAAATAGTAAACCAGTATTTAGTATTTGCGCATTTTATTGTTTTATTTATTTTATTTTGTTTAGATAAAATGTTTATTTGTTTCATTGGATAGTAAAAATTTTAAACTGAAAGCGAAATGGTTCGTAAATGTTGTCATGGTTCAGCTGGCAACTATTTGAATGGCAGTACTAGACTTTTTTGTCTGTATCAGCAGAAAGAAAACAAAACAAAAACATCGAATCAAGAATACCGTAGATGCACGAAACTTTACATTGTGTGTGATTGGGCTTTTTTAGAGTAAACAGGACATAGCTATTTGTAAAAGAGAGTGGGCGAACAATTCTGGACTACCAGGATTACAATGTATATTATTGGAATCTTAGTAGTTTTAAAATCTCCAGCAGGTGTAAAACTATTATATAGAAGTTCTAACTGTACAATGTGTATTATATTTAATAAAACATAGCTTACAAAAATAAAATATACTTGATTTTATTGTAATGTTTTACAATTTTTGGTAGCAGTTTTATGCTATTTTGCAAGGCAACATAGAACACAAAATGATGAAATAAAAATTTTCTATTTCAGAATAAAAATTGAAACAATCTATTTCATATTTCGCTAGTTTGTCAACATTATGCTATTTCTTAAACGCATAAACAAAATGAGGTAGAAAATATATTGCAAACTAATAATCGCATTGAGAATATCCCAGAGGTATGCCGCATCCACTCTTCACTCAGATGTGCAAGCATGCACATATGTCACACTCACATAAGTGAGTGGTTACATTTTCAAGAGAAAGGCCATCCAACTTTAAAAAAGAATTAATATGATAAGTTATTCTACAAAAAGCATCAACGAAGGCCCATCGGAAACTGTTTGAACTATGAAGAAAGCATAATAAAAAATATGTTGCTCACAGGACGCGATGAATCCAAGGTTATGGTAATAAATGGCCATCAAATATAAGGAATGGTTTTGTTTCGGTGAAGATATAAACAAATTCAATGAGCCATAAAAGCGACCACAACCCTGTCTCATTAACATAATATGTTTGTAACGAATTGGCTCAAAAAGTACTGGACCGATTTCAAAAATTCTTTCTCCATTGGAAAGCTACATTCACCCTGAGTAACATAGGCTATATAAGATTCATCATCATCATCCATCACCGCGCGGGTGAAACCGCGGAGAGCGCGCTAGTAATGAATATATTGCTATAGACTATTGATTTGGATCATTCAAATGCATACAGACAATACCACTACGTACTTCACAGATAATGGTGACTCACCATAGTCTAAATATATTATTAGACTATGGACTCACTTTGCTTGTTGGTCAGTTGACTGGTGTTGTTTGCGTGCGCCGGCTGCGTAGAGTTGAACAGCGGCTCGGCCCACGCCTGGGCCAGTGGGCGCGAGAATAGGGAGTCAGCGTGGGCTTCTGTGTGGCCCATGTCCATCGGTGGTTGGCCAGGCTCCTGAAATTATAATATAATTATTTCGTATATATAAATATGAACCCCTATTTCTCTTGGTCACGCTATAACTTGAGAACGGCTTTACCGATTTCTAAAACAATTTTTTTATTTTTTTTCAAATACTTCGTAGAAGGTTCTTACATAAATTTTTTTTAACAAAAGATAGGAGGTTATGGCGAGACCGAAGGCCGAGCCTGCTACGCGAACTGAGTAGTGGTAAGTCTCTATATAAAAAAACTAAACGCCTATTTCTCCTGGTCACGCTATAACTTGCGAACAAATGGAACAACCTCGCTAATTATTTTTAGTTGTGTTAATTATTGTCGGGAGCAACCTGCTCCTGATAATAGGTAGTAAGTCGCGGACAGTTACTAAACTAGCGAACACCAATCTAAACTAGCCAACTGTGATAATTCATCCATTTTTAGAAAATGATGTCAGTTCCTAATCTGTACAGGCTAAAGTCCATACTCGTAATACGCTTGCGAATGACAGTTCTGAAATTAACTCCGTGCTCTCTAAACAGATACAAGTACAATTTGAAAACTTTAATACCGACTTCCATTCGATTCAGTTATTGGAGTGTAACTCAAAAAGTACTGAACCGAATTTGATGAAACTTAAATGGGTGGTCCCATTTAAGTTTCACTGGAAGCACCAATTTCCTAACAAAAAATAATTTTGAGAATCAGTTCACCCAGTCGAAAGTTGGTAACAAAAAAAAGAAAAAGAAAACATACATTTGAATTGAGTACCTCCTCCTTTTTTTGGAAATCGGTAGAAAAAACCTAATAGGGTTGTCATATATCACTAACCTGTCTATAATACTTGGAGTCTGTGACGTGATGTATGGAGACTTCGCTGTTGAGTTTGGAGCCAGCGCGCAAACGTTGTCCGTCCGCCAATCTCGCCGTATTTGCCAACGTTTGGCCCAACGTCCGTCTTCTCGTTGAACAGAGCGCTTCGGAACACGTTTCTGGAAATATCACAACTACATATTAATTTTTATAATATGATTTTTAAAGCACTAACGCCTGCTTAGAAAGACCAAACATTGCAATTTTTTGTGAGAAAAATTCCATTCCTCGGACGGGATTTGAACCCGCGTCTTCCGACAATCTCTGTCAGACGCCATGACCACTAGGCCACCGAAACTCTCTATCTGGTTCTAACCGTCGTATGGGGATGGGTGGGGGTACATATTCATATTAAATAATAATCTCATTTATGCCATTTTGACGTGATAACGTCTTATACATCGATGAACTCCGGCTGCACGCACGGAAAAGCAACACTCATTGTCACGTTACGCCTGATTCGAGAGTGCAAGAGCGCGGAACAAGCTATGGGAGGCAGAATCGGCCTAAGCGTTCGGCTTGTTATATGACGTTAACACGTAAAATTATCGTCCGTAAACCGACTTTACAGACTTTTTTTTGGAGAAAATTAACTTTGACTGTGACTTTGAACCCGCGCTTTTTGACTATCCGTGGCAGATACCATGATCGCTAACCACCGAGGTACCCAACCGAACATATTGAATGTACTATACTTAACTTTAACGTTTTTTTAATCGTCGTATGGGTACGGAGCGATATCTTTCAATAATGAACAGGTATTTTTGCATACATTCTAAATATGCCGTTATTATTTTCTCATAAATCGAGGCCATTACGCTTTTTTGCCATGAAAGAGGGTCACAACCTAGAAAAAGTAATAGTGACGGGCAACGTCGAAGGAAAACGATCAAGAGGACGCATCCCTTTAAGGTGGTCCGACCGGATCTGCTCTGCTCTGGACACAAATCTTCATATGGCGCTTCACGACGCAAATAATAGAAACAGATGGCTAAGCTTAGTCAGAGCTAAATTTATTCAGATGGGGAATCACGACCCTTAGTAATGAGGAGACCGACGCGAAGACGACGCTTTTTCTCCGAATCTCCTGGTTTCAGACTTGGTAAGCACCGCCCTTCTCACTTTTTTTTACCAAAAAGGAACCAACATTAACACAAAAAAGTATGAAATAACTTGTTGAAGTCGTATTTAACTATTGTTATTAACCGGCAAAACACTCACGTTAGGGATCGAATACGTCTCGCCGGGTTTCGAGCGCGTCCGATGCTCATCTTCAGGGCGAGTGCGCAGTGGCGTCTGCGAGCTCGCAGAGAGCACGCTCGAAACCCGGATCGACGTATTCAATCCATACCGTGAGTGTTTTATTATTATACAATAATAGTTAAATATGTGTCAAACTCACGACAATTTCAATACAAAATCGTTGAAGTCTACTATTATTATTATATAAACAATACTATTAGTAGTATGTAGATAGTAGTCAAATGTTGTTTTACTTGACTTAACCAAGTGTCCTATGGCGAAAATAAAAAATAAATGGGACATACTTATGCGAAACATTGTTTTAGTAAGTTTTATACACCTACATACCTGTCTTCCTGTCCAAACGGTGTATAAAGTCCAGTGAATTCATTGTCTTCCCTCTTCAAAGGTGTCCCGATAGGCTCCGGCCTTTGTATAGGGTTTGAGAACAACGATTAGTTATCCGACTCAAACGGTCTACTCGTCAAATCATTAACCGGACGAGTACCTATTGGATTAGGTGACACAACGGGCTTAGGGCTCGAGTTTTCAATGAAATACTCCGGTGACAGAAAGTTTCTCTGTTGATTATCATCGTTGGTTTTGAACAGTGAGTACCATCATCATTCTTTTGGGTAAACGATGCCAAATTCATTATCCGACTCTGATATTCATCGCTCTTCACCGGTACGGGCTGAGTTTCTGGAACGTATTGAGACGGGTTCGGATTGTACAGGTTCGGGTTGACATAGTTATATGGTGGTTGATTGAACATCGGCATCTGAGGTGTTGGAGTTTGCAGACCCATCAGTGTTTGTTGATGCATCATAGACATCAATGGGTTACGTAGGGGTGATTGTTGCTTGGCAAGCGTTCGGTGGCATCGGGATTGGATCCGGTACTCGGATCTGTTCAGGTTTCTTTTGGACGGGTGTTGATGATAGCTGGAAAAATGAGATAGGTTCCGAGTAATTGAACATGTTTTTGGAAAAATTTGTTCCTAATTGGGGCTTATAGATGGTTGCTTCTATCTATTTGCAAAAAACTACTGAGGTTGCAAAATTATACTGTCATTGAGAATCCTAGTTAGAGCTAATAGAAAATCATCTTTGAAAATGATGGTCTTTTTTTGAAGACAAAGTAACTCAAGAGGCACAAACACCGTTTCAATTCGATTAAACTGGAAAAGTATGGTTCGATAATATAGTCTGCTATGTTAAGATACAACCCCAACTCCCTACATCAATTTCCTCTTATAAGAACTTATATTATATTCTAATGATACGAACTACTTTTTTGTTTAAATTCATAAAGATACCGTCCTGAAATGTTAAAAGAATAAATAGTAATATAATGACCTGCACTGGCGGTAGATTGGGATGGAACATAGGGTTCCGCAGGGTGACCATCTTGGTCCCATCAGGTTTGCCTTCCGGCAGTGGCTCGGTGCTCGCAGCTGCTTTCTTTGCCTTCTTCTTGGCCTTTTTGGACTTGCCCACTGGCTGTGGAGGCGGCGGGGGCTCCGGTATTACTACTTGTTTGGGTTGTTCTGGAAGAAAAAGGAAAATTTTGATACAATTCCTAAATGAGACTGAATTAGGTCAGACAAGGAGGGATAATCACTTCTATTATCGAGTTCTAATATCTTTAGACTTTTGCTAAGTATTGTAATTACGCGTTTTTTGTTTCTTTCGCACATAACATCATCAGCCTAATGCTTTCACTGCTGCGGCTCGAGCCTTTCTCCCAAAGAGAAGAGGTGTGTGTATGCAATTCTATTAAAAATTCAACATGGTTGTAAGTAAGGAAAATTTATGCTTAACTTATTTTGTGAAGAGAGACAAATTGATTGACGTACAAAGAAAGCCGAGGCAAACATAGCATAGTATAAAACAAAGTCGCTTGCTGTACATATGTATGCTTAAGCGCAATTTACACTTCAATTAGTACAGTAGCGAGTTAACTTGTGACATCGGCGAGTTAAGTTGTTATTGTCGTTTGAACGGCAAACGCGAGTTAAGTAGTAAGTTATACTAATATAAAGATACCGGCTTCACTCACTTGGTATTATGTCGGTTTAAGTCCAACGACGTTTCAAACGTGTAAGAAGTTCTTCTTCAGGGAGTGTTCACGCGCGGAGATCGCGTCGCGCACTCAGTGCCCGAAACGTCGTCGGACTTAAACCGACATAATACCAAGTGAGTGAAGCCGGTATCTTTATATTAGTATAATGTGTTAAACGCTAGTTTTCAAACTCTAAGTAGTAAGTTGTTGAATAAGTTGGATTGAATAGATCGCCTCTCTCGCGTCTCCCGCACCCCGCCAACTTAACTAGACGGGCGAGTTTAGTACAGTCCATAGATTAGACAAAGTAGTGTAATAGTAGTTTGTAGTAAGTAGTAAACAAAACAACCAACGCGACTAATCCTCTTTTCGAAACTGTAACTTATGTACTTACTCGCCTACGTTTGGACGCTACTTACAACTTACTACTAGCTACTTAACTGACCGGTTACTTAACTCGCTACTGTACTTATTGAAGTGTAAATCGGGCTTTAGATCTACAAAACTAGAAAACGACACAACGCATTTTGATGCGGGTTTTTTAATAGATTAAGATAAATTGATTCAAGAGGAAGGTTTATTTGTTTAATACACGCATAATATAGTAGAGAAACACTGATCATTTTAGCGGTTTCTTGTGATGTAAATAAACACATTTTTTACGCTTGGCTGATCCCTCGAGGTAGATCACAATTTTGTACTACAGTATTGTACACCTTAAAAAGGTCAACAAAAAAAGTGTGTGATGATATATGTATATCTCTTAGCTGGTGGGCTGTATCAACATTGTACCCGTATACCTCGTTTTCTCCGCGTGATGATGGATGATGATGTTGATGATGAAAATATCTTAAGCCCTTCCCCGAGATATAACAAATCAAAAAACACTAAAATCACAAATGTTGGTCCAGCCCTGCGCCCCTCGTTTTCACCCGCGTGGTGATGGATGATGATGTTGATGATAAAAATTTCGTAAGCCCTTCCCCGAGCTATAACAAATAAAAAAATACAAAAGCACAAAAGTTGGTCCAGCCCTGTCCCTTTCGTTTTCATCCGCGTGGTGATGGATGATGATGTCAATGATGAAAGTATCCTAAGCGTGTCCCCGAAATATGGCAAACCGGAAAAAACTAAAATCATAAAAATTGGTTCAGTCCAGCACCCCTCGTTTTCCCCGCGTGGTGATGGATGATGATGTTGATGATGAAAGTATCCTATGCGCATCTCCGAAATATCACAAATCGAAAAACACGACACACTCCATAAGAACATGATATATGTCATATACCACTCCACATGACTCGCAATTAGGCGATGTTTCCTTCCTCATTAAATATCCAAACATCTTCGATGGAATGTGACCTGCAGGGTTATTATGTATCTCGGTTGCTAACAAATGTTAATTGAAATCTTGAAAAATGGCGGCTCTATGTCAGTTTGGACAACTCCAGTAAGCAACAATGTTAGTCAAAGTCAAAGTCAAAATCATTTATTCAATTTAGGCATCAAAGACGCACTTATGAACGTCAATTTTTCATTATAATGTACTTTAAAGACTACCGCCGCGTTCCAAAATATATAGAGCCTACCGAGAAGAAGCGGCAAGAAACTCGGGGCCATTCTTTTTATTCAGATGTTTTTACAATGTTTTTACTTAGGTACTACAAATATTAGCTCCAGTGTGTTGCCTTACAAAAGAGTACATAATAATGGTATCAGTAGGGCAAGACACGCTACACTTTGACATCTTAGTACACGAGTAGATAGATCCTGGAGTGATCAGTCCCAAGCTGTTTTATCCTCCAAGTAATCCGAAATTTTGTAATAACCTTTTTGACAGAGTTTAGTTTTGATAGTAATTTTAAACTTATTAATCTGTCCGCATCAGGACAAAAATAACAATAGATTTATGAATGAAACTTGCCTCGAATCAGGCTTGCTGATTCGGACGGATTAATAGGCAAATCTCGGATAACATTGGGAACTTTATTATAGAATCGTATACATTGTCCCATAAAAGAATGACTTATTCTGTGGAGACGCGTTACATGTACGGATAGCTTGTGCTTATTTCGCGTGTTGATGGAATGAGCATCACTCCTTTTATCAAAACTGCTAATGTTTTTCTTTACATACATTAGATTTTCATAGATAAACTGAGAGACAACAGTTAGAATGTTTATGTCTTTAAACTTCTGTCTAAGGGAAACTCTGGGAGCTAAACTGTAGATCGCTCGTATAGCCCTTTTTTGCAGTATAAAAATGGAATTAATATCTGCAGAACATCCCCAGAGCAGTATGCCATAAGTCATAACGCTATGGAAATAACTAAAATAAACTATTCTAGCTGTGTCTACATCAGTTAATAGTCTAATTTTTTTAACAGCAGAAGCCGCTGAACTGAGCCTACTAAACAATTTTTTTATGTGGGGACCCCATTGCAATTTAGCGTCTATAGTAATTCCTAAAAAGACCGTTGACTCCACAAGGTCCAACCCTATTCCATTCAATTGTATATTGGATTCTACTTGTCTCACATTTGGTGTCGAGAACTTTATACAATTAGTTTTCTTCTCATTGAGGAGAAGATTATTTGTATTGAACCAATTCACAACTTTAGCTAATGCATTGTTAACATCGTCATAGTTTAATAACTGCCTTTTAATTTTAAATAACAGTGAAGTGTCATCTGCAAACAATACAATCTCGTGATTCTTCTCTACATAATAAGGTAAGTCATTAATATAGATTAAAAACAAGAACGGCCCTAGTATTGAACCTTGTGGAACGCCCATTGAGATTATAGAGCCGGGCGATTTTTTACCATTTATGTCAACCCTTTGAATTCTATCATTTAAATATGAAGTCAAAAGGTTTAGAGCCATGTTCCTAGTACCGTAGTAAGTTGAGGACTGGAGCTGACAAAAGTGGAATAGAGCGGCCATTTTTTTTTATTTCAATCAACATTTGTTAGCAACTGAGATACATAATAGCCGTACAGAACGTATTCTATAAGGTATGACAACAATTGTGTAGTCTAGTTACAGTATCAGTATATTTGCGTATTGGATACGTACCAGGCTGTGCTGTGGTGAACATCATCATCGAAGGGTCTGCGTTGATGACGGGCGCCGGCCGCGCTACGGGCGTTGGCGTCGCCGGTAGCTGGTTGCATTTCCACAACGGCTAGAAAAAAAAACATTGCAAATTATTGAAATTAAAGAAAGAAAAGAAGCCACAGAAAAATGAATGACATTGGTGTCGATTCTGTAATCATTCTCTAAACTAAAAATCGCTTAAGTATGGCAACTCTTATTCCGTTTAAGTTAAAATCCAAATTAGTTTAACATTTCCGAATGACAGCACTAACATTAGACATTTCTCTACAACTGAAGATATATTTTAAACAAATTAGTCATCACGTAACGTGGTGATCGCTAAACTAAAGTGAAAATACCTAAAATTGAATAGCACAATCCTATTTTGAGAAATGTCATTCTAAGTGTTACATGAATTTGGATTCTAGTGTTAACAAAATAAGGAACACCATAATAAAGTTTTAGTTCGATAGTTTAGTTTTTTGAAACATGTGAATCGCTATCATTGACTTCCTAATAGAGTCAAGCTGTCTTGTATTAAAACTAAAAAAGATAATATGTTACCCTCAAAAGTCATTTATTCAATTAAGACATCAAATGTACCTACTTTAAAGGTTCAACTGCCACGTTCCAAAATATAAAGAGCCTACCGAGAAGCGGCAAGAAACTCGGGGCCATTTTTATATACATTTTTACAATGTTTCTATTATAGATATTAATTAGTGGTGAAACGCATTTTAATTAAATAGTGTATTATTTTATCTGGACCTACGAAGAAATAATAAGTCAGGAACAGTAACTGTGTTCAATAATAAATGACCAACAAAAGTCGTGCTCAAGTAGGCGGAGCTTAAAAGACGTGTTCAGTACGTCATCAGTTGGTCGTTTTTCTGCAAGCGAGCCCACATCAAATCTACGCGTACATTTTCATTTTTATCATTGTGAACTACAGCTGTGAGTCGTCATGCCAGCATGTTTTGTGAAGTGGTGCACGAACAATACACGATTAAAATGTCCAGGTATCACTTTTAGTACAATAGTAATAGTAGCCAAATTATAATAATTCAAACATGTTCAAATACGTTAACAGATCGAGACGGTCAATACTATGCAAGATAAAGTCAGTCTATTTTTGATTTAATTTAGGATGTATTGTTTTCTTCAGAACGAAATCTTTCAACAGCAAACAGTAGTGCTTTGCTTATTATTTTATTCTCGTTTCCTTGCCCATGCGGCAAAATAAGTGCCAAGCTGCACTTAAGCTAGAAGATTAATCATACTCTTATTTTTTTTTTAAACATGTGAAAAATACTTCGTTAATTTTGACGAAAAAATTACAGATTTAATCAAAAAAATATGGATCATGTTACATAAAACTGCAGTACCTACCAATTTGTACAGTAAATACCTACTGTTTTTTATTTATAATGTTATTATATGAAATCTCAAATTTATCTTTTTATGCTGAAGATTCGTCCCGAAGAAACATCAACATCTTTAAGAGATACTACAGACAATGAATAATAAACAATAATAAACGATTACCTAGTTATGCATCCGCCCGAACCATCCATATTAGATTAGTAAGCAACATTCCAGCTGACTTAGCATTGTCATAGGTGGTCGCTGGTTAGTACTTAGGATAAGTTACCCACGCAGATGGGTTTTGTCATTCATATTTTATTCATTATAATTAGAGCCTCCAAATCGGCTGGACGTATTTTTAATTTGTTTAATTTTTAGTTTTTAAAAAACCTTTTATCCTAAAAGGAAGTTTGACTGGCGCAGCCGGTAGGATCGTTTTGTCAAGGCTGTGCCGTATTTCGTTTAAATTTCGAGTGTCCAAATTCACCGGGATAACGCAAGTGCGGCGCGAGTAGCTGTGAAACGATCCACGAACCACAAAAATTCGTCATCTTCCCGATGGTGCCGAGTATGGGAGTAACGGTCGGTTGGTGAGTAAAACTCTTTGCCTTCCTTACCAATACCTCTCCTATATTTTTCATAAAAGGGTGCTAGTTATAAATTTGTTATTTTCGAGATCAAAACTCTCTCATTGTAACGTATCTGGTTGTTTGGTATAAAGCTCTACCAAGCGCTTATCTATTTCTAAGAACGTCTGGACGGTGTCTGGACTGATAAGGCTACGAACGTAGAGCGAATATAAAACAGAGCGGGCAATCAATTAAATAAAAGTTTTATAGTATATTCATAAATATTTAATGTAATGTGTTAATCGATTTAAAATAAGTGAATAATTGATAATATATAAATACAACATTTTTGGAATTTATTTACACTTTATTAATTTGTTAGGATATTTGGATTTTACACTTTTTATTTAATTTTTGACTGTGTTTTATGTTATCTATTGTGTTTATTGGTTTTACATGTGTTTATTTTAAGTGTTACATTGTGTGTGTATAATTTAGATTATTATATTGGTTTGTCTAAATCGTGCGTTACTCTATCAAAATGGAACCACGTCCACACCAAGTTCCCTTACCAACGGAACCTGTAGTTTCGACGGTACAAATAGTGCCTATTCCAAATGAAATGTTACGGCTTATCCCGTTATTTGGCGGTGATAAGCGACAGTTAAGTTTATTTTTGAGAAAGTGCGAATATGTTATAACCCGATTTCGAGGGCATGAAGAACAGAACATATATGTATTGCATGCGATTACGAGCCGATTAATTGATAATGCAGCCGCGTTACTATCTGAAAGAGAGGACGTTTCGAACTGGTCCGCCCTAAGAGAACTTTTGCAACAGCACTTCGGTGATCCACGAAGTGAAGAGTGCATAAGCATAGAATTAGAGTCGTGTAAAATTAAATCAGGTGAATCATATCTGGATTTTTGCTGTAGAGTACAAACTATTCGTTCACTTCTTATCTCAAAAGTAAACTTATTGAGTGACACTGAACTTAAGCGCGCGAAAATCGCGATATATAATAACACGGCGCTAACTGTATTTCTATACAATTTACCTGAGAATATGGTTCGTGTAGTTAGGCTTAAGGCACCTGCTACTTTAGAAGATGCCTTAGGAGTAGTGCTTGAGGAGGTCAACTTTCTAGAACAGTATACGATGCGAAATCGTATGCACGGCAATAATTCCGCGCTAAAGCCTTCTACTGTTCCTGGACTAGGGTTTAAGTTTGGAAATACCCCTCCAGTGACGTTTCAACCTCAAGGTGGTTTAAAACCTTTCGTACTACCGTACAATTATGCTACGCCACAAAAATTTAATTTTGGCTTACCTCAAAACTCTCAGAATATTAGACCGCAGTTCGGGCAGCCAAATAATTTTGGTTATAAACCCTAATTAGGATATCGTCGTCCACAATTTGGCTATCGCCCTCAACTTACCTCGCAGCAACAGTTTGGTTACAAACCACCACAGTTAGGTTATAAGCCGCCGCAGTTCGGTAATAGGCCTCAACAAAACTTTGGCATGACCCCACAACAATTTGGGTACAAACCACCACAAATTCAAAAGCCTCATTACCAGTCGACCGATGTATCTATGCGGACACTTCCTCCAAGACCGCAGCCTCAACAGGCACCGCAACAGGGTTTTAGGTTGAATGAGCTTACCTCTGACAACGATGACGTACAATACCATGACGATTATTACCATGACGGTGACTACGGATATGACAGTCATGACGTGTACCCCATCGATGACGTACAGTGGATGCCTTCTCAGGACTATAATGACGAAATAACCATTACAGACGAGAGAGACATCCCTGAGACTGAGACTGCAAATTTTCAGATACAAGCCTCTCACGACAACGGGAAGTCATAGAACTGAACTGTGACTCCAACCTAAAATTGCCGTATATCTATATACCTGAAATTAATGCGAAGTTCATGATAGACACAGGAAGTACTCGGTCTTTCATAAGCCCTCGCTTGGCATACCACTACTTTTTAGATTACGTTAAACATGAACCATTCCAAGTTGTGAGTACTCACGCTAGCAGTCAGCACAACGAAGTCATAGAGATTCCCTTGTTACCCACATTCAATAGTGACGATTACCACAAGTTTTACTTGTATGACGTAGACGAACGATACGAAGGACTTATAGGTAATGACTTACTCAAACAGTTAGATGCAATTATATATTTAAAATATTTGATATTACGGACCAAAACGACTTGTATACCAATTGTAAACAACTTAAACTACGTCATTGAATTACCTTCGCGATGCGAACAACGCGTCAAAATCCCGACCGACCAACACTCGGGAGAAGCCATCGTTGAGTTTAAAGAATTTACTTCTGGAGTACGAATGCCCTGTGCATTAGTCAATTGCACAAACGGGTATGCATTAACAGTCATTCAGAACACTTCCAATCAATCTATGACTCTGACGGTAACACGACCATTTACAGTAACCCGTTTTGACACAACTGACTGTAATGTAAATTTTACTGAACATAGTACAGACATACAGACAGACCAGTTGTTAGAACAAAACTTGCAAAAGCTTCGACTCGATCATACTAATAATGAGGAACGGGATAAAATTTTTAGACTTTGCAATGAATACAAGGATATATTCTATTGTGACCAAATTCCTTTAAGTTTCACAAATCAAGTCAAGCATAAAATACGTACAAAAAACGAAGATCCAATTTTTGTACGGCCCTTTAGACAAGCACCTGCCCAAGTAAATGAAATTAACCAACAAGTAGAGAAGCTTTTGAGAGATAACGTCGTTCAGGAATCTCATTCTCCATGGAACGCACCAGTTCACCTTGTTCCAAAGAAGATGGATGCATCAGGAGAACTTAAATGGCGAATGGTTGTAGATTTCAGACGACTTAATGATATCACCATTGATGACCGATACCCTCTGCCTAATATAAATGACTTGTTCGATAAATTAGGAAAGAGCTCTTACTTTAGCACGCTTGATCTAGCAAGCGGTTACCATCAGATCGAAGTAGAGCAACAGGATAGGGAAAAGACAGCTTTCAGCACGCAAAATGGTCATTATGAATTTTTACGAATGCCATTTGGCTTGAAGACCGCTCCGGCTACATTCCAACGAGCCATGGACAACGTGCTTAGGGGACTGCAGGGAATACACTGTATGGTCTATCTAGATGACGTCATTGTGTTCTCAGCTAGTTTAGACGAGCATATCCAGAAACTACGGACTATATTCGACAGACTTAGAGCCACCAACTTGAAAATTCAGTTAGATAAGTCGGAATTCCTACGAAAGGAAGTCCTTTACTTAGGCCACACCATTACTAAAGACGGGCTTAAGCCCAATGACGACAAGGTTGCAGCAGTACTGAACTACCCCTTACCTAAAACGACCACTGAAATAAAAAGTTTTCTCGGACTCATTGGCTATTACAGACGTTTCATCAAAGACTTTGCACAGGTTACAAAACCTTTAACATCATGCCTTAAAAAGCGTAATAAAATTGTGACTGACCAAAATTATATTGATGCATTTAATAAATGTAAAGAACTCCTGACAAATGCACCACTGCTGCAATACCCTGATTTTGACAAGACTTTCATTCTTACGACAGACGCGTCAAACGTCGCACTTGGTGCAGTACTATCATATGCGAGTAGAACCCTTAGTGACACCGAGTCACGCTACAGCACGATTGAACGAGAGTGCCTGGCCATCATATGGGCTGTCAAACACTTTCGTCCGTATTTATACGGCCGTAAATTTACCATCTATACTGACCACATGCCTTTATCATGGCTCGAAGCCCAACAAGACTCTAGTAGTAAGCTTACCCGTTGGAGACTGAGACTACTTGACTATGACTACGATATAGTTTACAAAAAGGGTAAGCAAAACACGAACGCGGACGCTCTATCAAGAATTAAGGTAAATGCTCTAACTGACACAGACGACGCAGGACAGTCTATGATAGTAAACGTTGACAAAAAGGAACATAGGCTTAAGACGCATATGGATGAAGTCGTGAATGACATCGTTAAACTTACGGCTAAGAGAAAAGAAGAACGGAACGACTCTTCCACCATAACAATTTCAGACGGTAGCGCCACAGCTTCAGCAAGCCACATCTCTGTTTCAGGTTCTGACACACTATCAATATTAAGTGCAGATAATGAACCTGAGTATCCTATCAGAGAACCATCTGAATCAACTAAATCCGATACCATACATTCAGCCATGCACGTCGACGTAACTGATATACCTATCCTTAAAGAAGCAATTGACACTAAACCAAACCAGATTCTTATCTTTACATGGCTCAAAAATGATATACAAGTTCGAGACATTTCTCGCGCTAAGCAAAAGGTACTGGAAGTATTTTTGCCCATAAATAACTTAGAATTAATAAAAAAGTTTCTCAAAGAATATATTAGACCAAAAATTAGACACTTTATCTATTTCGAAATTGAAGAGCATCGTAGACAGTTTAGTCGTGTAGTGGTAGAGTTGTTTAGGAAAGGTACTGTTCAGTTGGTAGAATGTACAGAACGTGTTATTTATGTAGAAGATGAAAGAGAGCAAAGATCAATTGTGTTGAAGTACCATGAAGGCAAAACCTGCCACAGAGGTACCAAAGAAACTTTAGCTAGTATACGTAGAACTTACTTTTGGGTCAACATGCAGGAAACAATTGCTGCTATAATTAACGCTTGTGAATTATGCCGTAAAATGAAATACGATAGAAAACCCATAAAACCCGTTTTGCAGTTAACTCAAACCCAAGAAGCGCCTTTTCAAGAGCTATTTATAGATCTTTTTCAAATTGAAGGTCAATACTTCTTAACCCTTATAGATGCTTTTAGTAAATTAGGTCAAGCTATACCAATAACTAATAGATCCACTCCTGAAGTAGTTCGAGCACTCATGAAGTATTTTTCATTTTATGGTATCCCTAAGAAGATCAGCTCAGACCCAGGAACCGAGTTCAACAATGAATTGATCAAGGAATTTGTAGGGCTACATAAAGTCGAACTTCATATTGGCACTCCCAATAACCCGACTTCAATGGGACTAATAGAGCGGTTACATTCAACTATTTGCGAAATCTATAGGTGCGCTAAATATGAAGCAAAGTGTACAGATGTAGCGTCAGTCATGATGTACTCTATAATAGCGTACAATAATTCAATTCATTCAGTCACGGGACTGACACCATTTGAAGTAGTTTTTGGACACACTGACTCAAGTAGTCCTTTCGGTATTGATGTCGAAAAACAATACATGCAACAATTGGTGAAAGACCATGCCAAGCGAACTAAATTCTTATACAAGCAACTGGCAGAAAAGATGATAGGAAATAAGGAAAAGATCAAGGAAAAGAAAGGTGGTGAGGAGAAAATAGATTTTCAAGAGGGAAAAACTATTTTCGCAAAAGATGTGAACAAGAGGAAGAGTAAAGATAAGCCCAGATATACAAAAGCAAAAGTTGTAGGAACAGTAGAAAGAAATGTAGTACCAATTCAGGTAGGCGAACGGTTAACCAAAGTACCAATTAAAAACATAAAACGCCCTCCGCAGGTGGAGCGTTATGGTGGTAGCGATGCCGGTGCTGGGCCTTCAGCTGCGAACACTTGAGGGAAACCCAGGCATACTACCAGTAAGGGAAGGTCAAGCTTACATGCAAACTGATCACTGGACAATAGTTAAAATTCTAAACTTAGAACGCATTTACAATGACTTGAATTTTATTATACATAACTATGAACAGTTCAATAATATGATAAAACAAAACGAATCATATCCTCGTGATTTTGTAACATTGAATATGCATTTAGACTACTTACGTGATATTACTGTTCAGAAATATACACAATTGGTTCCGCAGCAAAGATTCAAGAGAGGGATTATTAACCCCTTGGGTTCGATCATCAAAATTGTGACTGGGAATCTAGACCATGAGGATGCGATAAGATATGATGAACTTATCTCTAAACTTAGCCATAATGAAATTATTATTTCAAAGAAATTAACTCTGGTTTCACAAATAATTGATAGTTTTATTAACACTACTGACACTATGCATAAAAATTCTATTTTGTTAGAGGCACGCATGAAAATTTTAGAATCTATGTTGCAAGAGTTAGCTTCACAAAAGAAACGCTGGGACTATTCTACATACATTGTAAGTTTTTATAACCTTTTCATAAGTAACTTACGCACTATATTTGTGAAGTTAGGAGAAATTGAAACTGCTCTAGCTTTCAGCAAAATATCAATTTTACATCAGTCCATAGTTAATTCGACAGAGTTGTTGTATCATCTAAGGTTAATAAGTAACACAGAAAACCTGGTATATCCTGCTACTGAAAATAACTTGGTAAAACTTGAAGAAACTGTTAATATTAAATCTTATATCAAACATAACCAGATTACGTTTATAATAGAGATACCGCTTACTGATAATAATACTTATAATTATTATAAACTCTACTCATTACCAATGTTTCACGAATCTGAAAATAAAACCCTATCCATCTTTCCCCAATATCCTTACCTTTTGGCAAAGGGAATTAAATACCTTCCGATTGAGAAACCGTGCCGGCCCCTGGCTGCTGGGGACCGCTACCTGTGTGCTGACGACAACAGAGCTCCTTATCCTGAGCTCACCTGCATCGAACAACTTATGCGGTTTGATGCCAACCTCACTCACTGCGTGCAACGTCAAATCCACATCGAGGATGTGAGAGTACAACCAATAGCTGCTGCAAGTTGGATTTTGTATACACGGCTGAAAACTGTAGTAACAGCTTATTGTGCCGCTGAAGTCATATTACAACGCTTGAAAAGCCATGTGATTTCGAAATCCACGGCATTCGAGTTCGACATCATCGTGCATACACCGAGAGCGACCTCGCTGAGCCGATCCCTGTCATTGACCTTCCTCGGCTATCTACAAGTGAGAGTACAAATGTGCCCTTATCCGGTGCACGCGTACTTAACATGCAAAAAATAAACTTAGACGAAGTGAAGTACATGTCTTATGCGTTAAAGCACAGTGAAATGTTAAATAGTGTTTTGAGAGAACCAGACTCTAACCTCAGTGTAGTTTTATATTTTACCTTATCTTTAGTTTTTATATGTCTTTTTATAATTTTTACATATATGTTTCGTAATAAGTTACTTTTAGTCTGTTCACGAAATTATCGGAACGTTATTAAAAATGAACGCACCGCTAATTTCCCTCTTGGGGAGGGAGGAGTTATGCATCCGCCCGAACCATCCATATTAGATTAGTAAGCAACATTCCAGCTGACTTAGCATTGTCATAGGTGGTTGCTGGTTAGTACTTAGGATAAGTTACCCACGCAGATGGGTTTTGTCATTCATATTTTATTCATTATAATTAGAGCCTCCAAATCGGCTGGACGTATTTTTAATTTGTTTAATTTTTAGTTTTTAAAAAACCTTTTATCCTAAAAGGAAGTTTGACTACCTACAGTTGGTATGTAGTGTAGGTAACTATAGCATTAAAAACAGTTCATTGTTGGGTCAAATTATAGCACGATTAATTTTTCAAGCTAATGAAAATTCACCTTTTGCAAATTTTGAAGTGGTTTAGCTGAGTTGCTCATTAATCTGTCAATAATATCAAGACAATGCTTTTCTAAAATAATTGATAATTAAGGTATTCTGCGATCACTAAAAAACATCCACCAAACAAATAAAGACTTCTTTTTTGTTATATAAGCGTAAGTTTTTCATAATCTTTCTTTACTACATTGCGAAGAAAGAGTCTCTTCTTATATCTTCTAGACAAAAACTACATAAAATAATTATATTTCGCGGGACATAGAGATTCAAAACATTGATTTATTATTGAGGTGGTCCAGCCTACTTGTTGCATAACATCGTCCACGCCGCTATGACTCAGCTGTCTTACATAGTAGACATTGCAGCACGCGCGTGGACCAATCCCTGCTTTCCTTCTGAATTTAAACCAATCACCGAACATGTCTAGTTGTAACCTCGGAAGTAATTCGTATTTGGAATCATACGTCGTTTTGGTTTGAAGTGTAATAAAGTAGTAATTCGCTAGTTTAGTTTGGTGATCAGAATAAATGAAATTGTTTTGAAGTGAAAACTTCTTTAGGCGCGTTGAGCACTTTTTGGGTGAACAAAAACCATGAAACTCGCGTCATCGTCACCGCAGGCTTCCCATGAGCTATATGTATACTGTGTTTATTATTCACAAGTTACTTAGTTTCCAATTCTATCAGCAGTTCCCAAAGACGGCCTCGCTTAAAAAAAACTTGTGCTTACCACAGACTTGATGGTGGGCGGTTCTTTCTTCTCGTTCGGCTGTACCCTAGTGAGCGTGATCCCGGGAGGTAAGCGCAAATCCGCCACCTGAAACAATAACACACTCATAAGAACCGTAAACATCGATGTTTTATATCAATATTAGAATATTGCTGACCACCCAAAGTCACTATGTCTAATCCTAAAAAATAGGCTCTCAAAGATGAAAATAAATCATTCTACTCTGAATTTTTAAAGTACCTCTTTATTATACAGTTACATGCACCATGTTCACGGGTAGACTGAAGATGCGGGTGGATGTGAAAAAAGTTCGAAGTTTTAAGAGCAGACAAAACGGTCTACCCTCTTTCTCACTCTTTTACTGCGGATACCACTGGCCCTCGAACTCGATTGTAAGTCTCGACAATACACACTAACTGTATCACTGCGAATGTTGGTTTGATCACATTTTGGACAATTGTTAATCCTTTTTAGACAGCCTACCACTGGATTCCACGCACTGGCAAATTCGAACCCATCACCACGATTGAAATTTGGACATTTCATGATTTCGATGGCTTCCTTCACCAACCTAGGTACATAGTGATGTTCCGTGGATAAGACTAAACCAAACCCACTTAATCGTGGTGTACATTCCGTGAGTACTAATTATAATGTAGTTAACAACCGCGAAAGTCTAAAACAGTGTATCTCTTTATTTTCTTATAAATATAACATAACCTAAGCTAAGGCTTCTAGGTAAAGATCATATTTTTGTTTTAGACATTCAAAATATTGATAAATATCAATTCGTAGTTCTGACTTGTTGAGCGTTATTTTTGTTTTTCGTGAAATCCTAATTTTACTACTCTGATTGCAAAATATTTTTCCAATATTATTTCTTCCATAGATTAAAATATTTGAACGTAATTAGTTAGATACGTGTTTTTTGCTATTTCATTAAAGCTAAAAACCTATAAGTTAACGTTTTAAATGTTGAAATAAAAATTATTTTTGTATTTCAATTACGATTATTTCGGCTCGGTCAAGTTCGTCCTCGTGTGGCATAATACTTTACTAGTACAGTTAACACAAATGTTTAGATTCCAATATTATTTCTTCCATAGATTAAAATATTTGAACGTAATTAGTTAGATACGTGTTTTTTGCTATTTCATTAAAGCTAAAAACCTATAAGTTAACGTTTTAAATGTTGAAATAAAAATTATTTTTGTATTTCAATTACGATTATTTCGGCTCGGTCAAGTTCGTCCTCGTGTGGCATAATACTTTACTAGTACAGTTAACACAAATGTTTAGATCTCGCGCTTGTCAAACTTCATGACATTCTATGGCTCGCGAGGTGTCAACAAAAAAAAATGGCGGCGATGACACCTTCACGTACTTTGACTTGGTAGTAAAAATCAACAAGAGAAAAACAATTGAATGTCCATGAACACTAACTGAAATGAATCTATCTTTCTAAAACAATATCGCATCACACTACCAAATGCAGAGAAACGGCGCCATTATCTTACAAAACTGACCAATAGACAAATAATTCGCCAATCCAATATGTTTATTTAGTTTTCTGTAAAATTGTCGACTTCTAGGAGACAATTCTTGTATTTATATGCATATTAGTTCATACACTATCAATATATTATCATTGTTTTGTTGCTTCGTACGCGGAGAAACACTAATCACGATCAAAACATCGAACTAATTCAAGGTTATAAAATGTGTGTTGACATTTTTTTCGCGCGCACTTGTACATAGTATTGAAGCGCGAATTGGTTAGTATTGATACGAAACAATAAAGCCTATATTATATTCTAAGGAATACTCACATGAAATCTTGCTGTTGTAATGTTTTTACATCGACAAACATGTATTTTTGTCAATGGGTAACCAAAACATAACCTTCCAAAACACATCCACTTTGAACACTCGTCACACAAAAACGAAACAGATTCAGGTCAATCTAAAGACACTTCAAGGTTACACATATACTCAAACACTGTTGTAAACTAATATCTTCTCACTATTATTATTACATCCCGCCGACAACACGAAAACACTCCGTCCAAATCCGCCACATTCCTCTACTGAATTAGGTAAACAACTAGTGATGTACTCATAATCGACAAACGCGTTCGATAATTTGAATGGAACACAGATTATATTGTAGTTACTATTAGATTTGAACGATAGATTGTAGTTAGTGTTTTTGGAACTTTTACGGGAAATTCATGACTAGATCATAATCGATAATGGTAAAGATAAATTATTTCTTATAAAAATAATAGGAATATTATGGATTGGGTAAAAAAACATGTCAAAAAAAAATGTATGAGTACAATAAACCCAAAACTACTAGATCGATTTCAAAAAATGTTTTACGTTTAGAATGCTACATTGTCCCTGAGTAACATAATTTCTTGACCGTCCGTGTTTGCTAGGTTGTATGTTGGTCTTCCTGTACAGGTAGCATTTTTAACCAATCTTGACGAAACTTGGTAGGTATGAATTTTCTACTAATCAATATAAATTTTTGGCGTCGGCGTTTTTTAATAGGGGGCTACTTTTCCTAAAAAGAGGGGAAGTTTGCTGCGGCGCTATTTACGGACCGATTTTTATAAATTTTGCAAAACACATTAAATACTTATCTTCAAACAAACATGTGGACAAATATGTCATCATCTGTCCGTATGTTTGTTACGTTGTATGTTGGTCTTCTACTACAGGTCGCATTTTTTTACTAATTTTGATGAAATTTGATATGGATGTTCTACTATTCAATGTATATTTTTCGTCGTTGGCGATTTTTAAGTAGGGGGGCACTTTTCCTCAAAAAGAGGGAAGGTTACTGCAGCCCATTTTACTGACTGATTTTGATAAATTTTGGTACACACATTAGATACCTAACTATAAAGAGGAAAATCGAATATGAGCATAATTGGTCTGGTGGTTGTTTTGGAAAAGGTATGAAGGCAAATAAAAAGGCAGTTTTCTATTATTTTTCTCCTGTTATTCATTTATTTATAAACACAACTTTTTATTCAAAATCTAATAACAAATAATAATAATAATTAAAATCATCATGTTATGCATTGACACAAATTACGATTACTAAAGTACGTAACTAAGTATATTATATATACATAAAAATACACATTTTAATAATAGTCGAATATCAAATACAGTTTTGTTTGTAATTAGTACCAAGTCTTATCTAAAATTATATTATAAATGTTATTGAAGAAAAAATGGAACATTCTTGCAATATGATAAATAATAGTTTCTTAGAATGATACGTGTATAGTATCGTAACTGAGTACGTAGTTGTGTAGTAAATGACATTTGAGAAGAAAACTATGGTAGAAAATAAGCAAAGGATGTTTTCTATTTTGATTCCAATTATTGAAATGTATGTCATGTACTTCCTTCCAAAAATGTATTAGTACATTTTTTTTTATTATTGTTATTAGACATCTTTTATAAAAGGCATTACAACATACACGTCAAATTATGCTATTTGACAAGAATGTAATAAAGAGAACTACATCACTGCTGTCTTTTTTTGTCCTAATGAATGTGTTTAAATTGTAAATTATTATGTTGTATTTAAATCTGTAACTCCGCGCCATCTAGGATAATAAAGTGTTACTGTTATTTTAGTTCATACAAACCTACTAGATGGCGCTGTACTGCCTTATAACATGCAAGCATTATGTTCATGTGATTTTATATAAGGTGGGAAATTTGAATCATATATCGAAAATATACAGTTTGTTCCGACTTGCATAGTTTAATTTAACCCATCGCGGGCTTTTTGGGCTTTGTACATGGTCCTTCGAGCCGGATTTATTTAAGGCTCCAAGAAAACATTGCGGCACAAATAAATAAATCTAAAGCTAATTTTAAAAAATCCTCAAGGGAAAGAATAACCCTATCATATGTTGGTACACGGTTAGAAACATTAGAGCAACATTGGCAAGAGTTTCAGAATAACCATCGTAAAATTATAACTGATGTTCAGAGCGAGGAATTGCAGAAGTCTTCTTATATTTCAAACGATTTGTATGATACAACTGAAGAGGTGTATATAGAGTACAAATCTATGTTGAGAGATGTTATTTTGAAACTCAGACCAGACCCTGTTGCTACTAACCCTGCTGTAAATCAGGGAACTGGACAGCTTAGTGTGAAATTGCCTAAAATAGAAATTCCGAAATTCTCGGGTAAATACTCCGAATGGGCTAGTTTCCGCGACTTGTTTATTTCCTTGATCCACAATAACGGCAGTATTGATAATGTGCAAAAGCTGCATTATTTAAAGAGTTCTGTATCAGGGGAAGCTGAACAATTATTGCGACATATCCCAGTTACCTCAAGTAATTACCAGGTGTGCTGGACTCAGTTAGAAAGCAGATATAATAATAAGAAGTACTTGGCCAATTGCATTTTGAAAAAGTTAACATCTCAAAGGATACTTATGTCTGAATCTTCTAGCGCAATAAAACAATTGTTAGACACCACCAGAGAATGCCTAAGCGCTTTGAAGAATTTAGGTGTCAATATTAGTTCATGGGACATAAAGATAGTTTTCTTGATTAGCCAAAAACTTGATGCTGAGTCCCGCAAGCTGTGGGAACAAAAGGTAACTGAGACAGCTTTGGAATTGCCTACACTAAGTATGTTTGAGGAATTTTTAGAAAATAGGTTTAGGTCGATAGAATTCTTAGACCCAAAGGTTCAAAAATCAGAAAAAACAAATTGTACTCACGTTGCTACTACTTTTGTATCCTGTTCGTTTTGTTCAGAGAATCACAAAATATGCAATTGTAAGAAATTTGCAAAGGAAACCACCGACATCAGACGTAACTTTGCTCAGGCGCATCACTTATGCTTTAATTGTTTAAATACCGACCATACAGTCTTTCAATGTAACATGTCCACCAGGTGTCGGCTGTGTAAAAAGAAACACCACACCCTCTTACACCCCAAAAGCCAGAAATCAACCACTGACATAGTCAAGGCTGATCAGCCTGTGAACAAGAGTGTTGTCGCCACAGTCACGGCGTCAACGTTGGGTTCATCAAATTCACAGGCTCATGGCGGAACATCTGATAAACTAAACATCACCACCTGTTTCGTAAATTCGCCCAGTCAAGTCCTGTTGGCTACCGCGTTGGTTAAGGCGGAATCCAACAAGAAAACGACTGTTGTTTTAAGATCTCTTCTCGATCAGGGATCTCAGGCGTCTTTTTTAACAGAAGCTGCTGTGCAGCTATTAGGTCTTAAGAAAAATCTTGAGACAGGTTTAGTATCCGGGCTAGGCGGCGACCGCAGCTCGACTATTGCGTCGAAGCACACTGTTTTTTTGACAATTCAGTCCCGTCTGGACCCAAACTTCACCATTACGGTAAAGGCGCATGTGCTTAATAAGTTAACATGCTTTTTGCCCAGTTCGACGCTGCACGATGTGCAGAGTCTACCAGCACTTTCGTCTATGGAATTAGCAGATCCATCATTTGGTGTACCAAACCGGATAGATCTGCTACTGGGGGCGGAGGTGTACAGCCAGATCTTGTTAGAAGGATTGATCAAAGGTCCAGTTGGGTCAGTGATTGCGCAGAACACTCGACTAGGTTGGATCTTATCTGGTACTGTGCACTCCTCTAGTAACGTCAACCATAGCGAACAATGCCTCAACATTGAGAATATGCATCTAGCGCATACAGATCAGCAGTTTGAAAACGACTTGTTGAAGAAATTCTGGGATATGGAGTCAGAACCATCCTCTCAGAAACCGAAGCATATGACTCTAGAGGATCAAAAATGTGAAGAGTTATTTTCCCAAACGACCACCAGGGATGAATCAGGTCGATGTGTGGTCCGACTTCCGTTTAGGACCAACGACCCACTCAGCAAGTACGGAGGTTCTAGAAATATCGCTCACAAACGATTTCTCATGCAAGAGAAACGGTTGAGCAAAACCCCCGAGCTTAAGGCCGAATATTCGAAGGTCATAAATGAATATTTAAGCTTAGGTCATATGGAGGAGGTTAGCAATCCCGATAAACCGGATGCTGTTTACCTAGCCCATCACGCCGTTGTGAAGCAAGACAAAACCACCAGTAAAGTTCGCGTGGTTTATGATGGATCGTGTACTGGAATTAACGGCGTTTCATTAAACGATGATCTGATGACAGGGCCTACTCTTCAGCTGGAGCTAAGGCATTTGGTGATGCGTTGGCGCTGCTACCCGATATCAATTGTTGCAGATATTGTCAAGATGTTTAGGCAAGTAAAGATTGCGGATGAAGACGCTGATTTTCAGCGAATATTCTGGCGAGATAATCCAAAAGCCAATTTGAAGCATTTGCGATTACTGAGAGTCACATTTGGAACTACATCAGCACCGTTCTTAGCTGTAAGATCATTACAGCAGTTGGCCAGAGATGATGGCGAAGATGTGCCATTGGCGCAAACTCGCGCGCTCACGGACTTCTATGTGGATGACCTCATGACCGGCTGTCATTTGGTCACCGAAGGAGTTCAAATTTATGAGCAAATGACCACGCTTCTCGGCCGTGGAGGGTTTCCACTCCAAAAGTGGTCAAGCAATAGTAGGGAGCTGATGGAGCACATCTATAGTGAGAATCAACCAGAGACTGATTTAGAACTTAAAACGGATGAAGTAATGAAGATTTTAGGTCTGACATGGAACAAGGAAGCCGATATGTTTCAGTGCACAGTTCGGCTCCCTGAGGTCGAAGGTCCACTCACCAAAAGGCGAGTGATTTCAGACATTGCTCGACTTTACGACCCTTTAGGATGGCTGGCCCCAGCTATCACAACGGCTAAAGTCTTTATCCAAAGGCTCTGGTTATCCGGTATTGGATGGGATGACCCACTTCCATCTTCATTGCGCGAGGATTGGCTCGAGTTTCGTGACGATTTGGAGATGCTCCAGAAAATCCGCATACCAAGATGGATCAAGTCAAGCAGTCAAGACGATGTGCGCCTGGAGCTACAGGGATTCTCCGACGCATCCAACGTAGCTTACGCTGCCGTAGTTTATGCACGGGTTATAGATCGCGATGGAAACGTTCACGTCAGTTTACTAACTTCCAAGACCAGAGTCGCTCCCATCAAACAAGTGTCGATACCACGGCTCGAATTATGTGGTGCTGTCCTGTTGGCTAAACTTCTAAACGAGGTTGCAGAAATTCTGAGCGTTCCAAAACACCATCTCCATGCATGGACCGACTCAACAATAGTACTGGCCTGGCTTAGCAGCCACCCTAGCCGCTGGAAGACATTATTATGATTATGGACGGAAGTCAGTGGGCTCACGTAAGTTCCAAAGACAACCCCGCAGATAGTGCCTCAAGAGGAATAACACCTGCGGAGTGTGTGACAAATGATCTATGGTACCGTGGCCCGATGTGGCTGCATTTGAAGGAAATTCTCTACAGTAAAGGAGAAGAGCTGAAGGACACCACTCTGGAAGAAAAAGGGACAAAATGTCATGTTCTGACCAGTGACGCTGATGCAAGTGACAGTTTTCTTGAAAGGTTTTCCATCTTGAGAAAATTAGTACGAGTGTTGGCTTGGTGTAGGCGTTTCTGCTTACCATCTAATCAGAGTACGCAGCCATGGTTGACGGCTAAAGAACTGCATGATGTCTTGCAAGCTTGCATCAAGCGAACTCAGGCTCTATATTGGACTGCTGAAGACCTTAAGGATAAGAAAGGTAAATTTAGCTCTCTTAACCCCTTTAAAGACGACAAAGGAGTGTGGCGTGTGGGTGGTAGATTGCAGAAGGCTAATCTATCGGAAAACCGAAAGCATCCTATTTTGATACCACGCCAGTCTCATTTAGCGAAGCTGATCATCGGAGATGCTCATGAAAAAACTCTTCATGGGGGTCCACTTCTGATGATCAATTATATTCAAGCAAAATACTGGATTGTCAATCTTAGAAATTTGGTACGGTCTAACATTCACAAGTGTATGACGTGTGTACGTTACTCTTCTCAGGGAGTCCACCCACTAATGGGTCAATTGCCTGCGGCTAGAGTAACGCCAAGTAGACCATTTTTACAAAGTGGCTTAGACTATGCCGGTCCTATAGCGATAAGGACTAGTAAAGGTCGTGGTCATCGATCCACAAAAGGATACATATGCCTTTTTGTCTGTATGGCGACCAGAGCCATTCATCTCGAAGTCGTCAGTGATCTCACTTCTACGACTTTTCTAGCTGCCTTCAAACGATTTGTCTCCCGGCGAGGCCATTGTGCCGACCTCTGGAGTGACAATGGCACCACCTTTGTAGGTGCTGAACGTGAACTGAAGACTTTACTAACAGCAGAAAAATCTTCTGTCGCGATCGAAATTGCTGATTGGCTTGCGACTAATGGAACTACTTGCCATAGAATTCCACCATATAGCCCAAATTTTGGAGGCATCTGGGAGGCAAGAATACGTTCTACAAAAAGTCACCTTAAAAGGATCATCAAGGGTACATTGACCTTTGAAGAAATGACGACGGCATTGGTTTAAATTGAGGCATGTCTCAATTCGAGACCAATATCTCGTATAAGCGATGGATCTGATGAACCTGTTCCGTTGACGCCTGGACATTTTCTCATTGGAGAACCGTTGGTTCTTATTCCTGATCGTAACTACGAAAGTTCTAATATCTCCAGTCTTAGGCGCTGGCAATTAACGCAACGTATGGTGCAAGAATTTTGGAGACGCTGGTCTCGTGAATACCTCACTCATTTTCTACAGCGTTATAAATGGAAACAATGCACACCGGAGCCTGAAATTGGGGATATTGTTCTTGTAAAGGAAGATAACCTCCCACCAGCTAGATGGTTGTATGGTATTATAACCGAAAAACATAGCGGCTCTGATAAAATTACGCGTGTCGTTAGTTTGCGTTGCAAGGGCGCTACTATAAAACGACCAGTTTCCAAACTCTGTAAGCTACCTGTTACGGATTAAGATTTTAATTTTAATTGTGAATCGATTTCGTGCAAATGTTATGTAATTTTGGTTAGTTAGTTATATAGTTCATTAGAAGTTGCTAAAATTTAATATTAATATGTTTAGATGTGTAACATGGCTCTTAAGAGCCGAACGAATATTGTTGTCTTTCTCGACTGTTATGTCGATGTGCAACCAGTTATAACCACATTCAATTGTAAATTGTAATAATACACTATACATAGTATTAATCAAGTCTTTTCTCAGAGAATGCCATAATTTTCTACAATTTAAACTTTATGTTACCCGAATGATGGACATGTGGTCCATGGCGGGCGGAATGTTTAAATTGTAAATTATTATGTTGTATTTAAATCTGTAACTCCGCGCCATCTAGGATAATAAAGTGTTACTGTTATTTTAGTTCATACAAACCTACTAGATGGCGCTGTACTGCCTTATAACATGCAAGCATTATGTTCATGTGATTTTATATAAGGTGGGAAATTTGAATTCATATATCGAAAATATACAGTTTGTTCCGACTTGCATAGTTTAATTTAACCCATCGCGGGCTTTTTGGGCTTTGTACAGAATGTTTTAAAAAAAATACATTTATCTAGTTCTCGTTAACTGAACCTATAGAAACTCTTTTGAATCAGTGACATAAATCGGAAATGAGTTGCTTATTTAATCTATGATTGGACATTTCGTATTTATACCTAAATAAATAAATATTTTTAATTAATATGTTGGTATATGTATTGTTATATTTTACAATAGTATTGGGATATGTTTACGCAAAACACACGCATGTATGTGATTTTGGTGGAAACAGTGATATTTTATAAGTTTCCCATTTACGTAGGTAAACAAAGTTTATTATTATTGGTCGTAAGGCTTTACTAAGTATATAAATAAAAAAAGAATACGTAACACTCTTAGCTAGGTTTCGGTAGTTTAAAATATGACACCGTTAAATATAAACAAGCTTTACACTATCCGAAACATCTGTTAGTACAATAACATTTAAAAACAACCTCTTAAGTGTCATTCTTAGATAACGCGAGCCATAAACATCTACTCAATGAAAAACACTCGACACGTGCTAAAGTAGCCAACGTGGCGGGCTTCAGGTCTGCTTTGATTCGACGCCGACGCCACTTCAAAGCGCTTTTTGTTGCTACCGCAGAAATGGCTTACTGTTTGACAAATGGTTATTGTATGTGTATTGTTTAAATACTGTAACAGGCTCGAAGGCCAGTGGGATCCCTGCTGTTGACATTTGTAGTAATCTATTCTATAAGATCTATTATTAATGTCTTGATTTGTTATTTTTGAATAAATTGATAATTCTGACATTACGTTTTTATGTTATCATATTTTGACATCAAGTGATTACTTTTTAATTATTTATATAAGATTTTATTATTTGCTATTAATTATTTCATTAAAGTAACCGTATAATAATAAATAATAATATTAATAATCATTGTTTTATTCTATGTTTTAGTACCTATTTACGGCTCGTTGTTTCGAAGAGAAAAAATTGCTCATATTTTTTCCACATATTTCAAAAGACCAATTTCATATTTTTGCTTTGATACATATTTTACATTTTATAAACCAATACATATTATTATGTATTTATAATTCCTAATAGCTTGGCGATCAACAAGTTAAGCAATACTTGCTGCGGTCAGGACTTGGATGGGTATGTGCCAGCGGCATTATTCAACTGAGCGCTTTCGTGCTTCGGAGGGCACGTTAAGTGGTCTGTCCCGGTTGTTGTGTTGTTGAGTCTTAGGACAACAGTCGTTAGGCTATGTCGAAGGCCTTCGAGCGGCCTTAAAACATCGGCGTGGGTTGGCCACTAACCTATCCATCGAGCCGCACTGGGCCCGCGTGGTGGATTATGTCCCAACTTCTCTCTTGAGGAGAGAAAGGCTCGAGTCCCAGCAGTGGGAACAAAATGGGCTGATTATGATTATGATATTGCCTACTAATTTATCTTGTTTTTTCATCCGAACATCAGTGCTCGCGCTTTATCTACATACTTTTGCGCGTAAAATTAATGACTCGGCATCCTGTTTACGCTTGGAACAAAAGATTTATGAATTAAAACTAACGGCGACGGATGCGTAAGGTTTTTGAAACATTATTTTTGAATGGCGTAAAACGTTATTATTATAATGTTTATAATATCATTACGATTCACGATCATGAACAACGACTGATACGTTATTCATAATGTTATTTCTATATACAAATGTGCAATTTACGCACAATGCAAACAATTATTAAAACTATTTTCGATATTGTGTAAAAAACCCTAATGTAACACTATTATAGTTGCATATATCGGTCATAAAAACAATGAAATAATTACTGTCAAACACAATCACAAATATTTTCTTAGAACTACGATTTTAAGAGTCTTAAAACAATGCGCCTTGTCCAAATTGTGATAAACAAGATCCAGTCGAAAGTACGCTTCGGTTACATAGAAACAACGTTGAAAATCGAGCGATAACGAGGGGTATTATTATGCTTCTATAGTATACGAGTATATATATATAGAGAGTATAACGGCGTGTCCGTTGTTGTGGCAAAATGGGGCGGGTGGAGGAAACACAACCCTTTTAGATAAAAAAAATATTTAAACACTATAATCATAATTAGAACTAGGTAAACAATTGATCACGAAATTTCGCATTTGTACAATAAATTAACATTTATTGATAATGATGATTTGGTAAATTTGAATCTATTTGAGTGAATTTTTTTTGCTATGTCAAATTACAGTTGAACTTGATCAAGCTCATTGTATGCTCAAGTATGTATATAAGTCACATTAAGTAAATATAAAATTGTAAATATTTGCACTCATCGAATACAATAGTTAATTAAACGCGTTAAACTATGTTGTTATAATGGGTGGTACAAATTATTTATTTTTACTAAGTAAACAAGTTCACTATCTTTTTAATGAACTTAAAATCAGACATGTATCAGACACGAATTAATGCGAATAAACAATATTAAAAAATAACAAATATATATATACAAATTGAAAGAGTTACCCTAACATAGCCCTAGAATATATAAACTTACATACATTTGATACAACACGAACACACACTACTACTACAGGGTCAAAGGACTAGGGTAGGGACAGATAAAACCGCTCGGTTTCTTCGCCATTTCGTACAATATAGTGCGATCCGACGAAACGAGTTTCAGGCAGGTCATGGTTTCTGTTTGAGACTTCCCTCTGTCTACGCACCGGAACTAGGTTTAAATGCCTCTTAATTATTTTGTCGACAAGGTCTAACCTAAAGGCAAGTTGTTTGGCCTCATCCTCGGATGACTTATGAACGATAATGCGACTGTTTAATATAGAGGCATTTAGCAGTCTCTTAAACATTTTTTTATACCATTTCTGGCACTTCTTCCGCTCAATTAGATAAGGCTCTAACATTTGGTCCTTTTTGTCAACCGCGCCCATTTTGGAGTTGTAGTCGACGATTACCGCGCATTTATTGTGTATCTCTTTCAAGATTTTGTTGTTAAATGAGCAGCGTAAATGTCTACCTGTCACGCCTAGGACTCTCATAGTCCGGTTCCGCAGCAGCACTAGTACTAGGCGGGGGAGTCTCTGAACGTAAATACCTAAAAACATTTAATTTGAATTGTCTGATGTACTCGGTTATTAAGCATGAAAATAATTACCTTATACATTTTAATGGTTTAATGTCTCATATAGTAGGAGTGTTCATCGTTTACATTAGCGGAAATGTGGATTAATTAAAAAAAAACAATTAAAAAAGTTAACTTTCATGGTTACGTACTCGTACTGTAGGGTAAGAGTACTGTATTCTTATTTAGTACGAGGAAGTATATAATCAGGTTCATTATCATTTACGTAACCATAATTGTAAAAATTATGTTATAAAACTTGATACATTTTTGGCACAATATCCAAGTATACACTGAAGTAAGAAAGAAAATACTTACGCAGGGTGCAGCTCTCCCGTCACCTCATCCACTTCCATCTGTAAATCAAATAAAAAAGTGTCTTTCCAGAAAGTAATGTTAATCTTATCAAAAATTCTGTAGTATAATGTTTCAGCCTTTTACCACTATTTCATATATTAGTAACAAACAATGTGTTCCAAATAATTTTATAGCTGGAAAAACCTAGAATTAAAGTTGATTTAGATGAATATAATATCTAATTACAACAAATATTGCTCACCCATATATCTTCTTCTTTCGGGAGTGGTTGGGGACCTGACTCTTCCATTTCACCACACTCACTCCCGGAATCATCTTCATCCGAAAGCTCCTCTGTGAGCAATCGAAAGAACTCCGCCGGAGGTTCCACATTTCGGTCGGGGTTCCAGCTTTTATGGTTCTAGAAATAATTAACCCTCTTTCAAGTCTGATAACGTATGAACAATACGACGAACGTCTATTTTCCTATACTACATCACATGAACAAGTACTATTTGAAAAATTTAATACCGACTTCATATCTATTCATTTATTGGAGTGTATCTCAAAAACTACTAGACCGAATTTGCCAGCTTTCATACAAAAAAATAATTTTGAGAATCGGTTCACCCAGTCGAAAGTTATGAGGTAACAAACTTAAAAAACACAATCGAATTGAGTACCTCCTCCTTTTTTGGAAGTCGGTAGAAAAAATAAACTAAATATATATAATAACTACATTTTAAAATTATTTATTGGATACTATAAGAACTCTTAGGAGTCTGTTGAAATATCACGTAACCCTAAATTCCAACGACAAAAAACGATATAACGGGCACAAAATATGTTACGGCACTGCACTAGAGGTTGAACAGTACGCGTAACACGTAATAAGCGCTAAATATAATATTTCCCTATCCGATGAGTTGATCATAATATCGAATAGACATCGATATGAACATCGATAATTTTTATCGACAATGCACAGCATACGACCAAAAAAAATTAAAAATAAGCCCCGCCCACTTTTCAAAATGTAGGATACTCAATCTATGCAATCTGTCTAACATTAGAAATATGGAAAATACGTCAATATTGTAGAAAATTACACATAAAATACATTATTTTTATGTATAATAATGATTTTAGAACAGATATTACCTATCTTACATTACGTTCTTCACGAATTGAAAGAGTAATATACGGGAAAACCCGCCATTACAGTACAAAACTTCTCGACTCGATGTAATATTCTGTGAAAATATATGGCTACATTGCTCAATACAACTAAAACAAACGTAAAATTGATAGAAAACAGTTTATTACACATAAATAACTTACCATTTTCGCCTTCTTTCACAAAAAAAACACTCCAACAAAACAATTCTGAAAACTGAAATTCAGTCGCTCAATAATTTTCGCGGGCGTATAAATAAATATTTTTTTTTTCCAAAGTTTACTTGGCAATTTATTGTCCGATTATTTAATTTAACGCCATCTAGAGTTACGGTTACGCTACAATTGACATATTGATGAAAGTCATAGGCAAAATTAATATAGAACGAATTAAACAGAGGTCACTTTAATATAGGACGCGCGTCCCATACGCGAGCCGTGATGTGGCGGTAAACGATGGGACGCGCGTCCCATCTGCGAATATAAGGGTCAGATTTCTTGTTTATTCAACTATCTCTGGCAAAAATTTCATCCCTTAACTCGCTATAGGTATGGTACAAGAGCCGTATGTTACCAGCTCGAACGATGATGGCGAATTCACATCCGCAATTTTTCTAGACTTGCGAGCGAATGACCGAAATCTGTCAATCGCACAACGAGAAGTTCAATTGATTATTCGCGATTGTCAATGGACTTTAATCAAAACTTCCATTCGTCTTCAATCACGTAGTCGCGAATAACAATGGCTTCAATTGCCTATTAAGGCTACGTTCCGGTAAGCACCGAAATCACTCGCGGCGTTCGCAAGCTCATTCCCTTACAAGTCCACGATCATCGTGAGCGACCTCGATACGTCATCGATGACGTCACCAAAAACGCTCGCAGATCGTAGGTGGGTTTTCGCGGTCGTAGCGAGCTGTCACAGTCAAATATTAAATGTATGGGATCCTATCAATTTTTGACAGAAAATTTAGCGCGCATTTCGCGATCGCGTATATAACCATTCATTTTCATCATTGCAGCATACCGTTCAGCATTGATCCATAGCGGAACGCTAAACCGGGGCGCGACAGTTGTGAGCGTTGACGGCGCTTTCCAGAACGTACCCATAGACGATCATTTGGTACATCAATGACGTAAAAATTTACAATTGCGAATGACCGTCTCCGGGGCACTTTATATTCTTCAGACACACAATACAACTTTAACAACATCAATCTACAAAAAAACGTCGCTTTTATGGAAGCGTAGCCTTGAAATACTGACCATTTCTCGTAAAAACTGACTTCTACTGACTTTACTGGCCATTTTCGACCCCTGCAGGCCTAGACAAAAGATGTTTCTGTTATCGTTAACGCTAAACGACAACTCCAAAATGTATGGCGTTGAAATTACCTGTGCAAAAGTCACGTGACCTCGCGCTAAGTTCGTAGACACATTTTTGTCTGTAGCGTGTGCGGAAACACGCCTGTTTGAATTTTGTCTAGGCATGTATGTCAGATACCGCTGCGAGCCCTTATGAAAACTAAACGGTTAATAATCCACCACTACTACACGTTAAAGCTCGTAAAAGATTTTAATTTATTTGATAGAACAGACTACCTGAACACCGCAACTAAGCTGCTCCATAATACTGCAAGATGCCGGCTTGTCTGCTTCATTAGGGACTTGATTCTGGAAATAACAAGTATGTTTCTTTTATTGGAACACGAAATTAATAGTTATAGTCACAGATATATATGTACAATAGATAACGCAAATGCGTGTACTTCCCGTGTCAGAACCCCGACCGAGCGTCAAGGTTGGCCGCCGCTACTTACAGTCCGCGCGAGTCTATTGTTGCAACCGGACACACGCAAAAACTAAATTGCGTGATAATTAACTGCAATAGCACAAAAACTTCAAGCCCCTAACATATTTCCTGTTACAGGTACAGTATTTTAAAATTGTATTGTGCGTAAATTCACGTAATTCAATTCATTAAAAAGTCGACACGCTTGGTTTCAACACAAATCGTGATACTTGCGTTATATATTGTACATATATATCGCAATATTATATATAGCCTTCCTACACCTACACATACAATGCTGATGGTCAGTTGCACTGTGCGCCTTGCAACAGGATCTTTAAAACTAAGTTTGGTTTTGCCAGCCATATACGCGCTCATAACCGGCGCTAGTCAGGTTCGCCGTTGACGGACACGTCAAGGAGGCCGATATATATATATCTGTGGTCTTTACCTACATAATTGGATATTCTATAACCAGCATTTACAGATTTAATTATCTGTGGGTTGGCGCGCAATTCAACATCAAATTTTTTTCTAAAGGATTGTTATTTTATTTTTAAATTCAGTCATTTGTTTAAGTGTTTTATTTTTATACTCATACTCAATTATTTACTGCAATCATATGTACATTGTATTAGATATTACAGTTATGATAGGAAACCTATGGGATATTTGGGTGTAGCAATATGATTTATGAGCGGGCCAATTCATTCAAGTTAGTCAAAATAATAATTATTAAAACAAAAAACATTAAATGCATGTATCATTCATGAATTCTTTCTAGTTATAGTAGCATTTTGTTAGTAGTGGATCTTTTAAACGCTTTGTAAAAATATAATCCCTTTCTTCAGCTTTTAAATCGTTTTGGTATTTTATTGAATATCTTTATTGACACAACTTATATTAAGATCTTGTTGGATACCGCCTAGGTAGTTCAGTTTGTTTAATAAAGAATTGTGGTTATTTTCTAACAAAGGTGGCTACTTCTAATATATATATATATATATTCAAAATTTTGTAACTAATAAAAAATGGTTTGCAGCTTTCCGGCTCTTTTACGAGGGTGGCACTGAAAATTTCGGGAATCAAGGAAGTGACACAACATTAATATTTAAAAATGTATTTATTGCTTTTCGAAGTATTCTCCGCGAAATTTGACACATTTTTCCATACGATGGAACCAATCATTGAAGCAACCAATCCATTCGGAAGTTGGGGTCTCCAAAATGGCCGTTTTGTAGGCGTCCACAACTTCTTCAGGTGATGAAAATCTCTGTCCACGCAATTTATTCTTTATTTTAGAGAAAGTATAGAAATCATTAGGGCTTAGGTCGGGGCTGTGCGGCGGATGGTCTAATAATTATATGTTTTCTTGCTCTAAAAGCTCTTTTGTCTTTCTTTGTCCCTCAAGAGGAATAGTCGTAACATGGCCGGTTTTGGAGACAAACGTGGCCACCATTTTTTTTGCAACACTCCGGGAACGAACAATTTTTGTTGGCTTTAACTCATTTTCGAACACCCAAACTCGTGACTGGTTTTTTGTTTCGGGTTCGTACGCGTATATCCAGGTTTCGTCACCTGATACGATATTGTATACAGCATTTGAGGTTCCTGCGTGGATCTTTCGAGAGTTCTGACGCACCAAGAAACGCGAGCCGATTTTTGCTCTTCACAGAGCGAATGCGGTATCCATCGGGAAAACAACTTTTTTACACCTAATTGTTCATGCAAGATTATTTGTATTTGACTCATGCCAATGTCTAAAGTTGACTGAATTTCGCGGTATGTCACATGTCGATCTTCCTCAATCAGCTTACGCACAGCGTAACGTTGATTTTCTTGGGTGACTGCAGTTTTTGGACGACCTTGGCGGGGATCATCACTGAGCTTGACACGTCCACGTTGAAATTCAGCAAACCAGCGATAAATTGTGGTTTTGGATGGGGCTTCATCACCAAATGCAGAAATCATCCGGTCAACACACTGTTTTTGTGTTAAACCACTTCGAAAGTCATAATAAATCATCGCTCTTGAATTTTCTCGAGTCAATTCCATTTTCTCAACGACTAAACTAGTTTGACAAAACCTTGTGACAAGATCGAGAATCTTTTTTTAAATAAATGAATGGTATTCGATTTTTAAAACCGAGTTTTCAATTAAAAATATTTTAATGTGCCAGGAACAGTGGAAATATTCCATTCCCAATACTTTTAGTGCAGCCCTCGTATTTCAATTATATCACGGGTTTAACATAGGCATAAGTGGGGCTGTAGCCAACACTTAGAGGCCTGTTTGGTATACAAATACCATGTAGTATAAAAAACAGAAACTTTTGGATGGATGGGACATGGTATATCTATTATAAAAATGGGTAAAATGGCAAGGCTATTGATATGATCTTATTAGTGATAAGAAGATAGTGGGCTATGGACGAGACTACGGCACCTGCCAATTTCAGTCTCATTATACATTTTTGGACAGGTGGTGACTTGCCACCCACTAAACGGCCCATAAGAGCCACCATCAATGGTGACAAAAGGGGCAACGTTGGTGTGGATGGCTGAAGTGTGTCGATAGGTGTGCTGCGGTTTCACTAGAGCGCTACTACATGCGTTATGCCCATTAACACTTCCACCCTTGGAGCTTTTTGTTACTTGCTCTTGCGTCTCCACCCCCAGACGGCCAATTAAGGCAGGCTAGGGGTCAGGGGTCCAATTAAGCCCCACGGAGAAACATTATTATTATTTCTTTATTTATTTTCTTCTCTTAAATTTACATTTTTATAATATTAGAATAAAACAATATAAAATTATTATAAAAACCTAAACCTAGCTTTCCGCCAGTAGCGGGGCAGGGCCCAAGCTACCGGTGGTCAGGGCTGCAGAGTGAGGAACCCACTGACGATGCGTGCCGTTTCAAGGAGTACTGCCTTCTGTATCTGTCCCTTGATCCAACCGTCTAGCGAGAGCCTCTTAAGATGTTGGTCGAGGCTTTTTGCTATAAGGCCGTTTGCTGAAACCACTATCGGAACTATGATCGTTGAGTCCACATCCCACATGGCGGTAATCTCGTGAGCCAAGTCAAGGTACTTGCCGAGTTTGTCCTTCTCGGCTTTCACGAGGTTCTCGTCATGCGGAATGGTGACGTCAACAAGCATTACATTATTATTCACATTATTTATTTCCTTTTCTTAAAATTACATTTTTTACAATATTTCTATATACAATAAAAAATAATAAATAAAAAACATTGTAAAAAACCTAATCCTAGATTGCCATCGGCAGCGGGGCATGACCCAAACTACCAGTGGTTAGGGCTGCAGACTGAGGAACCTTTATTATTATTCACATTATTTATTTATTTTTCTTAAAATTACATTTTTTACAATATTTCTATATAAAATAAAAACATTATAAAAAACCTAATCCTAGATTGCCATCAGCAGTGGAGCATGACCCAAACTACCGGTGGTTAGGGCTGCAGACTGAGGAACCTCCTGACAATACGTGCCGTGTCAAGGAGTACTGCCTTCTGTATCTGGCTCTTGATCCAACCGTCTAGCGAGAGCCTCTTAAGATGTTGGTCGAGGCTTTTTGCTATAAGGCCGTTTGCTGAAACCACTATCGGAACAATGATCGTCTCGTCAACATCCCACATGGCGGTCACCTCGTGAGCTAAGTCAAGGTACTTCCTGAGCTTGTCCTTCTCGGCCTTCACGAGATTCTCATCATGAGGAATGGTGACGTCAACAAGCATTACCCGGCGCTGAGATCGATCGATCACCACGATGTCAGGCTTATTAGCAACAACAGTCCTGTCCGTGATTATAGATCGATCCCAATAGAGCGTAGCACGACCGTTTTCAAGAACAGGCGTAGGTGCGTACTTATAATACGGCACCTCAGACTCAATAAGGCCGTATTGAAGTGCAAGTTGCTGGTGAATAATCCTGGCTACTTGGTTATGTCTGTGCAAGTACTCTCCATTAGCAAGATGTGAACAACCGGAAATAATATGTCTGAGTGACTCTCCAGGACGGCGGCATGCCCGACAAATGTCGACCGTACCGTCTTTCAGAATATATTTCCGGTAGTTATTCGTCTTGATAACTTCGTCAGCAATTGTACAGACAAAACCCTCGGTTTCACCAAACAGATCACCGAAACGTAGCCAGTTCACTGACGCGAGCTGGTCTACATCAGGTCCTGTTAGGGCCTTGTAGAATCGTCCGTGCAGCTCTTTGCCCTTCCATACGTCTCTTCGGTCTTATTATTATTATTATTATTAATTATTATTATTATTATTAATATTATTACTATTATTATTTATTCAAAATAAATCACGGATTTCATCCGGTCCTTTACAAAGGCATAAGTGGGGCTGTAGCCAACACTTAGAGGCCTGTTTGGTATAAAAAATATAAAGTAGTATAAAAAAAACCAGAAACTTTTGGATGGATGGTGACATGGTATATATCTATTATAAAAATGGGTAAAATGACAAGGCTATTGAAATGATTTTAGTAGTGATTAAAAGATAGTGGGCTATGGAAGAGACTACGGCACCTGCCAAATTCAGTCTCATTTTAAATTTTTTATTATTATTATTTATTCAAAAAGTTTCACGGATTTCATCCGGTCCTTTACAAAGGCATAAGTGGGGCTGTAGCCAACACTTAGAGGCCTGTTTGGTATAAAAATGCAGAGTATCAAAAACAGAAAGAATGTTGGATGAAGAGTAACATGGTACTTATAACTATTACAAAAATGGGTAAAATGGCCAGGCTATTGATATGAACTTATTAGTGGTAAGGAAGATAGTGGGCTATGGAAGAGACTACGGCACCTGCCAATTTTAGTCTCATGTTAAAATATTTAGGCAGGTGGTGACTTGCCATCCACTAAACGGGCCCCCCATAAAGGCCACCATGAGAGGTGACAAAAGGGGTAACGTTGGTGTGGATGGCTAAAGGGTGTCGAGAGGTGTGCTGCGGTTTCACTAGAGCGCTACTACCTATTATTATTATTATTCCTTTTATTCAAAATAAATCACGGATTTCATCCGGTCCTTTACAAAGGCATAAGTGGGGCTGTAGCCAACACTTAGAGGCCTGTTTGGTATAAAAAATACAAAGTAGTATAAAAAAAACCAGAAACTTTTGGATGGATGGTGACATGGTATATCTATTATAAAAATGGGTAAAATGACAAGGCTATTGAAATGATTTTATTAGTGATAAAAAGATAGTGGGCTATGGAAGAGACTACGGCACCTGCCAAATTCAGTCTCATTTTAAAATTTTTGGGCAGGTGGTGACTTGCCACCCACTAAACGGGCCCCCCATAAAGGCCACCATGAATGGTGACAGAAAGGGCAACGCTGGTGTGGCTGACTAAAGGGTGTCGAGAGGTGTGCTGCGGTTTCACTGAAGCGCTACTACCGGCGTTATGCCCTTTAACACTTCCACCCTTGGAGCTTTTTGTTACTTGCTCTTGCGTCTCCACCCCCAGACGGCCAATTAAGGCAAGCCGGGGGTCAGGGGTCTCATTTAGCCCCAGGGAGAATCAGAGTCCACGGTGTCGCCACTCACCGACGGCTCGCCACAAAGCCGCCCCTGCGGTTTTATTATTATTATTCACATTATATATTTCCTTTTCTTAAAATTACATTTTTTACAATATTTCTATATACAATAAAAAATAATAAATAAAAAACATTGTAAAAAACCTAATCCTAGATTGCCATCGGCAGCGGGGCATGACCCAAACTACCAGTGGTTAGGGCTGCAGACTGAGGAACCTCCTGACAATACGTGCCGTGTCAAGAAGTACTGCCTTCTGTATCTGTCCCTTGATCCAACCGTCTAGCGAAAGCCTCTTAAGATGTTGGTCGAGGCTTTTTGCTATAAGGCCGTTTGCTGAAACTACTATCGGAACAATTATTGTCGAATCAACATCCCACATGGCGGTCACCTCATGAGCTAAGTCAAGGTACTTGCTAAGCTTGTCCTTCTCAGCCTTCACGAGGTTCTCATCATGAGGAATGGTGACGTCAACAAGCATTACCCGGCGCTGAGATCGATCGATCACCACGATGTCAGGCTTATTGGCAACAATAGTCCTGTCCGTGATTATAGATCTATCCCAATAGAGCGTAGCACGACCGTTTTCAAGAACAGGCGTAGGTGCGTACTTATAGTACGGCATTATTATTATTATTATTATTGTATTGTAAAAGAAAAAAACTCTTTTCTACCTCTTAACATTGTCCGATTTTAGTGATTTTGTTTTCATGTAATCATCACATTGTTTACTATGCCCGTACATTTTCATTTTTTCAGTATTTTAAAGTACTATTAATTTCCTTGTCTAAAATTTAAAAAACTGATTTAACTTTAATTCAGTTAAAATGTGTAGTGTAAAATGTGTCGAGACCCAGATCGAGTTCCAGGTGACTTTTGTCAATGGTAATAAAACGGAACTCAAGAAACGTGTGCGGAAGAGGGTAGACGGTTTCGTCTGCTCACAACAACACCTACCCGCAGATACTTCAGTTTACTCGTGAACATGGCGCATGCAACTGTGCCGATATATCGAGAGCTCACAATAAATACAATATATGGTAAATATACCGTTTCTAAAGTTAATTCTTATGTTAATTAATAGACACTTACATTTTTGTTAACAACCTCAATAGTGGTGTGAGGTGTGATATTGACCACTTGCGCCTTCGGTTGTTGTTGTTCCTTTTTCTTCTCTTTCTTGTTGTTTGGCTGTGGCTGTTGTTGGATTGGTTTCGTTTGTTTCTGCGCCGGTGCTGGTGCTGGTTGCGCTGAAAACGTGACAACTAGATTGATTTAACTATTATTATTAACCGGCAAAACACTCACGTTAAGGATCGAATACGTCGACCCGGGTTTCGAGCAAGAACACCCCCCGAACACTCCTTGAAAAAGAGCAAATTTCAAATTTTCAAATTCAAATTCAAATTTCAAATTTTTCAAATTCAAATTTCAAATTCAAATCATTTATTGCGAATATAGGTTACCTAATAAGTTGTTACAAGTTCAAATGCTCGGCTATATTCAGCCTTTCGGCATGCAACAATAATAAAAGTTGGTGAAGGTAGACATGCTTGAGACTGTCAAAATAAAGTTACATAATAACAACACCACACCGTGCTTTAGCATACGAAAACTACTAAAATAAATTAGAATTTGATCCCTATGTCAATTATGAATTAAATATACATTGTCAAAGTAATAAAATATATATACATTATGAAAGTAACTGCAAATTAAGCAATTATAAATTAAATAATTAATGTGGATAAAAGTTGTCATTAAAGTATTCATTTACAGTATAATACGCCTTGTGTAACAAAAACTGTTTTAATTTAAATTTAAATTGAATAATATGTTCACAGATAATTATCGTAATTGGTAAATGATTAAAAATACGAGGGGCCATACATAAAATGCTTTTGTTAAATTGTGCAGTCTTATTTGGCGGAAAACACACTTTTACATTATGCCGTTGGCTATTTAGGTGATCAAACATATTTTTATTTGAATATGCAAAAACACAAACCTCATAAATATAAATGCATGGAAACGTTAGTAGCTTCAAACCAATGAAAGAAGATTTACAAGTCTCAGTTTGCCTAAGTCTACAAATCGCTCTCACACACCTCTTCTGAGCCTTAAATACCGCTTCTTTGTCTATCGAGTTACCCCAGAATATTACACCGTATCTCAAAACAGATTCAACATAACCATGATAGGCAGTGATCACTGCAGATTGATTCACAACTTTAGCCAGCATATAAAGAGCGTATGAAAATTGGTTTAATCTATTGCATACATTATCCACTTGGTGTTTCCAATTTAAATTGCTGTCAAGATGTAGACCCAAAAACTTAGCGTTGGCGACGTCATCAATTTTATGGCCATTAAAACCGAATGTGGTCGTAAATATAGTCGGACCTAACCGATAAATATTACGTGAGTAATTCTATTTAAAAATGAGTGAAAACCACGTTAGTATATAACAAGTACAATTTGAAATATGTAATACAGACTTCCATTTCATTCAGTTATTGGAGTGTATCTCAAAAACTACTGGACCGAATTTGATGAAATTTAAATGGGACCACACAGGAAACACTAACTTTCAATTTTGAGAATCGGTTTACCCCGTAGAAAGTTATGAGGTAACAAATACAAAAAAGAAAACAATACAGTCGAATTGAGTACCTGTTCCTTTTTTTGGAAGTCGGTAGAAAAAGAGGAAAGATTTGTATGTACGTTTGTAACGAATTGGCTCAAAAAGTACTGGACGGCTTTCAAAAATTCTTTCACCATTGGAAAGCAACATTCACCCCGAGTAACATAGGCTATATAGGGTGTTTGGTAGAGGGTCCGACAAACCAAATGAGTGTGTTCGGGGGCCCACTTGGAGAATACAAGTTGGCCAAAAAAAAATCCCCGACCCTCCAATTTTTTCTAACTTTTTTTTGTGGAAATTCCCTTTACTCCGAAATTGTACCTATTTACCACCATAACATCTGTAAAATCTGTTTAGACCAAATTCAACTAAAAACATCCGGTCTAAAACAGATTTTACAAATGTTATGGTGGTAAATATGTACAATTTCGGAGAAATTGGTTAGTTATTAAAAGTTACAAAAAAATGGGGGATCGGAGTTTTTTTTGGCCAACTTGTATTTATTGTCACTTATATTCTGTTCCATATAAAACTCCACAAATCACCGATAGGTTTCGTATATTCGACCGGTAGCGTAACGACGTCCCAGAGAGGTCCGTACTTTGCGGCGGCTCGAACAAGAATGCCCTCCCGTTCGTTGTGTCTTCATCTCGCTCAATGTACGGTTGAGCGGGGAAAGGGGGTCAGGGCTATGCCCTCTGCCCCTGGTCACTTGGTTGGATCTACCACAGCCCCACTGTACTGCCACCCCAGTGACCAAAAGGTAACTAAACGATCAAGGCCGCGCCGGGTGGAACCCCCACCTACACGGGTGAAGCCCAGCGGACCAGTCGGCTACACAGTCGCTGGCCACTGGGGACAGCACTGATACAACCGTGGCATCCATACTCTCTTCTGTCTTCAATCGGGCTTTCGGTGGGAAGTAAATCCCTTGGTAACGGCTTCATTTTTCTGCCCTTGTGGTCGGGCGTGGTGGGGCGCTATGCCCCACTCCGGCGTTCGTGGGGCACAGTATCCCCTCGTAGCCGTAGCCACGGGTGCGATCTGTTATACGGATATTTGGATTTCGGTTTTTAAAAAAAACTATTTTCACTCGCGACTTTATTTTGGTTATAGAATAGTATATAGTACATAGGATAGTACACGAGATTAATAGGAGCTCCTTAGGCAACCGCTTAAGTCAAAAGATGGGAACAGACTGACTTGAAAACCATCATTAGACATACTCTTAGCTCATAGAACTGCTGAATAGGCCAGATGGGCCGCCAGGCAAGCACTAAGGCTAACAAGGTTGGGGTATAACATCTCCCCCTTTTAGAGGAGACTTTGGGGATGATACAAAGTCTCTGTTAAATTCTAGTTCTAAGAGGAGCGATAGGGCTAATCATTTCTATTTCAGAGTCTTTCTCGAGTTCTTCATCTCGTCCGTCTTTCATGTTTATTGTTTCAGAAACGAGCTGAGGTGGTGATTTGTTTATGTTTAATTTGAGCTGAAAGGGTCGGTTGCTGCCGGATTTACATATTTTCTTAAAAATTAAGTAACCTAAAAATAGAATCAGTAAAATTTATATTACAATAATAAAAATGGAATAGTGGGTCCCATATTTCACGATATGCGGGCTCTGTGGCGTTTCGATAGCTTCTAAGTCATCCATGAGTGACCTCAATTTAACTTTATTTTCAGAATTTAGATCATCTAAATCTATATTGTGTAAGTGAATAGGAGACACACTATTTACAACATTACTTAATTTAGTTAGGTTACAACAAGTGTCGTCGATTAGGTTAAAGTCCGGAAAATTATTGATAGGTGAGGTAATATTAAGTATATTGTATTTCGGTATTAACGTGGTACTTTTGCAGTATCAAATACAGTTCTTTGGAATACTGAGTATGCCTGTACCTAAAATATTAATTTCGTATAATTTAGAATTAAGACAGTCTATTGAGATTCTGTTGGGTTCCGATTGCACATAGATCCACTTATTGTTTGTCAATGGTTTCCAAATGTCTAGTTGTCCTAAGATGATTTTGGTTTTGCACTGTAATGGTTTTTCACTAATCACTTTTGCTAACATTTCACTTTCACAGATAGGTTTGGCTTCGGTGGAGTACACATTTTCAATGTCGCAGATGAAGTTTCCTGGGCTCACAGATTTACAGATTTTCAGGTCGTCGATAATACAATAATATGATTTGTCTTTGGTCATTGCAATATACTTACTATCTGGTATGATTAGGCTAAAGGAGTTTGGTTCTTTAGGGTTGTAGGGTGTCGGAAGTGCTATGCTATGAAACAATGCGTATTCTCTGGTATTAACCAGCGGCACTTGTAGAACAAACATTATCTTATCATTTATATAATAACATACTAACTTAGAAATATTTAAAATAAAGTGTACAGAGTTAATATCTAAAATTACAGGCAGTTCCAGATCGCTGGGCAAATGTATATAGTTATCGGCAAGCTCTTGGTGTAACTGACTTGGTGTTATGATTGCAGGGTGCAGGATATTTAGACTACTGAACAAAATGGCGGTGGTTATATCCTCCAATTGAAATGACAAGGTAAGTATAGATGCTTCTAGAATGTTTAGTATTTCGTTAACATTAGCAAATAATTGCAATCCGTTGGTGATTATAGTAATATTTTTAATACTCAGTGAGAGCTCGTCGATAGCTTCATTTAAGTTGGCTTCATTAACTTTTATTTTATCTAAGGTGTCATTATAGCCTGTTATTATTGATGTAGTGATTAAGATATTTTCTTTCATTAGGGAAACCAACTGTTTTTTATCATTTTGTAGTGATCTAATTGCTTCATCGTATCTCAGACCATCATTCTCATCTAGTGAACCAAAAATCTGTTTAATGATTGTTCCTACACCTCCTATCCATGCGCTACGTTTTGTTCTATTCTCTAACAGGTGCGAGATGGATGCAAATTCTCTACTCATGTCTTGGAATCGCGTTGTTAATGGTTGTAATAAATCGTGACATTCTGTGTCAATTTCGACAATATGGGTTTGTTTACACAATCGTCTCGTAATTTCTAAAGCGGTTTCAATATTTTGTATGTGTGGGCCAAAATGTGAAATGTCTATCGGTATTACAATTTTTAACTGAACATTATTGATTTTGAGGTTCCCTAAATAATCATAGTAGAGTCCTGAACTTGAGGTAGGTAATCGGCCGGATGAAATCTCGTTGAGATTGGCCTCGCGCTGAACTGCAAATAATAATAATTATTAACGGTAAACTAAAGTAAGTTTCCTATTTTATCCTATGCTAAACCTATTTTAATGTGTTATTGACTAACATTTATTTTATTTTACAGGTTCGTCTGGGTACCTACGTCATCGCGAGGTAAGTATAAGGTAAGTATTTTATTTTAATATTAAATTTCTTAATTACAGTTACGACATCTCAGCCAGTTTCACCTGATCAAAATGGTGCGTGACATGACGTCGGTTAATAAGCAAGGTAAGTGTATTGTTACCGTTTATCTTAACTACTTTATATGGTCCTTTCCAAACGGGCGAAAATGCTTTGCGCATCCTCAAATGATTTCTCAGGTATACATAGTCGCCAGTTTTGTACTTAGCTGGACGAGTATGGGTGTCATAATAGGATTTGGAAGATTCTTTAGATTTCCTTATGAAGTCCAAGGCTTTTTCTCGTGAATATTTCAATCTATTTTGAAGCATACGAACATAATCAGGATATGTTGCTCCAGGTGATTCTTTATAAATGGAATTCGGAATTACTGGTTTGCTTCCGAACATTAATTCGTAGGGTGTGAAATGGGTTGTAGAATGAACGGATGTGTTGTAAGTGAGCATTGCCGTATAGACATAGCGAGGCCAGTTTGATTGTTCTTCATTAGTATAGGATCTGAGATACTCTTTAAGAGTAGAGTGACTTCGTTCCAGCGCACCCTGGGTTTGTGGATGGTATGGAGAAGCCCAAAGGTTCTTAATTTTTAGAAATTCACAGGTTTTCCTAAAGAGGTCGGACGTAAAATTGGTTCCCTGGTCAGTGAGAATCGTTTTCGGGATGCCAAAGATAGAGATGTAATGGAGCAAGCATTCACTTGTTTCCTCTGCTGTAGTGCTGCGGATCGGGTATGCGGAAGAGAATTTAGTAAGATCATCTTGTATCGTCAGTATATATTTTAATTTTGCAGGTCCCGCTTCAGGCAGAGGCCCAACAACGTCAAGAGATATTCTTTGACAAGGTTCGGTTAATGTGCTAGTGATCTGCATAGGAGCACGGTTTATTTGTCTGAGAGCTTTATTAGTTTGGCACTGTGGACATTTCTTTACGAAGGCCTCGATATCACTTCGCATGTTTTTCCAATAAAAGGATTCTTGGATTCGCTTAAGCATGCGGCTGCTGCCGAGATGTCCGGCAATTGGAATATCGTGGTTTTCCCTGAGTATTTTTGGGATTTCAGAAAGAGACGGGTATATGATTTTATCTTTATATATATGTATATTTATACCCGTGTTGTGGAAAAGGTAAAGAATCATATTATAGATCTTAATGAATTGGTGTGTATCGAAGGGGTTTTTAAATTCAGTTATCGCGATTTCTGAAGTGACGTTTCTATCAAGATTGACAACCAGTTCATCTCTGAGTGATTTAAGACTTTTATAGATGTCTACATATGTAGAGTTATCAAAATGGTATACTTTGAAAAAAAGGAAATAATAGGTTTTGCTTTCATGTGTAAACGATGTAAAAGAATGGAGAGGTCTTTCCTTGTTTATAATTTCAGAATCATCGGGTATGTTGTCAAGAATATTTTGTACAAAAGGATTGGATTCATCAAGGTCGATGGAAGTAGGTAATATAACAATTTTACATTTGGATTTAATTATATCTCCATTATGTTCTTGAACATTTGTATTATAGGATTTATTTTTATCTGACATTGCTTTTAGGAACGTGGGATAGTCATCGTCAGGTAAGTTTGGGAAGGCACTCGTGGATGGTGGAGAGACTTCAACCTGGGTGTCGATGGTTGGTCGTGTTTCGGGAATACGTTTATCAAGGTCAGTATTTTCGTTTTCTACTTCTTCTCTAAGACTGTCAGGAATGTTTGAAGGTAAGTTTGTTACAGGTGCGGGTAGGATGTCTTCATTAGGATCAAGGACATTTGAAAACGGTAATTCAGGTTCAGGTAATGGAAGGATATCTTCTTCGCTAGGACCGGGAGGATCTGGAGAAGGTATGTTCAGTTCGTCAGGGTTAAATGATGGTGGTGATATCAATAAGTCCATTAGGTCTTCGTCTAGTCTTCGAGGGGTGTCCCTTTCTACATTAGGGTTAAGTATCGGGACATCTTCAGGTTGGATTGGATTGACAGGGTATCGGGAAAGAGCATCAGCGTTTGTGTTGATTTTTCCTTTCTTGTATTTAATGTCATATTCGGATTCCTCCAGCTTCAGACGCCATCGGATAAGCCGTGACCCTGGATCTTTACATTTGAATAGCCATTCTAACGGCTTGTGGTCCGTTAGGACTGTGAAACGATGACCATACAGATAAGGTCTGAACGTTTTAGTGCCGAAAATTACGGCAAGGCACTCCTTTTTCGTAACACTATAGTTACACTCAGCTTTATTAAGGGTGCGAGACGCATATGCGATAGGGCGATCTTGTCCTATGTGACCTTGTGACAATATCGCTGATATTGCATAGTTTGAAGCGTCGCATGTTAAAAGAAAGGGTTGTGTAAAGTCTGGGTACGCCAGAATAGGGGCAGAGACGAGTTTGCTTTTCAGGGATTCAAAAGCAAGCTGTTGCTCATTTTGCCATATAAATGGGATGTCTTTCTTTAAAAGAGACGTCAGAGGTTTGGCTAGCTTTGCGAAATCGGGTATGAATCTTCTATAGTATGATACCAGACCCAAGAAAGATTTAATATCTTTTGGAGATTGAGGTATCGGAAACTCGGACACAGCTTTGGTTTTTTCGGGGTTTGGTTTAACACAATTTTCACCAATAATGTGCCCTAAATAGGCTACTTCTTTTCGTAAAAATTCACATTTTTCCGGTTGAAGTTTCAAGTTGAAATTACGGATTCTGCCGAACACGGCGTTTAAATTGTTAAGATGTGAGATCAGATCACGCGAATAAATTACGATATCATCAAGATACACGAAGCATCTTGTGCCTTGGAGGCCAGAAAGACAATTATTCATAAGTCTCTGGAAGGTAGATGGGGCATTTTTTAACCCAAATGGCATTCTATTAAACTGATAATGTCCCTGAGGTACGGAGAAGGCTGTCTTAGGAGCATCTGCGGGAGAAATCAAGATCTGATGGAAACTGGAAGTGAGGTCTAGTGTAGTAAAATATCTGCTGTTTCCTAGTTGGTCGAGAATTTCCGATATTTGCGGAATTGGGTATGTTTCGCCGATAGTAATGTCATTGAGTTTCCGATAATCAATTACAATTCGCCATTTACGTTGCCCTTGTGAGTCTGCTTTTTTAGGTACCACCCAAATCGGTGAACTCCAAGGGGAAGATGAGGGCTGTATTATATTCTGTTCAAGCATTTGGCCAATTTGGGTTTCCACCTCCTTTTTGTGGCATTCTGGGAATCGATATGATTTCGTGTGAACAGGAATGTCGCTACTTGTTTTAATTTGATGGTCAAGGGCAGAAGTATAGGTTAACTGGTCACCAGGTAAATGAAAAATATCGGAAAACTGTGAGCAGAGTTCTATAAGAGCATTTCTTTCCTCGTGATTCAAGTGCTCAGTTCTTAATGAATTTATAACTTCATCGGTTCGTTTACATGTTTCTCGGATATTCAGGTTAACTGGGTATGCACTAGCATGCAGAGGTTCGATGTGAAGGTTTAAATTTGTTTTTATATTTACAAAAGATTCCGAAATATTGGCAACAGTTAAGTTGATACGGTCATTATCTTTGATCTTAACAATACAGTTGGATATTAGTAAGTTATCGGAAAGGTGTTGGTCTGTAATAATTCCTTCTTTCAGATCGGTTTTTTGAATTGAGCATTCAATGACGGCCTCAGTACGAGGTGGTATGACGTAAAAAGGTTCGGAAAAATGTAACTGGATATCGAGTTTACCTATCCTTAAGATGTCATGAGTATAATCTATTTTACAGCCATATGTGGTTAAAAAGTCTGTCCCTATAATGCCGTCGTAGGGCAGATCTAAGTCCCTAACGACGTGAAATTTGAATGGTATGGATTTTTTTTCATGAAGTTTTAATTTCAGTTGGAAATGACCTGTGGTATGAGTTGGCTCATCACCTGGGTCTATGCCTTTTAATTTAATATATTCTTTCGTTAATTTCTGATTATTCTGTATGCTGGATTCCTTTATCAAACATATGGCAGAGCCTGAATCGACCAGTAACGATAATGGGATGTCTGAGATTTGAGAGTCTAGTAAGACATGCGGTAACAACCTTTTCGTTGTGTCTATGTTTATTTCAAAGACTTTTTTACTAGTTTCTTGAGAGAGGTTAGTGTCGTTTAGTGGTTTGTTCGATTTTAAATATTGGGCACTTATTTGGGGCTGATTACCCGTGTGGTCCCTGGACTTAGAATATTGGGCGCTTATTTGGGGCTGATTACCCGAGTGGTCCCTAGAGTTAAGAGATTGGGCGCTTATTTGGGGCTGGTTACCCGTGTGGTCCCTAGAGTTAAGAGATTGGGCGCTTATTTGGGGCTGGTTACCCGTGTGGTCCCTGGGATTAGACAACTTGGGTGTAGTGTCGGCTTTGGTATTTTGTCTCGGGCGACACCGTGACGAGACTTCTATTCGTTTAAAGGATCAGGTGAAGAGGTATCAACTTCATCATGACCGACCTCCTCATCGGGCTGTTCACACGTAAAGTTTACACGAGGAGGCGGCCTATAAAACTGTTGGTTGTTTGTTTGGTTTTGTTGGACTCTGAAACGATTGTTATTAAATTCGCGTTTTTTGCACACAGAGATATCATGTCCTGGTGTTTTGCAATAACGGCAAAATGCGTTAGGAACCCCTTGTGGTACGGGGTTAGATGGTTTTTGTGAAGTGAAAGAGGCATTGAAATTTTGTTTGGAAGGGCCGGCTTTACATTTATTATTGTTATTATTATTGCCGGGTTTTTGGTCCATTTGTGGACGCCTGTACAGCGTCTGCTGTATGCGTTCTTCTGAAATAGCGTAATTAATTGCTTCGTTTAATGTCTTCGGGGATCTACACCTCACAATATTAGAAATTCGGGGATGAAGTCCCATGACAAAATGATGAAGGGCAAGGTCCTCCATGGCTGCAGTACGACCAGGCAATTCTTTGGCTTCAGTGTTAGATAAGGATATTTCAGTTAATATTTGTGAGAGGTAGGTCTCCATACGGAGTGAATATTGGCTTACATTATCATGAGGCCCTTGTTTACTTTCCTGAAGATCGGCAAGAAGATGCGAATAATGTTTTCGCTCACTGAATTGTGTTTTAAGGAAGTCTTTTAATTGTTCCCAGGTTGTAAAGTCTTTAATGGAACATGCTACCTCTGCTTTGCCATTCAATTGGCTAAGGATGAATTTAAATAATATAGGCTTCTGAATTTCCGATGCAAGTTCAAAAGCATTGTCGCAATTCACAAGAAATGAGTTGAGGGTTTCCCTACTACCATCATAAGATTTTATAAATTTGAACAAGATATTTAGTTCTAGTTCAGTCATTGCGAGAGCTGCGGCGGCTTTCCTAGTAATTCGAGGTGAACCAAGAGGTGATTTTACTACCGTATCACTTGTAACCTGTTCAGTTCCGGGAATCTCAACTGATAATTTGGTTTCTTCAACTTTCGGCACTTTTGGCATAATTATATATCCGGTATAAAATTAATAGAACAAGTCACAAGTAACAGACATCAAGTTAAAATAACAAAATTAAAATAGTAATATTAAATTAACTAACGGAACCCTAATATATCGACTAAGTCAAAACAATGCGACCGATAAGAGCACGACGGCGGCCGGACACATTACGAGATAAGGCGAGTCGCAGCTTACGACCTTCAATCGGATCTTGAGTTATTATTGTTGATGAATTGGATGCTTGATTTTATTTCAGGTGCAGGATACCACGGTGAACGCTAATTATGAAGCAGGATAGCAGTACGGTAAGTGTCTTCAATTTCTTTTCTTCACGTCGGGACACTTTTCACGCAGCCGAAGGTAAGTAGTTGCAGTTCGGGTTGCAGTTATTTTCTCTTTGCAGGATAGACAGATCCTTTCCAGGATCCGACAGGATATAGCAGGACTTCCGTGACGACGTGTCAAGGATTTCACGGTGAGTATACACTTATAGTTATTTTGTACACTAACACAATAACAAGTTTATATAATAGCACTAATTAATTTATTTGTTTCAGGATTGGGATCCAGAGCGAGTCTGCAGAGCGGCGCCCGGGCACTGGAGATTTCGGATCCCACCGCTGCCACCAAAATGTTATACGGATATTTGGATTTCGGTTTTTAAAAAAAACTATTTTCACTCGCGACTTTATTTTGGTTATAGAATAGTATATAGTACATAGGATAGTACACGAGATTAATAGGAGCTCCTTAGGCAACCGCTTAAGTCAAAAGATGGGAACAGACTGACTTGAAAACCATCATTAGACATACTCTTAGCTCATAGAACTGCTGAATAGGCCAGATGGGCCGCCAGGCAAGCACTAAGGCTAACAAGGTTGGGGTATAACAGATCGATAGGTAATTTCTTCAAGAAATTATTAGCGATTCGCAGCTTTTATGGGTCGGTGGTTACTCCGAGCGCATAAACGTACGGGCGATCCGCCCTCCCGTCGCCAGTGCGACCGCTTTAACCTTTTCAAAAGCGTATGGTCGCTAAGTCGCCTCGAAGTTGGTCCTCTGATGTAATCTGACTGACTGACGTTATCTGCAACCCCTAGGGGCTGGAGGGGGTATCGAGCCTTAGCTCCTTACCCCTGCCGAACCTCGGGTGGCCACTACCACCCGGTTACTCATTTGACTGCGTAGTGTGTCAATCGTGACATCACTACGCAGATTATGTATACACATAAAAACTGTGTTTTACACTTTGTATGGCGCGCTATTCCACCCGGAGGTGGCACTAACTTGTTCGCCATCACAACTCACGGGGTTCGTGTTCTGTTTCATCTTCTGTCTCGCTCTTGGACTGTAGGTGTATTTCGCCTATGTAGGTAATTTACACCTACGTCTCAATCACGTTGGAGTTGTAGGTGTTTTCATTTGCTGCCGTACTGGACTCTAGCGAGTGCCGCGAGTCCTCTTCCGACTGCCTCCTTCAGGTCTGTGCCTGCCGCTAATGATTGCAGTAGGTCGGTCAGGATCCCCAGGATGACCACCCACGGATCTTCATGACCGACCTCTGGTTCGGTTTGCTGTTGTGTGTTGCGCCTTGGTACAGGTATTGAATTGGTTGTTTTAATAGTCGCCGGTTGCGTGTGATGCATCTCGGCGGTCTGTTGGTTCTTCAGGGCCGCTCGTCTTCTATCGACTTGAAGGGGCACGAACGAGGGCGTATGATGCCCGCGCGCGCCCTCTGTCGGCCCTTTTTGTACTACTGATGGTTCCGCCCCGCTGGGCGGCATAGGTATCGAGGCCGCCCTAGGGCCGCCCTCAGCTAGTTTTTTAGCGCGGTTTCGCCTGCGCGCGCTTCTTCTTCTGCGGCAGCGGTTCGTCTCTACCGGTTGGGAGATTGGCTGCCGGAACAAGGGATGTTGATGGGAGAGGTGGCGCGCTCTCAGTGCGGGCCGGTTCATTGACCGCACGAAGCGCTGCCACTGCCGGTTTCTGTTGTTGTTGTTGGTGATCTTGTTGCACGCGCGCAACTCGCGCGCGTTGATTTTTATTTACGGGGCCTTGGGGGGCTACTCTAGGGTAGGGTTCCTGGACCTTTAGCCCCCTCCTCCGGGCCTCCCGTAAATAGTGAGGACATGTACGACTGCAGGCGACATGTTTACCCCTGCAGTTGGCGCACTTAGGTGGTTGGTCGGGGTCGCGGTTGCACTCTGCCGCGAAATGTTCCCCCGCGCACTTGACACAGCGCGGGGGGTGGTGACACCCTCTCGAGGCGTGACCGAACGCCTGGCACCGGTGGCATTGTGGTACCGTTCCGGCTCTCGGTACCCAGCCTTCTACCATGACATTCGGTATGTTTAAGAGCTCGCTTATATCATATAGTCTGCTCTTTTCGTCATTGTTTATTCTGTCTAGGAGGACGTAGTAGGTAGGTCCCCCTTTGCTGCCTTTTCTCGGCAGGATCTCTTTCACGTACTTGGTTGGGAAGCCCTTGGCCTCAAGCTCCGCGACGATCACTGCCGGGTCAATGCCATATGGAAGGCCCTTTATCGCAATCTTAGTAGGTAGGTCGGCGGCCCCCGCGTAACAGCGCCACGCGACCTTCTTATCGGCTGCTGATGCTTCCGTTAGGGCGCGCTGCACCGCCCTAACTTCTTCTGTCGATTTGCATGTGAAACGGAAACCCTTGCCCACGGGTTTCACGTTTAGTGGATGTCCCAGCTTGTTCTTGAGCTGTTCGAATATGGATACCCATCCCGGCAGCGATTCTATAATAATCGGTGGGTATCCTTTCATTGTTGATGTTGTTGTTGTAGGTGCGGGGGCCTGTCTCTCCGTGAGGGAGTTTGACCTAGATGTTACCGGCGCTGCTAGCGCCGCTGCATAAGAGCGCGCGGCTTCAGCCGGAGGGGTAGGTGGTGAGGGCATAGGTGCCGCATCCATCGGTACCGACTCGATCGCCGCATACGAAGTCAAGTCGGTGTTGGCATGTCGATGTGTGTTCTGCTCCGCGATACTATCGTCGTCGGAGTCTGCCGTAATGTTGGCCGGTCTGTCTTAGACAATACTTGTGTGGGTGGGGTGACGGAGGATTTCATACGCAATCTCTTCTCGTCGCCCCCCAAGTCCTCAGTAGAGGAGTCGCGCCCATTCTTGGGGGCGCCTCTGCCCGGAGGCTTCCGGTCGGTTTCAGCATCAGCCTCACACTCAGGTTCGACGATGCTGAGTCCTAGGTCGGAGGCATCCGATCGGCTCGTACTAGTGACTAGCCTAGCTTTCTTTCTTTTAACTAGAAAGGGTTGACCAGGTTCAGCTGTGTACGCTGTTGTCGGCTTCGATGGTCTGGTTGTGGTTTTGCGCCGTCTAGTGGGCTTAGCCACTAGCGGAGCGAGTCCGGCTCCGTCATCATCAACTTCCAATTCCCCTGCCTCATACCAGTCTAGATATTGTGGCCTGATGTATATAATCTCACCAGTGGGGCGCTGGAAGACTATATAACCATCGGGGATGGTGCCTTTGGGTACTAAGTGGTCATATGGCCCGGGCTTTCTACGAGGCGACGGGCGGTCTTTCTCGGCCATGTGTAGGCAGAGTTAAGTAAAATCATAAAATATAGGTAAGTATACTAATCCCTTTGAGTGTATCCGAAGTGCTCTTGCAACTAGCGGATACCTCAGTGAGTGAATTTTTCTAGTTACTATCGGCGAATCGATACTGGGTCTGGAGTTTAGTACCTAAACCCCTAGCCAGTATCTTTCCTTAAGTCCGAAGCGCGGGATGATACAGCTGCTGGAACGCTTCAGGTTCAGGAACGAAGTTCGTTGGTGAGCGGGATAAGGCACCGTGGGAGATCACGCCGGAGCGGACCTACAACCACTATGCAACCGAACACTTCCGAACAGCGAGTTCGTGGGAAAATCTCCGAGCTAAGGGGGGAGTGGTGTCGGGAGGGTGGGGGGCGTCTCAACGCTACTGCGGAGAACGGTGTCCCACCCAACCGAGCACCTGCCGCACGCACAAAACTCAAGAGATTCTCCTGAGGAACCCTGTAGTAGAAAAGCTTCATGATGTAATCTGTGTCACTAAACACCGAATAAAGGTCTATGTTTATCGACACGAGAGCACCGTGCGGCAGATACGATTCGTAATATAATTCTTATGCCCTAGCTTACCTAACAGTTTGTATTGGTTTCCTATCTATTAACTATTTTTATGCGAGATCAATGATACAACGAAAAACTGCATGTTTTATTTCGTTAACAGCACCTACCTAATTACAATGCTAATTCTAAAACTATGCTACTTATATTCTATTGGTGGTATGTCGCCACACTATCTGTTAACTATTTTAATGCGGGATCAATGATACAACGAAAAACTGCACGTTTTATTTCGTTAACAGTACCTACCTAATTACAATGCTAATTCAAAAACTATGCTACTTATATTCTATTGGTGGTATGTCACCACACTATCTATTAACTATTTTTATGCGGGATCAATGATACAACGAAAAACTGCATGTTTTATTTCGTTAACAGTACCTACCTAATTACAATGCTAATTCTAAAACTATGCTATTTATATTCTATTGGTGGTATGTCACCACACTATCTATTAACTATTTTTATGCGGGATCAATGATACAACGAAAAACTGCATGTTTTATTTCGTTAACAGTACCTACCTAATTACAATTCTAATTCTAAAACTATGCTACTTATATTCTATTGGTGGTATGTCACCACACTATCTTAACTATTTTTATGCGGGATCAATGATGCAACGAAAAACTGGATGTTTTATTTCGTTAACAGTACATACCTAATTACAATGCTAATTCTTAAACTATGCTACTTATATTCTATTGGTGGTATGTCACCACACTATCTATTAACTATTTTTATGCGGGATCAATGATACAACGAAAAACTGCATGTTTTATTTCGTTAACAGTACCTACCTAATTACAATGCTAATTCTAAAACTATGCTACTTACATTCTATTGGTGGTATGTCACCACACTATCTATTAACTATTTTTATTGCGGGATCAATGATACAACGAAAAACTGCATGTTTTATTTCGTTAACAGTACCTACCTAATTACAATGCTAATTCTAAAACTATGCTACTTATATTCTATTGGTGGTATGTCACCACACTATCTATTAACTATTTTTATGCGGGATCAATGATACAACGAAAAACTGCATGTTTTATTTCGTTAACAGTACCTACCTAATTACAATGCTAATTCTAAAACTATGCTATTTATATTCTATTGGTGGTATGTCACCACACTATCTATTAACTATTTTAATGCGGGATCAATGATACAACGAAAAACTGCACGTTTTATTTCGTTAACAGTACCTACCTAATTACAATGCTAATTCTAAAACTATGCTACTTACATTCTATTGGTGGTATGTCACCACACTATTAACTATTTTAATGCGGGATCAATGATACAACAAAAACAACATGTTTTATTTCGTTAACAGTACCTACCTAATTACAATGCTAATTCTAAAACTATGCTATTTATATTCTATTGGTGGTATGTCACCACACTATCTATTAACTATTTTAATGCGGGATCAATGATACAACGAAAAACTGCACGTTTTATTTCGTTAACAGTACCTACCTAATTACAATGCTAATTCTAAAACTATGCTATTTATATTCTATTGGTGGTATGTCACCACACTATCTATTAACTGTTTTAATGCGGGATCAATGATACAACGAAAAACTGCATGTTTTATTTCGTTAACAGTACATACCTAATTACAATGCTAATTCTAAAACTATGCTATATATATTCTATTGGTGGTATGTCACCACACTATCTATTAACTGTTTTAATGCGGGATCAATGATACAACGAAAAACTGCATGTTTTATTTCGTTAACAGTACCTACCTAATTACAATGCTAATTCTAAAACTATGCGTCTTATATTCTATTGGTGGTATGTCACCACACTATCTATTAACTATTTTTATGCGGGATCAATGATACAACGAAAAACAACATGTTTTATTTCGTTAACAGTACCTACCTAATTACAATGCTAATTCTAAAACTATGCTATTTATATTCTATTGGTGGTATGTCACCACACTATCTATTAACTATTTTAATGCGGGATCAATGATACAACGAAAAACTGCACGTTTTATTTCGTTAACAGTACCTACCTAATTACAATGCTAATTCTAAAACTATGCTATTTATATTCTATTGGTGGTATGTCACCACACTATATATTAACTGTTTTAATGCGGGATCAATGATACAACGAAAAACTGCATGTTTTATTTCGTTAACAGTACATACCTAATTACAATGCTAATTCTAAAACTATGCTACTTATATTCTATTGGTGGTATGTCACCACACTATCTATTAACTATTTTGATGCGGGATCAATGATACAACGAAAAACTGCATGTTTTATTTCGTTAACAGTACCTACCTAATTACAATGCTAATTCTAAAACTATGCTACTTATATTCTATTGGTGGTATGTCACCACACTATCTATTAACTATTTTTATGCGGGATCAATGATACAACGAAAAACTGCATGTTTTATTTCGTTAACAGTACCTACCTAATTACAATTCTAATTCTAAAACTATGCTACTTATATTCTATTGGTGGTATGTCACCACACTATCTTAACTATTTTTATGCGGGATCAATGATGCAACGAAAAACTGGATGTTTTATTTCGTTAACAGTACCTACCTAATTACAATGCTAATTCTAAAACTATGCTACTTATATTCTATTGGTGGTATGTCACCACACTATCTATTAACTATTTTTATGCGGGATCAATGATACAACGAAAAACTGCATGTTTTATTTCGTTAACAGTACCTACCTAATTACAATGCTAATTCTAAAACTATGCTACTTATATTCTATTGGTGGTATGTCACCACACTATCTATTAACTATTTTTATGCGGGATCAATGATACAACGAAAAACTGCATGTTTTATTTCGTTAACAGTACCTACCTAATTACAATTCTAATTCTAAAACTATGCTACTTATATTCTATTGGTGGTATGTCACCACACTATCTTAACTATTTTTATGCGGGATCAATGATGCAACGAAAAACTGGATGTTTTATTTCGTTAACAGTACCTACCTAATTACAATGCTAATTCTTAAACTATGCTACTTATATTCTATTGGTGGTATGTCACCACACTATTTATTAACTATTTTTATGCGGAATCAATGATACAACGAAAAACTGCATGTTTTATTTCGTTAACAGTACCTACCTAATTACAATGCTAATTCTAAAACTATGCTACTTACATTCTATTGGTGGTATGTCACCACACTATTAACTATTTTAATGCGGGATCAATGATACAACGAAAAACTGCATGTTTTATTTCGTTAACAGTACCTACCTAATTACAATGCTAATTCTAAAACTATGCTATTTATATTCTATTGGTGGTATGTCACCACACTATCTATTAACTATTTTAATGCGGGATCAATGATACAACGAAAAACTGCACGTTTTATTTCGTTAACAGTACCTACCTAATTACAATGCTAATTCTAAAACTATGCTATTTATATTCTATTGGTGGTATGTCACCACACTATCTATTAACTATTTTAATGCGGGATCAATGATACAACGAAAAACTGCACGTTTTATTTCGTTAACAGTACCTACCTAATAACAATGCTAATTCTAAAACTATGCTATTTATATTCTATTGGTGGTATGTCACCACACTATCTATTAACTGTTTTAATGCGGGATCAATGATACAACGAAAAACTGCATGTTTTATTTCGTTAACAGTACATACCTAATTACAATGCTAATTCTAAAACTATGCGTCTTATATTCTATTGGTGGTATGTCACCACACTATCTATTAACTATTTTTATGCGGGATCAATGATACAACGAAAAACAACATGTTTTATTTCGTTAACAGTACCTACCTAATTACAATGCTAATTCTAAAACTATGCTATTTATATTCTATTGGTGGTATGTCACCACACTATCTATTAACTATTTTAATGCGGGATCAATGATACAACGAAAAACTGCACGTTTTATTTCGTTAACAGTACCTACCTAATTACAATGCTAATTCTAAAACTATGCTATTTATATTCTATTGGTGGTATGTCACCACACTATCTATTAACTGTTTTAATGCGGGATCAATGATACAACGAAAAACTGCATGTTTTATTTCGTTAACAGTACATACCTAATTACAATGCTAATTCTAAAACTATGCTACTTATATTCTATTGGTGTTATGTCACCACACTATCTATTAACTATTTTTATGCGGGATCAATGATACAACGAAAAACTGCATGTTTTATTTCGTTAACAGTACCTACCTAATTACAATGCTAATTCTAAAACTATGCTACTTATATTCTATTGGTGGTATGTCACCACACTATCTATTAACTATTTTTATGCGGGATCAATGATACAACGAAAAACTGCATGTTTTATTTCGTTAACAGTACCTACCTAATAACAATGCTAATTCTAAAACTATGCTACTTATATTCTATTGGTGGTATGTCACCACACTATCTATTAACTATTTTTATGCGGGATCAATGATACAACGAAAAACTGCATGTTTTATTTCGTTAACAGTACCTACCTAATAACAATGCTAATTCTAAAACTATGCTACTTATATTCTATTGGTGGTATGTCACCACACTATCTATTAACTATTTTTATGCGGGATCAATGATACAACGAAAAACTGCATGTTTTATTTCGTTAACAGTACATACCTAATTACAATGCTAATTCTAAAACTATGCTACTTATATTCTATTGGTGGTATGTCACCACACTATCTATTAACTATTTTTATGCGGGATCAATGATACAACGAAAAACTGCATGTTTTATTTCGTTAACAGTACCTACCTACTTACAATGCTAATTCTAAATCTATGCTACTTATATTCTATAGGTGGTATGTCACCACACTATCTGTTAACTATTTTAATGCGGGATCAATGATACAACGAAAAACTGCACGTTTTATTTCGTTAACAGTACCTACCTAATTACAATGCTAATTCTAAAACTATGCTATTTATATTCTATTGGTGGTATGTCACCACACTATCTATTAACTGTTTTAATGCGGGATCAATGATACAACGAAAAACTGCATGTTTTATTTCGTTAACAGTACATACCTAATTACAATGCTAATTCTAAAACTATGCTACTTATATTCTATTGGTGGTATGTCACCACACTATCTATTAACTATTTTTATGCGGGATCAATGATACAACGAAAAACTGCATGTTTTATTTCGTTAACAGTACCTACCTAATTACAATGCTAATTCTAAAACTATGCTACTTATATTCTATTGGTGGTATGTCACCACACTATCTATTAACTATTTTTATGCGGGATCAATGATACGACGAAAAACTGCATGTTTTATTTCGTTAACAGTACCTACCTAATAACAATGCTAATTCTAAAACTATGCGTCTTATATTCTATTGGTGGTATGTCACCACACTATCTATTAACTATTTTTATGCGGGATCAATGATACAACGAAAAACTGCATGTTTTATTTCGTTAACAGTACATACCTAATAACAATGCTAATTCTAAAACTATGCTACTTATATTCTATTGGTGGTATGTCACCACACTATCTATTAACTATTTTTATGCGGGATCAATTATACAACGAAAAACTGCATGTTTTATTTCGTTAACAGTACCTACCTAATTACAATGCTAATTCTAAAACTATGCTACTTATATTCTATAGGTGGTATGTCACCACACTATCTATTAACTGTTTTAATGCGGGATCAATGATACAACGAAAAACTGCATGTTTTATTTCGTTAACAGTACATACCTAATTACAATGCTAATTCTAAAACTATGCTACTTATATTCTATTGGTGGTATGTCACCACACTATCTATTAACTATTTTTATGCGGGATCAATGATACAACGAAAAACTGCATGTTTTATTTCGTTAACAGTACCTACCTAATTACAATGCTAATTCTAAAACTATGCTACTTATATTCTATTGGTGTTATGTCACCACACTATCTATTAACTATTTTTATGCGGGATCAATGATACAACGAAAAACAACATGTTTTATTTCGTTAACAGTACCTACCTAATTACAATGCTAATTCTAAAACTATGCTATTTATATTCTATTGGTGGTATGTCACCACACTATCTATTAACTATTTTAATGCGGGATCAATGATACAACGAAAAACTGCACGTTTTATTTCGTTAACAGTACCTACCTAATTACAATGCTAATTCTAAAACTATGCTATTTATATTCTATTGGTGGTATGTCACCACACTATCTATTAACTGTTTTAATGCGGGATCAATGATACAACGAAAAACTGCATGTTTTATTTCGTTAACAGTACATACCTAATTACAATGCTAATTCTAAAACTATGCTACTTATATTCTATTGGTGTTATGTCACCACACTATCTATTAACTATTTTTATGCGGGATCAATGATACAACGAAAAACTGCATGTTTTATTTCGTTAACAGTACCTACCTAATTACAATGCTAATTCTAAAACTATGCTACTTATATTCTATTGGTGGTATGTCACCACACTATCTATTAACTATTTTTATGCGGGATCAATGATACAACGAAAAACTGCATGTTTTATTTCGTTAACAGTACCTACCTAATAACAATGCTAATTCTAAAACTATGCTACTTATATTCTATTGGTGGTATGTCACCACACTATCTATTAACTATTTTTATGCGGGATCAATGATACAACGAAAAACTGCATGTTTTATTTCGTTAACAGTACCTACCTAATAACAATGCTAATTCTAAAACTATGCTACTTATATTCTATTGGTGGTATGTCACCACACTATCTATTAACTATTTTTATGCGGGATCAATGATACAACGAAAAACTGCATGTTTTATTTCGTTAACAGTACATACCTAATTACAATGCTAATTCTAAAACTATGCTACTTATATTCTATTGGTGGTATGTCACCACACTATCTATTAACTATTTTTATGCGGGATCAATGATACAACGAAAAACTGCATGTTTTATTTCGTTAACAGTACCTACCTACTTACAATGCTAATTCTAAATCTATGCTACTTATATTCTATAGGTGGTATGTCACCACACTATCTGTTAACTATTTTAATGCGGGATCAATGATACAACGAAAAACTGCACGTTTTATTTCGTTAACAGTACCTACCTAATTACAATGCTAATTCTAAAACTATGCTATTTATATTCTATTGGTGGTATGTCACCACACTATCTATTAACTGTTTTAATGCGGGATCAATGATACAACGAAAAACTGCATGTTTTATTTCGTTAACAGTACATACCTAATTACAATGCTAATTCTAAAACTATGCTACTTATATTCTATTGGTGGTATGTCACCACACTATCTATTAACTATTTTTATGCGGGATCAATGATACAACGAAAAACTGCATGTTTTATTTCGTTAACAGTACCTACCTAATTACAATGCTAATTCTAAAACTATGCTACTTATATTCTATTGGTGGTATGTCACCACACTATCTATTAACTATTTTTATGCGGGATCAATGATACGACGAAAAACTGCATGTTTTATTTCGTTAACAGTACCTACCTAATAACAATGCTAATTCTAAAACTATGCGTCTTATATTCTATTGGTGGTATGTCACCACACTATCTATTAACTATTTTTATGCGGGATCAATGATACAACGAAAAACTGCATGTTTTATTTCGTTAACAGTACATACCTAATAACAATGCTAATTCTAAAACTATGCTACTTATATTCTATTGGTGGTATGTCACCACACTATCTATTAACTATTTTTATGCGGGATCAATTATACAACGAAAAACTGCATGTTTTATTTCGTTAACAGTACCTACCTAATTACAATGCTAATTCTAAAACTATGCTACTTATATTCTATAGGTGGTATGTCACCACACTATCTATTAACTGTTTTAATGCGGGATCAATGATACAACGAAAAACTGCATGTTTTATTTCGTTAACAGTACATACCTAATTACAATGCTAATTCTAAAACTATGCTACTTATATTCTATTGGTGGTATGTCACCACACTATCTATTAACTATTTTTATGCGGGATCAATGATACAACGAAAAACTGCATGTTTTATTTCGTTAACAGTACCTACCTAATTACAATGCTAATTCTAAAACTATGCTACTTATATTCTATTGGTGTTATGTCACCACACTATCTATTAACTATTTTTATGCGGGATCAATGATACAACGAAAAACTGCATGTTTTATTTCGTTAACAGTACCTACCTAATTACAATGCTAATTCTAAAACTATGCTACTTACATTCTATTGGTGGTATGTCACCACACTATCTATTAACTATTTTAATGCGGGATCAATGATACAACGAAAAACTGCACGTTTTATTTCGTTAACAGTACCTACCTAATTACAATGCTAATTCTAAAACTATGCTACTTATATTCTATTGGTTGTATGTCACCACACTATCTATTAACTATTTTTATGCGGGATCAATGATACAACGAAAAACTGCATGTTTTATTTCGTTAACAGTACCTACCTAATTACAAAGCTAATTATAAAACTATGCTATTTATATTCTATTGGTGGTATGTCACCACACTATCTATTAACTATTTTTATGCGGGATCAATGATACAACGAAAAACTGCATGTTTTATTTCGTTATCAGTACCTACCTAATTACAATGCTAATTCTAAAACTATGCTATTTATATTCTATTGGTGGTATGTCACCACACTATCTATTAGATATTTTTATGCGGGATCAATGATACAACGAAAAACTGCATGTTTAATTTCGTTAACAGTACCTACCTAATTACAATGCTAATTCTAAAACTATGCTACTTATATTCTATTGGTGGTATGTCACCACAGTTTTGTAGAAGCGCCCACCAGCGGCGAATCCGTGGTAACGAGTCCTTCTTGTGTTTCGGCGCCTTAAGTGAATTACAGTCTGTTATTACTGTAATTTTTTTTCGTATAAGTATTATCGAAAGTGCTTTATTGCTCGGACCACTGCTAATGATTCCAGTTCGTATGAATGATAGGGGCTTTCAGTATCAGTGGTCCTCGTGCTCATGAAAACTACCGCATGTTGTCGTCCGTCGAACATTTGCACGAGGACTGCTCCAAATCCAAGACTGCTTGCGTCTTGTATAAAGCTGTATTGGCGCTACTTTTTGTTGTCACATGATGAAGCATTTGCTGATGCATCAGTCTGGTGCCGTCTCATGTTATCACCATGCTTAAGTTGGTGCTATGAATCGAATTCATACCAATTAATACGTCAGCTGACATTTCATGATCGGGAAGAAGAATAATATTTCAATCCTTATCGCGTCAATGATACAGATGGTCTTCATCCCCGAGTCAATGAGCACTCTGCTCCACTATCGAAGATGGCACGTATTATTATTGCACCGATCGTAACAGTGATGGGTGCTTGATTGATTCCAGCTAGTTCACGTTCGATGTCAGTGCGTTTTGAATGTATGACCCGTTTTCTTGCAGTAGGAACAGGTAATCACGTTTTTAGATGTCTCCGTTGTTGTAGTATTGGTTCTCTGAAGATTTGAAGTAGATTCCGAAGGTCTGAATCTACAATCATTAGTGCTATGGTTGGTCCTTTTGCATATTTGGCAACGTACAGTAGCTGCTTTATCGATGTGATGTCACCATTCCGAGACTCCAACATGACTGTCGGGATCGAATGACGGTAGATAGATGTCCTTGACCCTGATTCTTGGTTCTGGAGGAGAATACAACCGCTCGGACATCCTTCGCATCATCTCCATCATTTGCATCATAAACTGGAGAGAGTATCCGGCTATTGGACTATTTGGATGCATATTCGTTGTGTTGGACGATCCAGCAGCGATGGGTACCCCTGGAAGGTATACTTCTTGATTGTAAGATGTGGGTCCCATTGACATGAATGGTGTCCCGACGGAAACTGGTATTCCCGCAGCGATTGGTGTAGACGTCATGCCTGTGGTAATTCCCGTTGTGATGGGCTGCACGGTATTAAAGTTGTTTGCTGGTACTCCTGAAGTGTTCAATGAGGCAGGGTCTATCAGCCTGGTACTGCCCTGCGCTGTTCCAGTCGTGACAGGTTGAACCGAAGTCGATGAGGATGTGGTTGGGACCAGAGCTTGTTCTGATCCTACTTCTGATGACGGAGAAGAGACCTCCATGATGTTTTTTTAAAAAGTGTGTGTCACTAATATTCTGTTCCATATAAAACTCCACAAATCACTGATAGGTTTCGTATATTCGACCGGCAGCGTAACGACGTCCCAGATAGGTCTGTAATGTGCGGCGGCTCGAACAAGAATGCCCTCCCGTCTTTTTTTTTTTAGAACGGACTAATGCTGTTTTTCTCTACCGGCATTTACAGCGTCACCGGACGGTTGGCGAGCGCAGATGGCACTCTGCCAAATGCGGGCGCAGAGGGCGCACCGCCTAAGGCGAGCGTTGAAGACGCTTCGCCGCAAGGAGAGGAGTAGGCGACTTGCTCAAGGGCACCACTAAGGTACGGACCTCGGCTTGGGCCGTCGCCAGGAGAGAGGGGAGTAGGAGAGAATCGCCCCGGTACATAAGTGTACCGTTGAAAGTGGGCCCTATGAATTTTAACTCTACGACTATTTGGAGAGAATCTAACCAAGACATAACTTTTGCCTCGAGCTCGCCGGCGAGCTCGGTGTTTGACTGTGTTTACCACTAAATCATAACCTTGTGTACCTCGCCTCCCCCCATTTCCGCGACATGGGTCCACACCGCGACTAGGATCGTCGCGTTGTGCACTCATGACTGTACTTTGGGTGGGGCTACAATAAGAAACTTGAGTATCTCGCCCACAGCCGTTACCTGGGCCGGAGTCTACAACGAGGCCGGGGCCGCGGTGTAGACTCCTGCCGTACCGTGTCTGGGACTACATAGAAAACCAGTGTTACCTCGTCCACAGCCATTTGCTGGGCCGGAGGATACATCGCGACCGGGGCCGCGGTGTATACTCCCACCCGCACCGTGGCTGGGACTACAATCGTGTGTGTGTGTGTGGATTACCTCGACTGCTACAACCATTACCGGGGTTCCCTTGGGACGACGCTAAAGCTGCCGAAGTAACGGCTGCGATGGGGTCGTCCGGGTCACCCAAAATATGCCTTGGACGGCGACGGGGGGGAAGGAAGTGAGGATCGGTTATGTCAGTGGAGTAGTTCGCCGCTTCGACCACGAGGGGATTCGAGTGGTGGGGAGCTTTGTCGAAGTGGCGGCGGGAGCAGTCTTTCATATACTGCGTAATAGAGGGGAGGGTGAAATCGCAGTGCAGTTCGGCGTTCCGCAAGTACCACGGAGCGCCCACTGCCCTGCGCATAAAGCGATTCTGAATCACTTGAAGTTTGTGGAGGTCGTGTTTCTGAGCATGGGCGAACGCTACAGATGCGTAAGTCATGATTGGGCGGATGCAAAGTTTATATATTTGATACAAACTTAGCCTATTTATATGGCACTCGTGCTACCCGAACCTATCTCGACTTTTAGGTCGTACAGTTGAGAGAGAAGTATAGGCTGTCTCGCTTACCCTAATTTGCCGAATAAAGATTGATCCTAACCTTATAGAGAGCACCTATATCTTCCCTGTCTACAACTATCTCTTTCAGTCTTTATTTACTACATAAACCTTAAATATTGACATTTCACTTATTCTATCTTAATCTACTTATTTACACTTATTAACCTAGGCTCGGAGTCCTGCACATCTCTCCCCCCGGCGCAGCCTGCGTAGCCCCTTCTTCTCTGGTAAGCACGACGAGCTTTCGCACGGGTCGCTTGAAGATGCCGGTCCGGGTGCGCACGTCCGCCACTCGTACACCACCGTCAGGTCCCTCGTAGGTGTGCTCGACGACGCCCATGGGCCACACGTTTCGTGGTAGCGTGTGGTCCACGACGTCTCCGACTCGTACCGGCCGACTGTTGCTGCTGGGCTCTCCACGGGGTACCAGTGTAGGTAAGGTACTCCTTTACCCAGCGCCGCCAGAAGTGGTCGGCGAGCGCCAAGCTAGTCCTCCATACTCGTCGGTCGGTCTCGTAGCACGGTCCAGTGAGGGGTAGACCGTTCGATGACCCCAATAGGAAGTGATTTGGGGTCAATGCCTCGGGGTCTTGGCGACTCACGCTTACGTGAGTGAGTGTTCTCGCGTTGACCGCGAACTCTGCTTCTGTTAACAGTGTACTCAACACCTCCTCTGTAGGTTCTCGCTCTTTCAGGGTGGCGGCCAGTGCGACTTTGACCGATCGCACCAGTCTCTCCCACGCTCCTCCTTGATTTGGGGCCCCTGGGGCCGTATATCTCCATGTCATCCTGTTCAGCAGGCCTTTATCTCGCAGCGCCGGCACCCACTCCGCGCACGCCTCCCTTAGTTCGCGGTCGGCGCCCTTGAAGTTGGTCGCGTTGTCCGAATACATCATTTTTGGCCAACCTCGCCGCGCTGCCATCCTCCTTAGCGCCATTATCGCAGAGCTGGTGGAGAGTGACGGCACGAGCTCCAAATGCACCGCGCGAGTAGTGAGACAGGTAAATAGGGCTCCCCAACGCTTTTCCCGACGCCGCCCGACTTTCACTACCATCGGCCCGAAATAATCCGTCCCACAGTTGGAAAAGGGACGCTGAAAGGGCTCATGTCGTGCGCGGGGCAGATCTCCCGTCGCCGGAAGCACCGGTCTTGATTTCCGTACCTTACATAGAGCACAACTCCTCTCCACGGTTCGCACGGTCAGTCGCAAATGTATGATCCAATATCGCTGACGTAGATCGTTCGTCACGCGCTCTCTGTTGGCGTGACCCGCCGCACAATGTTCCCGTAGCACTATTAGACGTGTTATCCGGTGGCGGCCGTCAAGTATTATAGGCCTTTTCGTCTCTATAGGTGCTGTAGCGGCCTCTTACGCGCAATACGTCATCTTCCATCATGGGGTCCAACCGATGCAGCCGACTCGTCTTGGTGATAGGGCGTGCCGCTCTCAATCGTTCTATCTCGTCTCGAAAACTGTCTCGTTGCGCGCGTTGTATGATTGCGCGTTCCGCTCGCTCTATGTGTCGCTCGTCCATGTGTTTTGTTCGTCGTCGACACATATCTATGAACGCTAATACACGCGCCGTAGCCCGCACTAATGTCTCATATTTCGAAAATCGTTCCGGGTCGGGCACCCATTCATCACTGGACCTGTCCTCGGTCACATGACACTACACTGTCATCACTATCACTGCCGTTGTTCGGTTCTGTAGGCCACTGGTCTTCTTCGTAACGCAGGAAGTCCGGTCCATGGAACCAGCGGTCGTTCGCCGTGATGGGTGTGCACGAGAACCTCGTAGCGTCGTCTGCTACGTTCTCGTGAGTCGGCACCCATCTCCACTCTTCTTTGTGGGTGAGTTCAGCAATCTCACCCAGGCGATGTAAGACGAACGGGGTGTACCGTCGGATGTCATGTCGCACCCAGTGGATGACCGTCATGGAGTCGGTCCAATAAACGGTCCTCTTCACCTTCACTCGATGCTCCTTCTTTATCGCGTCGGCCAGCCGAGCTCCAATGACTGCCGCCTGCAGCTCCAAGCGCGGTATGGTCTGCGCGCGCCTTGGAGCTACCTTCGCCTTGGCAGCCACGAGACTCAAGCTGAAGCTCCCGTCCGGTCGCGCGACACGCCAGTAGGCTACGGTCGAGTAAGCCTGTTCGCTAGCGTCGCACATCATGTGAATGTGAATGATTACTCCGGACTTGACTTCCAGCAGACAACTGCTCGGAACAGCGGCTTGGGCGGCCGCTCAGCGCAGAAGCACGGGCAGTTGCTCAGCGCAGCAGCCCAGCGCAGCAGTTTGGGCAGCCGCTCAGGATACCTGCTCGGGACAGCTGAAAAACAAATGAATGTGTTAATATCTGTCTACGTACTACGATTAAATTCTGGACTTCCATCACCCGCACCACACAATGCAATGAAAACAAAGAAAAACATTCCATGCCTTACATACTATACCAAGATCTCACTCGCACAGTTTAGTGATATGTTTCTTTATTAATGCATACCAAAGACAACTAGCGCGTGATATCGATTTGTGAAAATTAACTGTCGAATGTCTCAAAAAACTCACGATACCACCTTTGCATGACACCACACAAGGTAATCTTTGGTGACGATTACTCCGGACTTGACTTCCAGCAGACAAATGCTCGGGACAGCGGCTTGGGCGGCCGCTCAGCGCAGAAGCACGGGCAGTTGCTCAGCGCAGCAGCCCAGCGCAGCAGCCCAGCGCAGCAGCCCAGCGCAGCAGTTTAAGCAGCAGCCCAGCGCAGCAGTTTGGGCAGCCGCTCAGGATACCTGCTCGGGACAGCTGAAAAATAAATGAATGTGTTAATATCTGTCTACGTACTACGATAAAATTCTGGACTTCCATCACCCGCACCACACTATGCAATGAAAACAAAGAAAAACATTCCATGCCTTACATATTTTAGCAAGATCTCACTCGCACAGTTTAGTGATATTTTTCTTTATTAATGCATACCAACGACAACTAGCGCGTGATATCAATTTGTGAAAATTAACTGTCGAATGTCTAAAAAACTCACGATACCACCTTTGCATGACACCACACAAGGTAATCTTTGGTGTCGATTACTCCGGACTTGACTTCCAGCAGACCACTCCTCGGGACAGCGGCTTGGGCGGCCGCTCAGCGCAGAAGCACGGGCAGTTGCTCAGCGCAGCAGCCCAGCGCAGCAGTTTGGGCAGCCGCTCAGGATACCTGCTCGGGACAGCTGAAAAACAAATGAATGTGTTAATATCTGTCGACGTACTACGATAAAATTCTGGACTTCCATCACCCGCACCACACTATGCAATGAAAACAAAGAAAAACATGCCATGCCTTACATACTTAACAAGATCTCACTCGCACAGTTTAAAGATATTTTTCTTTATTAATGCATACTAACGACAACTAGCGCGTGATATCAATTTGTGAAGATTAACCGTCGAATGTCTCAACAAACTTACGATACCACCTTTGAATGACACCACACAAGGTAATCTTTGGTGTCGATTACTCCAGACTTGACTTCAAGCAGACAACTGTTCGGGATAGCGGCTTGGGCGGCCGCTCAGCGCAGAAGCACGGGCAGTTGCTCAGCGCAGCAGCCCAGCGCAGCAGTTTGGGCAGCCGCTCAGGATACTTGCTCGGGACAGCTGAAAAACAAATGAACGTGTTAATATCTGTCTACGTACTACGATAAAATTCTGGACTTCCATCACCCACACCACACAATGCAATGAAAACAAAGAAAAACATTCCATGCCTTACATACTATACCAAGATCTCACTCGCACAGTTTAGTGATATGTTTCTTTATTAATGCATACCAAAGACAACTAGCGCGTGATATCGATTTGTGAAAATTAACTGTCGAATGTCTCAAAAAACTCACGATACCACCTTTGCATGACACCACACAAGGTAATCTTTGGTGACGATAACTCCGGACTTGACTTCCAGCAGACAAATGCTCGGGACAGCGGCTTGGGCGGCCGCTCAGCGCAGAAGCACGGGCAGTTGCTCAGCGCAGCAGCCCAGCGCAGCAGCCCAGCGCAGCAGCCCGGCGCAGCAGTTTAAGCAGCAGCCCAGCGCAGCAGCCCAGCGCAGCAGTTTGGGCAGCCGCTCAGGATACCTGCTCGGGACAGCTGAAAAATAAATGAATGTGTTAATATCTGTCTACGTACTACGATAAAATTCTGGACTTCCATCACCCGCACCACACTATGCAATGAAAACAAAGAAAAACATTCCATGCCTTACATATTTTAGCAAGATCTCACTCCACAGTTTAGTGATATTTTTCTTTATTAATGCATACCAACGAGAACTAGAGCGTGATATCAATTTGTGAAAATGAACTGTCGAATGTCTAAAAAAACTCACGATACCACCTTTGCATGACACCACACAAGGTAATCTTTGGTGTCGATTACTCCGGACTTGACTTCCAGCAGACAACTGCTCGGGACAGCGGCTTGGGCGGCCGCTCAGTGCAGAAGCACGGGCAGTTGCTCAGCGCAGCAGCCCAGCGCAGCAGTTTGGGCAGCCCTCAGGATACTTGCTCGGGACAGCTGAAAAACAAATGAACGTGTTAATATCTGTCTACGTACTACGATAAAATTCTGGACTTCCATCACCCACACCACACAATGCAATGAAAACAAAGAAAAACATTCCATGCCTTACATACTATACCAAGATCTCACTCGCACAGTTTAGTGATATGTTTCTTTATTAATGCATACCAAAGACAACTAGCGCGTGATATCGATTTGTGAAAATTAACTGTCGAATGTCTCAAAAAACTCACGATACCACCTTTGCATGACACCACACAAGGTAATCTTTGGTGACGATTACTCCGGACTTTACTTCCAGCAGACAAATGCTCGGGATAGCGGCTTGGGCGGCTGCTCAGCGCAGAAGCACGGGCAGTTGCTCAGCGCAGCAGTTTGGGCAGCCGCTCAGGATACTTGCTCGGGACAGCTGAAAAACAAATGAATGTGTTAATATCTGTCTACGTACTACGATTAAATTCTGGACTTCCATCACCCGCACCACACAATGCAATGAAAACAAAGAAAAACATTCCATGCCTTACATACTATACCAAGATCTCACTCGCACAGATTAGTGATATGTTTCTTTATTAATGCATACCAAAGACAACTAGCGCGTGATATCGATTTGTGAAAATTAACTGTCGAATGTCTCAAAAAACTCACGATACCACCTTTGCATGACACCACACAAGGTAATCTTTGGTGACGATTACTCCGGACTTGACTTCCAGCAGACAAATGCTCGGGACAGCGGCTTGGGCGGCCGCTCAGCGCAGAAGCACGAGCAGTTGCTCAGCGCAGCAGCCCAGCGCAGCAGCCCAGCGCAGCAGCCCAGCGCAGCAGCCCAGCGCAGCAGCCCAGCGCAGCAGTTTAAGCAGCAGCCCAGCGCAGCAGCCCAGCGCAGCAGCCCAGCGCAGCAGCCCAGCGCAGCAGCCCAGCGCAGCAGTTTGGGCAGCCGCTCAGGATACCTGCTCGGGACAGCTGAAAAATAAATGAATGTGTTAATATCTGTCTACGTACTACGATAAAATTCTGGACTTCCATCACCCGCACCACACTATGCAATGAAAACAAAGAAAAACATTCCATGCCTTACATATTTTAGCAAGATCTCACTCGCACAGTTTAGTGATATTTTTCTTTATTAATGCATACCAACGACAACTAGCGCGTGATATCAATTTGTGAAAATTAACTTTCGAATGTCTAAAAAAAACTCACGATACCACCTTTGCATGACACCACACAAGGTAATCTTTGGTGTCGATTACTCCGGACTTGACTTCCAGCAGACAACTGCTCGGGATAGCGGCTTGGGCGGCCGCTCAGCGCAGAAGCACGGGCAGTTGCTCAGCGCAGCAGCCCAGCGCAGCAGTTTGGGCAGCCGCTCAGGATACTTGCTCGGGACAGCTGAAAAACAAATGAACGTGTTAATATCTGTCTACGTACTACGATAAAATTCTGGACTTCCATCACCCACACCACACAATGCAATGAAAACAAAGAAAAACATTCCATGCCTTACATACTATACCAAGATCTCACTCGCACAGTTTAGTGATATGTTTCTTTATTAATGCATACCAAAGACAACTAGCGCGTGATATCGATTTGTGAAAATTAACTGTCGAATGTCTCAAAAAACTCACGATACCACCTTTGCATGACACCACACAAGGTAATCTTTGGTGACGATTACTCCGGACTTGACTTCCAGCAGACAAATGCTCGGGATAGCGGCTTGGGCGGCTGCTCAGCGCAGAAGCACGGGCAGTTGCTCAGCGCAGCAGTTTGGGCAGCCGCTCAGGATACTTGCTCGGGACAGCTGAAAAACAAATGAATGTGTTAGTATCTGTATGGTGTAGTGCATCACCTGTGAACAATTATATGGATCCGAATACATCAGCGTCTTTACTTTTACATACTCATAATTGATTTATTTATTTCAGCGACTGCATGTTTGCATTAATGTCAATGCGGCACCTAACCATACGTTTTATGCGAAACAACGTGTTTACTAAATACATTACTCGTATCTTAAAACATCCATCCTCGTCTTTACTAATATTAAAAAAACAGGAAAGATTTGTTTGTTTGAATTGAATAAACTCTGGAACTACTAGACCGGATTGAAATATAATGTCATCTTTACAATCCTACATTAACCCTGTTCATCAGCGCGTGGAACTGCGGAGGGCAGCTAGTCGCAACAACAATTTTATCTCGAATAAAACCGCCGTTACGTTTGCGCCAAAACGCACGTAAAAGTATGCCTCATTGTCACGTTCCGCCCGAGCCGAGCGTGCAAGCGAGAGCGCGGAACAAGCAATAGAGAGGCACGATCAGCCTAAGCATTCGGCTTGTCTTATGACGTTATCACGTACAGAATTTATAGACAACCATATTTTTTGTATATTTGTACGAATACCAAGATATATTGTCGTCTGTGTTCGCACAGACTAACAATTTGTACAAAGACCACATTTTGCAATGTATGTTTTTTATGTACAAAACAAGAGCCGCGTTTTGCCAAGCATTTTCTATGAGAACCATTGAAAAAGGAAAGTACTAACAGTACATACAATAGATATAATTCTTATTCATAATTCAATGTGTTCCAATCGGCGGATTCTTCCTTACAGGCCGCTTAGAACGCATCTTTATGCAAGCGGAGAGCGGGAATATGGTATACATACCTATACAGGTACGAGTGGAATGACTCAGCAAATGCTAAGAAGATAAAACATCGTTATTGCTAGAGGATAACACAATAAAGATTGTCAATTATACCTCGAACAACTTTAATAGTAAACCAAATCTAAAGTTTGAGTCTTTATAATTACTATTGGTAGTTTCACAATAGGTAAGCATAATTATTTTTGCATACCTAAAAAGGTTGAAATGTGGTCATCTAAATGTCTATTGGTGATCCATCTTTTACCCGTACCCACGCAGGTAAAGTTGTTTTGGTTTAGAAAGGATAATAATACTAAAGTAAGTAACGAAAAGCTCCAAGGGTGGAAGTGTTAAAGGGCATAACGCCGGTAGTAGTGCTCTAGTGAAACCGCAGCACACCTCTCGACACCCTTTAGCCATCCACAATAATGTTGCACCTTTTGTCACCATTGATGGTGGCCCTTGTGGGGGCCCGTTTAGTGGCCCCCTAAATATATATTAGGAAATTAATTAGGAAACTAGGAAACGTTTATTAGGAAATAAAACTTATGCTAATTACTTACAAAATAGATTACATCTTTTGGCTTATATATTTTATATAGTACTCGTAAGTTGGGTGATGATCACTGAATCCCACACTAGGATGGCCTGTGTCGTGAGATTCAGTCCCTTCCTTTATAATTACTCCAATGATCTTTACATGGATTTTATAATTTTTTCAAATAAGGTTTATAATAATTATAGAATGTATGCTGACTTTGTACAAAAAAAATAATACTTAAATACTAAACAATAATTTAAAAAAATCTGAAGCAAAACATAAATAACATAACATATATTATCTCAGGTATATCTGTGAAAAATAGTGTATGCGAGGATAGGTGTGATTAAAATAAAACAAAGTTGTGTAGTTAGGTGAGAGATAGACTGCGTAGATAATTGTATAATGTATTGTTTATTTTCGTTAAATGTAGCATTCAATATAATATATATATAATAATATTTTAAAATGAGACTGAAACTGGCAGGTACCGTAGTCTCGTCGATAGCCATTTCTTTTATGATTTAAGAGTTCATATCTATAGCCCTACTATGTTACTAATTTTAGCAAAAGCTATACCATTTCACCTTCATTTCAAATGCTGTTTATGTAGGTACTACATTGACCCCACTTATGTCTTTGTAAAAACTGGATAAAATACGAGAAAAAAAAAGAAATAATAATACCGCAGGGGCGGCTTTGTGGTGAGCCGTCGGTGAGTGGCGACACCGTCACAGTAGATATATAGAACAGTACGGAAACTACCTTCAATCGTTTGAAACGGCCCAGTGACATAAACATGCGCATCGACGAGACCCCTAAGCGGTTCTCGCGGTGCAGTCAGTAGTGAGTGTTACAAACTATTTTTACATTATAACCTTTTTTATATGATCTAAAATATGAAATGTCACACTTGACTGACTGCTATGTGTTTTAAAATTGTAATGGTGTTTTTGTATGATCGATCATAAAACTTAATAAATTCGTAAAACAAAACACAAATCTCAGATGGCGGCTGCAATAGATTATTATATTATTGTGAACTATATCTTACTGGGTGTCGTTTTTATGATTTTCGAGAGCGTTGATGCCGATAGTGCTAACAAAACTGAAATCGAAGATGGCGGCTGGGCGAAATTATCAACTTTTTTTGGAGTCAATAATTTGTAATTTATGAAGAGTAAAAGTATTTTTTATGTAATGTTTTTTTAATTACAAGGTATCAAACGCATTTTTGAGGTTGAAACGCAGTATGGTTCAGTCCGAAAATGCGTGACAAACACCCGAAAACAGAGTTCATGAGCACTGCACCCGCGCCACCTGCAGCGCCTACCACGCGCCCAACCGAGACTCACGCTCCTAGGGATTAGTCATTTAAGAAGTCTTAAGTTATTGTAAAACGCATAATTCTGGTTTACTTAAATTGCTTGATAGGTATCAATGAAATAAATGGATATGAGATTTAAGGAGTTGTTTAGTTAAATACATAGAAAACGCGTTATTGGTACACAAAATTAATATGAGAAGGTAAAATCTAGCAATTAAAACAAGTAGGTACAAGGTCTGTATAAACGGGGGTTAGCACTAAAATAAATTGCTTCCAGAGGACTTAGTGTGCTGACGGGAATAAATCAATAAATGTATTAAGTATACTAGATTAAGATTTATTAGACGATGGCAATTGAGGTGGGATTGAAAAAATAAAGTAGGATAAGTGTATTAAAATTAAAATAATTTTGTCGAGAACATAAATTACTAGCTGCGGTTCGCGGTTTCACCCGCGTGGTGATGTATGTTATTGAGAATGGATCAAATATAGCGCAGGTATGTTACTGAGACATAATGTAGCTTTACATATTATTATACTCGTGAAATGATTGTTTAAATCGGAAAAGTAGATTCACGTGTACCCATAATCTAAAATGAAATAAACCCTCATATATCTTTCCTTTTACTATCAGAGTAGTAATAGTTATGTTGACGTCCTCTCTATGGAACTGGGGGGCGATTCAACTATTTCACAAGTTCAACAATCCACTCGGCTGCAACTGCGGTTCGACTCCGGTTGTAGTTCGATAATTACCCGAAATGCCATCCCACTATTCCTGTAGACATTGGGACATGACGTCACGTAATTGTATCGTAAACGCTACGGCATAATTTAATAGATAAATAGTAAACACTAATAGGAGTTGGCGTGGTGTAACTGGTCTATTGAGTAATCGTAATATAAAATACTATTCGATCGCTGGCGTCAATAGAAGCGAAACTGTAGTTGTGACTTTTCTTATAGCAGCTTAAGAATGTGTGTAAATCGGCTACGGTTCGAATCTAGTAGCAACAAATTAAGTTAGTGGAATTGTGCCCTTTTCACTATGCTCTAATGCCAAATAGCGTAGACTTATATTAGTTGTATATAATATGGTCAATAGATTCCGTTCGGCAGCATACGCGATATATGGACTAATTGTTATTCATTTCTACACTTCAGGTTACGTTATCGAAGTTTTCATACGGAATTCTAACCTTTTTGTTCATATTATATAGCCTGTGGTCATAGGGAAACAAGTAGGAAACTTAATGTCGAAAAAAAAACCTCTGATCGGTTCAGTAGTTTTGTAGTCTGTTTAATACAAAGAAACAAACAAATCTTCCTTACTTATGATATTATAGTGTAAATAAGCAGAGTTAAAATTGGCAGGTAAGAAGAATAAAACATGAAAAAGAAATTCATAGTAGTTGGCTAATAGAACTTTAGGGAATATGCAACAAAATTATACTTAGAATCCCAATTACCTAATACTAGCTACGCTCTACAGTTGCATTCACGCGGTGTTGTGTTACATAATATTTGTACAGGTATAATATAGATTTATACAGGTGGATTTTTATGAAAATTGATTCCTTTGAATCAATAGATTTATGTTTGCTGTTACGTACAAAAAGAACGTATATATATATATATATATATATGATCCCATTCGTACAATATTGCATCAAAGGAGGGCGTTGCATCAGAGGTCCATCCATGTTTAAGCACACTGCCACCTCTGTTGGTTTTGGTAAGTAGAAAGTAGTTTCGTCCTGAGGAAGTTCTTTAAAATAAAAATAAGGGACAATAAATGTTATAACGCTCACCTCCTATATCAATAGGGTACATTGGTTATGTACGGTCATTTCATATGCAATGATAAACTTGCAAAATAAGACATTTAGAGATAGATATGAATTAGGCAGTCTTAGACGAGGTTTAAAACAGCATTGTTAGTTTATTACCATCATGATAAATATTCGATTTCGTGACAAACCTTAAAGTTATTGAGTTAAACTATATTTCAATTTGAAATATGGGTTAATAAAAGTTAAGAATTATTGGTTTCAATGTTCAAATTTCATACTTGACGAGTTTGTTGAATTGTTAGAGTTGCGTGAATCAGCGATTGAGGAAGAATGATAACAAAGGGGACTAGAATGTTACGAGTAATAATTAGTAATTTACTTGGGGATGAATGAGTCAATAAGGTTAATTTGAATTATTGAATGAAATGTTTTAATAAGTATGAAGGGCTCGAATGGTCCACCAAAATGCCAAAAGTATGAAAACTAAGTCTCATTGACTACCTCCTCCTTTTTTTGGAAGTCTGCAGAAAATGGTTAAATGGTAAGGCTATTGATATGAAATCTAATGATTAGTGATAAGGGAGATAATGGGCTATAGACGAGACTACGGCACCTGTCAATTTCAGTCTCATCTTAAAATATTTAGGAGACTTGCCACCCACTAAATGGGCCCCCCATAAGAGCCATCATCAATGGTAACAAAAGGGGCAACGTTGGCGTGGATGGCAAAAGGGTGTCGAGAGGTTTGCTGCGGTTTCACTAGAACGCTACTACCGGATAGTCATGCCCTGTAACATTTCCACCCTTGGAAATTTGTTACTTGCTCTTGCGTCTCCACCCCCAGACGGCCAATTAAAGCAAGCCGGGGTCAGGGGTCTCTTTTAGCCCCAGGGAGAATCAGGGTATACGGTGTCACAGTATAAAGATGCAACAGTATGGAAACTAAGCCTAGTTGATCAAATAATTATCTATGCCCCATTTAAGCCATAGGGTTCTCACTTTTAATGTTTTAAAGTATTGTTTTTTTTTTAAATAAAACATTCGTTGTTCTGCTGTAGATATTAAATCTAGTTTATTCTAGTTTACTAATAAAATTTATGTAGGTGTATCATGGTGTCGGTTAATCTTGATAGTTTAAAATACGGAAAACTGTTTAGTATTGACACACAACTACTTGTAGATCTTAGGATTTTTTGTAGGTTTACTACACTAACTTATTATGGCATAACCTTTTAAGTTTTGGCGGGAGCGTACGTGAGCCTCGGTTGGGCGCGTGGAAGGCGCTGCAGGTGGCGCGGGTGCAGTGCTCATGAACTCTGTTTTCGGGTGTTTGTCACGCATTTTCAAACTGAACCATACTGCGTTTCAACCTCAAAAATGCGTTTGATACCTTGTAATTAAAAAAACATTAAATAAAAAATACTTTTATTCTTCATAAATTACAAATTATTGACTCCAAAAAAAGTTGATACTTTTGCCCAGCCGCCATCTTCAATTTCAGTTTTGTTAGCACTATCGGCATCAACGCCCTCGAAAATCATAAAAACGACACCCAGTACGATATAGTTCACAATAATATAATAATCTATTGCAGCCGCGAGAACCGCTTAGGGGTCTCGTCGATGCAGTCAGTAGTGAGTGTTACAAACTATTTTTACATCATAACCTTTTTTATATGATCTAAAATATGAAATGTCACACTTGACTGACTGCTATGTGTTTTAAAATTGTAATAGTGTTTTTGTATGATCGATCATAAAACTTAATGAATTCGTAAAACATAACACAAAATACAAATCTCAGATGGCGGCTGAAATAGATTATTATAATTATTGTGAACTATATCGTACTGGGTGTAGTTTTTATGATTTTCGAGAGCGTTGATGCCGATAGTGCTAACAAAACTGAAATCGAAGATGGCGGCTGGGCGAAATTATCAACTTTTTTTGGAGTCAATAATTTGTAATTTATGAAGAATAAAAGTATTTTTTATGTAATGTTTTTTTAATTACAAGGTATCAAACGCATTTTTGAGGTTGAAACGCAGTACGGTTCAAGCCGAAAATGCGTGACAAACACCCGAAAACAGAGTTCATGAGCACTGCACCTGCGCCACCTGCAGCGCCTACCACGCGCCCAACCGAGGCTCACGTACGCTCCCGCCAAAACTTGTTAAAGGTTATGCCATAATGATAAGTTAGTGTAGTAAACCTACAAAAAATCCTATGATCTACAAGTAGTTATGTCAATACTAAACAGTTTTCCGTATTTTAAACCATCATGATTATCCGACGCCATGATACACCTACATACATTTTATTAGTAAACTAGAATTAACTAGATTTAAAATCTACAGCAGAACAACGAATGTTTTATTTAAAAAAAAAACAATACTTTAAAACATTTAAAGTGAGAACCCTATGGCTTCAATGGGGCATAGATAATTATTTGATCAACTAGGCTTAGTTTCCATACTGTTGCATCTTTATACTGTGACACCGTAGACCCTGATTCTCCCTGGGGCTAAATGAGACCCCTGACCCCGGCTTGCTTTAATTGGCCATCTGGGGGTGGAGACGCAAGAGCAAGTAACAAAGTTCCAAGGGTGGAAATGTTACAGGGAATGACTCCGGTAGTAGCGTTCTAGTGAAACCGCAGCAAACCTCTCGACACCCTTTTGCCATCCACGCCAACGTTGCCCCTTTTGTTACCATTGATGAGGGCCCATTTAGTGGGTGGCAAGTCACCTAAATATTTTAAGATGTGACTGAAATTGACAGGTGCAGTAGTCTCGTCTATAGCCCATTATCTCCCTTATCACTAATCATTAGATTTCATATCAATAGCCTTACCATTTAACCATTTTCTACAGACTTCCAAAAAAGGAGGAGGTAGTCAATGAGACTTAGTTTTCATACTTTTGGCATTTTGGTGGACCATTCGAGCCCTTCATACTTATTAAAACATTTCATTCAATAATTCAAATTAACCTTATTGATTCATTCATCCCCAAGTAAATTACTAATTATTACTCGTAACATTCTAGTCCCCTTTGTTATCATTCTTCCTCAATCGCTGATTCACGCAACTCTAACAATTCAACAAACTCGTCAAGTATGAAATTTGAACATTGAAACCAATAATTCTTAACTTTTATTAACCCATATTTCAAATTGAAATATAGTTTAACTCAATAACTTTAAGGTTTGTCACGAAATCGAATATTTATCATGACGGTAATAAACTAACAATGCTGTTTTAAACTTCGTCTAAGACTGCCTAATTCATATCTATCTCTAAATGTCTTATTTTGCAAGTTTTTCATTGTATATGAAATTACCGTACATAACCAATGTACCCTATTGATATAGGAGGTGAGCGTTATAACATTTATTGTCCCTTATTTTTATTTTAAAGAACTTCCTCAGGACGAAACTACTTTCTACTTACCAAAACCAACAGAGGTGGCAGTGTGCTTAAACATGGATGGACCTCTGATGCAACGCCCTCCTTTGATGCAATATTGTACGAATGGGATCATATATATATACATACGTTTTTTTTGTACGTAACAGCAAACATAAATCTAAGAAACAATTTTCATAAAAATCCACCTGTATAAATCTATATTATACCTGTACAAATATTATGTAACACAACACCGCGCGAATGCAACTGTAGAGCGTAGCTAGTATTAGGTAATTGGGATTCTAAGTATAATTTTGTTGCATATTCCCCACAGTTCTATAAGCCAACTACTATGAATTTCTTTTTCATGTTTTATTCCTCTTACCTGCCAATTTTAACTCTGCTTATTTACACTATAATATCATAAGTAGGGAAGATTTATTTGTTTGTTTCTTTGTATTAAACAGACCCCAAAACTACTGGACCGATCAGAGGTTTTTTTTTCGCCATTCGGATCCTACTTGTTTCCCTATGACCATAGGCTATATAATATTATCAAAAAGGTTAGAATTCCGTATGAAAACTTCGATAACGTAACCTGAAGTGTGGAAAAGAATAACAATTAGTCCATATATCGCGTATGCTGCCGAACGGAATCTATTGACCATATTATATACAACTAATATAAGTCTACGCTATTTGGCATTAGAGCATAGTGAAAAGGGCACAATTCCACTAACTTAATTTGTTGCTACTAGATTCGAACCGTAGCCGATTTACACATATTCTTAAGCTGCTATAAGAAAACAGTCACAACTACAGTTTCGCTTCTATTGACGCCAGCGATCGAATAGTATTTTATATTACGATTACTCAATAGACCATTTACACCACGCTAACTCTTATTAGTGTTTACTATTTATCTATTAAATTATGCCGTAGCGTTCACGATACAATTACGTGACGTCACGTCCCAATGTCCGCAGGAATAGTAGGATGGCATTTCGGGTAATTATCGAACTACAACCGGAGTCGAACCGCAGTTGCAGCGGAGTGGATTGTTGAACTTGTGAAATAGTTGAATCGCCCCCAGTTCCATAGAGAGGACGTCAACATAACTATTACTACTCTGATAGTAAAAGGAAAGATATATGAGGGTTTATTTCATTTTAGATTATGGGTACACGTGAATCTACTTTTCCGATTTAAACAATCATTTCACGAGTATAATAATATGTAAAGCTACATTATGTCTCAGTAACATACCTGCGCTATATTTGATCCATTCTCAATAACATACATCACCACGCGGGTGAAACCGCGAACCGCAGCTAGTAATTTATGTTCTCGACAAAATTATTTTAATTTTAATACACTTATCCTACTTTATTTTTTCAATCCCACCTCAATTGCCATCGTCTAATAAATCTTAATCCAGTATACTTAATACATTTATTGATTTATTCCCGTCAGCACACTAAGTCCTCTGGAAGCAATTTTAGTGCTAACCCCCGCCTATACAGACCTTGTACCTACTTGTTTTAATTGCTAGATTTTACCTTCTCATATTAATTTTGTGTACCAATAACGCGTTTTCTATGTATTTAACTGAACAACCCCTTAAATCTCATATCCATTTATTTCATTGATACCTATCAAGCAATTGAAGTAAACCAGAATTATGCGTTTTACAATAACTTATGACTTCTTAAATGACTAATCCCTAACTTCCGACTAAATACTTATTTCACGATTGCAGACTATTTTTAAGGTTTCATGGAACGCGCGCGCAATTGACGTAACCTTCAATTTTAATTGAGCTAGTTTTTTTTTTATATATGTATCCTAAGAAATTTTGACGTGAACCTCACAAATACTAACTTCGCCGACACGTAATTACTTTTTCAAATAATCTGTTATAGAATAAAATAAACAATTTAGGTTTGATAACAATATTTAGATATTTATTCCATGTTTTTTTTAATTATTTTATTATTTAGATAATTTCCTAGGTATTCAATTTTGATTTAAGATCTTATTTGTAATTATCTTATATGAATACCTACTACTATATCTAACAATTGATTTGTCATTTATAATGCTATGACCCATTCTAGATATGTACCACACTCACATATACCTTCATACGAATATAATCCAATATGAACCTACCTTATTCGTTTATCACGGCAAAATTTAATTAGTACTAGTTGTGAATGCTTTAAGAAAGGTTCATTAAAATTACATTTTAGTTTATTAATCCAGGTATTTTACTCAGTAGAATAAAATAAACACATTTACTTATTGAAAACGATGCATGTACTTGTACTTGTTCTAATCAAATATTCACAAAATATATCACGAATACTGAATATAGGAATATAGTAAGCTATACGTAAACGTTACTAAATAGCGGATGCGTCTACTTTCGCGTAGGTACCTAATAGACGATCGTGTCAAGTAATAGTACGATAAAACGAGAGCGATAACCTATAGGTACAACTGTTTATTTCAGATTGGCATATTATTCGGCTGATATCATCAAAGTGAAACAATTTTCATTTAAACAAAATTATATATGATTTATATAAGTAAGATATATTGAGTCTGTTAAACTTTAAAACCTAATAAACCCCGAAATCACAGAACATTATCATGAGCGATTTATTATATCTCGCTCTATTTTCACACCGCATGTATTCGATATGTCATGACGCGTATTCACTAGTATATATTTTGAATTGAATATCCTAAATCAGAGGTCATTGCATAATTTCGCTAAGATAAGATACGTACTATAAAACGCTATATCGATTGCCCTTTCCTATTTTCTTATTCAACAAAAATCCTTGATTTACTGAAATAAATTAACAGGTATTTGATTTAATTTAAATGTATTATTAATATAATGAGTGATTTAATTAATGTCAACAAAACAAGTACATTATTAGATCCCTTTTTTCTCTAAATATATACTTCACGCAAGCCTACAATTTTCTACATACTCTTGACACCGTTTACTATTATTTGAACTATGGCGGTTGGCTTCCGTTCACTTGGCAACCACTTTCATGTTATAAAAAGCCACACCGCCATCTGTGAGCCGCCTAGGTAACTTCTACTCCCAGTTAACTTTTATAAAGCCACTACTTGAGTATTTATTTTGATACCATTCAACATTATTTATATCTCGTTCTAATTTTGAATTGATATTTTGTTTTAAGATTACATACACTAAGAACGCGTTTCATTCAGTATCAGTAAATAAGTAGGTACAGAGTAATTTATTTTATGTATAAAATGAGATATCACCCCCAGACCTTTTAACCTCGCTAGTTTTATACAATAACCTCACGTATACTATTGTTTTAATCCTTTAATTAAATATGGCCGGTGTAGTTAACTTATTTATTTATTAGTTGTCAACAAATACGTATGTTTTATAATGATTTAATCCCAAGTTTCTTCTCCCAGCGCCACCTATCCAAAACCCATGTTCCTCACTTTCTCAACTACAGCCCCCAGCAATTAAAGATATTTTTCGCACCATCTATCTAATGCTTATAAAACTAACATCAAAAGGCATGGTAATTTAATGCTAGTTTACCTAACTGAAGATCACGTCATCCATTCGATACTGCTAGCCGCGCCATCTATCTAACCCCCACAGTACTAACACATATATTCGCCGATTGTTGATATTTCACCTGATGAGGCTAGCTATCTTAGTTCCGTTGTTTTTCGTAAGAGGTCGTTTTTTAACAGTAGTTTAAAATCTAATAATTTTCTATTCCAAAACGGCCATTTCATATTTGATGAAATTGGTCACAGAATAAATAACAGCACTTAATTTCCGCATTTAATCAATCGTTAATACATGTTATGTTTACGCGCGACATGGCCTAGCACTGGTTCGTATGTACCTACATGGTGTACTCGACGCGCGACGGGTTAGATATTTCACACAATGCCTTTTTTCCATTTCACGTCTACAAATTGTACCGACTCAGATTCTCGTAACTTGCTTTTTAACCAACTTCTTATTACTTACATACTTCCTAAATAAGACATAATCATAATTTACAATTTAGAAGAAAATCTCTCCACTTTCGAACTTTTGTACGGCAGTGCCTATCAGTTGTAATGAGTACCTAATGCGTCAATAATAAATTTACCTAAACATCTCTAAACGACTCTAATCCTTGTCACGGCACTACCAAAATGTAACCCCCCTTTTTTTCTTCTTTTTTCTTAAATCTTAAACTATCTATGTATAAACTACTTGTAATGACCCACCTCTAATACCTACTAACTATCGCTGACCTAACTTAATTACCTGAACCCTGAGCGTAGCAACCACTTCATTCATATGTTAACTAACTGTAATTTTCTAACTCAATTCGAGTCAACGCGGTACCTACATCATATGAATAGGTTTTAACCTATCTCCACCTACCTGACGCCTAAACTCTTGGATGTTCATAACTTACTGCTTTACCGGAATTACTGAGCTTGTTCCATTAGTTTTATTGGCATTTAAAGATTTTGATAATAGATATTAACGGAGTTACATTAAATAAATTGATTCTAATAATAGTCAGCTGGCTAAAGTATTACCTAGTTCCAAATGTTGATTAAATACTAGCTTAAGAATCTGTGAGTCGGTATTCTGATTTGGCTATGATTTCGTCTAGTGGCTACCTACAGAGACCCTGCGTATAAACGTAGTCCGTAACCCTGGAACGTTAAAGGCTGTGTCAGATATTAACAAATCGAACTCGTCACTGATCGGTACTTACCTATAATTACGCATCTATATCTACATACCATTAGCGCGGTAGGTACTAATATAATTAATCAGAGTTAATATTGTGGATTTGAAATATCAAAATATCTTTGATGGTACATCTATTGATTTTATATACCTATAGCGGTTCCTTATAAATTTTTGTTTGCTTTAACTACAAATTGCGATAAAAATTTCGATATATTCAATTGTATCTTATCTGTTGTTTCCTAGTACTGGTTATAATAAGATATGTCGACGTCATAAGTTAAATCCGTGAAAAATGTATATACATTAGATAGTTGTTACGCGAGTTTAGCATATCTCCTCCCTTTTAGACAATTTATTTTGTATAACTATATTATTTCCTAAAACCTAGTAATTTGTTTGTACAGATAATTTCCTTAGAAATATCAGATTAGTTTTATTAAGATATTTTTATTTTTTTATTTATACTTTGGAATGTGAAGTCTATTATTCCTAAAGAAAAAGAACTTTGATACCCCCGGTCTGACGACCGGCTTGGGCTGGCTTAAGAGTACTCTTTGCGGTTACCAACATTCACCAATTATACCAAAGTCCCCTTCTAAAAGTGAGTTATAATATGGCCATATTATCCCCCTTATTCATATACCTACTTCCTCATACATTTTATGTTTCTTTCCCTTAGTCCGTAGCTTTTAGCACGAAACTCTTAAATACTATCCTAGCTCTGCATATATTTATTTTAATGTTTGGTTGTGTTGTTTTTTTTTTTTAATTTTTACTTCTGTTACATAGTATGTATTCATAATTTTTCTCTTATTTGCTACTCTCTTATGCGGATTCGTTTAAGATTTAATTCAGGTATTTTTACCTATTCAAGTATTTTGCGTAATATAAATTACTTGTTTTGCTCTTAGAATTTCGTAAGAACCAAATTGTCCGAAAAGCCTAATCTAGCTCAAATATAACTACAATGAAATTAATAGTAAAATATCAGTATCTCTTGATATTAATGTAGGTATTTAATTAGATGTCTGCTGTATGCAGAATTTCCACCTTTCTCTGAAATGGAAACCCACACACCATGGAACTGCTTTTGCTCGTCCATACAACCAATTTAATACATAATTATATTATGATTATGACATAATTTACTGGTTACGATAGTTTATGTTAGGTATAAGCTGATCAAACCTCCGGAACTATTTTTTCCTATCTAGTAGTTTGTTACTTTATTTTAGTTCCTAGTAGTTACTTATTTAGTTTTTCCCTAGTAAGTAGGTATTTATGTATGGTTTTAATTCCCGTTTAGTCTTTCTTCGCGCCTAATTTAACTTTTTAAAGTGTGTACCTTCTACCTAGTCCCTAATATCTCCTAGGTATTTCCAAACTAGGGGCCCGCGTCTTCCCCACATTTACTTTTAAGCGTGTGGTGTGTAAGGCAAATCTTCTCTTAGCAAAGACAAGATTGAGAGCACAGAGTTTCCACAGGTAGCTCCCTGTCTAACTGCTAAGCTCATAATTAGTGGAGGAGCAACCTCCCGTGTACCTAGTGCTAATTGTGTACCTAAGCACCCATCACGACTATCGAAATAGCCAGGCTGTGAGCGGGGTACGGGGTAAATACCTAATAGTGTAATTTTTAATGTCACCGAGTACGGTGCCGTTTTTATCAATGAACTTTTTTGACGCGGTCTCGCTCTGCCGCGGTTTCCTTCCTGCTCTAAATGTTGCCACTGCTATACTGTATTAAATAACTGTATTAAAAGTCTCATTTCACCCCGAATTTCCATCATGCATTTCTTTCTTTGACCGCTGGTATCCCTATTTACTTTATTTGTTCGCTTTTGTGAAGAATCTAGACTAGGCATAACGAATTAATTTATTATTTAGTTTGTTCGAAAGAAACTTTCCTTGTTTATTTAAAAGTTCCAATTACTTCAATTATTTATTACGCTTAATTTATTAGTTAGTTTTACGAATCGATATTGTAATTAAATACTATATTTTATGACTTTAGGGTGATGTTAAGGTGAATATGGAGATTCATCCCCTAAAACGACAAGTTTCTGTTACTAATGTTTAAATAGGTTAGATATTATGTTTGGTTTTTATTTAAATTCTTTATTATGATACTTATAAAGTTTCTTGTATATATTAATGCGTGAATGAGCGGAATTCTCATACTCTTAGAAAAATCGGTCCCGACTCGCCAACCGACCCATCGTCTGTCTAATTTAAATATTTGTTGTACATCTAAGCAACTTGTTATGTTTTCTTAGCATTACATAACTAGATATCTAAACGCATGTATAGATAGTTGACGCCTAATACGTAAATCTATCATTTCCTCCTACCGACATTATCCTACTTCTCTCAAAATCTAGAATACCCCATTATCCGAATATTGTGGGCAAAATCTTATATTATTGTGTAACGTTATTTATTATTACATATAGTGGGTATAACTAATAGATTCGATACCTTTACTTTGAAGCTTTTTCATATCGAGGCGCAAATATAACGTATTGGCGGAAAAACTTAAAAATGGTTGACAGTTGATTCATTTTGTATGGAATTTTCTCCACTTCGTTTTTATTTTACAATAATTTACAAGATTCCTTTAATAATTATTCTCATATTTAGCCGTACGGATTTATTTGTGAATGTGCGAAATACATATTCAAGGTTGGTTCCGTCACACTGGCCCATAAATATATGAAAGGCGTCAGCTATAACAAAACAACGTCCTCAGGAAGCCTATTATACACCTACAGACCCATGCCGCGAGTCAATCCACTAACTTGCGATCGATTTAAATATGGCACCTAACTTTCCTTTTCGTGGTGTTTAGTAGCTGTGACAATCACTAACGTAAACAAGTCTCCATATTAGTACGTACATATACAGCCACTTTAAAGATAACTATCGCGGGTAGCGTTAATATTTTAGCTATTCGAAGAGAGTTCTTATTTTCCACAGCTCATTACGTGTCTAAAGCACTGCATAGTCCTACGATGTAAAGGCAGTCGCTCTATGATACAAGTCACGATACCTCATCAGATCAGATATAGTATCTCATACCTATGTATACTATTATCTCATACTTAAAACAGAGTGGTAAAATTAAATTAACAATGCACACCTAGAATAGAAACAGTGCGTTACGTTACAAAAATATGGATTGCACCTACCAGATTCATCCCAAGCTGCTCGCTGTACACGACTCCAAGGTCCCGGCGGTTTCGATGTCGACGGCTGCCCGGTGCCAGAGCTGCACTCAGAGTCTTGGCCCCCGAGACCGGCCGCGGGATCCATTAGTGATTCCAATTCGGTAGACCAGGGGATCGGTTGAGACGGGTAAATCCCACTTCTGAAAATGTAACACCCATTACAATAAAACAATAAAACCAGATTATGCACATGTATTCCATAACTTGAAACTCAAATCTATACCAATTACATTCAACTGAATTTACAAGATGTTAAGTAACAATTAGCCTACTACACTATACAAAATCACGACAAGGATTGACTCACCGCATTAACGAACTCGGAGATGTTGACTCGTCGACGGTTGAAGGCAGAGTGAGCCACGACCGCTCTGCGCGCCGCCTTTTATAAACTCATAGCGATGTCTTCCGCTGGGATTTCCCTTCACCGCCGCCATTTTCTTGGCGGGACAATACCACGCTCTTCATTGGCTGTTGGAGGCTACGTCTAACCACGTGATGCGGAGGGCATCACGTGGTTAGACGTAGCATTTTGGACACGCGGAAGTACTCCAGTTCACGTGGTTACCGCCATGTTTTACTAGCGGAAATGGTGGTGTATTCTTTTATTTGTTCTTGGACTCGCGGAAGTACTTCAGTTCACGTGGTTGCCGCCATGTTTGACTAGCGGAAATGGTGGTGTATTCTTTTATATGTCACACTAATCTATGAATAAAAAATTGTTGTTACATTTATAAAGTAGACTCCTATAGTTTGTATATTTGCCTAAATATATGACTAAAAAAGCAATGATAATAGGATCTATACTTTTCTTCTATATGATAACACCATGATCACAGAACAATATTACCGGGGGGAAGAACGCCGACTTCATTAAAAAAAGTGGGGTGTAGATTTCAAGTTTTAGTAAAAAGTTTAGGGGGTACGACATAGATGTCGTGATTCAAAATCTCACACGCGGGATATTCAAATCCGTTTCTACTTTTAATTTAGGCTCTAATATTATATTTTATAAGCTTTATATAAGTGAAAGCTGGTAGGTACATTAAATGAAAAGCAAGTATGGTACTAAGAAGACTTTATTGATGAATATGCTCTCGGAAACAATCTTGTTAACAGTGTTTATTACAAACGAATCAGTTATGAAATTGAATTAAATCTTTTTATTCTAGGTACGTAAATAATATAAAATGATTTAGTTGCTTATTTTAACAAGTGGTTAAAGTCTGTTTGTTTTTATTATAAAACAATTAATTAATATAGAAATTCTTAAACTTATTCATAAACGTAGATGTGTTCGAATGTTGCACAAAATAATTTAGTGCATGGTCATACCTGTGGCTGGAAGTTATAAGCTTTTCGCAGCAATCGCAAATTTGACTGCTCATTGTCTTGATTTTTATCACTAACTAACTTTTGCCCGGGACTTCATCCGCGTAATTTTTTATAGATTTGAATTTTTTTAACAATATAGAGCTATGTTCATGGCTATCGCCATACTATTATGTGTTAAATTAAGGAACACCATTTTTTATTTTAAATTAACTATTTGAATACAAAGTTCAAAAACAAATTACTTTCATACAAACGTCTTCACCCATTATTATTAGGGCTTGAATATCGAAATACTCTTTCTTAATACACCACCTATATCCACCAAGACAAAAACATACTCCAAAATTTCAAGTTTCTACTATCAGCGGTTTAGGTTACGTGTTGTCTGTCAGTCAACCATTCAGGACTTTTGATTCTTATATAATATATAGGTAGACCCCATTACTTGTATTGGTTCCTAAGCCGTTGGAAATATGAAAACTAGTTTAGGAACCAATATGAGAAATGAAATCCACCTCCCAATGATTGTACTGAATTCCATACAAAAGCTTTCTTTTTATTCTTTAACTTAAGATGTTTAAACAACTTTAACAGTCTTAATAAAGCTACAACATTTTTATTAAAATTGCGAAATAAGAAAAAATATAAAAATAAAAGTATTAAGCTAACAATGTTTGTATTTATCACCTTAGCCGAAATGCTTTGCTATAGAATATAGTACTAGCTGTTACTACATGGTATTACATGGTAATGTGTACCTTGACAACATTTATTTGTGTTGAAGAATATCTATTTTTCTTCTGAGAGCAGATTTAGTAGACTCTTCTGTGAACTGCCGATTTCTCAAGATGCAAAACCTTTTAATACAGATAAAAAATATACTGTTTATCATATAATTTATATTACACTCATAGTGGTCTGCACAATTGCTGAGGAAACTGAAATCTATTGATTCTGTTAGGATGTATTTAACATTTTTCTTTATATTTTTTATATGCGTCGTTTTCTAAATATGTATTCATGATTGTTGCACCACTTTCTACACACGCAATCAATTGCTGAGAGGAATACATTAGCGACTTTTTTAGATCGTCATACTCTTTAAAGTAAATAAAAATGTGTTCATCCAATTGCGTCTCAGACACAAATATTTTTTTACATTGTTGGCACTTATTATTTGGGTTGTTTTTAATAATAAAGACACAGACATATGCACATGCCTGCGTTTCACCACTATTTTCTTTAATTACCTCTTCAAACGTGTAGTGAATGTTACATTCTATAGCAGGTTCTGCCTCAATGGCATTTTTATTGCATATGTCTGTGGTTGGTGTCAACAATGTTTTATAGTTTGATATGAAAACATCATTTTCATCGTTTTCGCAGTTTCCTACAGCAATGTGGGACAAGTTGCTTAAGATTGCAGTTTTAAGGCCTGCAACGAACTGTCCAGCAGTTGGGTTTGCGTTGGCTCCACAGTTGCCTCTAATGCACCCGAATAAATTTTCTAGTTGAAATCTTCTAGTTGCTAAACGTTTAATGTCCTTATACTTATTATGTCTTCAAACCCGTTCCAGCCCGTTCAATGTCCAAACCCATCTTTCCTGAGATGGGGGTGTTCTTCTGCATCCAAGGAATTTAATTTTTTTGAAAAAATCTTTCATTTCTTTATAGTATTCTATGTGCATACTATTATTCTGCATGTTGGTGGCGAGCGGTTTCCCTCTTCTCAGATCTGGAGTGTAGGCATTCACACAGTTGAACAGTTTGTCTATTTTTGCAATGACATTTGCAGTTGTTGTTGCTTCTGTTGATAACTCTCCTGAAAATTATAAAATATTTATTTTTTTTACAATAAAATAAAATCTTAAAATTTACAAAATAGAAAATGCTTTAACTAACTGCTTACAAAGTTTACATATAATTTTTAAAAATTCAAAAAAAGCGATACACCCAGTGACCGTATCAGGTGATTTTTATACAAATCTCTACAACCTATTTCATCTAGTATTCTAGACTCTATACTTCTGGCTCTAGAATCTAAGGTTAGTGTCCGTCTACCGTCCGGTACCACTGCAGTTATAGATATTACGCCTCAGAGCTGTAGTCTGTGTAAACATCTTGGGGTGACGAACACTGGAGTGCAGGCCAGCGCATAATTATGAACAATGAGAATTATTATCTGGGTAGCCCTGCAACTGTCATAGGCAGACGAGATGTTTAACAAGAGGCAAACTACTGACACAGTATCAACTAGGCCAAATATCTACATATTATTAACAAATAAATAGTTATTCGGGAATTAACGAATTTCGTTTCAAAAACCATTAATACTTAACATCACAATCACTGAAAATAGGATATCCATTACTAAATAGAAAAATATTTAATTCATCTGGGTAAATTGAAAATCTTTATCATAATTACTTAATGTATACAGGGCCCTTTCCATGTGTCAATATTGGAAAGTCTGAAACTACAGGACATACAAAGATCTTTTCTTAGAAACCGTGTCATTGATTTTAGTGAAATTAAATTTATTTTATTCCAAATGATACCAAAGAATAATCATTAATAACCTTGTGATATTTTTTTGCATATATCCCTGCAGCAACAGAGTGGCTCAAAAGTTTTACCTTCATCTTCTGTTTTGTATTTGGCTGCAAATGTTCTTGTTTTAAGCTTGGGGCAAATACAAAATTAGGATTATTATTGTCAAGCTCATAGAACTTTTTAATGTGGCTCCATTTTGCTATACCTGTAAAAAGTGACATGTGCTTAGGTTATTTATATTTAATATTTAATCAGTTCATCAATAGTAGATTGTTGTACCAAGCAGAAAGTAAGTTATGATTGCACCAAGTGCTTATTAAACAAGCAGTTAGACATAAAGAATATCATAAAAATGTGAAATATATTATCTTACCAGTTCCACATCCGCTTCCAATAGACATTGGACATTCTATATCATACTTCAAGAATAAATTCCTGAAGCATTTTAACAAATGTGTAGTGTCAAAAAGTGTTACTAGTTCTTGCTTTCCAATATCTATGTATGGTCGGTTCACAGATGCACCTAGTATACTTAATGCCTTTTTGTTTACTCCATCTAAATCACAGACTGTGGCAGAGATCTTCAACCCAGCGTTGAAACAGTGATGCAAAACCTGAAATTAATATAAAATTACTTTGGACAATCTAAAATACAAAATAACTGGTACGGGTCTGAAATTGACAAATCTATAATGACCAATGGAAGTATTCTGGATCCAGTGCTTCCTTCGTGCCAACTTACGCAGCTTGTGCTTCAAACTTACTAATCCACTATCATAAATTTTTCACCTATGGATTTGTTAATTTCTTATTCGATCTTGCAGAACTGAGTATGGTGAGAGCACTACATTGCGACACAGTACCATATCATTATCAGAGCATACCATATCGTCATCAGACGATGCCATATGGTTATAAGAGGATAACCGTGATTGCATGCTACCTACTGTAACAAAACAATAGATTCTGCAAAGTAGCATACCACAGTTTTTGTACTAAAAATATGATGTAAGCAGGTTATATTTTATGTGATATACTTTCGTTACAAGGGTGGCATATTCTTAAAGAATAATACCCTGTTTAAAAAACAAAAGATTACCCTACCTTTATTTTAACATCTCCTGTTTAATGATACCACACATAATGGGGAATTAAAAAATATTTTTGTTATTCCTAGAGGCCACCATATTCAATTTAATGTGATGTAATTTAGCCTGTAACCAGCAGACACACAAGACGCTTCTAAGTTGATGAGATGATAATACATACACACATACTGGTCAAAACATAACCTTGCCTTTGCTTCGCCATAGTCGGGTAAACATTGATTGAGAAAGACTAAGAACTTTGCTCACCTCCTTTACTATAACTGCCAGTCTATCAGCAGTCACAGATCCACCAGAGAAGTAAAATGCAAGTGGTTGTTTTACTCTCTTTCTAATGCCAGCAACCATAAAGGCAAGAGCATATGATGCTACTTGTGGTGTTCTACCCTGAGCTGCATGGTCTTAGAAACCTTCAATTAAGTCTTGTTTTTCATTGTAATACAAGTGTTTTTATTGACATTTCGTCAAACATTAATACATGCTCATTTTCAGACTGCTCCTCATTTTCTTTTACTTTTTTCTTCAAAACTTTGAAGATCAGCTCATTTATTCCAACAGTGAGTTGAAATTTGTTCAACAGACATTTTAATGTGCTTGGAGCTGGCAGGCATACCATTCTTCTTAATAATTTATAATATGTTTAGACCTTTTGAAGAGTCTCAGTGCTACAATTTTTGAAATTTGTATCCCATCTGCGGCCTTTACCTGCTTTCTTAAAGTTTCTCATTTCCCCTTGCAATAATAATGCAAAAGTTGGTGATATCTGACTTTTCATGAGAGAGTTTACTGAATTACTTTTAAAAATCTTGTTGATAAATGATTTGTTGTTCAATTTCTTTGCAGTCTATAAACTTTTTTCATGTGTTTTCTGCACTTTTCAAATAGGTACTTATTTTTCCTGCTTAAGTCAAATTGCTTGGTAGATTTTTGCATGGCAGAAGGTTCCAATTGATTCTCAATATTTATTGGAGGAACAATTTCACAGTCCTTTAGTCAACCACCTTGTAGTGGTACCGGCACTTCAGTAAATATCCTTTCTTTTGGCAGGAGACCCACATTTTCTAATAGAGGCTGTGACATCCCGGATGTACTTGCTATAGGTTCAAGTATAGAGCTTGATCCAGATATGTCCAGAACTGGGCTTGTAAGCATCTGAAATATTATAAAAGGCCATACTTTAGGTAGGTACTTCTATAGTATTATTATACAAATTATTATTATTATGATTATACAAATATATATAAAAATAATATTATAAATATTTATAATGTTCGATATGGATTGAACACGTTTTAAACCGATAGAGACAGAACTAAGTTTTAAAGGATTTAGAATATAACGGTGGCTCTGTCTTTCGTTCTTAAACCAATAGACAGAACTAAGTTTTAAAGTATTTAGAATATAACGGTGGCTCTGTCTTTCGTTCTTAAACAGATAGACAGAACTAAGTTTTAAAGGATTTAGAATATAACGGTGTCTCAGTCTTTCGTTATTAAACTGATAGACAGAAATAAGTTTTAAAGTATTTAGAATATAACGGTGGCTCAGTCTTTCGTTATTAAACTGATAGACAGAACTAAGTTTTAAAGGATTTAGAATATAACGGTGTCTCCGTCTTTCGTTCTTAAACCGATAGACAGAACTAAGTTTTAAAGGGTTTAGAATATAACGGTGTCTCCGTCTTTCGTTCTTAAACCAAAAGACAGAACTAAGTTTTAAAGTATTTAGAATGTAACGGTGGCTCTGTCTTTCGTTCTTAAACCGATAGACAGAACTAAGTTTTAAAGGATTTAGAATATAACGGTGTCTCCGTCTTTCGTTTTAAAACCGATAGAGACAGAACTAAGTTTTAAAGGATTTAGAATATAACGGTGTCTCCGTCTTTCGTTCTTAAACCAATAGACAGAACTAAGTTTTAAAGTATTTAGAATATAACGGTGGCTCTGTCTTTCGTTCTTAAACCGATAGACAGAACTAAGTTTTAAAGGATTTAGAATATAACGGTGGCTCTGTCTTTCGTTCTTAAACCGATAGACAGAACTAAGTTTTAAAGGATTTAGAATATAACGGTGTCTCCGTCTTTCGTTTTAAAACCGATAGAGACAGAACTAAGTTTTAAAGGATTTAGAATATAACGGTGTCTCCGTCTTTCGTTCTTAAACCAATAGACAGAACTAAGTTTTAAAGTATTTAGAATATAACGGTGGCTCTGTCTTTCGTTCTTAAACCGATAGACAGAACTAAGTTTTAAAGTATTTAGAATATAACGGTGGCTCTGTCTTTCGTTCTTAAACCGATAGACAGAACTAAGTTTTAAAGGGTTTAGAATATAACGGTGTCTCCGTCTTTCGTTCTTAAACCAATAGACAGAACTAAGTTTTAAAGTTTTTAGAATATAACGGTGGATCTGTCTTTCGTTCTTAAACCGAAAGAAAGAACTAAGTTTTAAAGGATTTAGAATATAACGGTGTCTCCGTCTTTCGTTTTAAAACCGATAGAGACAGAACTAAGTTTTAAAGGATTTAGAATATAACGGTGTCTCCGTCTTTCGTTCTTAAACCAATAGACAGAACTAAGTTTTAAAGTATTTAGAATATAACGGTGGCTCTGTCTTTCGTTCTTAAACCGATAGACAGAACTAAGTTTTAAAGGATTTAGAATATAACGGTGGCTCTGTCTTTCGTTCTTAAACCGATAGACAGAACTAAGTTTTAAAGGATTTAGAATATAACGGTGTCTCCGTCTTTCGTTTTAAAACCGATAGAGACAGAACTAAGTTTAAAAGGATTTAGAATATAACGGTGTCTCCGTCTTTCGTTCTTAAACCAATAGACAGAACTAAGTTTTAAAGTATTTAGAATATAACGGTGGCTCTGTCTTTCGTTCTTAAACCGATAGACAGAACTAAGTTTTAAAGGATTTAGAATATAACGGTGTCTCCGTCTTTCGTTCTTAAACCAATAGACAGAACTAAGTTTTAAAGTTTTTAGAATATAACGGTGGCTCTGTCTTTCGTTCTTAAACCGATAGACAGAACTAAGTTTTAAAGGATTTAGAATGTAACGGTGGCTCTGTCTTTCGTTCTTAAAACGATAGACAGAACTAAGTTTTAAAGGATTTAGAATATAACGGTGTCTCAGTCTTTCGTTATTAAACTGATAGACAGAACTAAGTTTTAAAGTATTTAGAATATAACGGTGGCTCTGTCTTTCGTTCTTAAACAGATAGACAGAACTAAGTTTTAAAGGATTTAGAATATAACGGTGTCTCAGTCTTTCGTTCTTAAACCGATAGACAGAACTAAGTTTTAAAGGATTTAGAATATAACGGTGTCTCCGTCTTTCGTTCTTAAACCAATAGACAGAACTAAGTTTTAAAGTTTTTAGAATATAACGGTGGCTCTGTCTTTCGTTCTTAAACCGATAGACAGAACTAAGTTTTAAAGGATTTAGAATGTAACGGTGGCTCTGTCTTTCGTTCTTAAAACGATAGACAGAACTAAGTTTTAAAGGATTTAGAATATAACGGTGTCTCAGTCTTTCGTTATTAAACTGATAGACAGAACTAAGTTTTAAAGTTTTTAGAATATAACGGTGGCTCTGTCTTTCGTTCTTAAACCGATAGACAGAACTAAGTTTTAAAGGATTTAGAATATAACGGTGTCTCCGTCTTTCGTTCTTAAACCAATAGACAGAACTAAGTTTTAAAGTATTTAGAATATAACGGTGGCTCTGTCTTTCGTTCTTAAACCGATAGACAGAACTAAGTTTTAAAGGATTTAGAATATAACGGTGGCTCTGTCTTTCGTTCTTAAACCGATAGACAGAACTAAGTTTTAAAGGGTTTAGAATATAACGGTGTCTCCGTCTTTCGTTCTTAAACCAATAGACAGAACTAAGTTTTAAAGTATTTAGAATATAACGGTGGCTATGTCTTTCGTTCTTAAACCGATAGACAGAACTAAGTTTTAAAGGATTTAGAATATAACGGTGTCTCCGTCTTTCGTTTTAAAACCGATAGAGACAGAACTAAGTTTTAAAGGATTTAGAATATAACGGTGTCTCCGTCTTTCGTTCTTAAACCAATAGACAGAACTAAGTTTTAAAGTATTTAGAATATAACGGTGGCTCTGTCTTTCGTTCTTAAACCGATAGACAGAACTAAGTTTTAAAGGATTTAGAATATAACGGTGGCTCTGTCTTTCGTTCTTAAACCGATAGACAGAACTAAGTTTTAAAGGATTTAGAATATAACGGTGTCTCCGTCTTTCGTTTTAAAACCGATAGAGACAGAACTAAGTTTTAAAGGATTTAGAATATAACGGTGTCTCCGTCTTTCGTTCTTAAACCAATAGACAGAACTAAGTTTTAAAGTATTTAGAATATAACGGTGGCTCTGTCTTTCGTTCTTAAACCGATAGACAGAACTAAGTTTTAAAGTATTTAGAATATAACGGTGGCTCTGTCTTTCGTTCTTAAACCGATAGACAGAACTAAGTTTTAAAGGGTTTAGAATATAACGGTGTCTCCGTCTTTCGTTCTTAAACCAATAGACAGAACTAAGTTTTAAAGTTTTTAGAATATAACGGTGGCTCTGTCTTTCGTTCTTAAACCGATAGAAAGAACTAAGTTTTAAAGGATTTAGAATATAACGGTGTCTCCGTCTTTCGTTTTAAAACCGATAGAGACAGAACTAAGTTTTAAAGGATTTAGAATATAACGGTGTCTCCGTCTTTCGTTCTTAAACCAATAGACAGAACTAAGTTTTAAAGTATTTAGAATATAACGGTGGCTCTGTCTTTCGTTCTTAAACCGATAGACAGAACTAAGTTTTAAAGGATTTAGAATATAACGGTGGCTCTGTCTTTCGTTCTTAAACCGATAGACAGAACTAAGTTTTAAAGGATTTAGAATATAACGGTGTCTCCGTCTTTCGTTTTAAAACCGATAGAGACAGAACTAAGTTTAAAAGGATTTAGAATATAACGGTGTCTCCGTCTTTCGTTCTTAAACCAATAGACAGAACTAAGTTTTAAAGTATTTAGAATATAACGGTGGCTCTGTCTTTCGTTCTTAAACCGATAGACAGAACTAAGTTTTAAAGGATTTAGAATATAACGGTGGCTCTGTCTTTCGTTCTTAAACCGATAGACAGAACTAAGTTTTAAAGGATTTAGAATATAACGGTGTCTCAGTCTTTCGTTATTAAACCGATAGACAGAACTAAGTTTAAAGGATTTAGAATATAACGGTGTCTCCGTCTTTCTTTTTAAAACCGATAGAGACAGAACTAAGTTTAAAAGGATTTAGAACATAACGGTGTCTCCGTCTTTCGTTCTTAAACCAATAGACAGAACTAAGTTTTAAAGTATTTAGAATATAACGGTGGCTCTGTCTTTCGTTCTTAAACCGATAGACAGAACTAAGTTTTAAAGGATTTAGAATATAACGGTGGCTCTGTCTTTCGTTCTTAAACCGATAGACAGAACTAAGTTTTAAGGGATTTAGAATATAACGGTGTCTCAGTCTTTCGTTATTAAACCAATAGACAGAACTAAGTTTTAAAGTATTTAGAATATAACGGTGGCTCTGTCTTTCGTTCTTAAACCGATAGACAGAACTAAGTTTTAAAGGATTTAGAATATAACGGTGTCTCCGTCTTTCGTTTTAAAACCGATAGAGACAGAACTAAGTTTTAAAGAATTTAGAATATCGTGGTGTATCTGTCTTTCGTTATTAAGCCGATAGAGACAGAACTAAGTTTAAAGGATTTAGAATATAACGGTGTCTCCGTCTTTCGTTTTAAAACCGATAGAGACAGAACTAAGTTTTAAAGAATTTAGAATATCGTGGTGTATCTGTCTTTCGTTATTAAGCCGATAGAGACAGAACTAAGTTTTGAAGGATTTAGAATCGGTGTCTCCGTCTTTCGTTTTAAAACCGATAGAGACAGAACTAAGTTTTAAAGAATTTAGAATATCGTGGTGTATCTGTCTTTCGTTATTAAGCCGATAGAGACAGAACTAAGTTTTGAAGGATTTAGAATATACCGGTGGCTCTGTCTTTCGTTCTTAAACCAATAGACAGAACTAAGTTTTAAAGTATTTAGAATATAACGGTGGCTCTGTCTTTCGTTCTTAAAACGATAGACATAACTAAGTTTTAAAGGATTTAGAATATAACGGTGTCTCAGTCTTTCGTTATTAAACTGATAGACAGAACTAAGTTTTAAAGTATTTAGAATATAACGGTGGCTCTGTCTTTCGTTCTTAAACCGATAGACAGAACTAAGTTTTAAAGGATTTAGAATATAACGGTGTCTCCGTCTTTCGTTCTTAAACCAATAGACAGAACTAAGTTTTAAAGTATTTAGAATATAACGGTGGCTCTGTCTTTCGTTCTTAAACCGATAGACAGAACTAAGTTTTAAAGGATTTAGAATATAACGGTGTCTCAGTCTTTCGTTATTAAACTGATAGACAGAACTAAGTTTTAAAGTATTTAGAATATAACGGTGGCTCTGTCTTTCGTTCTTAAACCGATAGACAGAACTAAGTTTTAAAGGGTTTAGAATATAACGGTGTCTCCATCTTTCGTTCTTAAACCAATAGACAGAACTAAGTTTTAAAGTATTTAGAATATAACGGTGGCTCTGTCTTTCGTTCTTAAACCGATAGACAGAACTAAGTTTTAAAGGATTTAGAATATAACGGTGTCTCAGTCTTTCGTTATTAAACTGATAGACAGAACTAAGTTTTAAAGTATTTAGAATATAACGGTGGCTCTGTCTTTCGTTCTTAAAACGATAGACATAACTAAGTTTTAAAGGATTTAGAATATAACGGTGTCTCCGTCTTTCGTTTTAAAACCGATAGAGACAGAACTAAGTTTTAAAGTATTTAGAATATAACGGTGGCTCTGTCTTTCGTTCTTAAACCGATAGACAGAACTAAGTTTTAAAGGATTTAGAATATAACGGTGTCTCCGTCTTTCGTTCTTAAACCAATAGACAGAACTAAGTTTTAAAGTATTTAGAATATAACGGTGGCTCTGTCTTTCGTTCTTAAACCGATAGACAGAACTAAGTTTTAAAGGATTTAGAATATAACGGTGTCTCAGTCTTTCGTTATTAAACTGATAGACAGAACTAAGTTTTAAAGTATTTAGAATATAACGGTGGCTCTGTCTTTCGTTCTTAAACCGATAGACAGAACTAAGTTTTAAAGGGTTTAGAATATAACGGTGTCTCCGTCTTTCGTTCTTAAACCAATAGACAGAACTAAGTTTTAAAGTATTTAGAATATAACGGTGGCTCTGTCTTTCGTTCTTAAACCGATAGACAGAACTAAGTTTTAAAGTATTTAGAATATAACGGTGGCTCTGTCTTTCGTTCTTAAACCGATAGACAGAACTAAGTTTTAAAGGATTTAGAATATAACGATGTCTCAGTCTTTCGTTATTAAACCGATAGACAGAACTAAGTTTAAAGGATTTAGAAATATAACGGTGTCTCCGTCTTTCGTTTTAAAACCGATAGAGACAGAACTAATTTTTATAGAATTTAGAATATCGTGGTGTATCTGTCTTTCGTTATTAAGCCGATAGAGACAGAACTAAGTTTTGAAGGATTTAGAATATAACGGTGTCTCCGTCTTTCGTTTTAAAACCGATAGAGACAGAACTAAGTTTTAAAGAATTTAGAATATCGTGGTGTATCTGTCTTTCGTTATTAAGCCGATAGAGACAGAACTAAGTTTTGAAGGATTTAGAATATACCGGTGTCTCTGTCTTTCGTTATTAACCGATAGGGACAGAACATAGTTGTAAACGAGTTTAACGGAATTTTATTTAGTGAGAGATGGCCCTATTTGTCTTAAATTTAAATTAATTGTACACAATGTATGATACTTATGGCACTCAACATATAAAATATTCAAATTTGCGAGTTAGTGTAGCTCCTAAAGTTTAATGAAGCATAGAACAAACCCGAAATGGCTGGGCTTAAATTATGGAAAATTTAGTTGGCTTTACAAAAGCATACAATACTATACAAAATATTTTTATTCTCTACCGCGCGCGGTAGCAATATCCGCTCTGGTGGGAACAGCGAAATTAACGTTTAACCTTTCGGATTTCTCTATCGCTCGCGGTAGCGAATAACGCCTAGGTCTGAATAGGCATATAGTGAGTAAGCATTACTGTTTTTATTCTATACTAGTTGCGCCCCACGGTTACCCTCGTAGTAATAATAATAATAATAATATCATATTTATTTTAGACCACAGTCCATATAATGTTAGTACTACCTACAGAGCACTTATAACTATTTTAGTACTACTAAACTAAATAATATAAAATATTACAAATGTTACCTATTAAATTTATTATTTTTTCAATTAATTAAAATATACCTACTATTTAGCCACGAAGCATGTGATAGGCTTGAGCACTGACATCCAGTGTCTCATCAAAGATGAGTACATATCCTCAGCCACGACGGCCAGAAGACCGCAAGAGGTAGTGCGCATGGAACTCATCAGGGATGCAACTCTTTTTCGCATGATTGCATAGAAGTCGTCAGTGCGCGCATCTGCAAACATTCCTGATGCGCTACAAAAACGCGGCAGCCCCAGCAGCATCCTAAAGCCGTTGTTGTATTGGACACGTAGAGCGTTGTAAGATTTTTGCCTATATTTAGCCCACAGGCTACAAGTGTAAAACGATGTACAGTACGCTTTAAATAATGTTATCTTTACTGGCGCTGTACATCGAGCAAATCTGCGAGCCAACATATTGCACCTAACCGACAACGCCCTACGTTCCCTTCGACCCGCTTTAAACTGCATGAGTTCACTCTTCTTGACATTGTACCTGAGCCCATGGCCTGCCGCATATGTCTCACAAATAGTTAAAAGGCGCCTGAGGGCGTTAATCGATGGAGTCAGCAGAACCATATCGTCCGCGTAACTGATGTTATTGACACTGACGCCATGAATTGAGCAACCGATTTTGGTTTCACTGAGTTCAACGATCAACCTGTTGATATACAAGTTAAACAACTTTGGTGAGGTTATACCGCCCTGCCTTACCCCACACTTCAACTGATACTCCTCAGAGTATGATCCTGCCCATCTAACTGTATTCTGTTGATTTTCATACCAAAATTTAAAAACGTTTACCATCTCTTTAGGTAATGTGGTGTCTGTTTCAAGCTTACGCCACAAGGTGTCATATGAAACCAAATCAAATGCTTTGGACAAGTCCAAAAAACAGGCATATACTGGTGTCTTTCTACTAGTATAGTATTGGACAGCATGTTTCAGACACACAATCGCAGATTCAGTAGAAAGCTTGGGTTGAAAACCAAACTGTGCCTCATGAAGATCTAAGTGTTTACATAGTTGTCTATTAAGCATGCTGTCCAACACTTTGGCAATGACTGTAGCTAGCGAAATAGGTCTGTAGTTGGACCTGTCGGAAGCATCGCTGGTTCTATTCTTTATGATAGGTACTACAATAGTTTTCATCAAATTTCGAGGCAAGTATGAATGTCCGATACAGAAGTTAAACAACATAGCTAAAACTCTGGGCAGGTGATTCCCAGCATACAATAGATGCTCTATACTGAGCCCATCGTGCCCTGGTGATTTTCCCCGTTTCATTTTCTTTATAACTATTGCAACGTCTTTTGCCAGAACATTTTCGTGCCTAACGGTGTTATCAACACGATGTAACTCAGTACAGGGCTCAAACTGTTTATTACATGTTATGGGCTCGACCTGGAACTGTTCTTTAAATAAATTAGCAATTGCCCCCGAATCAGACACGCCATTCATGCTTACAGGCAGACTATCAACCGTACTGAGCTTTTTAGTGTGTTTCCAGAAACTACCGAAATCTTTAGAGGTATGGTGTGTGGCCAATATATCCATTTTTATTCGGTCTTGATTATTTTGACACCATTTTAGCGCCCTCTTAAAAACTTTGCGTGTTTCATTCATGTTTCGATAGTGTATGCCCATTGTGGGCTTACCGTGCAGTACCCACATCTGGAAAGCAAGACGAGCCTCCTGGTGTACATGTCTGACGTGTCTATTCCAACCAACCACCCGAATTGACCTAACTCTTTGTTTTTCACCATAACTCAAGATTGACGCATGTCTTAAAATTTCAATAATATTGTCATACATTCTATTTATAATAGTCTTATGATCATAATCATTACACATTTTATCACAGCATTTTTCTAATTCACTGGGGAAATCAACGCTTTTCAATAATAAGTTGCATATTTCGTAATATTGGCATATTTGTGATGACTCACGATGTCCCCATATAACTTTATTACATCTATATCTATTGACCACTATTTTTGGTTCGATCAAACCAATATTGCATGTAACTACAAGTGGAAAGTGATCCGACCAGAATACATCGCTGTATACACTTATGTCTGTGACAGTATTTAATGCCGCTCTAGTTACTACGCAATGGTCTAGCCAACTCCTACTGCCGCTGGCTTCACAAACAAAGGTATAGGTATCTGATAAGGGGCCGAGTCTCTCGTAGTCTACACACACCCAATCTTGATCACTACAAAACTCCAAAAGTTGCTTACCGAAGCACTTGACAGGATGTGCGTTAAAATCCCCAAGCATGTACACATACTCTGCCTCTGCACTCTCAATAATCGCACTTATTTCACCGAGACATTCTGTAAACTCAACTAGATTAACAGTACAATCACAAGGCATATATACAGAAAATACAACTATAGATATTTGATCGGGTAGTGAGATTTTTACTGCCGAAAGACGAACACTACTACAGGGTATCACCGAAACATCTTGAAATATGCTCTTCCTCCATAAAATAGCCACACCACCATAAGGCCTTCCCAGGAGTGGTCCAGCTGACAAGTCCATGGCTGACTTTCCAGTGTATCCAAATTCATGGTCGGTAGTAGTAGGTAGTAGCCATGTTTCCTGAAGTGCGACAATATCAGCCTTTCTACACAGAGATCTTATGCAATCAATAGACCTAGTTACTGACTTGCAATTAAAGCTCATGAGAATACAACTTTTATCCATTACTGATGTTATTATTATTCAACTTATTTCTCTCATTAGACTTGGTATTTTTTCGAAAGTCAACGAAACGTCGAAAAGAAACACCATCAGGCCACAGCTTCGAATCCTTAAAAATATCAAGTTTTTGTCTCGGAACGAGAACCTTAAAAGAATTGTACTCTTTTACTGTTTTCATAGTAACTTGCTCCATTTCAACATGCACTCCTGTCTTGCTTATTAAGTAAGAACTAATATCTGAAGCTAATGTATTTTTATTTACATTGTAAATAAATAGGGGGACCCTAGTATCTGCAGCCTTGAAATTACTTTCTGGTTCTGTCACAGCATCCCCTTTGAATCCTGCAAAACGATTTTTCAACCTCTTTCTCTGTACCAGTTTCCACTCCTCAGTCGGTTCAGGATACTTCCACTCGCCATCTTTCCTAACTATTCCTGCAAAGGAACTCTGATTTATTGCGGAGCATGCATTCTCAGTAATATCACTCCTGTTAGCGACCGGTGCAGTGACGCATGGTGTCAGTTGCGAGTTAGGTATATTTACTGTTTTCATCGAGCTATTGTGTGTATTCTGGTTTTCAACGCGTTCAGTATAGCTGTTACGGCTTCGGCGTGAGACAGACTTAGATTTTGTCCCGTTACGCGACAAGGACAGCTGAATCACAGTCGACTGTTGGTCTTGTAGCGGCGACGATGACTCACAGCTTCGAGGCATTGTGCTTGTGCACATATCAGCTGACTCGGCGCCATTTTCTGCCGATAAGGTCAATGATTTATCAGTGTCACAGTAATAGCTATCCCTTGAACCAGCGCCACGATTCATATTTACATTACGCGTGCCCGAAATCGAGGGCGATTTTTCCATTAATAAGTGGTTCTTGAAATCATTGAATTGATCAACAGTTAGATAGCCATCTTTTATACGTTTTACCTCATTTTTTAGCACTATCATATCCTTCAAAATTTTTGTTGTATCAGCAATTTCAAACGTCAGAGGCGGCAGACGACCTAGGTCGCGAGCGACAAACAATGGTGTGAACTCCCTGTCCGTTTCCTTGAATAAGGATATAATATCGTACAGATCCCGTTCTGATTTGCCACCCTTTTTTTTCTTGTTATTTTCCGTTTCGACGTCGTAATGGAATCGTACAACAGATTTTTGGCCGTTTCAATTTCCTCGGACGAAAACGCCTCGATACAAAGGCGTACAATGCTTTCTTCATCGAGAATGTCCGCTTTATTTTGAATAAAAGCCAACAACTCATCGATAACAATTTTGCAATGGTTGCACTTAATCACTTTACAGTTCATTTTTCCAGAAGCACAATCGCCATTCTCACACATGATTATCCCGTTCACATCGACCGCACGCAATGACGCGCGAGCGCTGACTGGTAATAGATGATGATGAAAGTATGCTGTGTTAAACCAGCGTCTAATCTACCTCCGTACCTAATATCATCAAACTTGGTCTAGCCGTTATAGCGTGAAGAAGTAACAAACATACAAACATACTCACAAACTTTCGCCTTTTATATTAGTATGAAGTTTTTTAAAGCAGACTGATGAAAAATAAAGAAAAAAGCAACATGCTTGTTCTGCTAAAAGAAATTTTGCAAATTAGAAATATTACATTTTATACATAAGATGATTAAAACCAACTTGAGAGATAATTTCGGATGGATGGCCCAGTGGTCATGGCGTTTGACACGGATAGTCAGAATTCGCGAGTTCGTATCCCGTATAACGATACATTTTACTCTGTAAAGTTGCAATATTAAGCAGCCGGCTACACGTCGCAGCCGCAGACGACGTGTCGTCGCGACACTACTGGTTTCTATGTATTTGTATGGAATACCTTAGAGTTAGAAATAGTTAGAGACATGAAGCTAAGCGACACTGTCGCCCGACCGCAGATCAGTAGTGCGGCTCGCGGGTACTAATCTACGTAGTAAAACAACTGTAAAGCTTTTAAAATAAACCTTTCGTATCGCTTTTCAAATGGTTGATGCCATGTGCAGTTGCCGTCTGCAGTCGGGTTCGAAATCATGACTGCAGCGACATGAAGCGACGACGTGTCGTCTTCGCTTCTACTTGTAGCCGGCTAACAACTTGCACCTGTCACGGCTAGGTGTGAAGCTTACCATCAGCTCGATTACTTGCCCATCCTGTCACTTCTCCTTAATAATATAATAAATGCTATATTGAGTTTATTAACCGACTTCAAAAAAGGAGTATATTTCACAATTGGACCGTATATATATTTTTTATATGTGTTCGCAGATAACATCGTCGTTTATGAACCGATTTTGATGTTTCCTTTATATTTGAAAGAGTAAACTTCCGAGGTGGTCTCATTTAAATTTGATCAAATTTGGTCATTCAGTTTTGTCCAATTGAACAATTTTGTCCAAAACTTTATCAACCGGGAGTTGAGTGGTACCAAACATAATACAAACGTAGCCGAAAGCAGAAGTTAGTTAAAATTAAGTAAAATGTACGTACAACATAGCATTATATTAATTAAAGTACTTTCAAAATTGGACCAGTAGTCCCGGATATTACCAACTACATACAAACTCACAAACGAACATAACATGAACCGCATTATAATAAAACATAGACTAAAGAAATAGCCAAAATTTAAACCATATGTTAAGACATTTTCACGTTGGATATTACGTTCAGCCAAGGTTTAAACTCGGGACTGTAGATATAAGATTATATATTATAAGAGAATTACATGTTGATATAAATCGTACCATACATTGTGTACATACACACAAATACCTTGTTTTCCGAGTGGAGTCAAAATTGATTTTGCCGCTGTGATCGTCATTCCAAATCAACGAAAGCGTGACAACGTAGACACATGTGATATCATGGACAACGTCAACAAGAACGCCATTTTGCGATTTCGACGACCACGCTACGAACTGAAATCACGGTGAGCACTTCTGTCAAATCTTTGATGTGTGTGCGATGCGTTAGCTAGCATATGTCTCGTTTATTCCATGCCGTGAGCAAAGTGAGCGTGATTTCAACCCATTCCGAATGGCTAACTGCAGGCCTAGACAAAATTCAAACAGGCGTGTTTCCGCACACGCCACAGACAAAAATGTGTCTACGAACTTAGCGCGAGGTCACGTGACTTTTCCACAGGTAATTTCAACGCCATACATTTTGAAGTTGTCGTTTGGCGTTAACGTTAACAGAAACATCTTTTGTCTAGGCCTGCAAACGCGCGATATTTGAATCGGAATGGGAAAATGCGATATCGCCAAAATCAGTGTTGAGAACACTCGGAAAGCCATACACAGTTATTAGTGTGAGTTACTTGTGCGTGTGTGCGAGTGGATGCGAGCGCTTGTGCTGAGGCGCCGAGAAGTACCATTCGAAGCGTTTGAACGATTCTATCTCTCTCTCGCACGCTTCCAACGATGACAGGTTCGTCAGTGTGGAGTCGACCACGAACGGATTCGGTTCTGGAAAGAGATAGAACATATGGTTAGTTTTACAATGATAACAATAGCTGCATTATTGCAAAATATTCACCACCTGCACGGCTAGCACGGGCAGTAGACTATTTCTCCCCGTGCAGGACAAAAATCCTTTCCACCATGTCATTTTTATATGCCTTGCGAGCACGGATACCACCAGAGGATAGTATATCACGGTGAATAGACGGCGGGAGTAGCCTTCTCTATGGTTTTGTACTTCATAAGGCCTACGCAGACCGGCTGCCGTCTATCTTTACGGGGAATGGGAATGGGCTTCATTTTGACATTTAAACCCCATTCTGGACGAAACCCTGCAAGCGTATTGGCTGGAACCATCAATGGGAATTAGAATGAAGTGACATTTCATTCTCATTCAAGTTAGACAATAAGGCCACTGGACGGGATGATCCGTTTCGTCTGCTCACAACAACACCTACCCGCAGTTACTTCAGTTTACTCGTGAACATGGCGCATGCAACTGTGCCGAAAAATCGAGAGCTCACTATAAATACAATACATGGTGAATATCACGTTTCTAACGTTAATTCTTGCTTTAGTGACGATGTCAGTATAAAAACTTATACTGTAGACAATTTCACAATCGTATAAGTCGTCGATATCACTTTCAAACTTGCTAGGCCCGACACGATTCTTTAAATTTATCGATCTTAGCGACTCGACAAATTTAACGACTATTACGGTACTATTGCACTCCAGTATCGTTATGTTACGCTTTCACGCGTAAACAGCTGCTCGGATCTCTAAGAAATTTGGCAAGGAGGTACATTATATCCCGGGTAAAGACTTTTCCTTAAACCATAATCCATCACGAGGGTAAAACCGCGGAGCGTAGCTACTCTATACTAGTAATATTATAAAGAGGAAAGATTTGTATGTATGTTTGTAACAAATTAGCTTTAAAAGTACTGGACCGATTTCAAAAATTCTTTCACCATTGGAAAGCTACATTCACACTGAATAACATAGGTTATATAAGATTCATCATCATCATCATCCATCACCGCGCGGGTGAAACCGCGGAGAGCAGCTAATAATATATAAATGGAATAAAACTGTTGTAAGAGAGCAAAACACAATATAAATGCTGCCGTACCGTAATAGTCGTTAAATTTGTCGAGTCGTTAAGATCGATAAAAATAGTATCGCCCCTAGCAAGTATGGAAGTCCTATTGTCGCCTTATACGATTGTCAATTTGCGGTCAGTATATCGATTATTACGAGTTGTCTGCATTCCACAATGCGTCCTACTGTCATTTGAAGATTTCTACGAGCATTTCGCTCTTCTACGAACAAAAGAAGGCCGAATTCTATTTTTTTATTGAAGCTGCGCCCCGCGGTTACACCCGCATGGTGATGGATGATGACGACGTTGATGAAAATTATCATATGTGTTAATTCAGCGCCGATCTACTTCCATTCCAAATTTTATCAAAATTGGGCCAGCCGTCTGAGCGTAACAGAATAACAAACATCCATTCATCCATAAATACAAATTTTCGAGTTTATAATATTAGATCAAACGCAACTAAACAATATCCCCATTCTCGTCGCCTGTCGACAAGCTGTATCGAGGTAATTTTCAAAGCTGACAAAACAATCGTTAAAATCGATTAAATAGACGTTCTCAAACGTAATTTAACAATTCCATGCTAGGGTTATCGTTATAATCGTAAAAGTTTATCGAATTTGTCTACAGATCGCTTAATTTTGTTACTTGCTTGCAATGATCGACACAAGATCGATATAGCCAGGTTTTAGAAGTATGACGAATTCAAGACTCAAATTTATCGATCGGTAAGATCGGTACTTGCACTGCTGGGACGACAAAATAAAACCTACAGCAAGAAAGAATTTGTTTTGTCTATCCATGATGTTTACCAGTTTCGTTATGCAGTCTGGTCCCGACGGGTCCATGCGCGCCGTTCGATCCGCTCGAGCACACGGACGAACCGGTCGGCGAACTGCGGCACGACGGCAAACCTAACAACAATATACAGGAGTTTTTATAATATGATCTGTAAAGCACTAACGCATGCTTAGCGATACCCAAAATTATCTACGAGTAGAAGAACGAGCAAAAAAATCATTGTACATACAGTATGAAATAAATAAACATACATATATAACAGGTTCAATTTGAAAAATTAAATACCGACTTCCATTCTATTCAGTTATTGGAGTGTATCTCAAAAAGTACTGGACCGAATTTGATGAAATTTAAATAGGACCACACGGGAAGCTTTCAAACAAAACAAAATTTTGAGAATCGGTTCACCCAGTTGAAGAAGAAGTTATGAGGTAACAAACATAAAACAAAAAAAAAACTGTCAAATTGAGTACCTCCTCCTTTTTTTGGAAGTCGGTAGAAAATAATAAAAATATTTATTTTATTAAATTACTTGACCGTAACTGGAAGCTTTTATATTGAGAGGGCACTTCCGTTTCCGTCGTAATAGTACCAGTTTTCGTACTTTTATCCACCTTGTTTCCGGTAAGTAGGTGGCGCCACCTGGCGGCTTCGCGCCATTTTACGTTTCTTGTAAACATGAGCGCCATTTGCAATCATTGGCGTTTAAATTTCCGTCGAAGCAACACGTGCTCAACAGCGCTTCTGAAGTCTGTTGCAAAAATTACAAAATACTGTAAAGTGGTATTACATTAAACAGCGTTGAAGTTATTTAAATATAACAGTGAGTTGTTAAAATTTAACACGCAGTAAGTACCATATTTGATTATCTAAATGTAATATTTAAATGTGACTTTTAACGGTTTTTGCCGTTCGTTAAGATTATAGAATGGACTTCTATAATTTATATGGTTATATACCATTGGTTATAAACCAGTTATTATGGACTAGAAGGCGGTCAATGGACTCCTTGTGCCAGTTTTTGTAATAATTTTCGAAACGTAGCTTATAATTTGAGTTATTACCCTTTTAACATAACCGTGGTTTTCAGAATGAATGAGTACGATTGTGATCCCGAACCGGCCGTGGCTGGTCCAAGTGGAGAGGCGCGAAAGCGGAGACGAAGCTGCTCTGCTAGCAGCTCTTCGAGCAACTCTTCGAGCTCATCCTCGTCATCCGATGATAAGCGTCGGTCCCGTCGACGCAAACATAAGCGTGCAAAACGATACGACCCCAGGATGGATGAAATACTTAAGGAAATGGGTGAGCTCAGACAAATCGTTACTTCAAACAATTTTGATAATAATTCTTATCACGACAGCGTGTCAATTTATCCAGACAATGATGAATTATGCGAAAATCTAAATCTTGAGCAAGAACAGGATAATAATGCATTTTCTTTCGAAATAGAAACCAAGTTGAAGGAACCATCAGTTCCTAAAACCCCTGATGTTTATTTTAAATTGTTGTCAGATGTTCAAAGATTAGGCACAACCTCTTGGTCTGACGTAAGGTACGCAGACACACAAAAACTGTACAACCATACCCCAGGCTTTATAGACCTGGAAACAAACGATGAGGTAAAAATGTATGACACATTACGTCACCTGGCGTACGCAGATAAATCATATGCTGCTATAACTTTTTGCATACTTAAACAAAAAATTTCACTCCAGGAAGGTATTCGAAAACTTCTCTCTTGGGCTAAGAATACTAATGTCAATGTCGACAATCTGAGCGTCAAAGTTGATGAGCTATTTTTGAAAGGCGACCTGTTTAAGATCTCGTCGGATCTCTTACAGTTAGTATGTGGCCACAGAGCTGAAAGTATTGAAATGCGTCGCGAAAACATTACAAGTCAAGTTCGTGACCCCTTAGTTAAAGCAACCTTAAATAGAATACCACCATCAACGACGCATATTTTTGATTCTGTTGGTTTTACATCCGCACTTGAGAAGTCTGGCGGAGTCCGCAAAACTTTTTGGCTTCCAAAATTGAATGGGTCCCAGTCCCAGCAAGCAATGGCTAATGTACAACGTCACCACCACTCACGGGGGCAAGGTGCACGAAAAACAATAGTTCCATCGCGTGGAACTCAATGCAATTGTATTGAATCAGGCAGCCATGGTACTATGCACTCGCATGCATGTGGCCCACCCTCGCGGGGTGAATATTATAGCACAAACTACCCACCTCAATATAGAGTTTCAAATTCCAACCATTACAATGGAAGAGGGTCATTTCACAACCGAGGCTCGCGGCCCGATCGTAGCAACAGAGGCCGTGCAAATTTTCGAAGATCTGTCAGAGGTGGCAATTGTTACAATAAGAAACAATGACTCGAAGCGGTTCCAAGCAGGTCAGTTAGCGCACTACCACCAACAATGGAAGGAAATGGGGGCTACAGAAATAATTTTAAAGCTAATTCAAGGGTATCGCATACCATTTATTCAAAGACCACCACGGGTTTATCCACATGTATGGAAAACCCCATTTCAAACTTCTGTCTCGGAAGAGATATCTGTGATAATACAGAAAATGAAATCTCAGGGCATTTTGGAAGCAGCACCATCAACCCCGAGCTTCATTTCCCCTCTGTTTCTGGTGCCAAAGCCCGACGGCTCGTCTCGACCCATATTCAACCTCAAAGCGCTCAACGAATATGTACTGGCCAAACCGTTTCACCTGATAAACATGCACAAATTACCAGATTTCCTTCAACCACAGGACTGGATGTGCAAGATAGATCTTTTTCAAGCCTATTTTCACCTGAAAATATTAAAGTCTCAAAGGCGTTTCCTACGGCTAGTATACAATCAAGAATTACTACAGATGACTTGCCTGCCATTCGGTCTAAGCACTGCCCCAAAAACCTTTTCGATTCTCACAAATTGGGTAGCTCAAGTATTACGAGAAAAATGGAATGTAAGGATAGTAGTTTATCTAGACGATTATTTAATAGTACATCAGAATGCTCATACGCTTCTAGAACACGTCAAGCTCGCGATACAAACATTGCAGAGACTAGGGTGGCAAATAAATTTCGAGAAATCGATACTAGTTCCACAAAAAAGCATAAATTACCTAGGGATACTTTGGAGACCGTGGACAAATCTAAAATCCTTGCCAAACGAAAAGGTAGAGGTTATAAGGAAAAAAGTAAATCGAGTACTCGACCAAAGAAAAGCGACACAAAAAGAGTTGCAAAGAATAGTAGGGCTCTTAAACTTCGCCAGTTTTGTAGTTCCACGAGGTCGACTCAAACATCGACAAATGTTAATGTTTCTGAACGCTTTACCCAAACATTCAACCCAAACCTACCATCTACCACAAGATGTGCTCAAGGAATTGGGTTGGTGGATTCAGAACTGCCAGTTATCAACAGCTTTACATCATCCGCCCCCGGTCCACTTTCTAGTGACCGATGCATCAGACATAGCGTGGGGCGCACAGCTGAACAACGAAGCCTTTTGGGGCAGCTGGTCCCAGGAAGAACAACACCTACATTCGAATCAGAAAGAGATGCTAGCTATATTGCATGCTCTCCAAAATCAGGCGCATTTGCTGCAAGACAGCTCTGTCCTGATACAATGCGACAACAAGACAGCAGTCGCTCAGTTACGGAAAGAAGGGGGTACGAAATCTGTACCCTTGATGAACATAACCTATCAAATTATGTCATTACTAGATCAGTACCGAATACACCTCAGCATACATCATATCCCAGGCAAATACAACAATCAAGCGGATCACCTATCACGTCATCGTCAGCCTCCAGAGTGGCACTTGCTGCACCTGCCTGTGTGGAAATGGTGTTTACGAAGTGGGGAACTCCAGTAATAGACTTATTCGCTTCGGAGACGGCTCATGTAGTTTACAATTATGTAACTCGAGATTTGAAAGACCGTCAAGCATTATTTCACGATGCATTCAGTATGCCATGGAACTACCCGCTGGCGTGGGTGTTTCCCCCGCCTTTTCTTATACCCAAAGTACTTACCCATCTGAATCAGTCGACAGGAATCTTTCTTATAGTGGTCCCCCGTGGCACAAAGTATTTTGGCGGGCAGATTTGAAAGCCCGTGCAATCGAAGCACCGCTCACCTTGATCAATTTACACAAACATCTGATAGACACGTCAACGGGTCACCCACCACCGAAAGTTCAGCACCTCCTTCTCGAAGTTTGGAAATGTGGGGGTGGACGGAGGCAATAGGGACATGGAATACTGAACAACTATCGTTACTTAAAAATTCTTGGCGTAAGTCTACTCTGAAAACATATGAAGTGGCTTGGAAACGGTGGGTCAAATGGTGTAAAAATAATGATATAAATCCTAAAAACCCTACTGGTTCTCAGTTAGCACAATTTTTATCCGATTTATATATAGTACATAAGTTGTCGTACAATACTATACTCTTGCACAAGTCTGTAGTTTCTACGCTATGTAATTCTGAAACATCGAGCCATTTAAGTTCACACGTCCTGGTGAAACATATCCTTAAATCGATTGCTCTAAAAAATCCGAAAAGTGATAGAGCGCCTATTTGGGACGTTAATAAATTAAGTTCCTATTTAACCAGCTACACAGTAGACTCAAGCAATTTATTCCAGACATCCCGACATACAGCGATTTTATTGTTATTGTGCTCTGGACGACGAATACATGATTTGACATTGTTAAGAGTTGATCCTGAACATTTCACGAGAACTAATACTAGCATAATATTATTACCAGAGTTCGGTTCAAAAACCGATACGGAGAACTATAGACAATCTAGTTGGGAATTTCTGTCGAATCCTGGTATTAGTAATCTCAATCCAGTCTTCTGGATAGATAAAACTGTGACACTATTAAATGAAAGGCGCAAAACTGCAAAGTCGTGTAGTCTTTTTATTACAGTCAGGGGTGCTGCTAAATCTGCTTCACGTACAGTGATAGCAGGCTGGGTAAAAACTATATTTAAAGAAGCAGGTATCGCAGCTTCTCCAGGTAGTGTTCGTTCTGCGGTCGCTTCCAAAAGCTGGCTGGAAAACACTTCAGTCGACGACATCTTGTCTCGAGGCAATTGGCGATCGGCTAACACGTTTCATAAATTTTACAGACGTGAAGTAATTAAAAGCAGTGATTCACAAAACGTCACACAATTATTCAGGCCAGTAGATTAGTAAAATGGCCTTGTCTTCGGTTGTCATTACAAAAAGTTAATAATTATCTAACTAATGTACTTGATCATAAGTTATAATGTTTTTGTATAATATGAAGGATTGTGATGAAAATAAATAAATTTTGGTAAATTTTTAATTACAATTTTTATTCATCTAATATAGATACTCACATTGGCGTTACTCTAGTATATACTAAGCCCTACAGACATGAATAGGTGGCGTCACCAGGCGAAAACAAACAGCCTCTCAATATAAAAGCTTCCAGTTACGGTCAAGTAATTTAATAGCAGCGTTTTACCTGAAATAAAACGCATATTAAAATACTTACCTAACTGGAAGCTTTCACTTTAATTCCTGCCTGGTGAATATTGAGCCAATAATTGCAAATGGCGCTCATGTTTACAAGAAACGTAAAATGGCGCGAAGCCGCCAGGTGGCGCCACCTACTTACCGGAAACAAGGTGGATAAAAGTACGAAAACTGGTACTATTACGACGGAAACGGAAGTGCCCTCTCAATATAAAAGCTTCCAGTTAGGTAAGTATTTTAATATGCGTTTTATTTCAGGTAAAACGCTACTATTAATACATCATCTGTGATAATTTTAACTATCACGGTTCTTGAGATACAGCCTTGTGACAGGCGGACGGACATCAGCAGGCCTAAAAAGGCCACATTAAGCAATTCTTCTCCAAGCGATTAATTTCCTGAACTCCCGGCTATTCCTTAGCAATTCCTCTATTTTTCGTAAAATGGCCAAAGTTTCGAGTGAATCATACACAATTCAATTCATCAGCAGATTCATATTATACGATATTATGGCTACACGCAAAAAACAATGAATGAATGAACGAAATAGTAAACCAGTATTTAGTATTTGCGCATTTTATTGTTTTATTTATTTTATTTTGTTTAGATAAAATGTTTATTTGTTTCATTGGATAGTAAAAATTTTAAACTGAAAGCGAAATGGTTCGTAAATGTTGTCATGGTTCAGCTGGCAACTATTTGAATGGCAGTACTAGACTTTTTTGTCTGTATCAGCAGAAAGAAAACAAAACAAAAACATCGAATCAAGAATACCGTAGATGCACGAAACTTTACATTGTGTGTGATTGGGCTTTTTTAGAGTAAACAGGACATAGCTATTTGTAAAAGAGAGTGGGCGAACAATTCTGGACTACCAGGATTACAATGTATATTATTGGAATCTTAGTAGTTTTAAAATCTCCAGCAGGTGTAAAACTATTATATAGAAGTTCTAACTGTACAATGTGTATTATATTTAATAAAACATAGCTTACAAAAATAAAATATACTTGATTTTATTGTAATGTTTTACAATTTTTGGTAGCAGTTTTATGCTATTTTGCAAGGCAACATAGAACACAAAATGATGAAATAAAAATTTTCTATTTCAGAATAAAAATTGAAACAATCTATTTCATATTTCGCTAGTTTGTCAACATTATGCTATTTCTTAAACGCATAAACAAAATGAGGTAGAAAATATATTGCAAACTAATAATCGCATTGAGAATATCCCAGAGGTATGCCGCATCCACTCTTCACTCAGATGTGCAAGCATGCACATATGTCACACTCACATAAGTGAGTGGTTACATTTTCAAGAGAAAGGCCATCCAACTTTAAAAAAGAATTAATATGATAAGTTATTCTACAAAAAGCATCAACGAAGGCCCATCGGAAACTGTTTGAACTATGAAGAAAGCATAATAAAAAATATGTTGCTCACAGGACGCGATGAATCCAAGGTTATGGTAATAAATGGCCATCAAATATAAGGAATGGTTTTGTTTCGGTGAAGATATAAACAAATTCAATGAGCCATAAAAGCGACCACAACCCTGTCTCATTAACATAATATGTTTGTAACGAATTGGCTCAAAAAGTACTGGACCGATTTCAAAAATTATTTCTCCATTGGAAAGCTACATTCACCCTGAGTAACATAGGCTATATAAGATTCATCATCATCATCCATCACCGCGCGGGTGAAACCGCGGAGAGCGCGCTAGTAATGAATATATTGCTATAGACTATTGATTTGGATCATTCAAATGCATACAGACAATACCACTACGTACTTCACAGATAATGGTGACTCACCATAGTCTAAATATATTATTAGACTATGGACTCACTTTGCTTGTTGGTCAGTTGACTGGTGTTGTTTGCGTGCGCCGGCTGCGTAGAGTTGAACAGCGGCTCGGCCCACGCCTGGGCCAGTGGGCGCGAGAATAGGGAGTCAGCGTGGGCTTCTGTGTGGCCCATGTCCATCGGTGGTTGGCCAGGCTCCTGAAATTATAATATAATTATTTCGTATATATAAATATGAACCCCTATTTCTCTTGGTCACGCTATAACTTGAGAACGGCTTTACCGATTTCTAAAACAATTTTTTTATTTTTTTTCAAATACTTCGTAGAAGGTTCTTACATAAATTTTTTTTAACAAAAGATAGGAGGTTATGGCGAGACCGAAGGCCGAGCCTGCTACGCGAACTGAGTAGTGGTAAGTCTCTATATAAAAAAACTAAACGCCTATTTCTCCTGGTCACGCTATAACTTGCGAACAAATGGAACAACCTCGCTAATTATTTTTAGTTGTGTTAATTATTGTCGGGAGCAACCTGCTCCTGATAATAGGTAGTAAGTCGCGGACAGTTACTAAACTAGCGAACACCAATCTAAACTAGCCAACTGTGATAATTCATCCATTTTTAGAAAATGATGTCAGTTCCTAATCTGTACAGGCTAAAGTCCATACTCGTAATACGCTTGCGAATGACAGTTCTGAAATTAACTCCGTGCTCTCTAAACAGATACAAGTACAATTTGAAAACTTTAATACCGACTTCCATTCGATTCAGTTATTGGAGTGTAACTCAAAAAGTACTGAACCGAATTTGATGAAACTTAAATGGGTGGTCCCATTTAAGTTTCACTGGAAGCACCAATTTCCTAACAAAAAATAATTTTGAGAATCAGTTCACCCAGTCGAAAGTTGGTAACAAAAAAAAGAAAAAGAAAACATACATTTGAATTGAGTACCTCCTCCTTTTTTTGGAAATCGGTAGAAAAAACCTAATAGGGTTGTCATATATCACTAACCTGTCTATAATACTTGGAGTCTGTGACGTGATGTATGGAGACTTCGCTGTTGAGTTTGGAGCCAGCGCGCAAACGTTGTCCGTCCGCCAATCTCGCCGTATTTGCCAACGTTTGGCCCAACGTCCGTCTTCTCGTTGAACAGAGCGCTTCGGAACACGTTTCTGGAAATATCACAACTACATATTAATTTTTATAATATGATTTTTAAAGCACTAACGCCTGCTTAGAAAGACCAAACATTGCAATTTTTTGTGAGAAAAATTCCATTCCTCGGACGGGATTTGAACCCGCGTCTTCCGACAATCTCTGTCAGACGCCATGACCACTAGGCCACCGAAACTCTCTATCTGGTTCTAACCGTCGTATGGGGATGGGTGGGGGTACATATTCATATTAAATAATAATCTCATTTATGCCATTTTGACGTGATAACGTCTTATACATCGATGAACTCCGGCTGCACGCACGGAAAAGCAACACTCATTGTCACGTTACGCCTGATTCGAGAGTGCAAGAGCGCGGAACAAGCTATGGGAGGCAGAATCGGCCTAAGCGTTCGGCTTGTTATATGACGTTAACACGTAAAATTATCGTCCGTAAACCGACTTTACAGACTTTTTTTTGGAGAAAATTAACTTTGACTGTGACTTTGAACCCGCGCTTTTTGACTATCCGTGGCAGATACCATGATCGCTAACCACCGAGGTACCCAACCGAACATATTGAATGTACTATACTTAACTTTAACGTTTTTTTAATCGTCGTATGGGTACGGAGCGATATCTTTCAATAATGAACAGGTATTTTTGCATACATTCTAAATATGCCGTTATTATTTTCTCATAAATCGAGGCCATTACGCTTTTTTGCCATGAAAGAGGGTCACAACCTAGAAAAAGTAATAGTGACGGGCAACGTCGAAGGAAAACGATCAAGAGGACGCATCCCTTTAAGGTGGTCCGACCGGATCTGCTCTGCTCTGGACACAAATCTTCATATGGCGCTTCACGACGCAAATAATAGAAACAGATGGCTAAGCTTAGTCAGAGCTAAATTTATTCAGATGGGGAATCACGACCCTTAGTAATGAGGAGACCGACGCGAAGACGACGCTTTTTCTCCGAATCTCCTGGTTTCAGACTTGGTAAGCACCGCCCTTCTCACTTTTTTTTACCAAAAAGGAACCAACATTAACACAAAAAAGTATGAAATAACTTGTTGAAGTCGTATTTAACTATTGTTATTAACCGGCAAAACACTCACGTTAGGGTTCGAATACGTCTCGCCGGGTTTCGAGCGCGTCCGATGCTCATCTTCAGGGCGAGTGCGCAGTGGCGTCTGCGAGCTCGCAGAGAGCACGCTCGAAACCCGGATCGACGTATTCAATCCATACCGTGAGTGTTTTATTATTATACAATAATAGTTAAATATGTGTCAAACTCACGACAATTTCAATACAAAATCGTTGAAGTCTACTATTATTATTATATAAACAATACTATTAGTAGTATGTAGATAGTAGTCAAATGTTGTTTTACTTGACTTAACCAAGTGTCCTATGGCGAAAATAAAAAATAAATGGGACATACTTATGCGAAACATTGTTTTAGTAAGTTTTATACACCTACATACCTGTCTTCCTGTCCAAACGGTGTATAAAGTCCAGTGAATTCATTGTCTTCCCTCTTCAAAGGTGTCCCGATAGGCTCCGGCCTTTGTATAGGGTTTGAGAACAACGATTAGTTATCCGACTCAAACGGTCTACTCGTCAAATCATTAACCGGACGAGTACCTATTGGATTAGGTGACACAACGGGCTTAGGGCTCGAGTTTTCAATGAAATACTCCGGTGACAGAAAGTTTCTCTGTTGATTATCATCGTTGGTTTTGAACAGTGAGTACCATCATCATTCTTTTGGGTAAACGATGCCAAATTCATTATCCGACTCTGATATTCATCGCTCTTCACCGGTACGGGCTGAGTTTCTGGAACGTATTGAGACGGGTTCGGATTGTACAGGTTCGGGTTGACATAGTTATATGGTGGTTGATTGAACATCGGCATCTGAGGTGTTGGAGTTTGCAGACCCATCAGTGTTTGTTGATGCATCATAGACATCAATGGGTTACGTAGGGGTGATTGTTGCTTGGCAAGCGTTCGGTGGCATCGGGATTGGATCCGGTACTCGGATCTGTTCAGGTTTCTTTTGGACGGGTGTTGATGATAGCTGGAAAAATGAGATAGGTTCCGAGTAATTGAACATGTTTTTGGAAAAATTTGTTCCTAATTGGGGCTTATAGATGGTTGCTTCTATCTATTTGCAAAAAACTACTGAGGTTGCAAAATTATACTGTCATTGAGAATCCTAGTTAGAGCTAATAGAAAATCATCTTTGAAAATGATGGTCTTTTTTTGAAGACAAAGTAACTCAAGAGGCACAAACACCGTTTCAATTCGATTAAACTGGAAAAGTATGGTTCGATAATATAGTCTGCTATGTTAAGATACAACCCCAACTCCCTACATCAATTTCCTCTTATAAGAACTTATATTATATTCTAATGATACGAACTACTTTTTTGTTTAAATTCATAAAGATACCGTCCTGAAATGTTAAAAGAATAAATAGTAATATAATGACCTGCACTGGCGGTAGATTGGGATGGAACATAGGGTTCCGCAGGGTGACCATCTTGGTCCCATCAGGTTTGCCTTCCGGCAGTGGCTCGGTGCTCGCAGCTGCTTTCTTTGCCTTCTTCTTGGCCTTTTTGGACTTGCCCACTGGCTGTGGAGGCGGCGGGGGCTCCGGTATTACTACTTGTTTGGGTTGTTCTGGAAGAAAAAGGAAAATTTTGATACAATTCCTAAATGAGACTGAATTAGGTCAGACAAGGAGGGATAATAACTTCTATTATCGAGTTCTAATATCTTTAGACTTTTGCTAAGTATTGTAATTACGCGTTTTTTGTTTCTTTCGCACATAACATCATCAGCCTAATGCTTTCACTGCTGCGGCTCGAGCCTTTCTCCCAAAGAGAAGAGGTGTGTGTATGCAATTCTATTAAAAATTCAACATGGTTGTAAGTAAGGAAAATTTATGCTTAACTTATTTTGTGAAGAGAGACAAATTGATTGACGTACAAAGAAAGCCGAGGCAAACATAGCATAGTATAAAACAAAGTCGCTTGCTGTACATATGTATGCTTAAGCGCAATTTACACTTCAATTAGTACAGTAGCGAGTTAACTTGTGACATCGGCGAGTTAAGTTGTTATTGTCGTTTGAACGGCAAACGCGAGTTAAGTAGTAAGTTATACTAATATAAAGATACCGGCTTCACTCACTTGGTATTATGTCGGTTTAAGTCCAACGACGTTTCAAACGTGTAAGAAGTTCTTCTTCAGGGAGTGTTCACGCGCGGAGATCGCGTCGCGCACTCAGTGCCCGAAACGTCGTCGGACTTAAACCGACATAATACCAAGTGAGTGAAGCCGGTATCTTTATATTAGTATAATGTGTTAAACGCTAGTTTTCAAACTCTAAGTAGTAAGTTGTTGAATAAGTTGGATTGAATAGATCGCCTCTCTCGCGTCTCCCGCACCCCGCCAACTTAACTAGACGGGCGAGTTTAGTACAGTCCATAGATTAGACAAAGTAGTGTAATAGTAGTTTGTAGTAAGTAGTAAACAAAACAACCAACGCGACTAATCCTCTTTTCGAAACTGTAACTTATGTACTTACTCGCCTACGTTTGGACGCTACTTACAACTTACTACTAGCTACTTAACTGACCGGTTACTTAACTCGCTACTGTACTTATTGAAGTGTAAATCGGGCTTTAGATCTACAAAACTAGAAAACGACACAACGCATTTTGATGCGGGTTTTTTAATAGATTAAGATAAATTGATTCAAGAGGAAGGTTTATTTGTTTAATACACGCATAATATAGTAGAGAAACACTGATCATTTTAGCGGTTTCTTGTGATGTAAATAAACACATTTTTTACGCTTGGCTGATCCCTCGAGGTAGATCACAATTTTGTACTACAGTATTGTACACCTTAAAAAGGTCAACAAAAAAAGTGTGTGATGATATATGTATATCTCTTAGCTGGTGGGCTGTATCAACATTGTACCCGTATACCTCGTTTTCTCCGCGTGATGATGGATGATGATGTTGATGATGAAAATATCTTAAGCCCTTCCCCGAGATATAACAAATCAAAAAACACTAAAATCACAAATGTTGGTCCAGCCCTGCGCCCCTCGTTTTCACCCGCGTGGTGATGGATGATGATGTTGATGATAAAAATTTCGTAAGCCCTTCCCCGAGCTATAACAAATAAAAAAATACAAAAGCACAAAAGTTGGTCCAGCCCTGTCCCTTTCGTTTTCATCCGCGTGGTGATGGATGATGATGTCAATGATGAAAGTATCCTAAGCGTGTCCCCGAAATATGGCAAACCGGAAAAAACTAAAATCATAAAAATTGGTTCAGTCCAGCACCCCTCGTTTTCCCCGCGTGGTGATGGATGATGATGTTGATGATGAAAGTATCCTATGCGCATCTCCGAAATATCACAAATCGAAAAACACGACACACTCCATAAGAACATGATATATGTCATATACCACTCCACATGACTCGCAATTAGGCGATGTTTCCTTCCTCATTAAATATCCAAACATCTTCGATGGAATGTGACCTGCAGGGTTATTATGTATCTCGGTTGCTAACAAATGTTAATTGAAATCTTGAAAAATGGCGGCTCTATGTCAGTTTGGACAACTCCAGTAAGCAACAATGTTAGTCAAAGTCAAAGTCAAAATCATTTATTCAATTTAGGCATCAAAGACGCACTTATGAACGTCAATTTTTCATTATAATGTACTTTAAAGACTACCGCCGCGTTCCAAAATATATAGAGCCTACCGAGAAGAAGCGGCAAGAAACTCGGGGCCATTCTTTTTATTCAGATGTTTTTACAATGTTTTTACTTAGGTACTACAAATATTAGCTCCAGTGTGTTGCCTTACAAAAGAGTACATAATAATGGTATCAGTAGGGCAAGACACGCTACACTTTGACATCTTAGTACACGAGTAGATAGATCCTGGAGTGATCAGTCCCAAGCTGTTTTATCCTCCAAGTAATCCGAAATTTTGTAATAACCTTTTTGACAGAGTTTAGTTTTGATAGTAATTTTAAACTTATTAATCTGTCCGCATCAGGACAAAAATAACAATAGATTTATGAATGAAACTTGCCTCGAATCAGGCTTGCTGATTCGGACGGATTAATAGGCAAATCTCGGATAACATTGGGAACTTTATTATAGAATCGTATACATTGTCCCATAAAAGAATGACTTATTCTGTGGAGACGCGTTACATGTACGGATAGCTTGTGCTTATTTCGCGTGTTGATGGAATGAGCATCACTCCTTTTATCAAAACTGCTAATGTTTTTCTTTACATACATTAGATTTTCATAGATAAACTGAGAGACAACAGTTAGAATGTTTATGTCTTTAAACTTCTGTCTAAGGGAAACTCTGGGAGCTAAACTGTAGATCGCTCGTATAGCCCTTTTTTGCAGTATAAAAATGGAATTAATATCTGCAGAACATCCCCAGAGCAGTATGCCATAAGTCATAACGCTATGGAAATAACTAAAATAAACTATTCTAGCTGTGTCTACATCAGTTAATAGTCTAATTTTTTTAACAGCAGAAGCCGCTGAACTGAGCCTACTAAACAATTTTTTTATGTGGGGACCCCATTGCAATTTAGCGTCTATAGTAATTCCTAAAAAGACCGTTGACTCCACAAGGTCCAACCCTATTCCATTCAATTGTATATTGGATTCTACTTGTCTCACATTTGGTGTCGAGAACTTTATACAATTAGTTTTCTTCTCATTGAGGAGAAGATTATTTGTATTGAACCAATTCACAACTTTAGCTAATGCATTGTTAACATCGTCATAGTTTAATAACTGCCTTTTAATTTTAAATAACAGTGAAGTGTCATCTGCAAACAATACAATCTCGTGATTCTTCTCTACATAATAAGGTAAGTCATTAATATAGATTAAAAACAAGAACGGCCCTAGTATTGAACCTTGTGGAACGCCCATTGAGATTATAGAGCCGGGCGATTTTTTACCATTTATGTCAACCCTTTGAATTCTATCATTTAAATATGAAGTCAAAAGGTTTAGAGCCATGTTCCTAGTACCGTAGTAAGTTGAGGACTGGAGCTGACAAAAGTGGAATAGAGCGGCCATTTTTTTTTATTTCAATCTACATTTGTTAGCAACTGAGATACATAATAGCCGTACAGAACGTATTCTATAAGGTATGACAACAATTGTGTAGTCTAGTTACAGTATCAGTATATTTGCGTATTGGATACGTACCAGGCTGTGCTGTGGTGAACATCATCATCGAAGGGTCTGCGTTGATGACGGGCGCCGGCCGCGCTACGGGCGTTGGCGTCGCCGGTAGCTGGTTGCATTTCCACAACGGCTAGAAAAAAAAACATTGCAAATTATTGAAATTAAAGAAAGAAAAGAAGCCACAGAAAAATGAATGACATTGGTGTCGATTCTGTAATCATTCTCTAAACTAAAAATCGCTTAAGTATGGCAACTCTTATCCCGTTTAAGTTAAAATCCAAATTAGTTTAACATTTCCGAATGACAGCACTAACATTAGACATTTCTCTACAACTGAAGATATATTTTAAACAAATTAGTCATCACGTAACGTGGTGATCGCTAAACTAAAGTGAAAATACCTAAAATTGAATAGCACAATCCTATTTTGAGAAATGTCATTCTAAGTGTTACATGAATTTGGATTCTAGTGTTAACAAAATAAGGAACACCATAATAAAGTTTTAGTTCGATAGTTTAGTTTTTTGAAACATGTGAATCGCTATCATTGACTTCCTAATAGAGTCAAGCTGTCTTGTATTAAAACTAAAAAAGATAATATGTTACCCTCAAAAGTCATTTATTCAATTAAGACATCAAATGTACCTACTTTAAAGGTTCAACTGCCACGTTCCAAAATATAAAGAGCCTACCGAGAAGCGGCAAGAAACTCGGGGCCATTTTTATATACATTTTTACAATGTTTCTATTATAGATATTAATTAGTGGTGAAACGCATTTTAATTAAATAGTGTATTATTTTATCTGGACCTACGAAGAAATAATAAGTCAGGAACAGTAACTGTGTTCAATAATAAATGACCCAACAAAAGTCGTGCTCAAGTAGGCGGAGCTTAAAAGACGTGTTCAGTACGTCATCAGTTGGTCGTTTTTCTGCAAGCGAGCCCACATCAAATCTACGCGTACATTTTCATTTTTATCATTGTGAACTACAGCTGTGAGTCGTCATGCCAGCATGTTTTGTGAAGTGGTGCACGAACAATACACGATTAAAATGTCCAGGTATCACTTTTAGTACAATAGTAATAGTAGCCAAATTATAATAATTCAAACATGTTCAAATACGTTAACAGATCGAGACGGTCAATACTATGCAAGATAAAGTCAGTCTATTTTTGATTTAATTTAGGATGTATTGTTTTCTTCAGAACGAAATCTTTCAACAGCAAACAGTAGTGCTTTGCTTATTATTTTATTCTCGTTTCCTTGCCCATGCGGCAAAATAAGTGCCAAGCTGCACTTAAGCTAGAAGATTAATCATACTCTTTTTTTTTTTTTAAACATGTGAAAAATACTTCGTTAATTTTGACGAAAAAATTACAGATTTAATCAAAAAAATATGGATCATGTTACATAAAACTGCAGTACCTACCAATTTGTACAGTAAATACCTACTGTTTTTTATTTATAATGTTATTATATGAAATCTCAAATTTATCTTTTTATGCTGAAGATTCGTCCCGAAGAAACATCAACATCTTTAAGAGATACTACAGACAATGAATAATAAACAATAATAAACGATTACCTAGTTATGCATCCGCCCGAACCATCCATATTAGATTAGTAAGCAACATTCCAGCTGACTTAGCATTGTCATAGGTGGTCGCTGGTTAGTACTTAGGATAAGTTACCCACGCAGATGGGTTTTGTCATTCATATTTTATTCATTATAATTAGAGCCTCCAAATCGGCTGGACGTATTTTTAATTTGTTTAATTTTTAGTTTTTAAAAAACCTTTTATCCTAAAAGGAAGTTTGACTGGCGCAGCCGGTAGGATCGTTTTGTCAAGGCTGTGCCGTATTTCGTTTAAATTTCGAGTGTCCAAATTCACCGGGATAACGCAAGTGCGGCGCGAGTAGCTGTGAAACGATCCACGAACCACAAAAATTCGTCATCTTCCCGATGGTGCCGAGTATGGGAGTAACGGTCGGTTGGTGAGTAAAACTCTTTGCCTTCCTTACCAATACCTCTCCTATATTTTTCATAAAAGGGTGCTAGTTATAAATTTGTTATTTTCGAGATCAAAACTCTCTCATTGTAACGTATCTGGTTGTTTGGTATAAAGCTCTACCAAGCGCTTATCTATTTCTAAGAACGTCTGGACGGTGTCTGGACTGATAAGGCTACGAACGTAGAGCGAATATAAAACAGAGCGGGCAATCAATTAAATAAAAGTTTTATAGTATATTCATAAATATTTAATGTAATGTGTTAATCGATTTAAAATAAGTGAATAATTGATAATATATAAATACAACATTTTTGGAATTTATTTACACTTTATTAATTTGTTAGGATATTTGGATTTTACACTTTTTATTTAATTTTTGACTGTGTTTTATGTTATCTATTGTGTTTATTGGTTTTACATGTGTTTATTTTAAGTGTTACATTGTGTGTGTATAATTTAGATTATTATATTGGTTTGTCTAAATCGTGCGTTACTCTATCAAAATGGAACCACGTCCACACCAAGTTCCCTTACCAACGGAACCTGTAGTTTCGACGGTACAAATAGTGCCTATTCCAAATGAAATGTTACGGCTTATCCCGTTATTTGGCGGTGATAAGCGACAGTTAAGTTTATTTTTGAGAAAGTGCGAATATGTTATAACCCGATTTCGAGGGCATGAAGAACAGAACATATATGTATTGCATGCGATTACGAGCCGATTAATTGATAATGCAGCCGCGTTACTATCTGAAAGAGAGGACGTTTCGAACTGGTCCGCCCTAAGAGAACTTTTGCAACAGCACTTCGGTGATCCACGAAGTGAAGAGTGCATAAGCATAGAATTAGAGTCGTGTAAAATTAAATCAGGTGAATCATATCTGGATTTTTGCTGTAGAGTACAAACTATTCGTTCACTTCTTATCTCAAAAGTAAACTTATTGAGTGACACTGAACTTAAGCGCGCGAAAATCGCGATATATAATAACACGGCGCTAAATGTATTTCTATACAATTTACCTGAGAATATGGTTCGTGTAGTTAGGCTTAAGGCACCTGCTACTTTAGAAGATGCCTTAGGAGTAGTGCTTGAGGAGGTCAACTTTCTAGAACAGTATACGATGCGAAATCGTATGCACGGCAATAATTCCGCGCTAAAGCCTTCTACTGTTCCTGGACTAGGGTTTAAGTTTGGAAATACCCCTCCAGTGACGTTTCAACCTCAAGGTGGTTTAAAACCTTTCGTACTACCGTACAATTATGCTACGCCACAAAAATTTAATTTTGGCTTACCTCAAAACTCTCAGAATATTAGACCGCAGTTCGGGCAGCCAAATAATTTTGGTTATAAACCCCAATTAGGATATCGTCGTCCACAATTTGGCTATCGCCCTCAACTTACCTCGCAGCAACAGTTTGGTTACAAACCACCACAGTTAGGTTATAAGCCGCCGCAGTTCGGTAATAGGCCTCAACAAAACTTTGGCATGACCCCACAACAATTTGGGTACAAACCACCACAAATTCAAAAGCCTCATTACCAGTCGACCGATGTATCTATGCGGACACTTCCTCCAAGACCGCAGCCTCAACAGGCACCGCAACAGGGTTTTAGGTTGAATGAGCTTACCTCTGACAACGATGACGTACAATACCATGACGATTATTACCATGACGGTGACTACGGATATGACAGTCATGACGTGTACCCCATCGATGACGTACAGTGGATGCCTTCTCAGGACTATAATGACGAAATAACCATTACAGACGAGAGAGACATCCCTGAGACTGAGACTGCAAATTTTCAGATACAAGCCTCTCACGACAACGGGAAGTCATAGAACTGAACTGTGACTCCAACCTAAAATTGCCGTATATCTATATACCTGAAATTAATGCGAAGTTCATGATAGACACAGGAAGTACTCGGTCTTTCATAAACCCTCGCTTGGCATACCACTACTTTTTAGATTACGTTAAACATGAACCATTCCAAGTTGTGAGTACTCACGCTAGCAGTCAGCACAACGAAGTCATAGAGATTCCCTTGTTACCCACATTCAATAGTGACGATTACCACAAGTTTTACTTGTATGACGTAGACGAACGATACGAAGGACTTATAGGTAATGACTTACTCAAACAGTTAGATGCAATTATATATTTAAAATATTTGATATTACGGACCAAAACGACTTGTATACCAATTGTAAACAACTTAAACTACGTCATTGAATTACCTTCGCGATGCGAACAACGCGTCAAAATCCCGACCGACCAACACTCGGGAGAAGCCATCGTTGAGTTTAAAGAATTTACTTCTGGAGTACGAATGCCCTGTGCATTAGTCAATTGCACAAACGGGTATGCATTAACAGTCATTCAGAACACTTCCAATCAATCTATGACTCTGACGGTAACACGACCATTTACAGTAACCCGTTTTGACACAACTGACTGTAATGTAAATTTTACTGAACATAGTACAGACATACAGACAGACCAGTTGTTAGAACAAAACTTGCAAAAGCTTCGACTCGATCATACTAATAATGAGGAACGGGATAAAATTTTTAGACTTTGCAATGAATACAAGGATATATTCTATTGTGACCAAATTCCTTTAAGTTTCACAAATCAAGTCAAGCATAAAATACGTACAAAAAACGAAGATCCAATTTTTGTACGGCCCTTTAGACAACACCTGCCCAAGTAAATGAAATTAACCAACAAGTAGAGAAGCTTTTGAGAGATAACGTCGTTCAGGAATCTCATTCTCCATGGAACGCACCAGTTCACCTTGTTCCAAAGAAGATGGATGCATCAGGAGAACTTAAATGGCGAATGGTTGTAGATTTCAGACGACTTAATGATATCACCATTGATGACCGATACCCTCTGCCTAATATAAATGACTTGTTCGATAAATTAGGAAAGAGCTCTTACTTTAGCACGCTTGATCTAGCAAGCGGTTACCATCAGATCGAAGTAGAGCAACAGGATAGGGAAAAGACAGCTTTCAGCACGCAAAATGGTCATTATGAATTTTTACGAATGCCATTTGGCTTGAAGACCGCTCCGGCTACATTCCAACGAGCCATGGACAACGTGCTTAGGGGACTGCAGGGAATACACTGTATGGTCTATCTAGATGACGTCATTGTGTTCTCAGCTAGTTTAGACGAGCATATCCAGAAACTACGGACTATATTCGACAGACTTAGAGCCACCAACTTGAAAATTCAGTTAGATAAGTCGGAATTCCTACGAAAGGAAGTCCTTTACTTAGGCCACACCATTACTAAAGACGGGCTTAAGCCCAATGACGACAAGGTTGCAGCAGTACTGAACTACCCCTTACCTAAAACGACCACTGAAATAAAAAGTTTTCTCGGACTCATTGGCTATTACAGACGTTTCATCAAAGACTTTGCACAGGTTACAAAACCTTTAACATCATGCCTTAAAAAGCGTAATAAAATTGTGACTGACCAAAATTATATTGATGCATTTAATAAATGTAAAGAACTCCTGACAAATGCACCACTGCTGCAATACCCTGATTTTGACAAGACTTTCATTCTTACGACAGACGCGTCAAACGTCGCACTTGGTGCAGTACTATCATATGCGAGTAGAACCCTTAGTGACACCGAGTCACGCTACAGCACGATTGAACGAGAGTGCCTGGCCATCATATGGGCTGTCAAACACTTTCGTCCGTATTTATACGGCCGTAAATTTACCATCTATACTGACCACATGCCTTTATCATGGCTCGAAGCCCAACAAGACTCTAGTAGTAAGCTTACCCGTTGGAGACTGAGACTACTTGACTATGACTACGATATAGTTTACAAAAAGGGTAAGCAAAACACGAACGCGGACGCTCTATCAAGAATTAAGGTAAATGCTCTAACTGACACAGACGACGCAGGACAGTCTATGATAGTAAACGTTGACAAAAAGGAACATAGGCTTAAGACGCATATGGATGAAGTCGTGAATGACATCGTTAAACTTACGGCTAAGAGAAAAGAAGAACGGAACGACTCTTCCACCATAACAATTTCAGACGGTAGCGCCACAGCTTCAGCAAGCCACATCTCTGTTTCAGGTTCTGACACACTATCAATATTAAGTGCAGATAATGAACCTGAGTATCCTATCAGAGAACCATCTGAATCAACTAAATCCGATACCATACATTCAGCCATGCACGTCGACGTAACTGATATACCTATCCTTAAAGAAGCAATTGACACTAAACCAAACCAGATTCTTATCTTTACATGGCTCAAAAATGATATACAAGTTCGAGACATTTCTCGCGCTAAGCAAAAGGTACTGGAAGTATTTTTGCCCATAAATAACTTAGAATTAATAAAAAAGTTTCTCAAAGAATATATTAGACCAAAAATTAGACACTTTATCTATTTCGAAATTGAAGAGCATCGTAGACAGTTTAGTCGTGTAGTGGTAGAGTTGTTTAGGAAAGGTACTGTTCAGTTGGTAGAATGTACAGAACGTGTTATTTATGTAGAAGATGAAAGAGAGCAAAGATCAATTGTGTTGAAGTACCATGAAGGCAAAACCTGCCACAGAGGTACCAAAGAAACTTTAGCTAGTATACGTAGAACTTACTTTTGGGTCAACATGCAGGAAACAATTGCAGCTATAATTAACGCTTGTGAATTATGCCGTAAAATGAAATACGATAGAAAACCCATAAAACCCGTTTTGCAGTTAACTCAAACCCAAGAAGCGCCTTTTCAAGAGCTATTTATAGATCTTTTTCAAATTGAAGGTCAATACTTCTTAACCCTTATAGATGCTTTTAGTAAATTAGGTCAAGCTATACCAATAACTAATAGATCCACTCCTGAAGTAGTTCGAGCACTCATGAAGTATTTTTCATTTTATGGTATCTCTAAGAAGATCAGCTCAGACCCAGGAACCGAGTTCAACAATGAATTGATCAAGGAATTTGTAGGGCTACATAAAGTCGAACTTCATATTGGCACTCCCAATAACCCGACTTCAATGGGACTAATAGAGCGGTTACATTCAACTATTTGCGAAATCTATAGGTGCGCTAAATATGAAGCAAAGTGTACAGATGTAGCGTCAGTCATGATGTACTCTATAATAGCGTACAATAATTCAATTCATTCAGTCACGGGACTGACACCATTTGAAGTAGTTTTTGGACACACTGACTCAAGTAGTCCTTTCGGTATTGATGTCGAAAAACAATACATGCAACAATTGGTGAAAGACCATGCCAAGCGAACTAAATTCTTATACAAGCAACTGGCAGAAAAGATGATAGGAAATAAGGAAAAGATCAAGGAAAAGAAAGGTGGTGAGGAGAAAATAGATTTTCAAGAGGGAAAAACTATTTTCGCAAAAGATGTGAACAAGAGGAAGAGTAAAGATAAGCCCAGATATACAAAAGCAAAAGTTGTAGGAACAGTAGAAAGAAATGTAGTACCAATTCAGGTAGGCGAACGGTTAACCAAAGTACCAATTAAAAACATAAAACGCCCTCCGCAGGTGGAGCGTTATGGTGGTAGCGATGCCGGTGCTGGGCCTTCAGCTGCGAACACTTGAGGGAAACCCAGGCATACTACCAGTAAGGGAAGGTCAAGCTTACATGCAAACTGATCACTGGACAATAGTTAAAATTCTAAACTTAGAACGCATTTACAATGACTTGAATTTTATTATACATAACTATGAACAGTTCAATAATATGATAAAACAAAACGAATCATATCCTCGTGATTTTGTAACATTGAATATGCATTTAGACTACTTACGTGATATTACTGTTCAGAAATATACACAATTGGTTCCGCAGCAAAGATTCAAGAGAGGGATTATTAACCCCTTGGGTTCGATCATCTAAATTGTGACTGGGAATCTAGACCATGAGGATGCGATAAGATATGATGAACTTATCTCTAAACTTAGCCATAATGAAATTATTATTTCAAAGAAATTAACTCTGGTTTCACAAATAATTGATAGTTTTATTAACACTACTGACACTATGCATAAAAATTCTATTTTGTTAGAGGCACGTTTGAAAATTTTAGAATCTATGTTGCAAGACTTAGCTTCACAAAAGAAACGCTGGGACTATTCTACATACATTGTAAGTTTTTATAACCTTTTCATAAGTAACTTACGCACTATATTTGTGAAGTTAGGAGAAATTGAAACTGCTCTAGCTTTCAGCAAAATATCAATTTTACATCAGTCCATAGTTAATTCGACAGAGTTGTTGTATCATCTAAGGTTAATAAGTAACACAGAAAACCTGGTATATCCTGCTACTGAAAATAACTTGGTAAAACTTGAAGAAACTGTTAATATTAAATCTTATATCAAACATAACCAGATTACGTTTATAATAGAGATACCGCTTACTGATAATAATACTTATAATTATTATAAACTCTACTCATTACCAATGTTTCACGAATCTGAAAATAAAACCCTATCCATCTTTCCCCAATATCCTTACCTTTTGGCAAAGGGAATTAAATACCTTCCGATTGAGAAACCGTGCCGGCCCCTGGCTGCTGGGGACCACTACCTGTGTGCTGACGACAACAGAGCTCCTTATCCTGAGCTCACCTGCATCGAACAACTTATGCGGTTTGATGCCAACCTCACTCGCTGCGTGCAACGTCAAATCCACATCGAGGATGTGAGAGTACAACCAATAGCTGCTGCAAGTTGGATTTTGTATACACGGCTGAAAACTGTAGTAACAGCTTATTGTGCCGCTGAAGTCACTAAACATCCAGTCTTTGGGACGTATATTGCAACGCTTGAAAAGCCATGTGATTTCGAAATCCACGGCATTCGAGTTCGACATCATCGTGCATACACCGAGAGCGACCTCGCAGAGCCGATCCCTGTCATTGACCTTCCTCGGCTATCTACAAGTGAGAGTACAAATGTGCCCTTATCCGGTGCACGCGTACTTAACATGCAAAAAATAAACTTAGACGAAGTGAAGTACATGTCTTATGCGTTAAAGCACAGTGAAATGTTAAATAGTGTTTTGAGAGAACCAGACTCTAACCTCAGTGTAGTTTTATATTTTACCTTATCTTTAGTTTTTATATGTCTTTTTATAATTTTTACATATATGTTTCGTAATAAGTTACTTTTAGTCTGTTCACGAAATTATCGGAACGTTATTAAAAATGAATGCACCGCTAATTTCCCTCTTGGGGAGGGAGGAGTTATGCATCCGCCCGAACCATCCATATTAGATTAGTAAGCAACATTCCAGCTGACTTAGCATTGTCATAGGTGGTTGCTGGTTAGTACTTAGGATAAGTTACCCACGCAGATGGGTTTTGTCATTCATATTTTATTCATTATAATTAGAGCCTCCAAATCGGCTGGACGTATTTTTAATTTGTTTAATTTTTAGTTTTTAAAAAACCTTTTATCCTAAAAGGAAGTTTGACTACCTACAGTTGGTATGTAGTGTAGGTAACTATAGCATTAAAAACAGTTCATTGTTGGGTCAAATTATAGCACGTTTAATTTTTCAAGCTAATGAAAATTCACCTTTTGCAAATTTTGAAGTTGTTTAGCTGAGTTGCTCATTAATCTGTCAATAATATCAAGACAATGCTTTTCTAAAATAATTGATAATTAAGGTATTCTGCGATCACTAAAAAACATCCACCAAACAAATAAAGACTTCTTTTTTGTTATATAAGCGTAAGTTTTTCATAATCTTTCTTTACTACATTGCGAAGAAAGAGTCTCTTCTTATATCTTCTAGACAAAAACTACATAAAATAATTATATTTCGCGGGACATAGAGATTCAAAACATTGATTTATTATTGAGGTGGTCCAGCCTACTTGTTGCATAACATCGTCCACGCCGCTATGACTCAGCTGTCTTACATAGTAGACATTGCAGCACGCGCGTGGACCAATCCCTGCTTTCCTTCTGAATTTAAACCAATCACCGAACATGTCTAGTTGTAACCTCGGAAGTAATTCGTATTTGGAATCATATGTCGTTTTGGTTTGAAGTGTAATAAAGTAGTAATTCGCTAGTTTAGTTTGGTGATCAGAATAAATGAAATTGTTTTGAAGTGAAAACTTCTTTAGGCGCGTTGAGCACTTTTTGGGTGAACAAAAACCATGAAACTCGCGTCATCGTCACCGCAGGCTTCCCATGAGCTATATGTATACTGTGTTTATTATTCACAAGTTACTTAGTTTCCAATTCTATCAGCAGTTCCCAAAGACGGCCTCGCTTAAAAAAAACTTGTGCTTACCACAGACTTGATGGTGGGCGGTTCTTTCTTCTCGTTCGGCTGTACCCTAGTGAGCGTGATCCCGGGAGGTAAGCGCAAATCCGCCACCTGAAACAATAACACACTCATAAGAACCGTAAACATCGATGTTTTATATCAATATTAGAATATTGCTGACCACCCAAAGTCACTATGTCTAATCCTAAAAAATAGGCTCTCAAAGATGAAAATAAATCAATTTTTAAAGTACCTCTTTATTATACAGTTACATGCACCATGTTCACGGGTAGACTGAAGATGCGGGTGGATGTGAAAAAAGTTCGAAGTTTTAAGAGCAGACAAAACGGTTTACCCTCTTTCTCACTCTTTTACTGCGGATACCACTGGCCCTCGAACTCGATTGTAAGTCTCGACAATACACACTAACTGTATCACTGCGAATGTTGGTTTGATCACATTTTGGACAATTGTTAATCCTTTTTAGAGACAGCCTACCACTGGATTCCACGCACTGGCAAATTCGAACCCATCACCACGATTGAAATTTGGACATTTCATGATTTCGATGGCTTCCTTCACCAACCTAGGTACATAGTGATGTTCCGTGGATAAGACTAAACCAAACCCACTTAATCGTGGTGTACATTCCGTGAGTACTAATTATAATGTAGTTAACAACCGCGAAAGTCTATAACAGTGTATCTCTTTATTTTCTTATAAATATAACATAACCTAAGCTAAGGCTTCTAGGTAAAGATCATATTTTTGTTTTAGACATTCAAAATATTGATAAATATCAATTCGTAGTTCTGACTTGTTGAGCGTTATTTTTGTTTTTCGTGAAATCCTAATTTTACTACTCTGATTGCAAAATATTTTTCCAATATTATTTCTTCCATAGATTAAAATATTTGAACGTAATTAGTTAGATACGTGTTTTTTGCTATTTCATTAAAGCTAAAAACCTATAAGTTAACGTTTTAAATGTTGAAATAAAAATTATTTTTGTATTTCAATTACGATTATTTCGGCTCGGTCAAGTTCGTCCTCGTGTGGCATAATACTTTACTAGTACAGTTAACACAAATGTTTAGATCTCGCGCTTGTCAAACTTCCACTGCGGTCCTAATTGGCTATAATCGATATTAGCGCGATAAAAGTCGGTCCCTTTCTCCGTGAGCGTGATTACGATGGCCCACGCTACGTCATCGATGACGTCTTAACTGCCGCCATATTGACGATTACATGAACCATGCTCTACACCATAATCGTCGTGAGCGTTCTGTCAAAAGTGACAGGTGTTTGTTTATTTCTACAATGTATTTACTGGTGTCCCTTCTGTTTGATGTAAATGTTGTAAAAGTCGGTCCATCCATTCCATTATTTCTTTTTAATCCACACACTCCATAGTTAACCTTCACACTATGCACGATATTTTTATGATATTTGTTTTTCGCGCGCAAATGGTTCGTTATTGCTACAACTTTGGTCCGAATTAACAACACGCTTACAGTGCCACGAGCTGTCAAAATCGCGATATTTATCTCGGACCAGCTTTGGTAGACGATAGCACTGTGAGCAAAATTATCGCAAAACGGACCAATGTCACTGCGGTCCTAATTGGCTATAATCGATATTAGCGCGATAAAAGTCGGTCCCTTTCTCCGTGAGCGTGATTACGATGGCCCACGCTACGTCATCGATGACGTCTTAACTGCCGCCATATTGACGATTACATGAACCATGCTCTACACCATAATCGTCGTGAGCGTTCTGTCAAAAGTGACAGGTGTTTGTTTATTTCTACAATGTATTTACTGGTGTCCCTTCTGTTTGATGTAAATGTTGTAAAAGTCGGTCCATCCATTCCATTATTTCTTTTTAATCCACACACTCCATAGTTAACCTTCACACTATGCACGATATTTTTATGATATTTGTTTTTCGCGCGCAAATGGTTCGTTATTGCTACAACTTTGGTCCGAATTAACAACACGCTTACAGTGCCACGAGCTGTCAAAATCGCGATATTTATCTCGGACCAGCTTTGGTAGACGATAGCACTGTGAGCAAAATTATCGCAAAACGGACCAAGGCATTCATGACATTCTATCACTGCGGTCCCAATTGGCTATAATCGATATTAGCGCGATAAAAGTCGGTCCCTTTCACCGTGAGCGTGATTACGATGGCCCACGCTACGTCATTGATGACGTCTTAACTGCCGCCATATTGACGATTACATGAACCATGGTGTAATCGTCGTGAGCGTTCTGTCAAAAGTGACAGGTGTTTGTTTATTTCTACAATGTATTTACTGGTGTCCCTTCTTTTTGATGTAAAAGTTGTAAAAGTCGGTCCATCCATTCCATTATTTCTTTTTAATCCACACACCACATAGTTAACCTTCACACTATGCTCGATATTTTTATGAATTTGTTTTTCGCGCGCAAATGGTTCGTTATTGCTACAACTCTGGTCCGAATTAACAACACGCTTACAGTGCCACGAGCTGTCAAAATCGCGATATTTGTCTCGGACCAGCTTTGGTAGACGATAGCACTGTGAGCAAAATTCTCGCAAAACGGACCACTGCATATGGCTCGCGAGGTGTCAACAAAAAAAAATGGCGGCGATGACACCTTCACGTATTTTGACTTGGTAGTAAAAATCAACAAGAGAAAAACAATTGAATGTCCATGAACACTAACTGAAATGAATCTATCTTTCTAAAACAATATCGCATCACACTACCAAATGCAGAGAAACGGCGCCATTATCTTACAAAACTGACCAATAGACAAATAATTCGCCAATCCAATATGTTTATTTAGTTTTCTGTAAAATTGTCGACTTCTAGGAGACAATTCTTGTATTTATATGCATATTAGTTCATACACTATCAATATATTATCATTGTTTTGTTGCTTCGTACGCGGAGAAACACTAATCACGATCAAAACATCGAACTAATTCAAGGTTATAAAATGTGTGTTGACATTTTTTTCGCGCGCACTTGTACATAGTATTGAAGCGCGAATTGGTTAGTATTGATACGAAACAATAAAGCCTATATTATATTCTAAGGAATACTCACATGAAATCTTGCTGTTGTAATGTTTTTACATCGACAAACATGTATTTTTGTCAATGGGTAACCAAAACATAACCTTCCAAAACACATCCACTTTGAACACTCGTCACACAAAAACGAAACAGATTCAGGTCAATCTAAAGACACTTCAAGGTTACACATATACTCAAACACTGTTGTAAACTAATATCTTCTCACTATTATTATTACATCCCGCCGACAACACGAAAACACTCCGTCCAAATCCGCCACATTCCTCTACTGAATTAGGTAAACAACTAGTGATGTACTCATAATCGACAAACGCGTTCGATAATTTGAATGGAACACAGATTATATTGTAGTTACTATTGGATTTGAACGATAGATTGTAGTTAGTGTTTTTGGAACTTTTACGGGAAATTCATGACTAGATCATAATCGATAATGGTAAAGATAAATTATTTCTTATAAAAATAATAGGAATATTATGGATTGGGTAAAAAAACATGTCAAAAAAAAAATGTATGAGTACAATAAACCCAAAACTACTAGATCGATTTCAAAAAATGTTTTACGTTTAGAATGCTACATTGTCCCTGAGTAACATAATTTCTTGACCGTCCGTGTTTGCTAGGTTGTATGTTGGTCTTCCTGTACAGGTAGCATTTTTAACCAATCTTGACGAAACTTGGTAGGTATGAATTTTCTACTAATCAATATAAATTTTTGGCGTCGGCGTTTTTTAATAGGGGGCTACTTTTCCTAAAAAGAGGGGAAGTTTGCTGCGGCGCTATTTACGGACCGATTTTTATAAATTTTGCAAAACACATTAAATACTTATCTTCAAACAAACATGTGGACAAATATGTCATCATCTGTCCGTATGTTTGTTACGTTGTATGTTGGTCTTCTACTACAGGTCGCATTTTTTTACTAATTTTGATGAAATTTGATATGGATGTTCTACTATTCAATGTATATTTTTCGTCGTTGGCGATTTTTAAGTAGGGGGGCACTTTTCCTCAAAAAGAGGGAAGGTTACTGCAGCCCATTTTACTGACTGATTTTGATAAATTTTGGTACACACATTAGATACCTAACTATAAAGAGGAAAATCGAATATGAGCATAATTGGTCTGGTGGTTGTTTTGGAAAAGGTATGAAGGCAAATAAAAAGGCAGTTTTCTATTATTTTTCTCCTGTTATTCATTTATTTATAAACACAACTTTTTATTCAAAATCTAATAACAAATAATAATAATAATAATTAAAATCATCATGTTATGCATTGACACAAATTACGATTACTAAAGTACGTAACTAAGTATATTATATATACATAAAAATACACATTTTAATAATAGTCGAATATCAAATACAGTTTTGTTTGTAATTAGTACCAAGTCTTATCTAAAATTATATTATAAATGTTATTGAAGAAAAAATGGAACATTCTTGCAATATGATAAATAATAGTTTCTTAGAATGATACGTGTATAGTATCGTAACTGAGTACGTAGTTGTGTAGTAAATGACATTTGAGAAGAAAACTATGGTAGAAAATAAGCAAAGGATGTTTTCTATTTTGATTCCAATTATTGAAATGTATGTCATGTACTTCCTTCCAAAAATGTATTAGTACATTTTTTTTTTATTATTGTTATTAGACATCTTTTATAAAAGGCATTACAACATACACGTCAAATTATGCTATTTGACAAGAATGTAATAAAGAGAACTACATCACTGCTGTCTTTTTTTGTCCTAATGAATGTGTTTAAATTGTAAATTATTATGTTGTATTTAAATCTGTAACTCCGCGCCATCTAGGATAATAAAGTGTTACTGTTATTTTAGTTCATACAAACCTACTAGATGGCGCTGTACTGCCTTATAACATGCAAGCATTATGTTCATGTGATTTTATATAAGGTGGGAAATTTGAATTCATATATCGAAAATATACAGTTTGTTCCGACTTGCATAGTTTAATTTAACCCATCGCGGGCTTTTTGGGCTTTGTACATGGTCCTTCGAGCCGGATTTATTTAAGGCTCCAAGAAAACATTGCGGCACAAATAAATAAATCTAAAGCTAATTTTAAAAAATCCTCAAGGGAAAGAATAACCCTATCATATGTTGGTACACGGTTAGAAACATTAGAGCAACATTGGCAAGAGTTTCAGAATAACCATCGTAAAATTATAACTGATGTTCAGAGCGAGGAATTGCAGAAGTCTTCTTATATTTCAAACGATTTGTATGATACAACTGAAGAGGTGTATATAGAGTACAAATCTATGTTGAGAGATGTTATTTTGAAACTCAGACCAGACCCTGTTGCTACTAACCCTGTTGTAAATCAGGGAACTGGACAGCTTAGTGTGAAATTGCCTAAAATAGAAATTCCGAAATTCTCGGGTAAATACTCCGAATGGGCTAGTTTCCGCGACTTGTTTATTTCCTTGATTCACAATAACGGCAGTATTGATAATGTGCAAAAGCTGCATTATTTAAAGAGTTCTGTATCAGGGGAAGCTGAACAATTATTGCGACATATCCCAGTTACCTCAAGTAATTACCAGGTGTGCTGGACTCAGTTAGAAAGCAGATATAATAATAAGAAGTACTTGGCCAATTGCATTTTGAAAAAGTTAACATCTCAAAGGATACTTATGTCTGAATCTTCTAGCGCAATAAAACAATTGTTAGACACCACCAGAGAATGCCTAAGCGCTTTGAAGAATTTAGGTGTCAATATTAGTTCATGGGACATAAAGATAGTTTTCTTGATTAGCCAAAAACTTGATGCTGAGTCCCGCAAGCTGTGGGAACAAAAGGTAACTGAGACAGCTTTGGAATTGCCTACACTAAGTATGTTTGAGGAATTTTTAGAAAATAGGTTTAGGTCGATAGAATTCTTAGACCCAAAGGTTCAAAAATCAGAAAAAACAAATTGTACTCACGTTGCTACTACTTTTGTATCCTGTTCGTTTTGTTCAGAGAATCACAAAATATGCAATTGTAAGAAATTTGCAAAGGAAACCACCGACATCAGACGTAACTTTGCTCAGACGCATCACTTATGCTTTAATTGTTTAAATACCGACCATACAGTCTTTCAATGTAACATGTCCACCAGGTGTCGGCTGTGTAAAAAGAAACACCACACCCTCTTACACCCCAAAAGCCAGAAATCAACCACTGACATAGTCAAGGCTGATCAGCCTGTGAACAAGAGTGTTGTCGCCACAGTCACGGCGTCAACGTTGGGTTCATCAAATTCACAGGCTCATGGCGGAACATCTGATAAACTAAACATCACCACCTGTTTCGTAAATTCGCCCAGTCAAGTCCTGTTGGCTACCGCGTTGGTTAAGGCGGAATCCAACAAGAAAACGACTGTTGTTTTAAGATCTCTTCTCGATCAGGGATCTCAGGCGTCTTTTTTAACAGAAGCTGCTGTGCAGCTATTAGGTCTTAAGAAAAATCTTGAGACAGGTTTAGTATCCGGGCTAGGCGGCGACCGCAGCTCGACTATTGCGTCGAAGCACACTGTTTTTTTGACAATTCAGTCCCGTCTGGACCCAAACTTCACCATTACGGTAAAGGCGCATGTGCTTAATAAGTTAACATGCTTTTTGCCCAGTTCGACGCTGCACGATGTGCAGAGTCTACCAGCACTTTCGTCTATGGAATTAGCAGATCCATCATTTGGTGTACCAAACCGGATAGATCTGCTACTGGGGGCGGAGGTGTACAGCCAGATCTTGTTAGAAGGATTGATCAAAGGTCCAGTTGGGTCAGTGATTGCGCAGAACACTCGACTAGGTTGGATCTTATCTGGTACTGTGCACTCCTCTAGTAACGTCAACCATAGCGAACAATGCCTCAACATTGTGAATATGCATCTAGCGCATACAGATCAGCAGTTTGAAAACGACTTGTTGAAGAAATTCTGGGATATGGAGTCAGAACCATCCTCTCAGAAACCGAAGCATATGACTCTAGAGGATCAAAAATGTGAAGAGTTATTTTCCCAAACGACCACCAGGGATGAATCAGGTCGATATGTGGTCCGACTTCCGTTTAGGACCAACGACCCACTCAGCAAGTACGGAGGTTCTAGAAATATCGCTCACAAACGATTTCTCATGCAAGAGAAACGGTTGAGCAAAACCCCCGAGCTTAAGGCCGAATATTCGAAGGTCATAAATGAATATTTAAGCTTAGGTCATATGGAGGAGGTTAGCAATCCCGATAAACCGGATGCTGTTTACCTAGCCCATCACGCCGTTGTGAAGCAAGACAAAACCACCAGTAAAGTTCGCGTGGTTTATGATGGATCGTGTACTGGAATTAACGGCGTTTCATTAAACGATGATCTGATGACAGGGCCTACTCTTCAGCTGGAGCTAAGGCATTTGGTGATGCGTTGGCGCTGCTACCCGATATCAATTGTTGCAGATATTGTCAAGATGTTTAGGCAAGTAAAGATTGCGGATGAAGACGCTGATTTTCAGCGAATATTCTGGCGAGATAATCCAAAAGCCAATTTGAAGCATTTGCGATTACTGAGAGTCACATTTGGAACTACATCAGCACCGTTCTTAGCTGTAAGATCATTACAGCAGTTGACCAGAGATGATGGCGAAGATGTGCCATTGGCGCAAACTCGCGCGCTCACGGACTTCTATGTGGATGACCTCATGACCGGCTGTCATTTGGTCACCGAAGGAGTTCAAATTTATGAGCAAATGACCACGCTTCTCGGCCGTGGAGGGTTTCCACTCCAAAAGTGGTCAAGCAATAGTAGGGAGCTGATGGAGCACATCTATAGTGAGAATCAACCAGAGACTGATTTAGAACTTAAAACGGATGAAGTAATGAAGATTTTAGGTCTGACATGGAACAAGGAAGCCGATATGTTTCAGTGCACAGTTCGGCTCCCTGAGGTCGAAGGTCCACTCACCAAAAGGCGAGTTATTTCAGACATTGCTCGACTTTACGACCCTTTAGGATGGCTGGCCCCAGCTATCACAACGGCTAAAGTCTTTATCCAAAGGCTCTGGTTATCCGGTATTGGATGGGATGACCCACTTCCATCTTCATTGCGCGAGGATTGGCTCGAGTTTCGTGACGATTTGGAGATGCTCCAGAAAATCCGCATACCAAGATGGATCAAGTCAAGCAGTCAAGAGTCAAGTGCGCCTGGAGCTACAGGGATTCTCCGACGCATCCAACGTAGCTTACGCTGCCGTAGTTTATGCACGGGTTATAGATCGCGATGGAAACGTTCACGTCAGTTTACTAACTTCCAAGACCAGAGTCGCTCCCATCAAACAAGTGTCGATACCACGGCTCGAATTATGTGGTGCTGTCCTGTTGGCTAAACTTCTAAACGAGGTTGCAGAAATTCTGAGCGTTCCAAAACACCATCTCCATGCATGGACCGACTCAACAATAGTACTGGCCTGGCTTAGCAGCCACCCTAGCCGCTGGAAGACATTCATTGCCAACAGAGTCTCCGAGATACTTATGATTATGGACGGAAGTCAGTGGGCTCACGTAAGTTCCAAAGACAACCCCGCAGATAGTGCCTCAAGAGGAATAACACCTTCGGAGTGTGTGACAAATGATCTATGGTACCGTGGCCCGATGTGGCTGCATTTGAAGGAAATTCTCTACAGTAAAGGAGAAGAGCTGAAGGACACCACTCTGGAAGAAAAAGGGACAAAATGTCATGTTCTGACCAGTGACGCTGATGCAAGTGACAGTTTTCTTGAAAGGTTTTCCATCTTGAGAAAATTAGTACGAGTGTTGGCTTGGTGTAGGCGTTTCTGCTTACCATCTAATCAGAGTACGCAGCCATGGTTGACGGCTAAAGAACTGCATGATGTCTTGCAAGCTTGCACCAAGCGAACTCAGGCTCTATATTGGACTGCTGAAGACCTTAAGGATAAGAAAGGTAAATTTAGCTCTCTTAACCCCTTTAAAGACGACAAAGGAGTGTGGCGTGTGGGTGGTAGATTGCAGAAGGCTAATCTATCGGAAAACCGAAAGCATCCTATTTTGATACCACGCCAGTCTCATTTAGCGAAGCTGATCATCGGAGATGCTCATGAAAAAACTCTTCATGGGGGTCCACTTCTGATGATCAATTATATTCAAGCAAAATACTGGATTGTCAATCTTAGAAATTTGGTACGGTCTAACATTCACAAGTGTATGACGTGTGTACGTTACTCTTCTCAGGGAGTCCACCCACTAATGGGTCAATTGCCTGCGGCTAGAGTAACGCCAAGTAGACCATTTTTACAAAGTGGCTTAGACTATGCCGGTCCTATAGCGATAAGGACTAGTAAAGGTCGTGGTCATCGATCCACAAAAGGATACATATGCCTTTTTGTCTGTATGGCGACCAGAGCCATTCATCTCGAAGTCGTCAGTGATCTCACTTCTACGACTTTTCTAGCTGCCTTCAAACGATTTGTCTCCCGGCGAGGCCATTGTGCCGACCTCTGGAGTGACAATGGCACCACCTTTGTAGGTGCTGAACGTGAACTGAAGACTTTACTAACAGCAGAAAAATCTTCTGTCGCGATCGAAATTGCTGATTGGCTTGCGACTAATGGAACTACTTGCCATAGAATTCCACCATATAGCCCAAATTTTGGAGGCATCTGGGAGGCAAGAATACGTTCTACAAAAAGTCACCTTAAAAGGATCATCAAGGGTACATTGACCTTTGAAGAAATGACGACGGCATTGGTTTAAATTGAGGCATGTCTCAATTCGAGACCAATATCTCGTATAAGCGATGGATCTGATGAACCTGTTCCGTTGACGCCTGGACATTTTCTCATTGGAGAACCGTTGGTTCTTATTCCTGATCGTAACTACGAAAGTTCTAATATCTCCAGTCTTAGGCGCTGGCAATTAACGCAACGTATGGTGCAAGAATTTTGGAGACGCTGGTCTCGTGAATACCTCACTCATTTTCTACAGCGTTATAAATGGAAACAATGCACACCGGAGCCTGAAATTGGGGATATTGTTCTTGTAAAGGAAGATAACCTCCCACCAGCTAGATGGTTGTATGGTATTATAACCGAAAAACATAGCGGCTCTGATAAAATTACGCGTGTCGTTAGTTTGCGTTGCAAGGGCGCTACTATAAAACGACCAGTTTCCAAACTCTGTAAGCTACCTGTTACGGATTAAGATTTTAATTTTAATTGTGAATCGATTTCGTGCAAATGTTATGTAATTTTGGTTAGTTAGTTATATAGTTCATTAGAAGTTGCTAAAATTTAATATTAATATGTTTAGATGTGTAACATGGCTCTTAAGAGCCGAACGAATATTGTTGTCTTTCTCGACTGTTATGTCGATGTGCAACCAGTTATAACCACATTCAATTGTAAATTGTAATAATACACTATACATAGTATTAATCAAGTCTTTTCTCAGAGAATGCCATAATTTTCTACAATTTAAACTTTATGTTACCCGAATGATGGACATGTGGTCCATGGCGGGCGGAATGTTTAAATTGTAAATTATTATGTTGTATTTAAATCTGTAACTCCGCGCCATCTAGGATAATAAAGTGTTACTGTTATTTTAGTTCATACAAACCTACTAGATGGCGCTGTACTGCCTTATAACATGCAAGCATTATGTTCATGTGATTTTATATAAGGTGGGAAATTTGAATTCATATATCGAAAATATACAGTTTGTTCCGACTTGCATAGTTTAATTTAACCCATCGCGGGCTTTTTGGGCTTTGTACAGAATGTTTTAAAAAAAATACATTTATCTAGTTCTCGTTAACTGAACCTATAGAAACTCTTTTGAATCAGTGACATAAATCGGAAATGAGTTGCTTATTTAATCTATGATTGGACATTTCGTATTTATACCTAAATAAATAAATATTTTTAATTAATATGTTGGTATATGTATTGTTATATTTTACAATAGTATTGGGATATGTTTACGCAAAACACACGCATGTATGTGATTTTGGTGGAAACAGTGATATTTTATAAGTTTCCCATTTACGTAGGTAAACAAAGTTTATTATTATTGGTCGTAAGGCTTTACTAAGTATATAAATAAAAAAAGAATACGTAACACTCTTAGCTAGGTTTCGGTAGTTTAAAATATGACACCGTTAAATATAAACAAGCTTTACACTATCCGAAACATCTGTTAGTACAATAACATTTAAAAACAACCTCTTAAGTGTCATTCTTAGATAACGCGAGCCATAAACATCTACTCAATGAAAAACACTCGACACGTGCTAAAGTAGCCAACGTGGCGGGCTTCAGGTCTGCTTTGATTCGACGCCGACGCCACTTCAAAGCGCTTTTTGTTGCTACCGCAGAAATGGCTTACTGTTTGACAAATGGTTATTGTATGTGTATTGTTTAAATACTGTAACAGGCTCGAAGGCCAGTGGGATCCCTGCTGTTGACATTTGTAGTAATCTATTCTATAAGATCTATTATTAATGTCTTGATTTGTTATTTTTGAATAAATTGATAATTCTGACATTACGTTTTTATGTTATCATATTTTGACATCAAGTGATTACTTTTTAATTATTTATATAAGATTTTATTATTTGCTATTAATTATTTCATTAAAGTAACCGTATAATAATAAATAATAATATTAATAATCATTGTTTTATTCTATGTTTTAGTACCTATTTACGGCTCGTTGTTTCGAAGAGAAAAAATTGCTCATATTTTTTCCACATATTTCAAAAGACCAATTTCATATTTTTGCTTTGATACATATTTTACATTTTATAAACCAATACATATTATTATGTATTTATAATTCCTAATAGCTTGGCGATCAACAAGTTAAGCAATACTTGCTGCGGTCAGGACTTGGATGGGTATGTGCCAGCGGCATTATTCAACTGAGCGCTTTCGTGCTTCGGAGGGCACGTTAAGTGGTCTGTCCCGGTTGTTGTGTTGTTGAGTCTTAGGACAACAGTCGTTAGGCTATGTCGAAGGCCTTCGAGCGGCCTTAAAACATCGGCGTGGGTTGGCCACTAACCTATCCATCGAGCCGCACTGGGCCCGCGTGGTGGATTATGTCCCAACTTCTCTCTTGAGGAGAGAAAGGCTCGAGTCCCAGCAGTGGGAACAAAATGGGCTGATTATGATTATGATATTGCCTACTAATTTATCTTGTTTTTTCATCCGAACATCAGTGCTCGCGCTTTATCTACATACTTTTGCGCGTAAAATTAATGACTCGGCATCCTGTTTACGCTTGGAACAAAAGATTTATGAATTAAAACTAACGGCGACGGATGCGTAAGGTTTTTGAAACATTATTTTTGAATGGCGTAAAACGTTATTATTATAATGTTTATAATATCATTACGATTCACGATCATGAACAACGACTGATACGTTATTCATAATGTTATTTCTATATACAAATGTGCAATTTACGCACAATGCAAACAATTATTAAAACTATTTTCGATATTGTGTAAAAAACCCTAATGTAACACTATTATAGTTGCATATATCGGTCATAAAAACAATGAAATAATTACTGTCAAACACAATCACAAATATTTTCTTAGAACTACGATTTTAAGAGTCTTAAAACAATGCGCCTTGTCCAAATTGTGATAAACAAGATCCAGTCGAAAGTACGCTTCGGTTACATAGAAACAACGTTGAAAATCGAGCGATAACGAGGGGTATTATTATGCTTCTATAGTATACGAGTATATATATATAGAGAGTATAACGGCGTGTCCGTTGTTGTGGCAAAATGGGGCGGGTGGAGGAAACACAACCCTTTTAGATAAAAAAAATATTTAAACACTATAATCATAATTAGAACTAGGTAAACAATTGATCACGAAATTTCGCATTTGTACAATAAATTAACATTTATTGATAATGATGATTTGGTAAATTTGAATCTATTTGAGTGAATTTTTTTTGCTATGTCAAATTACAGTTGAACTTGATCAAGCTCATTGTATGCTCAAGTATGTATATAAGTCACATTAAGTAAATATAAAATTGTAAATATTTGCACTCATCGAATACAATAGTTAATTAAACGCGTTAAACTATGTTGTTATAATGGATGGTACAAATTATTTATTTTTACTAAGTAAACAAGTTCACTATCTTTTTAATGAACTTAAAATCAGACATGTATCAGACACGAATTAATGCGAATAAACAATATTAAAAAATAACAAATATATATATACAAATTGAAAGAGTTACCCTAACATAGCCCTAGAATACATAAACTTACATACATTTGATACAACACGAACACACACTACTACTACAGGGTCAAAGGACTAGGGTAGGGACAGATAAAACCGCTCGGTTTCTTCGCCATTTCGTACAATATAGTGCGATCCGACGAAACGAGTTTCAGGCAGGTCATGGTTTCTGTTTGAGACTTCCCTCTGTCTACGCACCGGAACTAGGTTTAAATGCCTCTTAATTATTTTGTCGACAAGGTCTAACCTAAAGGCAAGTTGTTTGGCCTCATCCTCGGATGACTTATGAACGATAATGCGACTGTTTAATATAGAGGCATTTAGCAGTCTCTTAAACATTTTTTTATACCATTTCTGGCACTTCTTCCGCTCAATTAGATAAGGCTCTAACATTTGGTCCTTTTTGTCAACCGCGCCCATTTTGGAGTTGTAGTCGACGATTACCGCGCATTTATTGTGTATCTCTTTCAAGATTTTGTTGTTAAATGAGCAGCGTAAATGTCTACCTGTCACGCCTAGGACTCTCATAGTCCGGTTCCGCAGCAGCACTAGTACTAGGCGGGGGAGTCTCTGAACGTAAATACCTAAAAACATTTAATTTGAATTGTCTGATGTACTCGGTTATTAAGCATGAAAATAATTACCTTATACATTTTAATGGTTTAATGTCTCATATAGTAGGAGTGTTCATCGTTTACATTAGCGGAAATGTGGATTAATTAAAAAAAAACAATTAAAAAAGTTAACGTTCATGGTTACGTACTCGTACTGTAGGGTAAGAGTACTGTATTCTTATTTAGTACGAGGAAGTATATAATCAGGTTCATTATCATTTACGTAATCATAATTGTAAAAATTATGTTATAAAACTTGATACATTTTTGGCACAATATCCAAGTATACACTGAAGTAAGAAAGAAAATACTTACGCAGGGTGCAGCTCTCCCGTCACCTCATCCACTTCCATCTGTAAATCAAATAAAAAAAGTGTCTTTCCAGAAAGTAATGTTAATCTTATCAAAAATTCTGTAGTATAATGTTTCAGCCTTTTACCACTATTTCATATATTAGTAACAAACAATGTGTTCCAAATAATTTTATAGCTGGAAAAACCTAGAATTAAAGTTGATTTAGATGAATATAATATCTAATTACAACAAATATTGCTCACCCATATATCTTCTTCTTTCGGGAGTGGTTGGGGACCTGACTCTTCCATTTCACCACACTCACTCCCGGAATCATCTTCATCCGAAAGCTCCTCTGTGAGCAATCGAAAGAACTCCGCCGGAGGTTCCACATCTCGGTCGGGGTTCCAGCTTTTATGGTTCTAGAAATAATTAACCCTCTTTCAAGTCCGATAACGTATGAACAATACGACGAACGTCTATTTTCCTATACTACATCACATGAACAAGTACTATTTGAAAAATTTAATACCGACTTCATATCTATTCATTTATTGGAGTGTATCTCAAAAACTACTAGACCGAATTTGCCAGCTTTCATACAAAAAAATAATTTTGAGAATCGGTTCACCCAGTCGAAAGTTATGAGGTAACAAACTTAAAAAACACAATCGAATTGAGTACCTCCTCCTTTTTTGGAAGTCGGTAGAAAAAATAAACTAAATATATATAATAACTACATTTTAAAATTATTTATTGGATACTATAAGAACTCTTAGGAGTCTGTTGAAATATCACGTAACCCTAAATTCCAACGACAAAAAACGATATAACGGGCACAAAATATGTTACGGCACTGCACTAGAGGTTGAACAGTACGCGTAACACGTAATAAGCGCTAAATATAATATTTCCCTATCCGATGAGTTGATCATAATATCGAATAGACATCGATATGAACATCGATAATTTTTATCGACAATGCACAGCATACGACCAAAAAAAATTAAAAATAAGCCCCGCCCACTTTTCAAAATGTAGGATACTCAATCTATGCAATCTGTCTAACATTAGAAATATGGAAAATACGTCAATATTGTAGAAAATTACACATAAAATACATTATTTTTATGTATAATAATGATTTTAGAACAGATATTACCTATCTTACATTACGTTCTTCACGAATTGAAAGAGTAATATACGGGAAAACCCGCCATTACAGTACAAAACTTCTCGACTCGATGTAATATTCTGTGAAAATATATGGCTACATTGCTCAATACAACTAAAACAAACGTAAAATTGATAGAAAACAGTTTATTACACATAAATAACTTACCATTTTCGCCTTCTTTCACAAAAAAAACACTCCAACAAAACAATTCTGAAAACTGAAATTCAGTCGCTCAATAATTTTCGCGGGCGTATAAATAAATATTTTTTTTTTCCAAAGTTTACTTGGCAATTTATTGTCCGATTATTTAATTTAACGCCATCTAGAGTTACGGTTACGCTACAATTGACATATTGATGAAAGTCATAGGCAAAATTAATATAGAACGAATTAAACAGAGGTCACTTTAATATAGGACGCGCGTCCCATACGCGAGCCGTGATGTGGCGGTAAACGATGGGACGCGCGTCCCATCTGCGAATATAAGGGTCAGATTTCTTGTTTATTCAACTATCTCTGGCAAAAATTTCATCCCTTAACTCGCTATAGGTATGGTACAAGAGCCGTATGTTACCAGCTCGAACGATGATGGCGAATTCACATCCGCAATTTTTCTAGACTTGCGAGCGAATGACCGAAATCTGTCAATCGCACAACGAGAAGTTCAATTGATTATTCGCGATTGTCAATGGACTTTAATCAAAACTTCCATTCGTCTTCAATCACGTAGTCGCGAATAACAATGGCTTCAATTGCCTATTAAGGCTACGTTCCGGTAAGCACCGAAATCACTCGCGGCGTTCGCAAGCTCATTCCCTTACAAGTCCACGATCATCGTGAGCGACCTCGATACGTCATCGATGACGTCACCAAAAACGCTCGCAGATCGTAGGTGGGTTTTCGCGGTCGTAGCGAGCTGTCACAGTCAAATATTAAATGTATGGGATCCTATCAATTTTTGACAGAAAATTTAGCGCGCATTTCGCGATCGCGTATATAACCATTCATTTTCATCATTGCAGCATACCGTTCAGCATTGATCCATAGCGGAACGCTAAACCGGGGCGCGACAGTTGTGAGCGTTGACGGCGCTTTCCAGAACGTACCCATAGACGATCATTTGGTACATCAATGACGTAAAAATTTACAATTGCGAATGACCGTCTCCGGGGCACTTTATATTCTTCAGACACACAATACAACTTTAACAACATCAATCTACAAAAAAACGTCGCTTTTATGGAAGCGTAGCCTTGAAATACTGACCATTTCTCGTAAAAACTGACTTCTACTGACTTTACTGGCCATTTTCGACCCCTGCAGGCCTAGACAAAAGATGTTTCTGTTATCGTTAACGCTAAACGACAACTCCAAAATGTATGGCGTTGAAATTACCTGTGCAAAAGTCACGTGACCTCGCGCTAAGTTCGTAGACACATTTTTGTCTGTAGCGTGTGCGGAAACACGCCTGTTTGAATTTTGTCTAGGCATGTATGTCAGATACCGCTGCGAGCCCTTATGAAAACTAAACGGTTAATAATCCACCACTACTACACGTTAAAGCTCGTAAAAGATTTTAATTTATTTGATAGAACAGACTACCTGAACACCGCAACTAAGCTGCTCCATAATACTGCAAGATGCCGGCTTGTCTGCTTCATTAGGGACTTGATTCTGGAAATAACAAGTATGTTTCTTTTATTGGAACACGAAATTAATAGTTATAGTCACAGATATATATGTACAATAGATAACGCAAATGCGTGTACTTCCCGTGTCAGAACCCCGACCGAGCGTCAAGGTTGGCCGCCGCTACTTACAGTCCGCGCGAGTCTATTGTTGCAACCGGACACACGCAAAAACTAAATTGCGTGATAATTAACTGCAATAGCACAAAAACTTCAAGCCCCTAACATATTTCCTGTTACAGGTACAGTATTTTAAAATTGTATTGTGCGTAAATTCACGTAATTCAATTCATTAAAAAGTCGACACGCTTGGTTTCAACACAAATCGTGATACTTGCGTTATATATTGTACATATATATCGCAATATTATATATAGCCTTCCTACACCTACACATACAATGCTGATGGTCAGTTGCACTGTGCGCCTTGCAACAGGATCTTTAAAACTAAGTTTGGTTTTGCCAGCCATATACGCGCTCATAACCGGCGCTAGTCAGGTTCGCCGTTGACGGACACGTCAAGGAGGCCGATATATATATATCTGTGGTCTTTACCTACATAATTGGATATTCTATAACCAGCATTTACAGATTTAATTATCTGTGGGTTGGCGCGCAATTCAACATCAAATTTTTTTCTAAAGGATTGTTATTTTATTTTTAAATTCAGTCATTTGTTTAAGTGTTTTATTTTTATACTCATACTCAATTATTTACTGCAATCATATGTACATTGTATTAGATATTACAGTTATGATAGGAAACCTATGGGATATTTGGGTGTAGCAATATGATTTATGAGCGGGCCAATTCATTCAAGTTAGTCAAAATAATAATTATTAAAACAAAAAACATTAAATGCATGTATCATTCATGAATTCTTTCTAGTTATAGTAGCATTTTGTTAGTAGTGGATCTTTTAAACGCTTTGTAAAAATATAATCCCTTTCTTCAGCTTTTAAATCGTTTTGGTATTTTATTGAATATCTTTATTGACACAACTTATATTAAGATCTTGTTGGATACCGCCTAGGTAGTTCAGTTTGTTTAATAAAGAATTGTGGTTATTTTCTAACAAAGGTGGCTACTTCTAATATATATATATATATATTCAAAATTTTGTAACTAATAAAAAATGGTTTGCAGCTTTCCGGCTCTTTTACGAGGGCGGCACTGAAAATTTCGGGAATCAAGGAAGTGACACAACATTAATATTTAAAAATGTATTTATTGCTTTTCGAAGTATTCTCCGCGAAATTTGACACATTTTTCCATACGATGGAACCAATCATTGAAGCAACCAATCCATTCGGAAGTTGGGGTCTCCAAAATGGCCGTTTTGTAGGCGTCCACAACTTCTTCAGGTGATGAAAATCTCTGTCCACGCAATTTATTCTTTATTTTAGAGAAAGTATAGAAATCATTAGGGCTTAGGTCGGGGCTGTGCGGCGGATGGTCTAATAATTATATGTTTTCTTGCTCTAAAAGCTCTTTTGTCTTTCTTTGTCCCTCAAGAGGAATAGTCGTAACATGGCCGGTTTTGGAGACAAACGTGGCCACCATTTTTTTTGCAACACTCCGGGAACGAACAATTTTTGTTGGCTTTAACTCATTTTCGAACACCCAAACTCGTGACTGGTTTTTTGTTTCGGGTTCGTACGCGTATATCCAGGTTTCGTCACCTGATACGATATTGTATACAGCATTTGAGGTTCCTGCGTGGATCTTTCGAGAGTTCTGACGCACCAATAACGCGAGCCGATTTTTGCTCTTCACAGAGCGAATGCGGTATCCATCGGGAAAACAACTTTTTTACACCTAATTGTTCATGCAAGATTATTTGTATTTGACTCATGCCAATGTCTAAAGTTGACTGAATTTCGCGGTATGTCACATGTCGATCTTCCTCAATCAGCTTACGCACAGCGTAACGTTGATTTTCTTGGGTGACTGCAGTTTTTGGACGACCTTGGCGGGGATCATCACTGAGCTTGACACGTCCACGTTGAAATTCAGCAAACCAGCGATAAATTGTGGTTTTGGATGGGGCTTCATCACCAAATGCAGAAATCATCCGGTCAACACACTGTTTTTGTGTTAAACCACTTCGAAAGTCATAATAAATCATCGCTCTTGAATTTTCTCGAGTCAATTCCATTTTCTCAACGACTAAACTAGTTTGACAAAACCTTGTGACAAGATCGAGAATCTTTTTTTAAATAAATGAATGGTATTCGATTTTTAAAACCGAGTTTTCAATTAAAAATATTTTAATGTGCCAGGAACAGTGGAAATATTCCATTCCCAATACTTTTAGTGCAGCCCTCGTATTTCAATTATATCACGGGTTTAACATAGGCATAAGTGGGGCTGTAGCCAACACTTAGAGGCCTGTTTGGTATACAAATACAATGTAGTATAAAAAACAGAAACTTTTGGATGGATGGGACATGGTATATCTATTATAAAAATGGGTAAAATGGCAAGGCTATTGATATGATCTTATTAGTGATAAGAAGATAGTGGGCTATGGACGAGACTACGGCACCTGCCAATTTCAGTCTCATTATACATTTTTGGACAGGTGGTGACTTGCCACCCACTAAACGGCCCATAAGAGCCACCATCAATGGTGACAAAAGGGGCAACGTTGGTGTGGATGGCTGAAGTGTGTCGATAGGTGTGCTGCGGTTTCACTAGAGCGCTACTACATGCGTTATGCCCATTAACACTTCCACCCTTGGAGCTTTTTGTTACTTGCTCTTGCGTCTCCACCCCCAGACGGCCAATTAAGGCAGGCTAGGGGTCAGAGGTCCAATTAAGCCCCACGGAGAAACATTATTATTATTTCTTTATTTATTTTCTTCTCTTAAATTTACATTTTTATAATATTAGAATAAAACAATATAAAATTATTATAAAAACCTAAACCTAGCTTTCCGCCAGTAGCGGGGCAGGGCCCAAGCTACCGGTGGTCAGGGCTGCAGAGTGAGGAACCCACTGACGATGCGTGCCGTTTCAATACTGCCTTCTGTATCTGTCCCTTGATCCAACCGTCTAGCGAGAGCCTCTTAAGATGTTGGTCGAGGCTTTTTGCTATAAGGCCGTTTGCTGAAACCACTATCGGAACTATGATCGTTGAGTCCACATCCCACATGGCGGTAATCTCGTGAGCCAAGTCAAGGTACTTGCCGAGTTTGTCCTTCTCGGCTTTCACGAGGTTCTCGTCATGCGGAATGGTGACGTCAACAAGCATTACATTATTATTCACATTATTTATTTCCTTTTCTTAAAATTACATTTTTTACAATATTTCTATATACAATAAAAAATAATAAATAAAAAACATTGTAAAAAACCTAATCCTAGATTGCCATCGGCAGCGGGGCATGACCCAAACTACCAGTGGTTAGGGCTGCAGACTGAGGAACCTTTATTATTATTCACATTATTTATTTATTTTTCTTAAAATCACATTTTTTACAATATTTCTATATAAAATAAAAACATTATAAAAAACCTAATCCTAGATTGCCATCGGCAGTGGAGCATGACCCAAACTACCGGTGGTTAGGGCTGCAGACTGAGGAACCTCCTGACAATACGTGCCGTGTCAAGGAGTACTGCCTTCTGTATCTGGCTCTTGATCCAACCGTCTAGCGAGAGCCTCTTAAGATGTTGGTCGAGGCTTTTTGCTATAAGGCCGTTTGCTGAAACCACTATCGGAACAATGATCGTCTCGTCAACATCCCACATGGCGGTCACCTCGTGAGCTAAGTCAAGGTACTTCCTGAGCTTGTCCTTCTCGGCCTTCACGAGATTCTCATCATGAGGAATGGTGACGTCAACAAGCATTACCCGGCGCTGAGATCGATCGATCACCACGATGTCAGGCTTATTAGCAACAACAGTCCTGTCCGTGATTATAGATCGATCCCAATAGAGCGTAGCACGACCGTTTTCAAGAACAGGCGTAGGTGCGTACTTATAATACGGCACCTCAGACTCAATAAGGCCGTATTGAAGTGCAAGTTGCTGGTGAATAATCCTGGCTACTTGGTTATGTCTGTGCAAGTACTCTCCATTAGCAAGATGTGAACAACCAGAAATAATATGTCTGAGTGACTCTCCAGGACGGCGGCATGCCCGACAAATGTCGACCGTACCGTCTTTCAGAATATATTTCCGGTAGTTATTCGTCTTGATAACTTCGTCAGCAATTGCACAGACAAAACCCTCGGTTTCACCAAACAGATCACCGAAACGTAGCCAGTTCACTGACGCGAGCTGGTCTACATCAGGTCCTGTTAGGGCCTTGTAGAATCGTCCGTGCAGCTCTTTGCCCTTCCATACGTCTCTTCGGTCTTATTATTATTATTATTATTAATTATTATTATTATTAATAATATTATTACTATTATTATTTATTCAAAATAAATCACGGATTTCATCCGGTCCTTTACAAAGGCATAAGTGGGGCTGTAGCCAACACTTAGAGGCCTGTTTGGTATAAAAAATATAAAGTAGTATAAAAAAAACCAGAAACTTTTGGATGGATGGTGACATGGTATATATCTATTATAAAAATGGGTAAAATGACAAGGCTATTGAAATGATTTTAGTAGTGATTAAAAGATAGTGGGCTATGGAAGAGACTACGGCACCTGCCAAATTCAGTCTCATTTTAAATTTTTATTATTATTATTTATTCAAAAAGTTTCACGGATTTCATCCGGTCCTTTACAAAGGCATAAGTGGGGCTGTAGCCAACACTTAGAGGCCTGTTTGGTATAAAAATGCAGAGTATCAAAAACAGAAAGAATGTTGGATGAAGAGTAACATGGTACTTATAACTATTACAAAAATGGGTAAAATGGCCAGGCTATTGATATGAACTTATTAGTGGTAAGGAAGATAGTGGGCTATGGAAGAGACTACGGCACCTGCCAATTTTAGTCTCATGTTAAAATATTTAGGCAGGTGGTGACTTGCCATCCACTAAACGGGCCCCCCATAAAGGCCACCATGAGAGGTGACAAAAGGGGTAACGTTGGTGTGGATGGCTAAAGGGTGTCGAGAGGTGTGCTGCGGTTTCACTAGAGCGCTACTACCTATTATTATTATTATTCCTTTTATTCAAAATAAATCACGGATTTCATCCGGTCCTTTACAAAGGCATAAGTGGGGCTGTAGCCAACACTTAGAGGCCTGTTTGGTATAAAAAATACAAAGTAGTATAAAAAAAACCAGAAACTTTTGGATGGATGGTGACATGGTATATCTATTATAAAAATGGGTAAAATGACAAGGCTATTGAAATGATTTTATTAGTGATAAAAAGATAGTGGGCTATGGAAGAGACTACGGCACCTGCCAAATTCAGTCTCATTTTAAAATTTTTGGGCAGGTGGTGACTTGCCACCCACTAAACGGGCCCCCCATAAAGGCCACCATGAATGGTGACAGAAAGGGCAACGCTGGTGTGGCTGACTAAAGGGTGTCGAGAGGTGTGCTGCGGTTTCACTGAAGCGCTACTACCGGCGTTATGCCCTTTAACACTTCCACCCTTGGAGCTTTTTGTTACTTGCTCTTGCCTCTCCACCCCCAGACGGCCAATTAAGGCAAGCCGGGGGTCAGGGGTCTCATTTAGCCCCAGGGAGAATCAGAGTCCACGGTGTCGCCACTCACCGACGGCTCGCCACAAAGCCGCCCCTGCGGTTTTATTATTATTATTATTATTATTGTATTGTAAAAGAAAAAAACTCTTTTCTACCTCTTAACATTGTCCGATTTTAGTGATTTTGTTTTCATGTAATCATCACATTGTTTACTATGCCCGTACATTTTCATTTTTTCAGTATTTTAAAGTACTATTAATTTCCTTGTCTAAAATTTTAAAAACTGATTTAACTTTAATTCAGTTAAAATGTGTAGTGTAAAATGTGTCGAGACCCAGATCGAGTTCCAGGTGACTTTTGTCAATGGTAATAAAACGGAACTCAAGAAACGTGTGCGGAAGAGGGTAGACGGTTTCGTCTGCTCACAACAACACCTACCCGCAGATACTTCAGTTTACTCGTGAACATGGCGCATGCAACTGTGCCGATATATCGAGAGCTCACAATAAATACAATATATGGTAAATATACCGTTTCTAAAGTTAATTCTTATGTTAATTAATAGACACTTACATTTTTGTTAACAACCTCAATAGTGGTGTGAGGTGTGATATTGACCACTTGCGCCTTCGGTTGTTGTTGTTCCTTTTTCTTCTCTGTCTTGTTGTTTGGCTGTGGCTGTTGTTGGATTGGTTTCGTTTGTTTCTGCGCCGGTGCTGGTGCTGGTTGCGCTGAAAACGTGACAACTAGATTGATTTAACTATTATTATTAACCGGCAAAACACTCACGTTAAGGATCGAATACGTCGACCCGGGTTTCGAGCAAGAACACCCCCCGAACACTCCTTGAAAAAGAGCAAATTTCAAATTTTCTAATTCAAATTCAAATTTCAAATTTTTCAAATTCAAATTTCAAATTCAAATCATTTATTGCGAATATAGGTTACCTAATAAGTTGTTACAAGTTCAAATGCTCGGCTATATTCAGCCTTTCGGCATGCAACAATAATAAAAGTTGGTGAAGGTAGACATGCTTGAGACTGTCAAAATAAAGTTACATAATAATAACACCACACCGTGCTTTAGCATACGAAAACTACTAAAATAAATTAAAATTTGATCCCTATGTCAATTATGAATTAAATATACATTGTCAAAGTAATAAAATATATATACATTATGAAAGTCACTGCAAATTAAGCAATTATAAATTAAATAATTAATGTGGATAAAAGTTGTCATTAAAGTATTCATTTACAGTATAATACGCCTTGTGTAACAAAAACTGTTTTAATTTAAATTTAAATTGAATAATATGTTCACAGATAATTATCGTAATTGGTAAATGATTAAAAATACGAGGGGCCATACATAAAATGCTTTTGTTAAATTGTGCAGTCTTATTTGGCGGAAAACACACTTTTACATTATGCCGTTGGCTATTTAGGTGATCAAACATATTTTTATTTGAATATGCAAAAACACAAACCTCATAAATATAAATGCATGGAAACGTTAGTAGCTTCAAACCAATGAAAGAAGATTTACAAGTCTCAGTTTGCCTAAGTCTACAAATCGCTCTCACACACCTCTTCTGAGCCTTAAATACCGCTTCTTTGTCTATCGAGTTACCCCAGAATATTACACCGTATCTCAAAACAGATTCAACATAACCATGATAGGCAGTGATCACTGCAGATTGATTCACAACTTTAGCCAGCATATAAAGAGCGTATGAAAATTGGTTTAATCTATTGCATACATTATCCACTTGGTGTTTCCAATTTAAATTGCTGTCAAGATGTAGACCCAAAAACTTAGCGTTGGCGACGTCATCAATTTTATGGCCATTAAAACCGAATGTGGTCGTAAATATAGTCGGACCTAACCGATAAATATTACGTGAGTAATTCTATTTAAAAATGAGTGAAAACCACGTTAGTATATAACAAGTACAATTTGAAATATGTAATACAGACTTCCATTTCATTCAGTTATTGGAGTGTATCTCAAAAACTACTGGACCGAATTTGATGAAATTTAAATGGGACCACACAGGAAACACTAACTTTCAATTTTGAGAATCGGTTTACCCCGTAGAAAGTTATGAGGTAACAAATACAAAAAAGAAAACAATACAGTCGAATTGAGTACCTGTTCCTTTTTTTGGAAGTCGGTAGAAAAAGAGGAAAGATTTGTATGTACGTTTGTAACGAATTGGCTCAAAAAGTACTGGACGGCTTTCAAAAATTCTTTCACCATTGGAAAGCAACATTCACCCCGAGTAACATAGGCTATATAGGGTGTTTGGTAGAGGGTCCGACAAACCAAATGAGTGTGTTCGGGGGCCCACTTGGAGAATACAAGTTGGCCAAAAAAAAATCCCCGACCCTCCAATTTTTTCTAACTTTTTTTTGTGGAAATTCCCTTTACTCCGAAATTGTACCTATTTACCACCATAACATCTGTAAAATCTGTTTAGACCAAATTCAACTAAAAACATCCGGTCTAAAACAGATTTTACAAATGTTATGGTGGTAAATATGTACAATTTCGGAGAAATTGGTTAGTTATTAAAAGTTACAAAAAAATGGGGGATCGGAGTTTTTTTTGGCCAACTTGTATTTATTGTCACTTATATTCTGTTCCATATAAAACTCCACAAATCACCGATAGGTTTCGTATATTCGACCGGTAGCGTAACGACGTCCCAGAGAGGTCCGTACTTTGCGGCGGCTCGAACAAGAATGCCCTCCCGTTCGTTGTGTCTTCATCTCGCTCAATGTACGGTTGAGCGGGGAAAGGGGGTCAGGGCTATGCCCTCTGCCCCTGGTCACTTGGTTGGATCTACCACAGCCCCACTGTACTGCCACCCCAGTGACCAAAAGGTAACTAAACGATCAAGGCTGCGCCGGGTGGAACCCCCACCTACACGGGTGAAGCCCAGCGGACCAGTCGGCTACACAGTCGCTGGCCACTGGGGACAGCACTGATACAACCGTGGCATCCATACTCTCTTCTGTCTTCAATCGGGCTTTCGGTGGGAAGTAAATCCCTTGGTAACGGCTTCATTTTTCTGCCCTTGTGGTCGGGCGTGGTGGGGCGCTATGCCCCACTCCGGCGTTCGTGGGGCACAGTATCCCCTCGTAGCCGTAGCCACGGGTGCGATCTGTTATACGGATATTTGGATTTCGGTTTTTAAAAAAAACTATTTTCACTCGCGACTTTATTTTGGTTATAGAATAGTATATAGTACATAGGATAGTACACGAGATTAATAGGAGCTCCTTAGGCAACCGCTTAAGTCAAAAGATGGGAACAGACTGACTTGAAAACCATCATTAGACATACTCTTAGCTCATAGAACTGCTGAATAGGCCAGATGGGCCGCCAGGCAAGCACTAAGGCTAACAAGGTTGGGGTATAACATCTCCCCCTTTTAGAGGAGACTTTGGGGATGATACAAAGTCTCTGTTAAATTCTAGTTCTAAGAGGAGCGATAGGGCTAATCATTTCTATTTCAGAGTCTTTCTCGAGTTCTTCATCTCGTCCGTCTTTCATGTTTATTGTTTCAGAAACGAGCTGAGGTGGTGATTTGTTTATGTTTAATTTGAGCTGAAAGGGTCGGTTGCTGCCGGGTTTACATATTTTCTTAAAAATTAAGTAACCTAAAAATAGAATCAGTAAAATTAATATTACAATAATAAAAATGGAATAGTGGGTCCCATATTTCACGATATGCGGGCTCTGTGGCGTTTCGATAGCTTCTAAGTCATCCATGAGTGACCTCAATTTAACTTTATTTTCAGAATTTAGATCATCTAAATCTATATTGTGTAAGTGAATAGGAGACACACTATTTACAACATTACTTAATTTAGTTAGGTTACAACAAGTGTCGTCGATTAGGTTAAAGTCCGGAAAATTATTGATAGGTGAGGTAATATTAAGTATATTGTATTTCGGTATTAACGTGGTACTTTTGCAGTATCCAATACAGTTCTTTGGAATACTGAGTATGCCTGTACCTAAAATATTAATTTCGTATAATTTAGAATTAAGACAGTCTATTGAGATTCTGTTGGGTTCCGATTGCACATAGATCCACTTATTGTTTGTCAATGGTTTCCAAATGTCTAGTTGTCCTAAGATGATTTTGGTTTTGCACTGTAATGGTTTTTCACTAATCACTTTTGCTAACATTTCACTTTCACAGATAGGTTTGGCTTCGGTGGAGTACAAATTTTCAATGTCGCAGATGAAGTTTCCTGGGCTCACAGATTTACAGATTTTCAGGTCGTCGATAATACAATAATATGATTTGTCTTTGGTCATTGCAATATACTTACTATCTGGTATGATTAGGCTAAAGGAGTTTGGTTCTTTAGGGTTGTAGGGTGTCGGAAGTGCTATGCTATGAAACAATGCGTATTCTCTGGTATTAACCAGCGGCACTTGTAGAACAAACATTATCTTATCATTTATATAATAACATACTAACTTAGAAATATTTAAAATAAAGTGTACAGAGTTAATATCTAAAATTACAGGCAGTTCCAGATCGCTGGGCAAATGTATATAGTTATCGGCAAGCTCTTGGTGTAACTGACTTGGTGTTATGATTGCAGGGTGCAGGATATTTAGACTACTGAACAAAATGGCGGTGGTTATATCCTCCAATTGAAATGACAAGGTAAGTATAGATGCTTCTAGAATGTTTAGTATTTCGTTAACATTAGCAAATAATTGCAATCCGTTGGTGATTATAGTAATATTTTTAATACTCAGTGAGAGCTCGTCGATAGCTTCATTTAAGTTGGCTTCATTAACTTTTATTTTATCTAAGGTGTCATTATAGCCTGTTATTATTGATGTAGTGATTAAGATATTTTCTTTCATTAGGGAAACCAACTGTTTTTTATCATTTTGTAGTGATCTAATTGCTTCATCGTATCTCAGACCATCATTCTCATCTAGTGAACCAAAAATCTGTTTAATGATTGTTCCTACACCTCCTATCCATGCGCTACGTTTTGTTCTATTCTCTAACATGTGCGAGATGGATGCAAATTCTCTACTCATGTCTTGGAATCGCGTTGTTAATGGTTGTAATAAATCGTGACATTCTGTGTCAATTTCGACAATATGGGTTTGTTTACACAATCGTCTCGTAATTTCTAAAGCGGTTTCAATATTTTGTATGTGTGGGCCAAAATGTGAAATGTCTATCGGTATTACAATTTTTAACTGAACATTATTGATTTTGAGGTTCCCTAAATAATCATAGTAGAGTCCTGAACTTGAGGTAGGTAATCGGCCGGATGAAATCTCGTTGAGATTGGCCTCGCGCTGAACTGCAAATAATAATAATTATTAACGGTAAACTAAAGTAAGTTTCCTATTTTATCCTATGCTAAACCTATTTTAATGTGTTATTGACTAACATTTATTTTATTTTACAGGTTCGTCTGGGTACCTACGTCATCGCGAGGTAAGTATAAGGTAAGTATTTTATTTTAATATTAAATTTCTTAATTACAGTTACGACATCTCAGCCAGTTTCACCTGATCAAAATGGTGCGTGACATGACGTCGGTTAATAAGCAAGGTAAGTGTATTGTTACCGTTTATCTTAACTACTTTATATGGTCCTTTCCAAACGCGCGAAAGTGCTTTGCGCATCCTCAAATGATTTCTCAGGTATACATAGTCGCCAGTTTTGTACTTAGCTGGACGAGTATGGGTGTCATAATAGGATTTGGAAGATTCTTTAGATTTCCTTATGAAGTCCAAGGCTTTTTCTCGTGAATATTTCAATCTATTTTGAAGCATACGAACATAATCAGGATATGTTGCTCCAGGTGATTCTTTATAAATGGAATTCGGAATTACTGGTTTGCTTCCGAACATTAATTCGTAGGGTGTGAAATGGGTTGTAGAATGAACGGATGTGTTGTAAGTGAGCATTGCCGTATAGACATAGCGAGGCCAGTTTGATTGTTCTTCATTAGTATAGGATCTGAGATACTCTTTAAGAGTAGAGTGACTTCGTTCCAGCGCACCCTGGGTTTGTGGATGGTATGGAGAAGCCCAAAGGTTCTTAATTTTTAGAAATTCACAGGTTTTCCTAAAGAGGTCGGACGTAAAATTGGTTCCCTGGTCAGTGAGAATCGTTTTCGGGATGCCAAAGATAGAGATGTAATGGAGCAAGCATTCACTTGTTTCCTCTGCTGTAGTGCTGCGGATCGGGTATGCGGAAGAGAATTTAGTAAGATCATCTTGTATCGTCAGTATATATTTTAATTTTGCAGGTCCCGCTTCAGGCAGAGGCCCAACAACGTCAAGAGATATTCTTTGACAAGGTTCGGTTAATGTGCTAGTGATCTGCATAGGAGCACGGTTTATTTGTCTGAGAGCTTTATTAGTTTGGCACTGTGGACATTTCTTTACGAAGGCCTCGATATCACTTCGCATGTTTTTCCAATAAAAGGATTCTTGGATTCGCTTAAGCATGCGGCTGCTGCCGAGATGTCCGGCAATTGGAATATCGTGGTTTTCCCTGAGTATTTTTGGGATTTCAGAAAGAGACGGGTATATGATTTTATCTTTATATATATGTATATTTATACCCGTGTTGTGGAAAAGGTAAAGAATCATATTATAGATCTTAATGAATTGGTGTGTATCGAAGGGGTTTTTAAATTCAGTTATCGCGATTTCTGAAGTGACGTTTCTATCAAGATTGACAACCAGTTCATCTCTGAGTGATTTAAGACTTTTATAGATGTCTACATATGTAGAGTTATCAAAATGGTATACTTTGAAAAAAAGGAAATAATAGGTTTTGCTTTCATGTGTAAACGATGTAAAAGAATGGAGAGGTCTTTCCTTGTTTATAATTTCAGAATCATCGGGTATGTTGTCAAGAATATTTTGTACAAAAGGATTGGATTCATCAAGGTCGATGGAAGTAGGTAATATAACAATTTTACATTTGGATTTAATTATATCTCCATTATGTTCTTGAACATTTGTATTATAGGATTTATTTTTATCTGACATTGCTTTTAGGAACGTGGGATAGTCATCGTCAGGTAAGTTTGGGAAGGCACTCGTGGATGGTGGAGAGACTTCAACCTGGGTGTCGATGGTTGGTCGTGTTTCGGGAATACGTTTATCAAGGTCAGTATTTTCGTTTTCTACTTCTTCTCTAAGACTGTCAGGAATGTTTGAAGGTAAGTTTGTTACAGGTGCGGGTAGGATGTCTTCATTAGGATCAAGGACATTTGAAAACGGTAATTCAGGTTCAGGTAATGGAAGGATATCTTCTTCGCTAGGACCGGGATGGACTGTGGAGAAGGTATGTTCAGTTCGTCAGGGTTAAATGATGGTGGTGATATCAATAAGTCCATTAGGTCTTCGTCTAGTCTTCGAGGGGTGTCCCTTTCTACATTAGGGTTAAGTATCGGGACATCTTCAGGTTGGATTGGATTGACAGGGTATCGGGAAAGAGCATCAGCGTTTGTGTTGATTTTTCCTTTCTTGTATTTAATGTCATATTCGAATTCCTCCAGCTTCAGACGCCATCGGATAAGCCGTGACCCTGGATCTTTACATTTGAATAGCCATTCTAACGGCTTGTGGTCCGTTAGGACTGTGAAACGATGACCATACAGATAAGGTCTGAACGTTTTAGGGCCGAAAATTACGGCAAGGCACTCCTTTTTCGTAACACTATAGTTACACTCAGCTTTATTAAGGGTGCGAGACGCATATGCGATAGGGCGATCTTGTCCTATGTGACCTTGTGACAATATCGCTGATATTGCATAGTTTGAAGCGTCGCATGTTAAAAGAAAGGGTTGTGTAAAGTCTGGGTACGCCAGAATAGGGGCAGAGACGAGTTTGCTTTTCAGGGATTCAAAAGCAAGCTGTTGCTCATTTTGCCATATAAATGGGATGTCTTTCTTTAAAAGAGACGTCAGAGGTTTGGCTAGCTTTGCGAAATCGGGTATGAATCTTCTATAGTATGATACCAGACCCAAGAAAGATTTAATATCTTTTGGAGATTGAGGTATCGGAAACTCGGACACAGCTTTGGTTTTTTCGGGGTTTGGTTTAACACAATTTTCACCAATAATGTGCCCTAAATAGGCTACTTCTTTTCGTAAAAATTCACATTTTTCCGGTTGAAGTTTCAAGTTGAAATTACGGATTCTGCCGAACACGGCGTTTAAATTGTTAAGATGTGAGATCAGATCACGCGAATAAATTACGATATCATCAAGATACACGAAGCATCTTGTGCCTTGGAGGCCAGAAAGACAATTATTCATAAGTCTCTGGAAGGTAGATGGGGCATTTTTTAACCCAAATGGCATTCTATTAAACTGATAATGTCCCTGAGGTACGGAGAAGGCTGTCTTAGGAGCATCTGCGGGAGAAATCAAGATCTGATGGAAACCGGAAGTGAGGTCTAGTGTAGTAAAATATCTGCTGTTTCCTAGTTGGTCGAGAATTTCCGATATTTGCGGAATTGGGTATGTTTCGCCGATAGTAATGTCATTGAGTTTCCGATAATCAATTACAATTCGCCATTTACGTTGCCCTTGTGAGTCTGCTTTTTTAGGTACCACCCAAATCGGTGAACTCCAAGGGGAAGATGAGGGCTGTATTATATTCTGTTCAAGCATTTGGCCAATTTGGGTTTCCACCTCCTTTTTGTGGCATTCTGGGAATCGATATGATTTCGTGTGAACAGGAATGTCGCTACTTGTTTTAATTTGATGGTCAAGGGCAGAAGTATAGGTTAACTGGTCACCAGGTAAATGAAAAATATCGGAAAACTGTGAGCAGAGTTCTATAAGAGCATTTCTTTCCTCGTGATTCAAGTGCTCAGTTCTTAATGAATTTATAACTTCATCGGTTCGTTTACATGTTTCTCGGATATTCAGGTTAACTGGGTATGCACTAGCATGCAGAGGTTCGATGTGAAGGTTTAAATTTGTTTTTATATTTACAAAAGATTCCGAAATATTGGCAACAGTTAAGTTGATACGGTCATTATCTTTGATCTTAACAATACAGTTGGATATTAGTAAGTTATCGGAAAGGTGTTGGTCTGTAATAATTCCTTCTTTCAGATCGGTTTTTTGAATTGAGCATTCAATGACGGCCTCAGTACGAGGTGGTATGACGTAAAAAGGTTCGGAAAAATGTAACTGGATATCGAGTTTACCTATCCTTAAGATGTCATGAGTATAATCTATTTTACAGCCATATGTGGTTAAAAAGTCTGTCCCTATAATGCCGTCGTAGGGCAGATCTAAGTCCCTAACGACGTGAAATTTGAATGGTATGGATTTTTTTTCATGAAGTTTTAATTTCAGTTGGAAATGACCTGTGGTATGAGTTGGCTCATCACCTGGGTCTATGCCTTTTAATTTAATATATTCTTTCGTTAATTTCTGATTATTCTGTATGCTGGATTCCTTTATCAAACATATGGCAGAGCCTGAATCGACCAGTAACGATAATGGGATGTCTGAGATTTGAGAGTCTAGTAAGACATGCGGTAACAACCTTTTCGTTGTGTCTATGTTTATTTCAAAGACTTTTTTACTAGTTTCTTGAGAGAGGTTAGTGTCGTTTAGTGGTTTGTTCGATTTTGAATATTGGGCACTTATTTGGGGCTGATTACCCGTGTGGTCCCTGGACTTAGAATATTGGGCGCTTATTTGGGGCTGATTACCGAGTGGTCCCTAGAGTTAAGAGATTGGGCGCTTATTTGGGGCTGGTTACCCGTGTGGTCCCTAGAGTTAAGAGATTGGGCGCTTATTTGGGGCTGGTTACCCGTGTGGTCCCTGGGATTAGACAACTTGGGTGTAGTGTCGGCTTTGGTATTTTGTCTCGGGCGACACCGTGACGAGACTTCTATTCGTTTAAAGGATCAGGTGAAGAGGTATCAACTTCATCATGACCGACCTCCTCATCGGGCTGTTCACACGTAAAGTTTACACGAGGAGGCGGCCTATAAAACTGTTGGTTGTTTGTTTGGTTTTGTTGGACTCTGAAACGATTGTTATTAAATTCGCGTTTTTTGCACACAGAGATATCATGTCCTGGTGTTTTGCAATAACGGCAAAATGCGTTAGGAACCCCTTGTGGTACGGGGTTAGATGGTTTTTGTGAAGTGAAAGAGGCATTGAAATTTTGTTTGGAAGGGCCGGCTTTACATTTATTATTGTTATTATTATTGCCGGGTTTTTGGTCCATTTGTGGACGCCTGTACAGCGTCTGCTGTATGCGTTCTTCTGAAATAGCGTAATTAATTGCTTCGTTTAATGTCTTCGGGGATCTACACCTCACAATATTAGAAATTCGGGGATGAAGTCCCATGACAAAATGATGAAGGGCAAGGTCCTCCATGGCTGCAGTACGACCAGGCAATTCTTTGGCTTCAGTGTTAGATAAGGATATTTCAGTTAATATTTGTGAGAGGTAGGTCTCCATACGGAGTGAATATTGGCTTACATTATCATGAGGCCCTTGTTTACTTTCCTGAAGATCGGCAAGAAGATGCGAATAATGTTTTCGCTCACTGAATTGTGTTTTAAGGAAGTCTTTTAATTGTTCCCAGGTTGTAAAGTCTTTAATGGAACATGCTTCCTCTGCTTTGCCATTCAATTGGCTAAGGATGAATTTAAATAATATAGGCTTCTGAATTTCCGATGCAAGTTCAAAAGCATTGTCGCAATTCACAAGAAATGAGTTGAGGGTTTCCCTACTACCATCATAAGATTTTATAAATTTGAACAAGATATTTAGTTCTAGTTCAGTCATTGCGAGAGCTGCGGCGGCTTTCCTAGTAATTCGAGGTGAACCAAGAGGTGATTTTACTACCGTATCACTTGTAACCTGTTCAGTTCCGGGAATCTCAACTGATAATTTGGTTTCTTCAACTTTCGGCACTTTTGGCATAATTATATATCCGGTATAAAATTAATAGAACAAGTCACAAGTAACAGACATCAAGTTAAAATAACAAAATTAAAATAGTAATATTAAATTAACTAACGGAACCCTAATATATCGACTAAGTCAAAACAATGCGACCGATAAGAGCACGACGGCGGCCGGACACATTACGAGATAAGGCGAGTCGCAGCTTACGACCTTCAATCGGATCTTGAGTTATTATTGTTGATGAATTGGATGCTTGATTTTATTTCAGGTGCAGGATACCACGGTGAACGCTAATTATGAAGCAGGATAGCAGTACGGTAAGTGTCTTCAATTTCTTTTCTTCACGTCGGGACACTTTTCACGCAGCCGAAGGTAAGTAGTTGCAGTTCGGGTTGCAGTTATTTTCTCTTTGCAGGATAGACAGATCCTTTCCAGGATCCGACAGGATATAGCAGGACTTCCGTGACGACGTGTCAAGGATTTCACGGTGAGTATACACTTATAGTTATTTTGTACACTAACACAATAACAAGTTTATATAATAGCACTAATTAATTTATTTGTTTCAGGATTGGGATCCAGAGCGAGTCTGCAGAGCGGCGCCCGGGCACTGGAGATTTCGGATCCCACCGCTGCCACCAAAATGTTATACGGATATTTGGATTTCGGTTTTTAAAAAAAAACTATTTTCACTCGCGACTTTATTTTGGTTATAGAATAGTATATAGTACATAGGATAGTACACGAGATTAATAGGAGCTCCTTAGGCAACCGCTTAAGTCAAAAGATGGGAACAGACTGACTTGAAAACCATCATTAGACATACTCTTAGCTCATAGAACTGCTGAATAGGCCAGATGGGCCGCCAGGCAAGCACTAAGGCTAACAAGGTTGGGGTATAACAGATCGATAGGTAATTTCTTCAAGAAATTATTAGCGATTCGCAGCTTTTATGGGTCGGTGGTTACTCCGAGCGCATAAACGTACGGGCGATCCGCCCTCCCGTCGCCAGTGCGACCGCTTTAACCTTTTCAAAAGCGTATGGTCGCTAAGTCGCCTCGAAGTTGGTCCTCTGATGTAATCTGACTGACTGACGTTATCTGCAACCCCTAGGGGCTGGAGGGGGTATCGAGCCTTAGCTCCTTACCCCTGCCGAACCTCGGGTGGCCACTACCACCCGGTTACTCATTTGACTGCGTAGTGTGTCAATCGTGACATCACTACGCAGATTATGTAAGTATACACATAAAAACTGTGTTTTACACTTTGTATGGCGCGCTATTCCACCCGGAGGTGGCACTAACTTGTTCGCCATCACAACTCACGGGGTTCGTGTTCTGTTTCATCTTCTGTCTCGCTCTTGGACTGTAGGTGTATTTCGCCTATGTAGGTAATTTACACCTACGTCTCAATCACGTTGGAGTTGTAGGTGTTTTCATTTGCTGCCGTACTGGACTCTAGCGAGTGCCGCGAGTCCTCTTCCGACTGCCTCCTTCAGGTCTGTGCCTGCCGCTAATGATTGCAGTAGGTCGGTCAGGATCCCCAGGATGACCACCCACGGATCTTCATGACCGACCTCTGGTTCGGTTTGCTGTTGTGTGTTGCGCCTTGGTACAGGTATTGAATTGGTTGTTTTAATAGTCGCCGGTTGCGTGTGATGCATCTCGGCGGTCTGTTGGTTCTTCAGGGCCGCTCGTCTTCTATCGACTTGAAGGGGCACGAACGAGGGCGTATGATGCCCGCGCGCGCCCTCTGTCGGCCCTTTTTGTACTACTGATGGTTCCGCCCCGCTGGGCGGCATAGGTATCGAGGCCGCCCTAGGGCCGCCCTCAGCTAGTTTTTTAGCGCGGTTTCGCCTGCGCGCGCTTCTTCTTCTGCGGCAGCGGTTCGTCTCTACCGGTTGGGAGATTGGCTGCCGGAACAAGGGATGTTGATGGGAGAGGTGGCGCGCTCTCAGTGCGGGCCGGTTCATTGACCGCACGAAGCGCTGCCACTGCCGGTTTCTGTTGTTGTTGTTGGTGATCTTGTTGCACGCGCGCAACTCGCGCGCGTTGATTTTTATTTACGGGGCCTTGGGGGGCTACTCTAGGGTAGGGTTCCTGGACCTTTAGCCCCCTCCTCCGGGCCTCCCGTAAATAGTGAGGACATGTACGACTGCAGGCGACATGTTTACCCCTGCAGTTGGCGCACTTAGGTGGTTGGTCGGGGTCGCGGTTGCACTCTGCCGCGAAATGTTCCCCCGCGCACTTGACACAGCGCGGGGGGTGGTGACACCCTCTCGAGGCGTGACCGAACGCCTGGCACCGGTGGCATTGTGGTACCGTTCCGGCTCTCGGTACCCAGCCTTCTACCATGACATTCGGTATGTTTAAGAGCTCGCTTATATCATATAGTCTGCTCTTTTCGTCATTATTTATTCTGTCTAGGAGGACGTAGTAGGTAGGTCCCCCTTTGCTGCCTTTTCTCGGCAGGATCTCTTTCACGTACTTGGTTGGGAAGCCCTTGGCCTCAAGCTCCGCGACGATCACTGCCGGGTCAATGCCATATGGAAGGCCCTTTATCGCAATCTTAGTAGGTAGGTCGGCGGCCCCCGCGTAACAGCGCCACGCGACCTTCTTATCGGCTGCTGATGCTTCCGTTAGGGCGCGCTGCACCGCCCTAACTTCTTCTGTCGATTTGCATGTGAAACGGAAACCCTTGCCCACGGGTTTCACGTTTAGTGGATGTCCCAGCTTGTTCTTGAGCTGTTCGAATATGGATACCCATCCCGGCAGCGATTCTATAATAATCGGTGGGTATCCTTTCATTGTTGATGTTGTTGTTGTAGGTGCGGGGGCCTGTCTCTCCGTGAGGGAGTTTGACCTAGATGTTACCGGCGCTGCTAGCGCCGCTGCATAAGAGCGCGCCGCTTCAGCCGGAGGGGTAGGTGGTGAGGGCATAGGTGCCGCATCCATCGGTACCGACTCGATCGCCGCATACGAAGTCAAGTCGGTGTTGGCATGTCGATGTGTGTTCTGCTCCGCGATACTATCGTCGTCGGAGTCTGCCGTAATGTTGGCCGGTCTGTCTTAGACAATACTTGTGTGGGTGGGGTGACGGAGGATTTCATACGCAATCTCTTCTCGTCGCCCCCCAAGTCCTCAGTAGAGGAGTCGCGCCCATTCTTGGGGGCGCCTCTGCCCGGAGGCTTCCGGTCGGTTTCAGCATCAGCCTCACACTCAGGTTCGACGATGCTGAGTCCTAGGTCGGAGGCATCCGATCGGCTCGTACTAGTGACTAGCCTAGCTTTCTTTCTTTTAACTAGAAAGGGTTGACCAGGTTCAGCTGTGTACGCTGTTGTCGGCTTCGATGGTCTGGTTGTGGTTTTGCGCCGTCTAGTGGGCTCAGCCACTAGCGGAGCGAGTCCGGCTCCGTCATCATCAACTTCCAATTCCCCTGCCTCATACCAGTCTAGATATTGTGGCCTGATGTATATAATCTCACCAGTCGGGCGCTGGAAGACTATATAACCATCGGGGATGGTGCCTTTGGGTACTAAGTGGTCATATGGCCCGGGCTTTCTACGAGGCGACGGGCGGTCTTTCTCGGCCATGTGTAGGCAGAGTTAAATAAAATCATAAAATATAGGTAAGTATACTAATCCCTTTGAGTGTATCCGAAGTGCTCATGCAACTAGCGGATACCTCCAAGGGCGTACCCAGGTAGGGGCAGGGGGGGGCCGCTGCCCCCCCCTAGAAGATTAAATAAATGTAATTTTTTTTTGGCAAATAGAAATTAAAAACGTATTACCTACTCTGCGCAAAATGAAGTGTTGGAAACAAAATATCTTTTCAGCCAGATTTTTTTTTCTATAGTTAAATATTCTACAATATTCGATATAGAGTCTATGTATAGTGAGTCGTGTCGGTCGTGCCGCAACGTATTTATTAGAATATTTTATATAGTGACTTTCAGCCGCCGTCAAACGAAACGCAAAATGTTTTGATCAAGTTTTGATACACTTTATTTATTTCTTTATTTCGTTTTTATTATTTTTTAGTGATAATGAAAGTGACAGTAACGATTCATAGTCGAGAATTTAATTTCTGGAATCTGATTTTGATTACGCGACAGAATAAATAAAAACTAAGTAAGGTTTTGATGCAAGTTTGGTTTTATTTATTATATTAATTTGTTTTCAATGCTAAAATAAAATAATATTCAATATGTTGCATATTATTTTAAGTAGTATATATCTGTACAGATTTAGTTTAAGATTCTTAGTGTTTATAAAATAAAATAGTTAAAGTATCAAATTCAAATTTCATAGTATATTCAGTGTTTACAACTAAAAGATTTTTGCTGCGGTTTTATCTGTGCCGCGGCTCACTAGACAGACTCTAGTAATTCTAGTATACTGTTAGCGATGCAATATAATTTAAATCTCCCGCAAAACCGTCGCATCTCGTAGTTTCCGGTTCCGCCGAGACAATCAGAGAGCCATCTAGGATTAAAGCCGAATATAATTGGGAGAAAACAACATCTAGCGCCATCTAGTTTCGGACGGCAGTACTTTTTCCAGTAAAAAGAAATAGGATCAATTTATACGGTCAATAGCGACATCTTGTATTGAATAGCAATACCGCGAAGAACGTTCTAGCATGGACTATTCTGGAAAGAAAAGACAGTGATAGCAAGTATAAGACAAGGATGGAAATAGAGTCGAGTATTTTCTACATATTTCGGGAGCAAGAATATTTCAATATATAAGCGGAAGCGTGAGGCAGAGCACGTCAATTTAGTTCGAATACAATTCAGTTCGGAGTGTAATACGAGCGAATATTTCATACGACATAGTGTCTTATAGTTTCGTTGCGGCGACACGAGATTTACGTTTACTGTGCAACAACTGGAAATATTACTCCGTCAAATGGATATCAGGAAATTCTTTGAAAGAGGTGAGTCAAAACAAAACACTTAAGTAGGTACCTAATATGATTATTTGATTTAATGGGGGGCTTTGACTCTCTTGTAAGTGTATATCTTAAGCATTACTTACAATATTTAAATTTATTAATTACAAGACGTGGTTTTGTTATAATAGCTAAAATAACATTTGTGAATATTTTGTGATTAAAACGTAAAAAAAAAACATAAAAGAAAGATCCTTGCAATATTTTGGATTTATTAATAAGTCCATACCGACAACAAAGTCCCTTTTCTCTAACGTCACAACAAGTGTATTATTTCAAATTACCTAGTTATGCTTATTTGGCGTTCAAACCATATATATTAGAATGTGAAACTTGATCTTTATTTTCGTCTTATACAACCCGCCTAAACACTGTAAGAGTATTTTTGTGTATCCATTTTTTAGGGAGGACACGCGAAAAAAGAAAAAAAGGTCGGGAAAGTAGCAGTGGAAGTGATGAAAATGACAACCATGATAAAACCACTCATGTAATGCCAAGATCATTGCATGCTAACATTGGACAAGCGTCAAATTCTCCTGTAGAACCTGTTAATATATCTGTTGCCGACTATTCTTCTCCATCGACATCCCAACAAACTTATGACGTCAACGTCGATCCTGAAATTATAGTGGACGATGGCTGTCATGAAAATGATCTGGGACGTTATGTTGGGTTGGCTACCCAGCTATCGACGGAAAAGAAGAGGGAGTTGTTACAAAATCCTTGGATCCCGCCCAGAAATTACGATTTTGAAAGTGATGCAAGCCATTTAAAAAGAAAATTTAACCATGCTTGGTTGGATCAATATTCACCATGGCTAGTATATTCCAAGCGACTAAAAGGTGCTCTTTGTAAGCATTGTGTTTTGTTCCCTCCGCCCATTAGCACTGTGCGAGGAATTTTGGGATCGTTTATGGTCAGGCCATATATAAAGTTCAAAAATATGCATGAAGACTGCCGAAAGCATGCAACGACCAACCTTCACCAAACGGCGACAAATGCTGCAAAAAATTTTCTTGAAAATGTTCCTGTAGACATCCAACTGCAAAGTGGACACCAAAAAGAAATCGATGAAAACAGACAAATATTGTCATCAATTATTTCTTGTATAGTATTTTGCGGCACACATGATATGCCTCTTAGGGGCAAACAAGCAGATGAGGGTGTTTTATTAGATTTATTGAAGTTGAGAATCAATTCAGGGGACGACAGATTAAAGAGTCACCTGGAAAAGTGCCGTCGCAATGCAGTTTACACATCACCAAAAATACAAAACGAATTGATAAATTTATGTGGCGAAGTTATTAAGGAGAATATAATTAGTGAGGTTCAGAAGACCATGGCTTACGCAGTCTTAGCTGATGAAACAGCAGACGTATCTGGGAAAGAACAGCTGTCAATAGGCGTGCGGTTCTACGACGAAAGCAAAAGGAAAATCAGGAGAAGAATTTGTAGGGTTCGTTGAACTAAAAGCACAAAATGCTTCCGCAATTGCCGAAGCAATTGACAATTTCTTAATTAGTTCTAACCTCTCAACCGAAGATTGCGTAGGTTTTGAATTCGATGGCTGTTCTACAATGGCAGGGAAAGAGGGTGGCGTACAAGCCATTTTGAGAAAAAAATATCCTCGTGCTTTATATTTTCATTGCTCAAGTCACAAACTCAACCTTGTTGTGAATGATGCGAACGCAGTGCCAGAAATTACAAATACAAATACAAATACAAATTTATTTATTTGCTAGAATACAATATTATATAAGGTCTTTAACTAATAGTTATGTCAATGTATTCAGCCTGCAGGCAGGCGTGCAAATATTATAATAATTAAAATATAAACTATCATTCAAATATAAAGTAATAAAATAACATTCAACAAATTTCTAATTATACATTATTAAATTTTATACTTAATTATATTATTTAAAATTAAGATATTCATTTACACTATAAAAACAATTGTCCAATAGCCACTTATGTAGGTTTAATTTAAATTTGTTACCATGCAGCAATTTTATATGGTCTGGTAATTTATTATAAATAGTTATGCACATGTTGTATACATTTTTCTTATAAATATCTCTATGACAAGTGGGTTGGTAAAGTAGATTTTGGAATTTAGCTCTTTTTGTCTAATGTTAATCTCGTTACGTTTTGTGAAATAATTAGGATGAGCTCTAACGAAAACACATGTGTCTTTAATGTACATACAAGGAAGTGGTAGGACATTACATTTCTTAAATAACGGCTTGCAACTATCCAAAAACCAAGCTTTATTTATAACTCGAATACACCTTTTTTGTACTTTGAAGGCTTTGATTGAGTCTACAGAGTTTCCCCACATTATTAAGCCATAACTGAGAACTGATGACACATAGCCATGATATGCAGCCAAGGCAGCTTCCGCTGAAACAGTTTGCCTTACCCTTTTGAGTGCAAAAGTAAAGCAACCGAGCCTCTGACATACAGTATTCACATGAGTTTTCCAATTAAGGTGTTGATCTAAATTTATTCCTAAGTAATTAAAAGATTCTACTTCAAGTACTTTTTGATTTTTATAGTCAATTAGAAATACTGTCGCCACTGTAAAGGATGTTATAACGTTTTTCAGGGAATCGACTACACGTCGAAACTACGCTCCAAACCTATCACGATTATGTGAGACGAGATGGTCAGAAAAATATAAATCAATCAGAAAGTTTTCTCAACATTTTTCAGGGCTTGTGAAATCTCTAGAAACGTTATCCGTAGAAGGAAATTATGCCACCAGAAAATCTGCATATCAGTTGCATTCAGCCATTACAAAACCAGTGTTTATTGTTACTCTACAAACAATAGCCAAATATTCAGCAGTTTTAGAACCAGTAGTTAACGCACTGCAAGCTAAATCGATCGACATGATCTCGGTAGGGGAACACATCAAAAATATCAAGGACATTCTCAGAAATGACCGCGAGTTTCCTGATAGAATAAGTAATGAAATACTTCAAAAAGCACGAGCTGTTGCAATGGATTTGAACATAGAAATTTCGGTTCCACGTCTTGCTCATAAGCAAACACATAGAAGTAATCCGCCATCAGACAATGATAACGAATATTGGCGGCGTTCCCTGATAATCCCATACATTGATTCACTCATTTCATCAATGAATATTCGATTCTCCCAAGAAAATACTCCGGCGTTTGCTTTAAGCAGGCTACATCCCTTGTATATGACAAAAACCAGCATTACAGACCTACACAAAAACGCAGAATCATTCCAAGAATTTTATAACCTGGATATCACCGGAGAACTGAACCTTTGGCATAATTTATGGGTGACGAAGGCTTTATCAGATGATCAATTAAGGGACATAGAAGTAATTGATCTGTTCAACGAGGCCAACATTTTTTACCCTGCTGTCAGAAAGGCATTAATTATTTTAAGCACTATCCCATGCACCACGGCGACCGTAGAACGGTCCTTCAGTACGCTGCGAAGAGTTAAAACGTGGCTTAGAAGCATCATGGGTGAAGAAAGGCTTACGGGTTTATGTCTGATGAGCGTACATCGCAACTATTTAAAAAACAAAAGTGAGTTTATTGAAAAGACTGTCATAGACAAATTTGCGGCAAATCCGAGAAGATTACTGTTAAATTAATATATACATACATAATATAATAATATATATTATACATAATGTATGGTATAATTATGTATAATATTTTGTTTTGTGTCATCATCAAAATTAATGAATAAAAGTCAATTTTCATGATTTTTTGTTTCAATATACCCGACAGACGATCTTTTCGAAACAGGTATAAGCAGCCCCCTGCCCCCTCCTAGCTGAAATCCTGGGTACGCCCTTGTACCTCAGTGAGTGAATTTTTCTAGTTACTATCGGCGAATCGATACTGGGTCTGGAGTTTAGTACCTAAACCCCTAGCCAGTATCTTTCCTTAAGTCCGAAGCGCGGGATGATACAGCTGCTGGAACGCTTCAGGTTCAGGAACGAAGTTCGTTGGTGAGCGGGATAAGGCACCGTGGGAGATCACGCCGGAGCGGACCTACAACCACTATGCAACCGAACAGCGAGTTCGTGGGAAAATCTCCGAGCTAAGGGGGGAGTGGTGTCGGGAGGGTGGGGGGCGTCTCAACGCTACTGCGGAGAACGGTGTCCCACCCAACCGAGCACCTGCCGCACGCACAAAACTCAAGAGATTCTCCTGAGGAACCCTGTAGTAGAAAAGCTTCATGATGTAATCTGTGTCACTAAACACCGAATAAAGGTCTATGTTTATCGACACGAGAGCACCGTGCGGCAGATACGATTCGTAATATAATTCTTATGCCCTAGCTTACCTAACAGTTTGTATTGGTTTCCTATCTATTAACTATTTTTATGCGAGATCAATGATACAACGAAAAACTGCATGTTTTATTTCGTTAACAGCACCTACCTAATTACAATGCTAATTCTAAAACTATGCTACTTATATTCTATTGGTGGTATGTCGCCACACTATCTGTTAACTATTTTAATGCGGGATCAATGATACAACGAAAAACTGCACGTTTTATTTCGTTAACAGTACCTACCTAATTACAATGCTAATTCTAAAACTATGCTACTTATATTCTATTGGTGGTATGTCACCACACTATCTATTAACTATTTTTATGCGGGATCAATGATACAACGAAAAACTGCATGTTTTATTTCGTTAACAGTACCTACCTAATTACAATGCTAATTCTAAAACTATGCTATTTATATTCTATTGGTGGTATGTCACCACACTATCTATTAACTATTTTTATGCGGGATCAATGATACAACGAAAAACTGCATGTTTTATTTCGTTAACAGTACCTACCTAATTACAATTCTAATTCTAAAACTATGCTACTTATATTCTATTGGTGGTATGTCACCACACTATCTTAACTATTTTTATGCGGGATCAATGATGCAACGAAAAACTGCACGTTTTATTTCGTTAACAGTACCTACCTAATTACAATGCTAATTCTTAAACTATGCTACTTATATTCTATTGGTGGTATGTCACCACACTATCTATTAACTATTTTTATGCGGGATCAATGATACAACGAAAAACTGCATGTTTTATTTCGTTAACAGTACCTACCTAATTACAATGCTAATTCTAAAACTATGCTACTTACATTCTATTGGTGGTATGTCACCACACTATTAACTATTTTAATGCGGGATCAATGATACAACGAAAAACTGCATGTTTTATTTCGTTAACAGTACCTACCTAATTACAATGCTAATTCTAAAACTATGCTACTTATATTCTATTGGTGGTATGTCACCACACTATCTATTAACTATTTTTATGCGGGATCAATGATACAACGAAAAACTGCATGTTTTATTTCGTTAACAGTACCTACCTAATTACAATGCTAATTCTAAAACTATGCTATTTATATTCTATTGGTGGTATGTCACCACACTATCTATTAACTATTTTATTGCGGGATCAATGATACAACGAAAAACTGCACGTTTTATTTCGTTAACAGTACCTACCTAATTACAATGCTAATTCTAAAACTATGCTACTTACATTCTATTGGTGGTATGTCACCACACTATTAACTATTTTAATGCGGGATCAATGATACAACGAAAAACTGCATGTTTTATTTCGTTAACAGTACCTACCTAATTACAATGCTAATTCTAAAACTATGCTACTTATATTCTATTGGTGGTATGTCACCACACTATCTATTAACTATTTTTATGCGGGATCAATGATACAACGAAAAACTGCATGTTTTATTTCGTTAACAGTACCTACCTAATTACAATGCTAATTCTAAAACTATGCTATTTATATTCTATTGGTGGTATGTCACCACACTATCTATTAACTATTTTAATGCGGGATCAATGATACAACGAAAAACTGCACGTTTTATTTCGTAAACAGTACCTACCTAATTACAATGCTAATTCTAAAACTATGCTATTTATATTCTATTGGTGGTATGTCACCACACTATCTATTAACTGTTTTAATGCGGGATCAATGATACAACGAAAAACTGCATGTTTTATTTCGTTAACAGTACATACCTAATTACAATGCTAATTCTAAAACTATGCGTCTTATATTCTATTGGTGGTATGTCACCACACTATCTATTAACTATTTTTATGCGGGATCAATGATACAACGAAAAACAACATGTTTTATTTCGTTAACAGTACCTACCTAATTACAATACTAATTCTAAAACTATGCTATTTATATTCTATTGGTGGTATGTCACCACACTATCTATTAACTATTTTAATGCGGGATCAATGATACAACGAAAAACTGCACGTTTTATTTCGTTAACAGTACCTACCTAATTACAATGCTAATTCTAAAACTATGCTATTTATATTCTATTGGTGGTATGTCACCACACTATATATTAACTGTTTTAATGCGGGATCAATGATACAACGAAAAACTGCATGTTTTATTTCGTTAACAGTACATACCTAATTACAATGCGAATTCTAAAACTATGCTACTTATATTCTATTGGTGGTATGTCACCACACTATCTATTAACTATTTTTATGCGGGATCAATGATACAACGAAAAACTGCATGTTTTATTTCGTTAACAGTACCTACCTAATTACAATGCTAATTCTAAAACTATGCTACTTATATTCTATTGGTGGTATGTCACCACACTATCTATTAACTATTTTTATGCGGGATCAATGATACAACGAAAAACTGCATGTTTTATTTCGTTAACAGTACCTACCTAATTACAATTCTAATTCTAAAACTATGCTACTTATATTCTATTGGTGGTATGTCACCACACTATCTTAACTATTTTTATGCGGGATCAATGATGCAACGAAAAACTGGATGTTTTATTTCGTTAACAGTACCTACCTAATTACAATGCTAATTCTTAAACTATGCTACTTATATTCTATTGGTGGTATGTCACCACACTATCTATTAACTATTTTTATGCGGGATCAATGATACAACGAAAAACTGCATGTTTTATTTCGTTAACAGTACCTACCTAATTACAATGCTAATTCTAAAACTATGCTACTTACATTCTTTTGGTGGTATGTCACCACACTATTAACTATTTTAATGCGGGATCAATGATACAACGAAAAACTGCATGTTTTATTTCGTTAACAGTACCTACCTAATTACAATGCTAATTCTAAAACTATGCTACTTATATTCTATTGGTGGTATGTCACCACACTATCTATTAACTATTTTTATGCGGGATCAATGATACAACGAAAAACTGCATGTTTTATTTCGTTAACAGTACCTACCTAATAACAATGCTAATTCTAAAACTATGCTATTTATATTCTATTGGTGGTATGTCACCACACTATCTATTAACTATTTTAATGCGGGATCAATGATACAACGAAAAACAATATGTTTTATTTCGTTAACAGTACCTACCTAATTACAATGCTAATTCTAAAACTATGCTATTTATATTCTATTGGTGGTATGTCACCACACTATCCATTAACTGTTTTAATGCGGGATCAATGATACAACGAAAAACTGCATGTTTTATTTCGTTAACAGTACATACCTAATTACAATGCTAATTCTAAAACTATGCTACTTATATTCTATTGGTGGTATGTCACCACACTATCTATTAACTATTTTTATGCGGGATCAATGATACAACGAAAAACTGCATGTTTTATTTCGTTAACAGTACCTACCTAATTACAATGCTAATTCTAAAACTATGCTACTTATATTCTATTGGTGGTATGTCACCACACTATCTATTAACTATTTTTATGCGGGATCAATGATACAACGAAAAACTGCATGTTTTATTTCGTTAACAGTACCTACCTAATAACAATGCTAATTCTAAAACTATGCTACTTATATTCTATTGGTGGTATGTCACCACACTATCTATTAACTATTTTTATGCGGGATCAATGATACAACGAAAAACTGCAAGTTTTATTTCGTTAACAGTACCTACCTAATAACAATGCTAATTCTAAAACTATGCTACTTATATTCTATTGGTGGTATGTCACCACACTATCTATTAACTATTTTTATGCGGGATCAATGATACAACGAAAAACTGCATGTTTTATTTCGTTAACAGTACATACCTAATTACAATGCTAATTCTAAAACTATGCTACTTATATTCTATTGGTGGTATGTCACCACACTATCTATTAACTATTTTTATGCGGGATCAATGATACAACGAAAAACTGCATGTTTTATTTCGTTAACAGTACCTACCTAATTACAATGCTAATTCTAAAACTATGCTACTTATATTCTATAGGTGGTATGTCACCACACTATCTGTTAACTATTTTAATGCGGGATCAATGATACAACGAAAAACTGCACGTTTTATTTCGTTAACAGTACCTACCTAATTACAATGCTAATTCTAAAACTATGCTATTTATATTCTATTGGTGGTATGTCACCACACTATCTATTAACTGTTTTAATGCGGGATCAATGATACAACGAAAAACTGCATGTTTTATTTCGTTAACAGTACATACCTAATTACAATGCTAATTCTAAAACTATGCTACTTATATTCTATTGGTGGTATGTCGCCACACTATCTATTAACTATTTTTATGCGGGATCAATGATACAACGAAAAACTGCATGTTTTATTTCGTTAACAGTACCTACCTAATTACAATGCTAATTCTAAAACTATGCTACTTATATTCTATTGGTGGTATGTCACCACACTATCTATTAACTATTTTTATGCGGGATCAATGATACGACGAAAAACTGCATGTTTTATTTCGTTAACAGTACCTACCTAATAACAATGCTAATTCTAAAACTATGCGTCTTATATTCTATTGGTGGTATGTCACCACACTATCTATTAACTATTTTTATGCGGGATCAATGATACAACGAAAAACTGCATGTTTTATTTCGTTAACAGTACATACCTAATAACAATGCTAATTCTAAAACTATGCTACTTATATTCTATTGGTGGTATGTCACCACACTATCTATTAACTATTTTTATGCGGGATCAATGATACAACGAAAAACTGCATGTTTTATTTCGTTAACAGTACCTACCTAATTACAATGCTAATTCTAAAACTATGCTATTTATATTCTATAGGTGGTATGTCACCACACTATCTATTAACTGTTTTAATGCGGGATCAATGATACAACGAAAAACTGCATGTTTTATTTCGTTAACAGTACATACCTAATTACAATGCTAATTCTAAAACTATGCTACTTATATTCTATTGGTGGTATGTCACCACACTATCTATTAACTATTTTTATGCGGGATCAATGATACAACGAAAAACTGCATGTTTTATTTCGTTAACAGTACCTACCTAATTACAATGCTAATTCTAAATCTATGCTACTTATATTCTATTGGTGTTATGTCACCACACTATCTATTAACTATTTTTATGCGGGATCAATGATACAACGAAAAACTGCATGTTTTATTTCGTTAACAGTACCTACCTAATTACAATGCTAATTCTAAAACTATGCTACTTACATTCTATTGGTGGTATGTCACCACACTATCTATTAACTATTTTAATGCGGGATGAATGATACAACGAAAAACTGCACGTTTATTTCGTTAACAGTACCTACCTAATTACAATGCTAATTCTAAAACTATGCTACTTATATTCTATTGGTGGTATGTCACCACACTATCTATTAACTATTTTTATGCGGGATCAATGATACAACGAAAAACTGCATGTTTTATTTCGTTAAAAGTACCTACCTAATTACAAAGCTAATTATAAAACTATGCTATTTATATTCTATTGGTGGTATGTCACCATACTATCTATTAACTATTTTTATGCGGGATCAATGATACAACGAAAAACTGCATGTTTTATTTCGTTATCAGTACCTACCTAATTACAATGCTAATTCTAAAACTATGCTATTTATATTCTATTGGTGGTATGTCACCACACTATCTATTAGATATTTTTATGCGGGATCAATGATACAACGAAAAACTGCATGTTTAATTTCGTTAACAGTACCTACCTAATTACAATGCTAATTCTAAAACTATGCTACTTATATTCTATTGGTGGTATGTCACCACAGTTTTGTAGAAGCGCCCACCAGCGGCGAATCCGTGGTAACGAGTCCTTCTTGTGTTTCGGCGCCTTAAGTGAATTACAGTCTGTTATTACTGTAATTTTTTATCGTATAAGTATTATCGAAAGTGCTTTATTGCTCGGACCACTGCTAATGATTCCAGTTCGTATGAATGATAGGGGCTTTCAGTATCAGTGGTCCTCGTGCTCATGAAAACTACCGCATGTTGTCGTCCGTCGAACATTTGCACGAGGACTGCTCCAAATCCAAGACTGCTTGCGTCTTGTATAAAGCTGTATTGGCGCTACTTTTTGTTGTCACATGATGAAGCATTTGCTGATGCATCAGTCTGGTGCCGTCTCATGTTATCACCATGCTTAAGTTGGTGCTATGAATCGAATTCATACCAATTAATACGTCAGCTGACATTTCATGATCGGGAAGAAGAATAATATTTCAATCCTTATCGCGTCAATGATACAGATGGTCTTCATCCCCGAGTCAATGAGCACTCTGCTCCACTATCGAAGATGGCACGTATTATTATTGCACCGATCGTAACAGTGATGGGTGCTTGATTGATTCCAGCTAGTTCACGTTCGATGTCAGTGCGTTTTGAATGTATGACCCGTTTTCTTGCAGTAGGAACAGGTAATCACGTTTTTAGATGTCTCCGTTGTTGTAGTATTGGTTCTCTGAAGATTTGAAGTAGATTCCGAAGGTCTGAATCTACAATCATTAGTGCTATGGTTGGTCCTTTTGCATATTTGGCAACGTACAGCAGCTGCTTTATCGATGTGATGTCACCATTCCGAGACTCCAACATGACTGTCGGGATCGAATGACGGTAGATAGATGTCCTTGACCCTGATTCTTGGTTCTGGAGGAGAATACAACCGCTCGGACATCCTTCGCATCATCTCCATCATAAACTGGAGAGAGTATCCGGCTATTGGACTATTTGGATGCATATTCGTTGTGTTGGACGATCCAGCAGCGATGGGTACCCCTGGAAGGTATACTTCTTGATTGTAAGATGTGGGTCCCATTGACATGAATGGTGTCCCGACGGAAACTGGTATTCCCGCAGCGATTGGTGTAGACGTCATGCCTGTGGTAATTCCCGTTGTGATGGGCTGCACGGTATTAAAGTTGTTTGCTGGTACTCCTGAAGTGTTCAATGAGGCAGGGTCTATCAGCCTGGTACTGCCCTGCGCTGTTCCAGTCGTGACAGGTTGAACCGAAGTCGATGAGGATGTGGTTGGGACCAGAGCTTGTTCTGATCCTACTTCTGATGACGGAGAAGAGACCTCCATGATGTTTTTTTAAAAAGTGTGTGTCACTAATATTCTGTTCCATATAAAACTCCACAAATCACTGATAGGTTTCGTATATTCGACCGGCAGCGTAACGACGTCCCAGAGAGGTCTGTAATGTGCGGCGGCTCGAACAAGAATGCCCTCCCGTCTTTTTTTTTTTAGAACGGACTAATGTTGTTTTTCTCTACCGGCATTTACAGCGTCACCGGACGGTTGGCGAGCGCAGATGGCACTCTGCCAAATGCGGGCGCAGAGGGCGCACCGCCTAAGGCGAGCGTTGAAGACGCTTCGCCGCAAGGAGAGGAGTAGGCGACTTGCTCAAGGGCACCACTAAGGTACGGACCTCGGCTTGGGCCGTCGCCAGGAGAGAGGGGAGTAGGAGAGAATCGCCCCGGTACATAAGTGTACCGTTGAAAGTGGGCCCTATGAATTTTAACTCTACGACTATTTGGAGAGAATCTAACCAAGACATAACTTTTGCCTCGAGCTCGCCGGCGAGCTCGGTGTTTGACTGTGTTTACCACTAAATCATAACCTTGTGTACCTCGCCTCCCCCCATTTCCGCGACATGGGTCCACACCGCGACTAGGATCGTCGCGTTGTGCACTCATGACTGTACTTTGGGTGGGGCTACAATAAGAAACTTGAGTACCTCGCCCACAGCCGTTACCTGGGCCGGAGTCTACAACGAGGCCGGGGCCGCGGTGTAGACTCCTGCCGTACCGTGTCTGGGACTACATAGAAAACCAGTGTTACCTCGTCCACAGCCATTTGCTGGGCCGGAGGATACATCGCGACCGGGGCCGCGGTGTATACTCCCACCCGCACCGTGGCTGGGACTACAATCGTGTGTGTGTGTGGATTACCTCGACTGCTACAACCATTACCGGGGTTCCCTTGGGACGACGCTAAAGCTGCCGAAGTAACGGCTGCGATGGGGTCGTCCGGGTCACCCAAAATATGCCTTGGACGGCGACGGGGGGGAAGGAAGTGAGGATCGGTTATGTCAGTGGAGTAGTTCGCCGCTTCGACCACGAGGGGATTCGAGTGGTGGGGAGCTTTGTCGAAGTGGCGGCGGGAGCAGTCTTTCATATACTGCGTAATAGAGGGGAGGGTGAAATCGCAGTGCAGTTCGGCGTTCCGCAAGTACCACGGAGCGCCCACTGCCCTGCGCATAAAGCGATTCTGAATCACTTGAAGTTTGTGGAGGTCGTGTTTCTGAGCATGGGCGAACGCTACAGATGCGTAAGTCATGATTGGGCGGATGCAAAGTTTATATATTTGATACAAACTTAGCCTATTTATATGGCACTCATGCTACCCGAACCTATCTCGACTTTTAGGTCGTACAGTTGAGAGAGAAGTATAGGCTGTCTCGCTTACCCTAATTTGCCGAATAAAGATTGATCCTAACCTTATAGAGAGCACCTATATCTTCCCTGTCTACAACTATCTCTTTCAGTCTTTATTTACTACATAAACCTTAAATATTGACATTTCACTTATTCTATCTTAATCTACTTATTTACACTTATTAACCTAGGCTCGGAGTCCTGCACATCTCTCCCCCCGGCGCAGCCTGCGTAGCCCCTTCTTCTCTGGTAAGCACGACGAGCTTTCGCACGGGTCGCTTGAAGATGCCGGTCCGGGTGCGCACGTCCGCCACTCGTACACCGCCGTCAGGTCCCTCGTAGGTGTGCTCGACGACGCCCATGGGCCACACGTTTCGTGGTAGCGTGTGGTCCACGACGTCTCCGACTCGTACCGGCCGACTGTTGCTGCTGGGCTCTCCACGGGGTACCAGTGTAGGTAAGGTACTCCTTTACCCAGCGCCGCCAGAAGTGGTCGGCGAGCGCCAAGCTAGTCCTCCATACTCGTCGGTCGGTCTCGTAGCACGGTCCAGTGAGGGGTAGACCGTTCGATGACCCCAATAGGAAGTGATTTGGGGTCAATGCCTCGGGGTCTTGGTGACTCACGCTTACGTGAGTGAGTGTTCTCGCGTTGACCGCGAACTCTGCTTCTGTTAACAGTGTACTCAACACCTCCTCTGTAGGTTCTCGCTCTTTCAGGGTGGCGGCCAGTGCGACTTTGACCGATCGCACCAGTCTCTCCCACGCTCCTCCTTGATTTGGGGCCCCTGGGGCCGTATATCTCCATGTCATCCTGTTCAGCAGGCCTTTATCTCGCAGCGCCGGCACCCACTCCGCGCACGCCTCCCTTAGTTCGCGGTCGGCGCCCTTGAAGTTGGTCGCGTTGTCCGAATACATCATTTTTGGCCAACCTCGCCGCGCTGCCATCCTCCTTAGCGCCATTATCGCAGAGCTGGTGGAGAGTGACGGCACGAGCTCCAAATGCACCGCGCGAGTAGTGAGACAGGTAAATAGGGCTCCCCAACGCTTTTCCCGACGCCGCCCGACTTTCACTACCATCGGCCCGAAATAATCCGTCCCACAGTTGGAAAAGGGACGCTGAAAGGGCTCATGTCGTGCGCGGGGCAGATCTCCCGTCGCCGGAAGCACCGGTCTTGATTTCCGTACCTTACATAGAGCACAACTCCTCTCCACGGTTCGCACGGTCAGTCGCAAATGTATGATCCAATATCGCTGACGTAGATCGTTCGTCACGCGCTCTCTGTTGGCGTGACCCGCCGCACAATGTTCCCGTAGCACTATTAGACGTGTTATCCGGTGGCGGCCGTCAAGTATTATAGGCCTTTTCGTCTCTATAGGTGCTGTAGCGGCCTCTTACGCGCAATACGTCATCTTCCATCATGGGGTCCAACCGATGCAGCCGACTCGTCTTGGTGATAGGGCGTGCCGCTCTCAATCGTTCTATCTCGTCTCGAAAACTGTCTCGTTGCGCGCGTTGTATGATTGCGCGTTCCGCTCGCTCTATGTGTCGCTCGTCCATGTGTTTTGTTCGTCGTCGACACATATCTATGAACGCTAATACACGCGCCGTAGCCCGCACTAATGTCTCATATTTCGAAAATCGTTCCGGGTCGGGCACCCATTCATCACTGGACCTGTCCTCGGTCACATGACACTACACTGTCATCACTATCACTGCCGTTGTTCGGTTCTGTAGGCCACTGGTCTTCTTCGTAACGCAGGAAGTCCGGTCCATGGAACCAGCGGTCGTTCGCCGTGATGGGTGTGCACGAGAACCTCGTAGCGTCGTCTGCTACGTTTTCGTGAGTCGGCACCCATCTCCACTCTTCTTTGTGGGTGAGTTCAGCAATCTCACCCAGGCGATGTAAGACGAACGGGGTGTACCGTCGGATGTCATGTCGCACCCAGTGGATGACCGTCATGGAGTCGGTCCAATAAACGGTCCTCTTCACCTTCACTCGATGCTCCTTCTTTATCGCGTCGGCCAGCCGAGCTCCAATGACTGCCGCCTGCAGCTCCAAGCGCGGTATGGTCTGCGCGCGCCTTGGAGCTACCTTCGCCTTGGCAGCCACGAGACTCAAGCTGAAGCTCCCGTCCGGTCGCGCGACACGCCAGTAGGCTACGGTCGAGTAAGCCTGTTCGCTAGCGTCGCACATCATGTGAATGTGAATGATTACTCCGGACTTGACTTCCAGCAGACAACTGCTCGGAACAGCGGCTTGGGCGGCCGCTCAGCGCAGAAGCACGGGCAGTTGCTCAGCGCAGCAGCCCAGCGCAGCAGTTTGGGCAGCCGCTCAGGATACTTGCTCGGGACAGCTGAAAAACAAATGAACGTGTTAAGAGGCATTTCACATTTTAATGCGCGTAATCGTAGATTTTAAGCGCTTAATTTACTATCATAGGAAAGATTCACAAATAGTTGAATGATTGAAATAAATAGAATAATCTGTCCTCTTTTTAGTTAATGTACCACATTTACAAGCATAACTTTAATTATTTTGTAGTGACCAATCTCCCGCACCTCGTTTTACGAATTAAATGGAATATAGCAAACTTCAGAGTTCTATCTCTTGTATAAAAACTCATCAAATTAACTAAACAAAAAAATCTATTCATCAGGAATATAATCTTGTTGACACACAGTGTACTAGAATATCGATAATTGATCATCATTATAGAAAAAAAAAAAAAAGATCTTTCGCCAATTTCCACGAATTATATCAGCAGTTTAACACGATTTATTGCGTTAAATAAAGTGTAATTCCAAACTGATATTATATCAAAAGAAAGTACATTCTTCAATTAATCTGATCTCAGTTAAAATATGATATTAACTCTGCTTTGTTAGACACGAAAAAATATTTAACATAAGTCTAAATGATTATAAATTGAATCGACAAGAAATTGATTGTTTACTCATTCCAAAGCCACAGTTTTTAAAATGAGTGCAAGTATCAAAATATGTTACTCACAGTCACGCTATTCCGTCGTCTCTTCTTTCGCCTGTGTAAGCGATGCGCTGGCATTTACCTAAACTTCAGTAGAGTGATTTTGTGAAATGGCTCTTAATATCTGTCTACGTACTACGATAAAATTCTGGACTTCCATCACCCACACCACACAATGCAATGAAAACAAAGAAAAACATTCCATGCCTTACATACTATACCAAGATCTCACTCGCACAGTTTAGTGATATGTTTCTTTATTAATGCATACCAAAGACAACTAGCGCGTGATATCGTTTTGTGAAAATTAACTGTCGAATGTCTCAAAAAACTCACGATACCACCTTTGCATGACACCACACAAGGTAATCTTTGGTGTCGATTACTCCGGACTTGACTTCCAGCAGACAACTGCTCGGGACAGCGGCTTGGGCGGCCGCTCAGCGCAGAAGCACGGGCAGTTGCTCAGCGCAGCAGCCCAGCGCAGCAGTTTGGGCAGCCGCTCAGGATACCTGCTCGGGACAGCTGAAAAACAAATGAATGTGTTAATATCTGTCGACGTACTACGATAAAATTCTGGACTTCCATCACCCGCACCACACTATGCAATGAAAACAAAGAAAAACATGCCATGCCTTACATACTTAACAAGATCTCACTCGCACAGTTTAAAGATATTTTTCTTTATTAATGCATACTAACGACAACTAGCGCGTGATATCAATTTGTGAAGATTAACCGTCGAATGTCTCAACAAACTTAAGATACCACCTTTGAATGACACCACACAAGGTAATCTTTGGTGTCGATTACTCCAGACTTGACTTCAAGCAGACAACTGTTCGGGATAGCGGCTTGGGCGGCCGCTCAGCGCAGAAGCACGGGCAGTTGCTCAGCGCAGCAGCCCAGCGCAGCAGTTTGGGCAGCCGCTCAGGATACTTGCTCGGGACAGCTGAAAAACAAATGAACGTGTTAATATCTGTCTACGTACTACGATAAAATTCTGGACTTCCATCACCCACACCACACAATGCAATGAAAACAAAGAAAAACATTCCATGCCTTACATACTATACCAAGATCTCACTCGCACAGTTTAGTGATATGTTTCTTTATTAATGCATACCAAAGACAACTAGCGCGTGATATCGATTTGTGAAAATTAACTGTCGAATGTCTCAAAAAACTCACGATACCACCTTTGCATGACACCACACAAGGTAATCTTTGGTGACGATTACTCCGGACTTGACTTCCAGCAGACAAATGCTCGGGACAGCGGCTTGGGCGGCCGCTCAGCGCAGAAGCACGGGCAGTTGCTCAGCGCAGCAGCCCAGCGCAGCAGCCCAGCGCAGCAGTTTAAGCAGCAGCCCAGCGCAGCAGCCCAGCGCAGCAGTTTGGGCAGCCGTTAAGGATACCTGCTCGGGACAGCTGAAAAATAAATGAATGTGTTAATATCTGTCTACGTACTACGATAAAATTCTGGACTTTCATCACCCGCACCACACTATGCAATGAAAACAAAGAAAAACATTCCATGCCTTACATATTTTAGCAAGATCTCACTCGCACAGTTTAGTGATATTTTTCTTTATTAATGCATACCAACGACAACTAGCGCGTGATATCAATTTGTGAAAATTAACTGTCGAATGTCTAAAAAAACTCACGATACCACCTTTGCATGACACCACACAAGGTAATCTTTGGTGTCGATTACTCCGGACTTGACTTCCAGCAGACAACTGCTCGGGACAGCGGCTTGGGCGGCCGCTCAGCGCAGAAGCACGGGCAGTTGCTCAGCGCAGCAGCCCAGCGCAGCAGTTTGGGCAGCCGCTCAGGATACCTGCTCGGGACAGCTGAAAAACAAATGAATGTGTTAATATCTGTCGACGTACTACGATAAAATTCTGGACTTCCATCACCCGCACCACACTATGCAATGAAAACAAAGAAAAACATGCCATGCCTTACATACTTAACAAGATCTCACTCGCACAGTTTAAAGATATTTTTCTTTATTAATGCATACTAACGACAACTAGCGCGTGATATCAATTTGTGAAGATTAACCGTCGAATGTCTCAACAAACTTACGATACCACCTTTGAATGACACCACACAAGGTAATCTTTGGTGTCGATTACTCCAGACTTGACTTCAAGCAGACAACTGTTCGGGATAGCGGCTTGGGCGGCCGCTCAGCGCAGAAGCACGGGCAGTTGCTCAGCGCAGCAGCCCAGCGCAGCAGTTTGGGCAGCCGCTCAGGATACTTGCTCGGGACAGCTGAAAAACAAATGAACGTGTTAATATCTGTCTACGTACTACGATAAAATTCTGGACTTCCATCACCCACACCACACAATGCAATGAAAACAAAGAAAAACATTCCATGCCTTACATACTATACCAAGATCTCACTCGCACAGTTTAGTGATATGTTTCTTTATTAATGCATACCAAAGACAACTAGCGCGTGATATCGATTTGTGAAAATTAACTGTCGAATGTCTCAAAAAACTCACGATACCACCTTTGCATGACACCACACAAGGTAATCTTTGGTGACGATTACTCCGGACTTGACTTCCAGCAGACAAATGCTCGGGACAGCGGCTTGGGCGGCCGCTCAGCGCAGAAGCACGGGCAGTTGCTCAGCGCAGCAGCCCAGCGCAGCAGCCCAGCGCAGCAGCCCGGCGCAGCAGTTTAAGCAGCAGCCCAGCGCAGCAGCCCAGCGCAGCAGTTTGGGCAGCCGCTCAGGATACCTGCTCGGGACAGCTGAAAAATAAATGAATGTGTTAATATCTGTCTACGTACTACGATAAAATTCTGGACTTCCATCACCCGCACCACACTATGCAATGAAAACAAAGAAAAACATTCCATGCCTTACATATTTTAGCAAGATCTCACTCCACAGTTTAGTGATATTTTTCTTTATTAATGCATACCAACGAGAACTAGCGCGTGATATCAATTTGTGAAAATGAACTGTCGAATGTCTAAAAAAACTCACGATACCACCTTTGCATGACACCACACAAGGTAATCTTTGGTGTCGATTACTCCGGACTTGACTTCCAGCAGACAACTGCTCGGGACAGCGGCTTGGGCGGCCGCTCAGCGCAGAAGCACGGGCAGTTGCTCAGCGCAGCAGCCCAGCGCAGCAGTTTGGGCAGCCGCTCAGGATACTTGCTCGGGACAGCTGAAAAACAAATGAACGTGTTAATATCTGTCTACGTACTACGATAAAATTCTGGACTTCCATCACCCACACCACACAATGCAATGAAAACAAAGAAAAACATTCCATGCCTTACATACTATACCAAGATCTCACTCGCACAGATTAGTGATATGTTTCTTTATTAATGCATACCAAAGACAACTAGCGCGTGATATCGATTTGTGAAAATTAACTGTCGAATGTCTCAAAAAACTCACGATACCACCTTTGCATGACACCACACAAGGTAATCTTTGGTGACGATTACTCCGGACTTGACTTCCAGCAGACAAATGCTCGGGATAGCGGCTTGGGCGGCTGCTCAGCGCAGAAGCACGGGCAGTTGCTCAGCGCAGCAGTTTGGGCAGCCGCTCAGGATACTTGCTCGGGACAGCTGAAAAACAAATGAATGTGTTAATATCTGTCTACGTACTACGATTAAATTCTGGACTTCCATCACCCGCACCACACAATGCAATGAAAACAAAGAAAAACATTCCATGCCTTACATACTATACCAAGATCTCACTCGCACAGTTTAGTGATATGTTTCTTTATTAATGCATACCAAAGACAACTAGCGCGTGATATCGATTTGTGAAAATTAACTGTCGAATGTCTCAAAAAACTCACGATACCACCTTTGCATGACACCACACAAGGTAATCTTTGGTGCCGATTACTCCGGACTTGACTTCCAGCAGACAAATGCTCGGGACAGCGGCTTGGGCGGCCGCTCAGCGCAGAATCACGGGCAGTTGCTCAGCGCAGCAGCCCAGCGCAGCAGTTTGGGCAGCCGCTCAGGATACCTGCTCGGGACAGCTGAAAAACAAATGAATGTGTTAGTATCTGTATGGTGTAGTGCATCACCTGTGAACAATTATATGGATCCGAATACATCAGCGTCTTTACTTTTACATACTCATAATTGATTTATTTATTTCAGCGACTGCATGTTTGCATTAATGTCAATGCGGCACCTAACCATACGTTTTATGCGAAACAACGTGTTTACTAAATACATTACTCGTATCTTAAAACATCCATCCTCGTCTTTACTAATATTAAAAAAACAGGAAAGATTTGTTTGTTTGAATTGAATAAACTCTGGAACTACTAGACCGGATTGAAATATAATGTCATCTTTATAATCCTACATTAACCCTGTTCATCAGCGCGTGGAACCGCGGAGGGCAGCTAGTCGCAACAACAATTTTATCTCGAATAAAACCGCCGTTACGTTTGCGCCAAAACGCACGTAAAAGTATGCCTCATTGTCACGTTCCGCCCGAGCCGAGCGTGCAAGCGAGAGCGCGGAACAAGCAATAGAGAGGCACGATCAGCCTAAGCATTCGGCTTGTCTTATGACGTTATCACGTACAGAATTTATAGACAACCATATTTTTTGTATATTTGTACGAATACCAAGATATATTGTCGTCTGTGTTCGCACAGACTAACAATTTGTACAAAGACCACATTTTGCAATGTATGTTTTTTATGTACAAAACAAGAGCCGCGTTTTGCCAAGCATTTTCTATGAGAACCATTGAAAAAGGAAAGTACTAACAGTACATACAATAGATATAATTCTTATTCATAATTCAATGTGTTCCAATCGGCGGATTCTTCCTTACAGGCCGCTTAGAACGCATCTTTATGCAAGCGGAGAGCGGGAATATGGTATACATACCTATACAGGTACGAGTGGAATGACTCAGCAAATGCTAAGAAGATAAAACATCGTTATTGCTAGAGGATAACACAATAAAGATTGTCAATTATACCTCGAACAACTTTAATAGTAAACCAAATCTAAAGTTTGAGTCTTTATAATTACTATTGGTAGTTTCACAATAGGTAAGCATAATTATTTTTGCATACCTAAAAAGGTTGAAATGTGGTCATCTAAATGTCTATTGGTGATCCATCTTTTACCCGTACCCACGCAGGTAAAGTTGTTTTGGTTTAGAAAGGATAATAATACTAAAGTAAGTAACGAAAAGCTCCAAGGGTGGAAGTGTTAAAGGGCATAACGCCGGTAGTAGTGCTCTAGTGAAACCGCAGCACACCTCTCGACACCCTTTAGCCATCCACACTAATGTTGCACCTTTTGTCACCATTGATGGTGGCCCTTGTGGGGGCCCGTTTAGTGGCCCCCTAAATATATATTAGGAAATTAATTAGGAAACTAGGAAACGTTTATTAGGAAATAAAACTTATGCTAATTACTTACAAAATAGATTACATCTTTTGGCTTATATATTTTATATAGTACTCGTAAGTTGGGTGATGATCACTGAATCCCACACTAGGATGGCCTGTGTCGTGAGATTCAGTCCCTTCCTTTATAATTACTCCAATGATCTTTACATGGATTTTATAATTTTTTCAAATAAGGTTTATAATAATTATAGAATGTATGCTGACTTTGTACAAAAAAAATAATACTTAAATACTAAACAATAATTTAAAAAAATCTGAAGCAAAACATAAATAACATAACATATATTATCTCAGGTATATCTGTGAAAAATAGTGTATGCGAGGATAGGTGTGATTAAAATAAAACAAAGTTGTGTAGTTAGGTGAGAGATAGACTGCGTAGATAATTGTATAATGTATTGTTTATTTTCGTTAAATGTAGCATTCAATATTATATATATATAATAATATTTTAAAATGAGACTGAAACTGGCAGGTACCGTAGTCTCGTCGATAGCCATTTCTTTTATGATTTAAGAGTTCATATCTATAGCCCTACTATGTTACTAATTTTAGCAAAAGCTATACCATTTCACCTTCATTTCAAATGCTGTTTATGTAGGTACTACATTGACCCCACTTATGTCTTTGTAAAAACTGGATAAAATACGAGAAAAAAAAGAAATAATAATACCGCAGGGGCGGCTTTGTGGTGAGCCGTCGGTGAGTGGCGACACCGTCACAGTAGATATATAGAACAGTACGGAAACTACCTTCAATCGTTTGAAACGGCCCAGTGACATAAACATGCGCATCGACGAGACCCCTAAGCGGTTCTCGCGGTGCAGTCAGTAGTGAGTGTTACAAACTATTTTTACATTATAACCTTTTTTATATGATCTAAAATATGAAATGTCACACTTGACTGACTGCTATGTGTTTTAAAATTGTAATGGTGTTTTTGTATGATCGATCATAAAACTTAATAAATTCGTAAAACAAAACACAAATCTCAGATGGCGGCTGCAATAGATTATTATATTATTGTGAACTATATCTTACTGGGTGTCGTTTTTATGATTTTCGAGAGCGTTGATGCCGATAGTGCTAACAAAACTGAAATCGAAGATGGCGGCTGGGCGAAATTATCAACTTTTTTTGGAGTCAATAATTTGTAATTTATGAAGAGTAAAAGTATTTTTTATGTAATGTTTTTTTAATTACAAGGTATCAAACGCATTTTTGAGGTTGAAACGCAGTATGGTTCAGTCCGAAAATGCGTGACAAACACCCGAAAACAGAGTTCATGAGCACTGCACCCGCGCCACCTGCAGCGCCTACCACGCGCCCAACCGAGACTCACGCTCCTAGGGATTAGTCATTTAAGAAGTCTTAAGTTATTGTAAAACGCATAATTCTGGTTTACTTAAATTGCTTGATAGGTATCAATGAAATAAATGGATATGAGATTTAAGGAGTTGTTTAGTTAAATACATAGAAAACGCGTTATTGGTACACAAAATTAATATGAGAAGGTAAAATCTAGCAATTAAAACAAGTAGGTACAAGGTCTGTATAAACGGGGGTTAGCACTAAAATAAATTGCTTCCAGAGGACTTAGTGTGCTGACGGGAATAAATCAATAAATGTATTAAGTATACTAGATTAAGATTTATTAGACGATGGCAATTGAGGTGGGATTGAAAAAATAAAGTAGGATAAGTGTATTAACATTAAAATAATTTTGTCGAGAACATAAATTACTAGCTGCAGCTCGCGGTTTCACCCGCGTGGTGATGTATGTTATTGAGAATGGATCAAATATAGCGTAGGTATGTTACTGAGACATAATGTAGCTTTACATATTATACTCGTGAAATGATTGTTTAAATCGGAAAAGTAGATTCACGTGTACCCATAATCTAAAATGAAATAAACCCTCATATATATTTCCTTTTACTATCAGAGTAGTAATAGTTATGTTGACGTCCTCTCTATGGAACTGGGGGGCGATTCAACTATTTCACAAGTTCAACAATCCACTCGGCTGCAACTGCGGTTCGACTCCGGTTGTAGTTCGATAATTACCCGAAATGCCATCCCACTATTCCTGTAGACATTGGGACGTGACGTCACGTAATTGTATCGTAAACGCTACGGCATAATTTAATAGATAAATAGTAAACACTAATAGGAGTTGGCGTGGTGTAACTGGTCTATTGAGTAATCGTAATATAAAATACTATTCGATCGCTGGCGTCAATAGAAGCGAAACTGTAGTTGTGACTTTTCTTATAGCAGCTTAAGAATGTGTGTAAATCGGCTACGGTTCGAATCTAGTAGCAACAAATTAAGTTAGTGGAATTGTGCCCTTTTCACTATGCTCTAATGCCAAATAGCGTAGACTTATATTAGTTGTATATAATATGGTCAATAGATTCCGTTCGGCAGCATACGCGATATATGGACTAATTGTTATTCATTTCTACACTTCAGGTTACGTTATCGAAGTTTTCATACGGAATTCTAACCTTTTTGTTCATATTATATAGCCTGTGGTCATAGGGAAACAAGTAGGAAACTTAATGTCGAAAAAAAAACCTCTGATCGGTCCAGTAGTTTTGTGGTCTGTTTAATACAAAGAAACAAACAAATCTTCCTTACTTATGATATTATAGTGTAAATAAGCAGAGTTAAAATTGGCAGGTAAGAAGAATAAAACATGAAAAAGAAATTCATAGTAGTTGGCTAATAGAACTATAGGGAATATGCAACAAAATTATACTTAGAATCCCAATTACCTAATACTAGCTACGCTCTACAGTTGCATTCACGCGGTGTTGTGTTACATAATATTTGTACAGGTATAATATAGATTTATACAGGTGGATTTTTATGAAAATTGATTCCTTTGAATCAATAGATTTATGTTTGCTGTTACGTACAAAAAGAACGTATATATATATGATCCCATTCGTACAATATTGCATCAAAGGAGGGCGTTGCATCAGAGGTCCATCCATGTTTAAGCACACTGCCACCTCTGTTGGTTTTGGTAAGTAGAAAGTAGTTTCGTCCTGAGGAAGTTCTTTAAAATAAAAATAAGGGACAATAAATGTTATAACGCTCACCTCCTATATCAATAGGGTACATTGGTTATGTACGGTCATTTCATATGCAATGATAAACTTGCAAAATAAGACATTTAGAGATAGATATGAATTAGGCAGTCTTAGACGAGGTTTAAAACAGCATTGTTAGTTTATTACCGTCATGATAAATATTCGATTTCGTGACAAACCTTAAAGTTATTGAGTTAAACTATATTTCAATTTGAAATATGGGTTAATAAAAGTTAAGAATTATTGGTTTCAATGTTCAAATTTCATACTTGACGAGTTTGTTGAATTGTTAGAGTTGCGTGAATCAGCGATTGAGGAAGAAGGATAACAAAGGGGACCAGAATGTTACGAGTAATAATTAGTAATTTACTTGGGGATGAATGAGTCAATAAGGTTAATTTGAATTATTGAATGAAATGTTTTAATAAGTATGAAGGGCTCGAATGGTCCACCAAAATGCCAAAAGTATGAAAACTAAGTCTCATTGACTACCTCCTCCTTTTTTTGGAAGTCTGCAGAAAATGGTTAAATGGTAAGGCTATTGATATGAAATCTAATGATTAGTGATAAGGGAGATAATGGGCTATAGACGAGACTACGGCACCTGTCAATTTCAGTCTCATCTTAAAATATTTAGGAGACTTGCCACCCACTAAATGGGCCCCCCATAAGAGCCATCATCAATGGTAACAAAAGGGGCAACGTTGGCGTGGATGGCAAAAGGGTGTCGAGAGGTTTGCTGCGGTTTCACTAGAACGCTACTACCGGATAGTCATGCCCTGTAACATTTCCACCCTTGGAAATTTGTTACTTGCTCTTGCGTCTCCACCCCCAGACGGCCAATTAAAGCAAGCCGGGTTCAGGGGTCTCTTTTAGCCCCAGGGAGAATCAGGGTATACGGTGTCACAGTATAAAGATGCAACAGTATGGAAACTAAGCCTAGTTGATCAAATAATTATCTATGCCCCATTTAAGCCATAGGGTTCTCACTTTTAATGTTTTAAAGTATTGTTTTTTTTTTTAAATAAAACATTCGTTGTTCTGCTGTAGATATTAAATCTAGTTTATTCTAGTTTACTAATAAAATTTATGTAGGTGTATCATGGTGTCGGTTAATCTTGATAGTTTAAAATACGGAAAACTGTTTAGTATTGACACACAACTACTTGTAGATCTTAGGATTTTTTGTAGGTTTACTACACTAACTTATTATGGCATAACCTTTTAAGTTTTGGCGGGAGCGTACGTGAGCCTCGGTTGGGCGCGTGGAAGGCGCTGCAGGTGGCGCGGGTGCAGTGCTCATGAACTCTGTTTTCGGGTGTTTGTCACGCATTTTCAAACTGAACCATACTGCGTTTCAACCTCAAAAATGCGTTTGATACCTTGTAATTAAAAAAACATTTAATAAAAAATACTTTTATTCTTCATAAATTACAAATTATTGACTCCAAAAAAAGTTGATACTTTTGCCCAGCCGCCATCTTCAATTTCAGTTTTGTTAGCACTATCGGCATCAACGCCCTCGAAAATCATAAAAACGACACCCAGTACGATATAGTTCACAATAATATAATAATCTATTGCAGCCGCGAGAACCGCTTAGGGGTCTCGTCGATGCAGTCAGTAGTGACTGTTACAAACTATTTTTACATCATAACCTTTTTTATATGATCTAAAATATGAAATGTCACACTTGACTGACTGCTATGTGTTTTAAAATTGTAATAGTGTTTTTGTATGATCGATCATAAAACTTAATGAATTCGTAAAACATAACACAAAATACAAATCTCAGATGGCGGCTGCAATAGATTATTATATTATTGTGAACAATATCGTACTGGGTGTAGTTTTTATGATTTTCGAGAGCGTTGATGCCGATAGTGCTAACAAAACAGAAATCGAAGATGGCGGCTGGGCGAAATTATCAACTTTTTTTGGAGTCAATAATTTGTAATTTATGAAGAATAAAAGTATTTTTTATGTAATGTTTTTTTAATTACAAGGTATCAAACGCATTTTTGAGGTTGAAACGCAGTACGGTTCAAGCCGAAAATGCGTGACAAACACCCGAAAACAGAGTTCATGAGCACTGCACCTGCGCCACCTGCAGCGCCTACCACGCGCCCAACCGAGGCTCACGTACGCTCCCGCCAAAACTTGTTAAAGGTTATGCCATAATGATAAGTTAGTGTAGTAAACCTACAAAAAATCCTATGATCTACAAGTAGTTATGTCAATACTAAACAGTTTTCCGTATTTTAAACCATCATGATTATCCGACGCCATGATACACCTACATACATTTTATTAGTAAACTAGAATTAACTAGATTTAAAATCTACAGCAGAACAACGAATGTTTTATTTAAAAAAAAAAACAATACTTTAAAACATTTAAAGTGAGAACCCTATGGCTTCAATGGGGCATAGATAATTATTTGATCAACTAGGCTTAGTTTCCATACTGTTGCATCTTTATACTGTGACACCGTAGACCCTGATTCTCCCTGGGGCTAAATGAGACCCCTGACCCCGGCTTGCTTTAATTGGCCATCTGGGGGTGGAGACGCAAGAGCAAGTAACAAAGTTCCAAGGGTGGAAATGTTACAGGGAATGACTCCGGTAGTAGCGTTCTAGTGAAACCGCAGCAAACCTCTCGACACCCTTTTGCCATCCACGCCAACGTTGCCCCTTTTGTTACCATTGATGAGGGCCCATTTAGTGGGTGGCAAGTCACCTAAATATTTTAAGATGAGACTGAAATTGACAGGTGCAGTAGTCTCGTCTATAGCCCATTATCTCCCTTATCACTAATCATTAGATTTCATATCAATAGCCTTACCATTTAACCATTTTCTACAGACTTCCAAAAAAGGAGGAGGTAGTCAATGAGACTTAGTTTTCATACTTTTGGCATTTTGGTGGACCATTCGAGCCCTTCATACTTATTAAAACATTTCATTCAATAATTCAAATTAACCTTATTGATTCATTCATCCCCAAGTAAATTACTAATTATTACTCGTAACATTCTAGTCCCCTTTGTTATCATTCTTCCTCAATCGCTGATTCACGCAACTCTAACAATTCAACAAACTCGTCAAGTATGAAATTTGAACATTGAAACCAATAATTCTTAACTTTTATTAACCCATATTTCAAATTGAAATATAGTTTAACTCAATAACTTTAAGGTTTGTCACGAAATCGAATATTTATCATGACGGTAATAAACTAACAATGCTGTTTTAAACTTCGTCTAAGACTGCCTAATTCATATCTATCTCTAAATGTCTTATTTTGCAAGTTTTTCATTGTATATGAAATTACCGTACATAACCAATGTACCCTATTGATATAGGAGGTGAGCGTTATAACATTTATTGTCCCTTATTTTTATTTTAAAGAACTTCCTCAGGACGAAACTACTTTCTACTTACCAAAACCAACAGAGGTGGCAGTGTGCTTAAACATGGATGGACCTCTGATGCAACGCCCTCCTTTGATGCAATATTGTACGAATGGGATCATATATATATACATACGTTTTTTTTGTACGTAACAGCAAACATAAATCTAAGAAACAATTTTCATAAAAATCCACCTGTATAAATCTATATTATACCTGTACAAATATTATGTAACACAACACCGCGCGAATGCAACTGTAGAGCGTAGCTAGTATTAGGTAATTGGGATTCTAAGTATAATTTTGTTGCATATTCCCCACAGTTCTATAAGCCAACTACTATGAATTTCTTTTTCATGTTTTATTCCTCTTACCTGCCAATTTTAACTCTGCTTATTTACACTATAATATCATAAGTAGGGAAGATTTATTTGTTTGTTTCTTTGTATTAAACAGACCCCAAAACTACTGGACCGATCAGAGGTTTTTTTTTCGCCATTCGGATCCTACTTGTTTCCCTATGACCATAGGCTATATAATATTATCAAAAAGGTTAGAATTCCGTATGAAAACTTCGATAACGTAACCTGAAGTGTGGAAAAGAATAACAATTAGTCCATATATCGCGTATGCTGCCGAACGGAATCTATTGACCATATTATATACAACTAATATAAGTCTACGCTATTTGGCATTAGAGCATAGTGAAAAGGGCACAATTCCACTAACTTAATTTGTTGCTACTAGATTCGAACCGTAGCCGATTTACACATATTCTTAAGCTGCTATAAGAAAACAGTCACAACTACAGTTTCGCTTCTATTGACGCCAGCGATCGAATAGTATTTTATATTACGATTACTCAATAGACCATTTACACCACGCTAACTCTTATTAGTGTTTACTATTTATCTATTAAATTATGCCGTAGCGTTCACGATACAATTACGTGACGTCACGTCCCAATGTCCGCAGGAATAGTAGGATGGCATTTCGGGTAATTATCGAACTACAACCGGAGTCGAACCGCAGTTGCAGCGGAGTGGATTGTTGAACTTGTGAAATAGTTGAATCGCCCCCAGTTCCATAGAGAGGACGTCAACATAACTATTACTACTCTGATAGTAAAAGGAAAGATATATGAGGGTTTATTTCATTTTAGATTATGGGTACACGTGAATCTACTTTTCCGATTTAAACAATCATTTCACGAGTATAATAATATGTAAAGCTACATTATGTCTCAGTAACATACCTGCGCTATATTTGATCCATTCTCAATAACATACATCACCACGCGGGTGAAACCGCGAACCGCAGCTAGTAATTTATGTTCTCGACAAAATTATTTTAATTTTAATACACTTATCCTACTTTATTTTTTCAATCCCACCTCAATTGCCATCGTCTAATAAATCTTAATCCAGTATACTTAATACATTTATTGATTTATTCCCGTCAGCACACTAAGTCCTCTGGAAGCAATTTTAGTGCTAACCCCCGCCTATACAGACCTTGTACCTACTTGTTTTAATTGCTAGATTTTACCTTCTCATATTAATTTTGTGTACCAATAACGCGTTTTCTATGTATTTAACTGAACAACCCCTTAAATCTCATATCCATTTATTTCATTGATACCTATCAAGCAATTGAAGTAAACCAGAATTATGCGTTTTACAATAACTTATGACTTCTTAAATGACTAATCCCTAACTTCCGACTAAATACTTATTTCACGATTGCAGACTATTTTTAAGGTTTCATGGAACGCGCGCGCAATTGACGTAACCTTCAATTTTAATTGAGCTAGTTTTTTTTTTATATATGTATCCTAAGAAATTTTGACGTGAACCTCACAAATACTAACTTCGCCGACACGTAATTACTTTTTCAAATAATCTGTTATAGAATAAAATAAACAATTTAGGTTTGATAACAATATTTAGATATTTATTCCATGTTTTTTTTAATTATTTTATTATTTAGATAATTTCCTAGGTATTCAATTTTGATTTAAGATCTTATTTGTAATTATCTTATATGAATACCTACTACTATATCTAACAATTGATTTGTCATTTATAATGCTATGACCCATTCTAGATATGTACCACACTCACATATACCTTCATACGAATATAATCCAATATGAACCTACCTTATTCGTTTATCACGGCAAAATTTAATTAGTACTAGTTGTGAATGCTTTAAGAAAGGTTCATTAAAATTACATTTTAGTTTATTAATCCAGGTATTTTACTCAGTAGAATAAAATAAACACATTTACTTATTGAAAACGATGCATGTACTTGTACTTGTTCTAATCAAATATTCACAAAATATATCACGAATACTGAATATAGGAATATAGTAAGCTATACGTAAACGTTACTAAATAGCGGATGCGTCTACTTTCGCGTAGGTACCTAATAGACGATCGTGTCAAGTAATAGTACGATAAAACGAGAGCGATAACCTATAGGTACAACTGTTTATTTCAGATTGGCATATTATTCGGCTGATATCATCAAAGTGAAACAATTTTCATTTAAACAAAATTATATATGATTTATATAAGTAAGATATATTGAGTCTGTTAAACTTTAAAACCTAATAAACCCCGAAATCACAGAACATTATCATGAGCGATTTATTATATCTCGCTCTATTTTCACACCGCATGTATTCGATATGTCATGACGCGTATTCACTAGTATATATTTTGAATTGAATATCCTAAATCAGAGGTCATTGCATAATTTCGCTAAGATAAGATACGTACTATAAAACGCTATATCGATTGCCCTTTCCTATTTTCTTATTCAACAAAAATCCTTGATTTACTGAAATAAATTAACAGGTATTTGATTTAATTTAAATGTATTATTAATATAATGAGTGATTTAATTAATGTCAACAAAACAAGTACATTATTAGATCCCTTTTTTCTCTAAATATATACTTCACGCAAGCCTACAATTTTCTACATACTCTTGACACCGTTTACTATTATTTGAACTATGGCGGTTGGCTTCCGTTCACTTGGCAACCACTTTCATGTTATAAAAAGCCACACCGCCATCTGTGAGCCGCCTAGGTAACTTCTACTCCCAGTTAACTTTTATAAAGCCACTACTTGAGTATTTATTTTGATACCATTCAACATTATTTATATCTCGTTCTAATTTTGAATTGATATTTTGTTTTAAGATTACATACACTAAGAACGCGTTTCATTCAGTATCAGTAAATAAGTAGGTACAGAGTAATTTATTTTATGTATAAAATGAGATATCACCCCCAGACCTTTTAACCTCGCTAGTTTTATACAATAACCTCACGTATACTATTGTTTTAATCCTTTAATTAAATATGGCCGGTGTAGTTAACTTATTTATTTATTAGTTGTCAACAAATACGTATGTTTTATAATGATTTAATCCCAAGTTTCTTCTCCCAGCGCCACCTATCCAAAACCCATGTTCCTCACTTTCTCAACTACAGCCCCCAGCAATTAAAGATATTTTTCGCACCATCTATCTAATGCTTATAAAACTAACATCAAAAGGCATGGTAATTTAATGCTAGTTTACCTAACTGAAGATCACGTCATCCATTCGATACTGCTAGCCGCGCCATCTATCTAACCCCCACAGTACTAACACATATATTCGCCGATTGTTGATATTTCACCTGATGAGGCTAGCTATCTTAGTTCCGTTGTTTTTCGTAAGAGGTCGTTTTTTAACAGTAGTTTAAAATCTAATAATTTTCTATTCCAAAACGGCCATTTCATATTTGATGAAATTGGTCACAGAATAAATAACAGCACTTAATTTCCGCATTTAATCAATCGTTAATACATGTTATGTTTACGCGCGACATGGCCTAGCACTGGTTCGTATGTACCTACATGGTGTACTCGACGCGCGACGGGTTAGATATTTCACACAATGCCTTTTTTCCATTTCACGTCAACAAATTGTACCGACTCAGATTCTCGTAACTTGCTTTTTAACCAACTTCTTATTACTTACATACTTCCTAAATAAGACATAATCATAATTTACAATTTAGAAGAAAATCTCTCCACTTTCGAACTTTTGTACGGCAGTGCCTATCAGTTGTAATGAGTACCTAATGCGTCAATAATAAATTTACCTAAACATCTCTAAACGACTCTAATCCTTGTCACGGCACTACCAAAATGTAACCCCCCTTTTTTTCTTCTTTTTTCTTAAATCTTAAACTATCTATGTATAAACTACTTGTAATGACCCACCTCTAATACCTACTAACTATCGCTGACCTAACTTAATTACCTGAACCCTGAGCGTAGCAACCACTTCATTCATATGTTAACTAACTGTAATTTTCTAACTCAATTCGAGTCAACGCGGTACCTACATCATATGAATAGGTTTTAACCTATCTCCACCTACCTGACGCCTAAACTCTTGGATGTTCATAACTTACTGCTTTACCGGAATTACTGAGCTTGTTCCATTAGTTTTATTGGCATTTAAAGATTTTGATAATAGATATTAACGGAGTTACATTAAATAAATTGATTCTAATAATAGTCAGCTGGCTAAAGTATTACCTAGTTCCAAATGTTGATTAAATACTAGCTTAAGAATCTGTGAGTCGGTATTCTGATTTGGCTATGATTTCGTCTAGTGGCTACCTACAGAGACCCTGCGTATAAACGTAGTCCGTAACCCTGGAACGTTAAAGGCTGTGTCAGATATTAACAAATCGAACTCGTCACTGATCGGTACTTACCTATAATTACGCATCTATATCTACATACCATTAGCGCGGTAGGTACTAATATAATTAATCAGAGTTAATATTGTGGATTTGAAATATCAAAATATCTTTGATGGTACATCTATTGATTTTATATACCTATAGCGGTTCCTTATAAATTTTTGTTTGCTTTTACTACAAATTGCGATAAAAATTTCGATATATTCAATTGTATCTTATCTGTTGTTTCCTAGTACTGGTTATAATAAGATATGTCGACGTCATAAGTTAAATCCGTGAAAAATGTATATACATTAGATAGTTGTTACGCGAGTTTAGCATATCTCCTCCCTTTTAGACAATTTATTTTGTATAACTATATTATTTCCTAAAACCTAGTAATTTGTTTGTACAGATAATTTCCTTAGAAATATCAGATTAGTTTTATTAAGATATTTTTATTTTTTTATTTATACTTTGGAATGTGAAGTCTATTATTCCTAAAGAAAAAGAACTTTGATACCCCCGGTCTGACGACCGGCTTGGGCTGGCTTAAGAGTACTCTTTGCGGTTACCAACATTCACCAATTATACCAAAGTCCCCTTCTAAAAGTGAGTTATAATATGGCCATATTATCCCCCTTATTCATATACCTACTTCCTCATACATTTTATGTTTCTTTCCCTTAGTCCGTAGCTTTTAGCACGAAACTCTTAAATACTATCCTAGCTCTGCATATATTTATTTTAATGTTTGGTTGTGTTGTTTTTTTTTTTTAATTTTTACTTCTGTTACATAGTATGTATTCATAATTTTTCTCTTATTTGCTACTCTCTTATGCGGATTCGTTTAAGATTTAATTCAGGTATTTTTACCTATTCAAGTATTTTGCGTAATATAAATTACTTGTTTTGCTCTTAGAATTTCGTAAGAACCAAATTGTCCGAAAAGCCTAATCTAGCTCAAATATAACTACAATGAAATTAATAGTAAAATATCAGTATCTCTTGATATTAATGTAGGTATTTAATTAGATGTCTGCTGTATGCAGAATTTCCACCTTTCTCTGAAATGGAAACCCACACACCATGGAACTGCTTTTGCTCGTCCATACAACCAATTTAATACATAATTATATTATGATTATGACATTATTTACTGGTTACGATAGTTTATGTTAGGTATAAGCTGATCAAACCTCCGGAACTATTTTTTCCTATCTAGTAGTTTGTTACTTTATTTTAGTTCCTAGTAGTTACTTATTTAGTTTTTCCCTAGTAAGTAGGTATTTATGTATGGTTTTAATTCCCGTTTAGTCTTTCTTCGCGCCTAATTTAACTTTTTAAAGTGTGTACCTTCTACCTAGTCCCTAATATCTCCTAGGTATTTCCAAACTAGGGGCCCGCGTCTTCCCCACATTTACTTTTAAGCGTGTGGTGTGTAAGGCAAATCTTCTCTTATCAAAGACAAGATTGAGAGCACAGAGTTTCCACAGGTAGCTCCCTGTCTAACTGCTAAGCTCATAATTAGTGGAGGAGCAACCTCCCGTGTACCTAGTGCTAATTGTGTACCTAAGCACCCATCACGACTATCGAAATAGCCAGGCTGTGAGCGGGGTACGGGGTAAATACCTAATAGTGTAATTTTTAATGTCACCGAGTACGGTGCCGTTTTTATCAATGAACTTTTTTGACGCGGTCTCGCTCTGCCGCGGTTTCCTTCCTGCTCTAAATGTTGCCACTGCTATACTGTATTAAATAACTGTATTAAAAGTCTCATTTCACCCCGAATTTCCATCATGCATTTCTTTCTTTGACCGCTGGTATCCCTATTTACTTTATTTGTTCGCTTTTGTGAAGAATCTAGACTAGGCATAACGAATTAATTTATTATTTAGTTTGTTCGAAAGAAACTTTCCTTGTTTATTTAAAAGTTCCAATTACTTCAATTATTTATTACGCTTAATTTATTAGTTAGTTTTACGAATCGATATTGTAATTAAATACTATATTTTATGACTTTAGGGTGATGTTAAGGTGAATATGGAGATTCATCCCCTAAAACGACAAGTTTCTGTTACTAATGTTTAAATAGGTTAGATATTATGTTTGGTTTTTATTTAAATTCTTTATTATGATACTTATAAAGTTTCTTGTATATATTAATGCGTGAATGAGCGGAATTCTCATACTCTTAGAAAAATCGGTCCCGACTCGCCAACCGACCCATCGTCTGTCTAATTTAAATATTTGTTGTACATCTAAGCAACTTGTTATGTTTTCTTAGCATTACATAACTAGATATCTAAACGCATGTATAGATAGTTGACGCCTAATACGTAAATCTATCATTTCCTCCTACCGACATTATCCTACTTCTCTCAAAATCTAGAATACCCCATTATCCGAATATTGTGGGCAAAATCTTATATTATTGTGTAACGTTATTTATTATTACATATAGTGGGTATAACTAATAGATTCGATACCTTTACTTTGAAGCTTTTTCATATCGAGGCGCAAATATAACGTATTGGCGGAAAAACTTAAAAATGGTTGACAGTTGATTCATTTTGTATGGAATTTTCTCCACTTCGTTTTTATTTTACAATAATTTACAAGATTCCTTTAATAATTATTCTCATATTTAGCCGTACGGATTTATTTGTGAATGTGCGAAATACATATTCAAGGTTGGTTCCGTCACACTGGCCCATAAATATATGAAAGGCGTCAGCTATAACAAAACAACGTCCTCAGGAAGCCTATTATACACCTACAGACCCATGCCGCGAGTCAATCCACTAACTTGCGATCGATTTAAATATGGCACCTAACTTTCCTTTTCGTGGTGTTTAGTAGCTGTGACAATCACTAACGTAAACAAGTCTCCATATTAGTACGTACATATACAGCCACTTTAAAGATAACTATCGCGGGTAGCGTTAATATTTTAGCTATTCGAAGAGAGTTCTTATTTTCCACAGCTCATTACGTGTCTAAAGCACTGCATAGTCCTACGATGTAAAGGCAGTCGCTCTATGATACAAGTCACGATACCTCATCAGATCAGATATAGTATCTCATACCTATGTATACTATTATCTCATACTTAAAACAGAGTGGTAAAATTAAATTAACAATGCACACCTAGAATAGAAACAGTGCGTTACGTTACAAAAATATGGATTGCACCTACCAGATTCATCCCAAGCTGCTCGCTGTACACGACTCCAAGGTCCCGGCGGTTTCGATGTCGACGGCTGCCCGGTGCCAGAGCTGCACTCAGAGTCTTGGCCCCCGAGACCGGCCGCGGGATCCATTAGTGATTCCAATTCGGTAGACCAGGGGATCGGTTGAGACGGGTAAATCCCACTTCTGAAAATGTAACACCCATTACAATAAAACAATAAAACCAGATTATGCACATGTATTCCATAACTTGAAACTCAAATCTATACCAATTACATTCAACTGAATTTACAAGATGTTAAGTAACAATTAGCCTACTACACTATACAAAATCACGACAAGGATTGACTCACCGCATTAACGAACTCGGAGATGTTGACTCGTCGACGGTTGAAGGCAGAGTGAGCCACGACCGCTCTGCGCGCCGCCTTTTATAAACTCATAGCGATGTCTTCCGCTGGGATTTCCCTTCACCGCCGCCATTTTCTTGGCGGGACAATACCACGCTCTTCATTGGCTGTTGGAGGCTACGTCTAACCACGTGATGCGGAGGGCATCACGTGGTTAGACGTAGCATTTTGGACACGCGGAAGTACTCCAGTTCACGTGGTTACCGCCATGTTTTACTAGCGGAAATGGTGGTGTATTCTTTTATTTGTTCTTGGACTCGCGGAAGTACTTCAGTTCACGTGGTTGCCGCCATGTTTGACTAGCGGAAATGGTGGTGTATTCTTTTATATGTCACACTAATCTATGAATAAAAAATTGTTGTTACATTTATAAAGTAGACTCCTATAGTTTGTATATTTGCCTAAATATATGACTAAAAAAGCAATGATAATAGGATCTATACTTTTCTTCTATATGATAACACCATGATCACAGAACAATATTACCGGGGGGAAGAACGCCGACTTCATTAAAAAAAGTGGGGTGTAGATTTCAAGTTTTAGTAAAAAGTTTAGGGGGTACGACATAGATGTCGTGATTCAAAATCTCACACGCGGGATATTCAAATCCGTTTCTACTTTTAATTTAGGCTCTAATATTATATTTTATAAGCTTTATATAAGTGAAAGCTGGTAGGTACATTAAATGAAAAGCAAGTATGGTACTAAGAAGACTTTATTGATGAATATGCTCTCGGAAACAATCTTGTTAACAGTGTTTATTACAAACGAATCAGTTATGAAATTGAATTAAATCTTTTTATTCTAGGTACGTAAATAATATAAAATGATTTAGTTGCTTATTTTAACAAGTGGTTAAAGTCTGTTTGTTTTTATTATAAAACAATTAATTAATATAGAAATTCTTAAACTTATTCATAAACGTAGATGTGTTCGAATGTTGCACAAAATAATTTAGTGCATGGTCATACCTGTGGCTGGAAGTTATAAGCTTTTCGCAGCAATCGCAAATTTGACTGCTCATTGTCTTGATTTTTATCACTAACTAACTTTTGCCCGGGACTTCATCCGCGTAATTTTTTATAGATTTGAATTTTTTTAACAATATAGAGCTATGTTCATGGCTATCGCCATACTATTATGTGTTAAATTAAGGAACACCATTTTTTATTTTAAATTAACTATTTGAATACAAAGTTCAAAAACAAATTACTTTCATACAAACGTCTTCACCCATTATTATTAGGGCTTGAATATCGAAATACTCTTTCTTAATACACCACCTATATCCACCAAGACAAAAACATACTCCAAAATTTCAAGTTTCTACTATCAGCGGTTTAGGTTACGTGTTGTCTGTCAGTCAACCATTCAGGACTTTTGATTCTTATATAATATATAGGTAGACCCCATTACTTGTATTGGTTCCTAAGCCGTTGGAAATATGAAAACTAGTTTAGGAACCAATATGAGAAATGAAATCCACCTCCCAATGATTGTACTGAATTCCATACAAAAGCTTTCTTTTTATTCTTTAACTTAAGATGTTTAAACAACTTTAACAGTCTTAATAAAGCTACAACATTTTTATTAAAATTGCGAAATAAGAAAAAATATAAAAATAAAAGTATTAAGCTAACAATGTTTGTATTTATCACCTTAGCCGAAATGCTTTGCTATAGAATATAGTACTAGCTGTTACTACATGGTATTACATGGTAATGTGTACCTTGACAACATTTATTTGTGTTGAAGAATATCTATTTTTCTTCTGAGAGCAGATTTAGTAGACTCTTCTGTGAACTGCCGATTTCTCAAGATGCAAAACCTTTTAATACAGATAAAAAATATACTGTTTATCATATAATTTATATTACACTCATAGTGGTCTGCACAATTGCTGAGGAAACTGAAATCTATTGATTCTGTTAGGATGTATTTAACATTTTTCTTTATATTTTTTATATGCGTCGTTTTCTAAATATGTATTCATGATTGTTGCACCACTTTCTACACACGCAATCAATTGCTGAGAGGAATACATTAGCGACTTTTTTAGATCGTCATACTCTTTAAAGTAAATAAAAATGTGTTCATCCAATTGCGTCTCAGACACAAATATTTTTTTACATTGTTGGCACTTATTATTTGGGTTGTTTTTAATAATAAAGACACAGACATATGCACATGCCTGCGTTTCACCACTATTTTCTTTAATTACCTCTTCAAACGTGTAGTGAATGTTACATTCTATAGCAGGTTCTGCCTCAATGGCATTTTTATTGCATATGTCTGTGGTTGGTGTCAACAATGTTTTATAGTTTGATATGAAAACATCATTTTCATCGTTTTCGCAGTTTCCTACAGCAATGTGGGACAAGTTGCTTAAGATTGCAGTTTTAAGGCCTGCAACGAACTGTCCAGCAGTTGGGTTTGCGTTGGCTCCACAGTTGCCTCTAATGCACCCGAATAAATTTTCTAGTTGAAATCTTCTAGTTGCTAAACGTTTAATGTCCTTATACTTATTATGTCTTCAAACCCGTTCCAGCCCGTTCAATGTCCAAACCCATCTTTCCTGAGATGGGGGTGTTCTTCTGCATCCAAGGAATTTAATTTTTTTGAAAAAATCTTTCATTTCTTTATAGTATTCTATGTGCATACTATTATTCTGCATGTTGGTGGCGAGCGGTTTCCCTCTTCTCAGATCTGGAGTGTAGGCATTCACACAGTTGAACAGTTTGTCTATTTTTGCAATGACATTTGCAGTTGTTGTTGCTTCTGTTGATAACTCTCCTGAAAATTATAAAATATTTATTTTTTTTACAATAAAATAAAATCTTAAAATTTACAAAATAGAAAATGCTTTAACTAACTGCTTACAAAGTTTACATATAATTTTTAAAAATTCAAAAAAAGCGATACACCCAGTGACCGTATCAGGTGATTTTTATACAAATCTCTACAACCTATTTCATCTAGTATTCTAGACTCTATACTTCTGGCTCTAGAATCTAAGGTTAGTGTCCGTCTACCGTCCGGTACCACTGCAGTTATAGATATTACGCCTCAGAGCTGTAGTCTGTGTAAACATCTTGGGGTGACGAACACTGGAGTGCAGGCCAGCGCATAATTATGAACAATGAGAATTATTATCTGGGTAGCCCTGCAACTGTCATAGGCAGACGAGATGTTTAACAAGAGGCAAACTACTGACACAGTATCAACTAGGCCAAATATCTACATATTATTAACAAATAAATAGTTATTCGGGAATTAACGAATTTCGTTTCAAAAACCATTAATACTTAACATCACAATCACTGAAAATAGGATATCCATTACTAAATAGAAAAATATTTAATTCATCTGGGTAAATTGAAAATCTTTATCATAATTACTTAATGTATACAGGGCCCTTTCCATGTGTCAATATTGGAAAGTCTGAAACTACAGGACATACAAAGATCTTTTCTTAGAAACCGTGTCATTGATTTTAGTGAAATTAAATTTATTTTATTCCAAATGATACCAAAGAATAATCATTAATAACCTTGTGATATTTTTTTGCATATATCCCTGCAGCAACAGAGTGGCTCAAAAGTTTTACCTTCATCTTCTGTTTTGTATTTGGCTGCAAATGTTCTTGTTTTAAGCTTGGGGCAAATACAAAATTAGGATTATTATTGTCAAGCTCATAGAACTTTTTAATGTGGCTCCATTTTGCTATACCTGTAAAAAGTGACATGTGCTTAGGTTATTTATATTTAATATTTAATCAGTTCATCAATAGTAGATTGTTGTACCAAGCAGAAAGTAAGTTATGATTGCACCAAGTGCTTATTAAACAAGCAGTTAGACATAAAGAATATCATAAAAATGTGAAATATATTATCTTACCAGTTCCACATCCGCTTCCAATAGACATTGGACATTCTATATCATACTTCAAGAATAAATTCCTGAAGCATTTTAACAAATGTGTAGTGTCAAAAAGTGTTACTAGTTCTTGCTTTCCAATATCTATGTATGGTCGGTTCACAGATGCACCTAGTATACTTAATGCCTTTTTGTTTACTCCATCTAAATCACAGACTGTGGCAGAGATCTTCAACCCAGCGTTGAAACAGTGATGCAAAACCTGAAATTAATATAAAATTACTTTGGACAATCTAAAATACAAAATAACTGGTACGGGTCTGAAATTGACAAATCTATAATGACCAATGGAAGTATTCTGGATCCAGTGCTTCCTTCGTGCCAACTTACGCAGCTTGTGCTTCAAACTTACTAATCCACTATCATAAATTTTTCACCTATGGATTTGTTAATTTCTTATTCGATCTTGCAGAACTGAGTATGGTGAGAGCACTACATTGCGACACAGTACCATATCATTATCAGAGCATACCATATCGTCATCAGACGATGCCATATGGTTATAAGAGGATAACCGTGATTGCATGCTACCTACTGTAACAAAACAATAGATTCTGCAAAGTAGCATACCACAGTTTTTGTACTAAAAATATGATGTAAGCAGGTTATATTTTATGTGATATACTTTCGTTACAAGGGTGGCATATTCTTAAAGAATAATACCCTGTTTAAAAAACAAAAGATTACCCTACCTTTATTTTAACATCTCCTGTTTAATGATACCACACATAATGGGGAATTAAAAAATATTTTTGTTATTCCTAGAGGCCACCATATTCAATTTAATGTGATGTAATTTAGCCTGTAACCAGCAGACACACAAGACGCTTCTAAGTTGATGAGATGATAATACATACACACATACTGGTCAAAACATAACCTTGCCTTTGCTTCGCCATAGTCGGGTAAACATTGATTGAGAAAGACTAAGAACTTTGCTCACCTCCTTTACTATAACTGCCAGTCTATCAGCAGTCACAGATCCACCAGAGAAGTAAAATGCAAGTGGTTGTTTTACTCTCTTTCTAATGCCAGCAACCATAAAGGCAAGAGCATATGATGCTACTTGTGGTGTTCTACCCTGAGCTGCATGGTCTTAGAAACCTTCAATTAAGTCTTGTTTTTCATTGTAATACAAGTGTTTTTATTGACATTTCGTCAAACATTAATACATGCTCATTTTCAGACTGCTCCTCATTTTCTTTTACTTTTTTCTTCAAAACTTTGAAGATCAGCTCATTTATTCCAACAGTGAGTTGAAATTTGTTCAACAGACATTTTAATGTGCTTGGAGCTGGCAGGCATACCATTCTTCTTAATAATTTATAATATGTTTAGACCTTTTGAAGAGTCTCAGTGCTACAATTTTTGAAATTTGTATCCCATCTGCGGCCTTTACCTGCTTTCTTAAAGTTTCTCATTTCCCCTTGCAATAATAATGCAAAAGTTGGTGATATCTGACTTTTCATGAGAGAGTTTACTGAATTACTTTTAAAAATCTTGTTGATAAATGATTTGTTGTTCAATTTCTTTGCAGTCTATAAACTTTTTTCATGTGTTTTCTGCACTTTTCAAATAGGTACTTATTTTTCCTGCTTAAGTCAAATTGCTTGGTAGATTTTTGCATGGCAGAAGGTTCCAATTGATTCTCAATATTTATTGGAGGAACAATTTCACAGTCCTTTAGTCAACCACCTTGTAGTGGTACCGGCACTTCAGTAAATATCCTTTCTTTTGGCAGGAGACCCACATTTTCTAATAGAGGCTGTGACATCCCGGATGTACTTGCTATAGGTTCAAGTATAGAGCTTGATCCAGATATGTCCAGAACTGGGCTTGTAAGCATCTGAAATATTATAAAAGGCCATACTTTAGGTAGGTACTTCTATAGTATTATTATACAAATTATTATTATTATGATTATACAAATATATATAAAAATAATATTATAAATATTTATAATGTTCGATATGGATTGAACACGTTTTAAACCGATAGAGACAGAACTAAGTTTTAAAGGATTTAGAATATAACGGTGGCTCTGTCTTTCGTTCTTAAACCAATAGACAGAACTAAGTTTTAAAGTATTTAGAATATAACGGTGGCTCTGTCTTTCGTTCTTAAACAGATAGACAGAACTAAGTTTTAAAGGATTTAGAATATAACGGTGTCTCAGTCTTTCGTTATTAAACTGATAGACAGAAATAAGTTTTAAAGTATTTAGAATATAACGGTGGCTCAGTCTTTCGTTATTAAACTGATAGACAGAACTAAGTTTTAAAGGATTTAGAATATAACGGTGTCTCCGTCTTTCGTTCTTAAACCAAAAGACAGAACTAAGTTTTAAAGTATTTAGAATGTAACGGTGGCTCTGTCTTTCGTTCTTAAACCGATAGACAGAACTAAGTTTTAAAGGATTTAGAATATAACGGTGTCTCCGTCTTTCGTTTTAAAACCGATAGAGACAGAACTAAGTTTTAAAGGATTTAGAATATAACGGTGTCTCCGTCTTTCGTTCTTAAACCAATAGACAGAACTAAGTTTTAAAGTATTTAGAATATAACGGTGGCTCTGTCTTTCGTTCTTAAACCGATAGACAGAACTAAGTTTTAAAGGATTTAGAATATAACGGTGGCTCTGTCTTTCGTTCTTAAACCGATAGACAGAACTAAGTTTTAAAGGATTTAGAATATAACGGTGTCTCCGTCTTTCGTTTTAAAACCGATAGAGACAGAACTAAGTTTTAAAGGATTTAGAATATAACGGTGTCTCCGTCTTTCGTTCTTAAACCAATAGACAGAACTAAGTTTTAAAGTATTTAGAATATAACGGTGGCTCTGTCTTTCGTTCTTAAACCGATAGACAGAACTAAGTTTTAAAGTATTTAGAATATAACGGTGGCTCTGTCTTTCGTTCTTAAACCGATAGACAGAACTAAGTTTTAAAGGGTTTAGAATATAACGGTGTCTCCGTCTTTCGTTCTTAAACCAATAGACAGAACTAAGTTTTAAAGTTTTTAGAATATAACGGTGGATCTGTCTTTCGTTCTTAAACCGAAAGAAAGAACTAAGTTTTAAAGGATTTAGAATATAACGGTGTCTCCGTCTTTCGTTTTAAAACCGATAGAGACAGAACTAAGTTTTAAAGGATTTAGAATATAACGGTGTCTCCGTCTTTCGTTCTTAAACCAATAGACAGAACTAAGTTTTAAAGTATTTAGAATATAACGGTGGCTCTGTCTTTCGTTCTTAAACCGATAGACAGAACTAAGTTTTAAAGGATTTAGAATATAACGGTGGCTCTGTCTTTCGTTCTTAAACCGATAGACAGAACTAAGTTTTAAAGGATTTAGAATATAACGGTGTCTCCGTCTTTCGTTTTAAAACCGATAGAGACAGAACTAAGTTTAAAAGGATTTAGAATATAACGGTGTCTCCGTCTTTCGTTCTTAAACCAATAGACAGAACTAAGTTTTAAAGTATTTAGAATATAACGGTGGCTCTGTCTTTCGTTCTTAAACCGATAGACAGAACTAAGTTTTAAAGGATTTAGAATATAACGGTGTCTCCGTCTTTCGTTCTTAAACCAATAGACAGAACTAAGTTTTAAAGTTTTTAGAATATAACGGTGGCTCTGTCTTTCGTTCTTAAACCGATAGACAGAACTAAGTTTTAAAGGATTTAGAATGTAACGGTGGCTCTGTCTTTCGTTCTTAAAACGATAGACAGAACTAAGTTTTAAAGGATTTAGAATATAACGGTGTCTCAGTCTTTCGTTATTAAACTGATAGACAGAACTAAGTTTTAAAGTATTTAGAATATAACGGTGGCTCTGTCTTTCGTTCTTAAACAGATAGACAGAACTAAGTTTTAAAGGATTTAGAATATAACGGTGTCTCAGTCTTTCGTTCTTAAACCGATAGACAGAACTAAGTTTTAAAGGATTTAGAATATAACGGTGTCTCCGTCTTTCGTTCTTAAACCAATAGACAGAACTAAGTTTTAAAGTTTTTAGAATATAACGGTGGCTCTGTCTTTCGTTCTTAAACCGATAGACAGAACTAAGTTTTAAAGGATTTAGAATGTAACGGTGGCTCTGTCTTTCGTTCTTAAAACGATAGACAGAACTAAGTTTTAAAGGATTTAGAATATAACGGTGTCTCAGTCTTTCGTTATTAAACTGATAGACAGAACTAAGTTTTAAAGTTTTTAGAATATAACGGTGGCTCTGTCTTTCGTTCTTAAACCGATAGACAGAACTAAGTTTTAAAGGATTTAGAATATAACGGTGTCTCCGTCTTTCGTTCTTAAACCAATAGACAGAACTAAGTTTTAAAGTATTTAGAATATAACGGTGGCTCTGTCTTTCGTTCTTAAACCGATAGACAGAACTAAGTTTTAAAGGATTTAGAATATAACGGTGTCTCCGTCTTTCGTTCTTAAACCAATAGACAGAACTAAGTTTTAAAGTATTTAGAATATAACGGTGGCTCTGTCTTTCGTTCTTAAACCGATAGACAGAACTAAGTTTTAAAGGATTTAGAATGTAACGGTGGCTCTGTCTTTCGTTCTTAAAACGATAGACAGAACTAAGTTTTAAAGGATTTAGAATGTAACGGTGGCTCTGTCTTTCGTTCTTAAAACGATAGACAGAACTAAGTTTTAAAGGATTTAGAATATAACGGTGTCTCAGTCTTTCGTTATTAAACTGATAGACAGAACTAAGTTTTAAAGTTTTTAGAATATAACGGTGGCTCTGTCTTTCGTTCTTAAACCGATAGACAGAACTAAGTTTTAAAGTATTTAGAATATAACGGTGTCTCAGTCTTTCGTTATTAAACTGATAGACAGAACTAAGTTTTAAAGTTTTTAGAATATAACGGTGGCTCTGTCTTTCGTTCTTAAACCGATAGACAGAACTAAGTTTTAAAGGATTTAGAATGTAACGGTGGCTCTGTCTTTCGTTCTTAAAACGATAGACAGAACTAAGTTTTAAAGGATTTAGAATATAACGGTGTCTCAGTCTTTCGTTATTAAACTGATAGACAGAACTAAGTTTTAAAGTTTTTAGAATATAACGGTGGCTCTGTCTTTCGTTCTTAAACCGATAGACAGAACTAAGTTTTAAAGTATTTAGAATATAACGGTGTCTCAGTCTTTCGTTATTAAACTGATAGACAGAACTAAGTTTTAAAGTTTTTAGAATATAACGGTGGCTCTGTCTTTCGTTCTTAAACCGATAGACAGAACTAAGTTTTAAAGGATTTAGAATATAACGGTGTCTCCGTCTTTCGTTCTTAAACCAATAGACAGAACTAAGTTTTAAAGTATTTAGAATATAACGGTGGCTCTGTCTTTCGTTCTTAAACCGATAGACAGAACTAAGTTTTAAAGGATTTAGAATATAACGGTGGCTCTGTCTTTCGTTCTTAAACCGATAGACAGAACTAAGTTTTAAAGGGTTTAGAATATAACGGTGTCTCCGTCTTTCGTTCTTAAAGCAATAGACAGAACTAAGTTTTAAAGGATTTAGAATATAACGGTGTCTCCGTCTTTCGTTCTTAAACCAATAGACAGAACTAAGTTTTAAAGTATTTAGAATATAACGGTGGCTCTGTCTTTCGTTCTTAAACCGATAGACAGAACTAAGTTTTAAAGGATTTAGAATATAACGGTGGCTCTGTCTTTCGTTCTTAAACCGATAGACAGAACTAAGTTTTAAAGGATTTAGAATATAACGGTGTCTCCGTCTTTCGTTTTAAAACCGATAGAGACAGAACTAAGTTTTAAAGGATTTAGAATATAACGGTGTCTCCGTCTTTCGTTCTTAAACCAATAGACAGAACTAAGTTTTAAAGTATTTAGAATATAACGGTGGCTCTGTCTTTCGTTCTTAAACCGATAGACAGAACTAAGTTTTAAAGGATTTAGAATATAACGGTGGCTCTGTCTTTCGTTCTTAAACCGATAGACAGAACTAAGTTTTAAAGGATTTAGAATATAACGGTGTCTCAGTCTTTCGTTATTAAACCGATAGACAGAACTAAGTTTAAAGGATTTAGAATATAACGGTGTCTCCGTCTTTCTTTTTAAAACCGATAGAGACAGAACTAAGTTTAAAAGGATTTAGAACATAACGGTGTCTCCGTCTTTCGTTCTTAAACCAATAGACAGAACTAAGTTTTAAAGTATTTAGAATATAACGGTGGCTCTGTCTTTCGTTCTTAAACCGATAGACAGAACTAAGTTTTAAAGGATTTAGAATATAACGGTGGCTCTGTCTTTCGTTCTTAAACCGATAGACAGAACTAAGTTTTAAGGGATTTAGAATATAACGGTGTCTCAGTCTTTCGTTATTAAACCAATAGACAGAACTAAGTTTTAAAGTATTTAGAATATAACGGTGGCTCTGTCTTTCGTTCTTAAACCGATAGACAGAACTAAGTTTTAAAGGATTTAGAATATAACGGTGTCTCCGTCTTTCGTTTTAAAACCGATAGAGACAGAACTAAGTTTTAAAGAATTTAGAATATCGTGGTGTATCTGTCTTTCGTTATTAAGCCGATAGAGACAGAACTAAGTTTAAAGGATTTAGAATATAACGGTGTCTCCGTCTTTCGTTTTAAAACCGATAGAGACAGAACTAAGTTTTAAAGAATTTAGAATATCGTGGTGTATCTGTCTTTCGTTATTAAGCCGATAGAGACAGAACTAAGTTTTGAAGGATTTAGAATCGGTGTCTCCGTCTTTCGTTTTAAAACCGATAGAGACAGAACTAAGTTTTAAAGAATTTAGAATATCGTGGTGTATCTGTCTTTCGTTATTAAGCCGATAGAGACAGAACTAAGTTTTGAAGGATTTAGAATATACCGGTGGCTCTGTCTTTCGTTCTTAAACCAATAGACAGAACTAAGTTTTAAAGTATTTAGAATATAACGGTGGCTCTGTCTTTCGTTCTTAAAACGATAGACATAACTAAGTTTTAAAGGATTTAGAATATAACGGTGTCTCAGTCTTTCGTTATTAAACTGATAGACAGAACTAAGTTTTAAAGTATTTAGAATATAACGGTGGCTCTGTCTTTCGTTCTTAAACCGATAGACAGAACTAAGTTTTAAAGGATTTAGAATATAACGGTGTCTCCGTCTTTCGTTCTTAAACCAATAGACAGAACTAAGTTTTAAAGTATTTAGAATATAACGGTGGCTCTGTCTTTCGTTCTTAAACCGATAGACAGAACTAAGTTTTAAAGGATTTAGAATATAACGGTGTCTCAGTCTTTCGTTATTAAACTGATAGACAGAACTAAGTTTTAAAGTATTTAGAATATAACGGTGGCTCTGTCTTTCGTTCTTAAACCGATAGACAGAACTAAGTTTTAAAGGGTTTAGAATATAACGGTGTCTCCATCTTTCGTTCTTAAACCAATAGACAGAACTAAGTTTTAAAGTATTTAGAATATAACGGTGGCTCTGTCTTTCGTTCTTAAACCGATAGACAGAACTAAGTTTTAAAGGATTTAGAATATAACGGTGTCTCAGTCTTTCGTTATTAAACTGATAGACAGAACTAAGTTTTAAAGTATTTAGAATATAACGGTGGCTCTGTCTTTCGTTCTTAAAACGATAGACATAACTAAGTTTTAAAGGATTTAGAATATAACGGTGTCTCCGTCTTTCGTTTTAAAACCGATAGAGACAGAACTAAGTTTTAAAGTATTTAGAATATAACGGTGGCTCTGTCTTTCGTTCTTAAACCGATAGACAGAACTAAGTTTTAAAGGATTTAGAATATAACGGTGTCTCCGTCTTTCGTTCTTAAACCAATAGACAGAACTAAGTTTTAAAGTATTTAGAATATAACGGTGGCTCTGTCTTTCGTTCTTAAACCGATAGACAGAACTAAGTTTTAAAGGATTTAGAATATAACGGTGTCTCAGTCTTTCGTTATTAAACTGATAGACAGAACTAAGTTTTAAAGTATTTAGAATATAACGGTGGCTCTGTCTTTCGTTCTTAAACCGATAGACAGAACTAAGTTTTAAAGGGTTTAGAATATAACGGTGTCTCCGTCTTTCGTTCTTAAACCAATAGACAGAACTAAGTTTTAAAGTATTTAGAATATAACGGTGGCTCTGTCTTTCGTTCTTAAACCGATAGACAGAACTAAGTTTTAAAGTATTTAGAATATAACGGTGGCTCTGTCTTTCGTTCTTAAACCGATAGACAGAACTAAGTTTTAAAGGATTTAGAATATAACGATGTCTCAGTCTTTCGTTATTAAACCGATAGACAGAACTAAGTTTAAAGGATTTAGAAATATAACGGTGTCTCCGTCTTTCGTTTTAAAACCGATAGAGACAGAACTAATTTTTATAGAATTTAGAATATCGTGGTGTATCTGTCTTTCGTTATTAAGCCGATAGAGACAGAACTAAGTTTTGAAGGATTTAGAATATAACGGTGTCTCCGTCTTTCGTTTTAAAACCGATAGAGACAGAACTAAGTTTTAAAGAATTTAGAATATCGTGGTGTATCTGTCTTTCGTTATTAAGCCGATAGAGACAGAACTAAGTTTTGAAGGATTTAGAATATACCGGTGTCTCTGTCTTTCGTTATTAACCGATAGGGACAGAACATAGTTGTAAACGAGTTTAACGGAATTTTATTTAGTGAGAGATGGCCCTATTTGTCTTAAATTTAAATTAATTGTACACAATGTATGATACTTATGGCACTCAACATATAAAATATTCAAATTTGCGAGTTAGTGTAGCTCCTAAAGTTTAATGAAGCATAGAACAAACCCGAAATGGCTGGGCTTAAATTATGGAAAATTTAGTTGGCTTTACAAAAGCATACAATACTATACAAAATATTTTTATTCTCTACCGCGCGCGGTAGCAATATCCGCTCTGGTGGGAACAGCGAAATTAACGTTTAACCTTTCGGATTTCTCTATCGCTCGCGGTAGCGAATAACGCCTAGGTCTGAATAGGCATATAGTGAGTAAGCATTACTGTTTTTATTCTATACTAGTTGCGCCCCACGGTTACCCTCGTAGTAATAATAATAATAATAATATCATATTTATTTTAGACCACAGTCCATATAATGTTAGTACTACCTACAGAGCACTTATAACTATTTTAGTACTACTAAACTAAATAATATAAAATATTACAAATGTTACCTATTAAATTTATTATTTTTTCAATTAATTAAAATATACCTACTATTTAGCCACGAAGCATGTGATAGGCTTGAGCACTGACATCCAGTGTCTCATCAAAGATGAGTACATATCCTCAGCCACGACGGCCAGAAGACCGCAAGAGGTAGTGCGCATGGAACTCATCAGGGATGCAACTCTTTTTCGCATGATTGCATAGAAGTCGTCAGTGCGCGCATCTGCAAACATTCCTGATGCGCTACAAAAACGCGGCAGCCCCAGCAGCATCCTAAAGCCGTTGTTGTATTGGACACGTAGAGCGTTGTAAGATTTTTGCCTATATTTAGCCCACAGGCTACAAGTGTAAAACGATGTACAGTACGCTTTAAATAATGTTATCTTTACTGGCGCTGTACATCGAGCAAATCTGCGAGCCAACATATTGCACCTAACCGACAACGCCCTACGTTCCCTTCGACCCGCTTTAAACTGCATGAGTTCACTCTTCTTGACATTGTACCTGAGCCCATGGCCTGCTGCATATGTCTCACAAATAGTTAAAAGGCGCCTGAGGGCGTTAATCGATGGAGTCAGCAGAACCATATCGTCCGCGTAACTGATGTTATTGACACTGACGCCATGAATTGAGCAACCGATTTTGGTTTCACTGAGTTCAACGATCAACCTGTTGATATACAAGTTAAACAACTTTGGTGAGGTTATACCGCCCTGCCTTACCCCACACTTCAACTGATACTCCTCAGAGTATGATCCTGCCCATCTAACTGTATTCTGTTGATTTTCATACCAAAATTTAAAAACGTTTACCATCTCTTTAGGTAATGTGGTGTCTGTTTCAAGCTTACGCCACAAGGTGTCATATGAAACCAAATCAAATGCTTTGGACAAGTCCAAAAAACAGGCATATACTGGTGTCTTTCTACTAGTATAGTATTGGACAGCATGTTTCAGACACACAATCGCAGATTCAGTAGAAAGCTTGGGTTGAAAACCAAACTGTGCCTCATGAAGATCTAAGTGTTTACATAGTTGTCTATTAAGCATGCTGTCCAACACTTTGGCAATGACTGTAGCTAGCGAAATAGGTCTGTAGTTGGACCTGTCGGAAGCATCGCTGGTTCTATTCTTTATGATAGGTACTACAATAGTTTTCATCAAATTTCGAGGCAAGTATGAATGTCCGATACAGAAGTTAAACAACATAGCTAAAACTCTGGGCAGGTGATTCCCAGCATACAATAGATGCTCTATACTGAGCCCATCGTGCCCTGGTGATTTTCCCCGTTTCATTTTCTTTATAACTATTGCAACGTCTTTTGCCAGAACATTTTCGTGCCTAACGGTGTTATCAACACGATGTAACTCAGTACAGGGCTCAAACTGTTTATTACATGTTATGGGCTCGACCTGGAACTGTTCTTTAAATAAATTAGCAATTGCCCCCGAATCAGACACGCCATTCATGCTTACAGGCAGACTATCAACCGTACTGAGCTTTTTAGTGTGTTTCCAGAAACTACCGAAATCTTTAGAGGTATGGTGTGTGGCCAATATATCCATTTTTATTCGGTCTTGATTATTTTGACACCATTTTAGCGCCCTCTTAAAAACTTTGCGTGTTTCATTCATGTTTCGATAGTGTATGCCCATTGTGGGCTTACCGTGCAGTACCCACATCTGGAAAGCAAGACGAGCCTCCTGGTGTACATGTCTGACGTGTCTATTCCAACCAACCACCCGAATTGACCTAACTCTTTGTTTTTCACCATAACTCAAGATTGACGCATGTCTTAAAATTTCAATAATATTGTCATACATTCTATTTATAATAGTCTTATGATCATAATCATTACACATTTTATCACAGCATTTTTCTAATTCACTGGGGAAATCAACGCTTTTCAATAATAAGTTGCATATTTCGTAATATTGGCATATTTGTGATGACTCACGATGTCCCCATATAACTTTATTACATCTATATCTATTGACCACTATTTTTGGTTCGATCAAACCAATATTGCATGTAACTACAAGTGGAAAGTGATCCGACCAGAATACATCGCTGTATACACTTATGTCTGTGACAGTATTTAATGCCGCTCTAGTTACTACGCAATGGTCTAGCCAACTCCTACTGCCGCTGGCTTCACAAACAAAGGTATAGGTATCTGATAAGGGGCCGAGTCTCTCGTAGTCTACACACACCCAATCTTGATCACTACAAAACTCCAAAAGTTGCTTACCGAAGCACTTGACAGGATGTGCGTTAAAATCCCCAAGCATGTACACATACTCTGCCTCTGCACTCTCAATAATCGCACTTATTTCACCGAGACATTCTGTAAACTCAACTAGATTAACAGTACAATCACAAGGCATATATACAGAAAATACAACTATAGATATTTGATCGGGTAGTGAGATTTTTACTGCCGAAAGACGAACACTACTACAGGGTATCACCGAAACATCTTGAAATATGCTCTTCCTCCATAAAATAGCCACACCACCATAAGGCCTTCCCAGGAGTGGTCCAGCTGACAAGTCCATGGCTGACTTTCCAGTGTATCCAAATTCATGGTCGGTAGTAGTAGGTAGTAGCCATGTTTCCTGAAGTGCGACAATATCAGCCTTTCTACACAGAGATCTTATGCAATCAATAGACCTAGTTACTGACTTGCAATTAAAGCTCATGAGAATACAACTTTTATCCATTACTGATGTTATTATTATTCAACTTATTTCTCTCATTAGACTTGGTATTTTTTCGAAAGTCAACGAAACGTCGAAAAGAAACACCATCAGGCCACAGCTTCGAATCCTTAAAAATATCAAGTTTTTGTCTCGGAACGAGAACCTTAAAAGAATTGTACTCTTTTACTGTTTTCATAGTAACTTGCTCCATTTCAACATGCACTCCTGTCTTGCTTATTAAGTAAGAACTAATATCTGAAGCTAATGTATTTTTATTTACATTGTAAATAAATAGGGGGACCCTAGTATCTGCAGCCTTGAAATTACTTTCTGGTTCTGTCACAGCATCCCCTTTGAATCCTGCAAAACGATTTTTCAACCTCTTTCTCTGTACCAGTTTCCACTCCTCAGTCGGTTCAGGATACTTCCACTCGCCATCTTTCCTAACTATTCCTGCAAAGGAACTCTGATTTATTGCGGAGCATGCATTCTCAGTAATATCACTCCTGTTAGCGACCGGTGCAGTGACGCATGGTGTCAGTTGCGAGTTAGGTATATTTACTGTTTTCATCGAGCTATTGTGTGTATTCTGGTTTTCAACGCGTTCAGTATAGCTGTTACGGCTTCGGCGTGAGACAGACTTAGATTTTGTCCCGTTACGCGACAAGGACAGCTGAATCACAGTCGACTGTTGGTCTTGTAGCGGCGACGATGACTCACAGCTTCGAGGCATTGTGCTTGTGCACATATCAGCTGACTCGGCGCCATTTTCTGCCGATAAGGTCAATGATTTATCAGTGTCACAGTAATAGCTATCCCTTGAACCAGCGCCACGATTCATATTTACATTACGCGTGCCCGAAATCGAGGGCGATTTTTCCATTAATAAGTGGTTCTTGAAATCATTGAATTGATCAACAGTTAGATAGCCATCTTTTATACGTTTTACCTCATTTTTTAGCACTATCATATCCTTCAAAATTTTTGTTGTATCAGCAATTTCAAACGTCAGAGGCGGCAGACGACCTAGGTCGCGAGCGACAAACAATGGTGTGAACTCCCTGTCCGTTTCCTTGAATAAGGATATAATATCGTACAGATCCCGTTCTGATTTGCCACCCTTTTTTTTCTTGTTATTTTCCGTTTCGACGTCGTAATGGAATCGTACAACAGATTTTTGGCCGTTTCAATTTCCTCGGACGAAAACGCCTCGATACAAAGGCGTACAATGCTTTCTTCATCGAGAATGTCCGCTTTATTTTGAATAAAAGCCAACAACTCATCGATAACAATTTTGCAATGGTTGCACTTAATCACTTTACAGTTCATTTTTCCAGAAGCACAATCGCCATTCTCACACATGATTATCCCGTTCACATCGACCGCACGCAATGACGCGCGAGCGCTGACTGGTAATAGATGATGATGAAAGTATGCTGTGTTAAACCAGCGTCTAATCTACCTCCGTACCTAATATCATCAAACTTGGTCTAGCCGTTATAGCGTGAAGAAGTAACAAACATACAAACATACTCACAAACTTTCGCCTTTTATATTAGTATGAAGTTTTTTAAAGCAGACTGATGAAAAATAAAGAAAAAAGCAACATGCTTGTTCTGCTAAAAGAAATTTTGCAAATTAGAAATATTACATTTTATACATAAGATGATTAAAACCAACTTGAGAGATAATTTCGGATGGATGGCCCAGTGGTCATGGCGTTTGACACGGATAGTCAGAATTCGCGAGTTCGTATCCCGTATAACGATACATTTTACTCTGTAAAGTTGCAATATTAAGCAGCCGGCTACACGTCGCAGCCGCAGACGACGTGTCGTCGCGACACTACTGGTTTCTATGTATTTGTATGGAATACCTTAGAGTTAGAAATAGTTAGAGACATGAAGCTAAGCGACACTGTCGCCCGACCGCAGATCAGTAGTGCGGCTCGCGGGTACTAATCTACGTAGTAAAACAACTGTAAAGCTTTTAAAATAAACCTTTCGTATCGCTTTTCAAATGGTTGATGCCATGTGCAGTTGCCGTCTGCAGTCGGGTTCGAAATCATGACTGCAGCGACATGAAGCGACGACGTGTCGTCTTCGCTTCTACTTGTAGCCGGCTAACAACTTGCACCTGTCACGGCTAGGTGTGAAGCTTACCATCAGCTCGATTACTTGCCCATCCTGTCACTTCTCCTTAATAATATAATAAATGCTATATTGAGTTTATTAACCGACTTCAAAAAAGGAGTATATTTCACAATTGGACCGTATATATATTTTTTATATGTGTTCGCAGATAACATCGTCGTTTATGAACCGATTTTGATGTTTCCTTTATATTTGAAAGAGTAAACTTCCGAGGTGGTCTCATTTAAATTTGATCAAATTTGGTCATTCAGTTTTGTCCAATTGAACAATTTTGTCCAAAACTTTATCAACCGGGAGTTGAGTGGTACCAAACATAATACAAACGTAGCCGAAAGCAGAAGTTAGTTAAAATTAAGTAAAATGTACGTACAACATAGCATTATATTAATTAAAGTACTTTCAAAATTGGACCAGTAGTCCCGGATATTACCAACTACATACAAACTCACAAACGAACATAACATGAACCGCATTATAATAAAACATAGACTAAAGAAATAGCCAAAATTTAAACCATATGTTAAGACATTTTCACGTTGGATATTACGTTCAGCCAAGGTTTAAACTCGGGACTGTAGATATAAGATTATATATTATAAGAGAATTACATGTTGATATAAATCGTACCATACATTGTGTACATACACACAAATACCTTGTTTTCCGAGTGGAGTCAAAATTGATTTTGCCGCTGTGATCGTCATTCCAAATCAACGAAAGCGTGACAACGTAGACACATGTGATATCATGGACAACGTCAACAAGAACGCCATTTTGCGATTTCGACGACCACGCTACGAACTGAAATCACGGTGAGCACTTCTGTCAAATCTTTGATGTGTGTGCGATGCGTTAGCTAGCATATGTCTCGTTTATTCCATGCCGTGAGCAAAGTGAGCGTGATTTCAACCCATTCCGAATGGCTAACTGCAGGCCTAGACAAAATTCAAACAGGCGTGTTTCCGCACACGCCACAGACAAAAATGTGTCTACGAACTTAGCGCGAGGTCACGTGACTTTTCCACAGGTAATTTCAACGCCATACATTTTGAAGTTGTCGTTTGGCGTTAACGTTAACAGAAACATCTTTTGTCTAGGCCTGCAAACGCGCGATATTTGAATCGGAATGGGAAAATGCGATATCGCCAAAATCAGTGTTGAGAACACTCGGAAAGCCATACACAGTTATTAGTGTGAGTTACTTGTGCGTGTGTGCGAGTGGATGCGAGCGCTTGTGCTGAGGCGCCGAGAAGTACCATTCGAAGCGTTTGAACGATTCTATCTCTCTCTCGCACGCTTCCAACGATGACAGGTTCGTCAGTGTGGAGTCGACCACGAACGGATTCGGTTCTGGAAAGAGATAGAACATATGGTTAGTTTTACAATGATAACAATAGCTGCATTATTGCAAAATATTCACCACCTGCACGGCTAGCACGGGCAGTAGACTATTTCTCCCCGTGCAGGACAAAAATCCTTTCCACCATGTCATTTTTATATGCCTTGCGAGCACGGATACCACCAGAGGATAGTATATCACGGTGAATAGACGGCGGGAGTAGCCTTCTCTATGGTTTTGTACTTCATAAGGCCTACGCAGACCGGCTGCCGTCTATCTTTACGGGGAATGGGAATGGGCTTCATTTTGACATTTAAACCCCATTCTGGACGAAACCCTGCAAGCGTATTGGCTGGAACCATCAATGGGAATTAGAATGAAGTGACATTTCATTCTCATTCAAGTTAGACAATAAGGCCACTGGACGGGATGATCCGTTTCGTCTGCTCACAACAACACCTACCCGCAGTTACTTCAGTTTACTCGTGAACATGGCGCATGCAACTGTGCCGAAAAATCGAGAGCTCACTATAAATACAATACATGGTGAATATCACGTTTCTAACGTTAATTCTTGCTTTAGTGACGATGTCAGTATAAAAACTTATACTGTAGACAATTTCACAATCGTATAAGTCGTCGATATCACTTTCAAACTTGCTAGGCCCGACACGATTCTTTAAATTTATCGATCTTAGCGACTCGACAAATTTAACGACTATTACGGTACTATTGCACTCCAGTATCGTTATGTTACGCTTTCACGCGTAAACAGCTGCTCGGATCTCTAAGAAATTTGGCAAGGAGGTACATTATATCCCGGGTAAGGACTTTTCCTTAAACCATAATCCATCACGAGGGTAAAACCGCGGAGCGTAGCTACTCTATACTAGTAATATTATAAAGAGGAAAGATTTGTATGTATGTTTGTAACAAATTAGCTTTAAAAGTACTGGACCGATTTCAAAAATTCTTTCACCATTGGAAAGCTACATTCACACTGAATAACATAGGTTATATAAGATTCATCATCATCATCATCCATCACCGCGCGGGTGAAACCGCGGAGAGCAGCTAATAATATATAAATGGAATAAAACTGTTGTAAGAGAGCAAAACACAATATAAATGCTGCCGTACCGTAATAGTCGTTAAATTTGTCGAGTCGTTAAGATCGATAAAAATAGTATCGCCCCTAGCAAGTATGGAAGTCCTATTGTCGCCTTATACGATTGTCAATTTGCGGTCAGTATATCGATTATTACGAGTTGTCTGCATTCCACAATGCGTCCTACTGTCATTTGAAGATTTCTACGAGCATTTCGCTCTTCTACGAACAAAAGAAGGCCGAATTCTATTTTTTTATTGAAGCTGCGCCCCGCGGTTACACCCGCATGGTGATGGATGATGACGACGTTGATGAAAATTATCATATGTGTTAATTCAGCGCCGATCTACTTCCATTCCAAATTTTATCAAAATTGGGCCAGCCGTCTGAGCGTAACAGAATAACAAACATCCATTCATCCATAAATACAAATTTTCGAGTTTATAATATTAGATCAAACGCAACTAAACAATATCCCCATTCTCGTCGCCTGTCGACAAGCTGTATCGAGGTAATTTTCAAAGCTGACAAAACAATCGTTAAAATCGATTAAATAGACGTTCTCAAACGTAATTTAACAATTCCATGCTAGGGTTATCGTTATAATCGTAAAAGTTTATCGAATTTGTCTACAGATCGCTTAATTTTGTTACTTGCTTGCAATGATCGACACAAGATCGATATAGCCAGGTTTTAGAAGTATGACGAATTCAAGACTCAAATTTATCGATCGGTAAGATCGGTACTTGCACTGCTGGGACGACAAAATAAAACCTACAGCAAGAAAGAATTTGTTTTGTCTATCCATGATGTTTACCAGTTTCGTTATGCAGTCTGGTCCCGACGGGTCCATGCGCGCCGTTCGATCCGCTCGAGCACACGGACGAACCGGTCGGCGAACTGCGGCACGACGGCAAACCTAACAACAATATACAGGAGTTTTTATAATATGATCTGTAAAGCACTAACGCATGCTTAGCGATACCCAAAATTATCTACGAGTAGAAGAACGAGCAAAAAAATCATTGTACATACAGTATGAAATAAATAAACATACATATATAACAGGTTCAATTTGAAAAATTAAATACCGACTTCCATTCTATTCAGTTATTGGAGTGTATCTCAAAAAGTACTGGACCGAATTTGATGAAATTTAAATAGGACCACACGGGAAGCTTTCAAACAAAACAAAATTTTGAGAATCGGTTCACCCAGTTGAAGAAGAAGTTATGAGGTAACAAACATAAAACAAAAAAAAAACTGTCAAATTGAGTACCTCCTCCTTTTTTTGGAAGTCGGTAGAAAATAATAAAAATATTTATTTTATTAAATTACTTGACCGTAACTGGAAGCTTTTATATTGAGAGGGCACTTCCGTTTCCGTCGTAATAGTACCAGTTTTCGTACTTTTATCCACCTTGTTTCCGGTAAGTAGGTGGCGCCACCTGGCGGCTTCGCGCCATTTTACGTTTCTTGTAAACATGAGCGCCATTTGCAATCATTGGCGTTTAAATTTCCGTCGAAGCAACACGTGCTCAACAGCGCTTCTGAAGTCTGTTGCAAAAATTACAAAATACTGTAAAGTGGTATTACATTAAACAGCGTTGAAGTTATTTAAATATAACAGTGAGTTGTTAAAATTTAACACGCAGTAAGTACCATATTTGATTATCTAAATGTAATATTTAAATGTGACTTTTAACGGTTTTTGCCGTTCGTTAAGATTATAGAATGGACTTCTATAATTTATATGGTTATATACCATTGGTTATAAACCAGTTATTATGGACTAGAAGGCGGTCAATGGACTCCTTGTGCCAGTTTTTGTAATAATTTTCGAAACGTAGCTTATAATTTGAGTTATTACCCTTTTAACATAACCGTGGTTTTCAGAATGAATGAGTACGATTGTGATCCCGAACCGGCCGTGGCTGGTCCAAGTGGAGAGGCGCGAAAGCGGAGACGAAGCTGCTCTGCTAGCAGCTCTTCGAGCAACTCTTCGAGCTCATCCTCGTCATCCGATGATAAGCGTCGGTCCCGTCGACGCAAACATAAGCGTGCAAAACGATACGACCCCAGGATGGATGAAATACTTAAGGAAATGGGTGAGCTCAGACAAATCGTTACTTCAAACAATTTTGATAATAATTCTTATCACGACAGCGTGTCAATTTATCCAGACAATGATGAATTATGCGAAAATCTAAATCTTGAGCAAGAACAGGATAATAATGCATTTTCTTTCGAAATAGAAACCAAGTTGAAGGAACCATCAGTTCCTAAAACCCCTGATGTTTATTTTAAATTGTTGTCAGATGTTCAAAGATTAGGCACAACCTCTTGGTCTGACGTAAGGTACGCAGACACACAAAAACTGTACAACCATACCCCAGGCTTTATAGACCTGGAAACAAACGATGAGGTAAAAATGTATGACACATTACGTCACCTGGCGTACGCAGATAAATCATATGCTGCTATAACTTTTTGCATACTTAAACAAAAAATTTCACTCCAGGAAGGTATTCGAAAACTTCTCTCTTGGGCTAAGAATACTAATGTCAATGTCGACAATGTGAGCGTCAAAGTTGATGAGCTATTTTTGAAAGGCGACCTGTTTAAGATCTCGTCGGATCTCTTACAGTTAGTATGTGGCCACAGAGCTGAAAGTATTGAAATGCGTCGCGAAAACATTACAAGTCAAGTTCGTGACCCCTTAGTTAAAGCAACCTTAAATAGAATACCACCATCAACGACGCATATTTTTGATTCTGTTGGTTTTACATCCGCACTTGAGAAGTCTGGCGGAGTCCGCAAAACTTTTTGGCTTCCAAAATTGAATGGGTCCCAGTCCCAGCAAGCAATGGCTAATGTACAACGTCACCACCACTCACGGGGGCAAGGTGCACGAAAAACAATAGTTCCATCGCGTGGAACTCAATGCAATTGTATTGAATCAGGCAGCCATGGTACTATGCACTCGCATGCATGTGGCCCACCCTCGCGGGGTGAATATTATAGCACAAACTACCCACCTCAATATAGAGTTTCAAATTCCAACCATTACAATGGAAGAGGGTCATTTCACAACCGAGGCTCGCGGCCCGATCGTAGCAACAGAGGCCGTGCAAATTTTCGAAGATCTGTCAGAGGTGGCAATTGTTACAATAAGAAACAATGACTCGAAGCGGTTCCAAGCAGGTCAGTTAGCGCACTACCACCAACAATGGAAGGAAATGGGGGCTACAGAAATAATTTTAAAGCTAATTCAAGGGTATCGCATACCATTTATTCAAAGACCACCACGGGTTTATCCACATGTATGGAAAACCCCATTTCAAACTTCTGTCTCGGAAGAGATATCTGTGATAATACAGAAAATGAAATCTCAGGGCATTTTGGAAGCAGCACCATCAACCCCGAGCTTCATTTCCCCTCTGTTTCTGGTGCCAAAGCCCGACGGCTCGTCTCGACCCATATTCAACCTCAAAGCGCTCAACGAATATGTACTGGCCAAACCGTTTCACCTGATAAACATGCACAAATTACCAGATTTCCTTCAACCACAGGACTGGATGTGCAAGATAGATCTTTTTCAAGCCTATTTTCACCTGAAAATATTAAAGTCTCAAAGGCGTTTCCTACGGCTAGTATACAATCAAGAATTACTACAGATGACTTGCCTGCCATTCGGTCTAAGCACTGCCCCAAAAACCTTTTCGATTCTCACAAATTGGGTAGCTCAAGTATTACGAGAAAAATGGAATGTAAGGATAGTAGTTTATCTAGACGATTATTTAATAGTACATCAGAATGCTCATACGCTTCTAGAACACGTCAAGCTCGCGATACAAACATTGCAGAGACTAGGGTGGCAAATAAATTTCGAGAAATCGATACTAGTTCCACAAAAAAGCATAAATTACCTAGGGATACTTTGGAGACCGTGGACAAATCTAAAATCCTTGCCAAACGAAAAGGTAGAGGTTATAAGGAAAAAAGTAAATCGAGTACTCGACCAAAGAAAAGCGACACAAAAAGAGTTGCAAAGAATAGTAGGGCTCTTAAACTTCGCCAGTTTTGTAGTTCCACGAGGTCGACTCAAACATCGACAAATGTTAATGTTTCTGAACGCTTTACCCAAACATTCAACCCAAACCTACCATCTACCACAAGATGTGCTCAAGGAATTGGGTTGGTGGATTCAGAACTGCCAGTTATCAACAGCTTTACATCATCCGCCCCCGGTCCACTTTCTAGTGACCGATGCATCAGACATAGCGTGGGGCGCACAGCTGAACAACGAAGCCTTTTGGGGCAGCTGGTCCCAGGAAGAACAACACCTACATTCGAATCAGAAAGAGATGCTAGCTATATTGCATGCTCTCCAAAATCAGGCGCATTTGCTGCAAGACAGCTCTGTCCTGATACAATGCGACAACAAGACAGCAGTCGCTCAGTTACGGAAAGAAGGGGGTACGAAATCTGTACCCTTGATGAACATAACCTATCAAATTATGTCATTACTAGATCAGTACCGAATACACCTCAGCATACATCATATCCCAGGCAAATACAACAATCAAGCGGATCACCTATCACGTCATCGTCAGCCTCCAGAGTGGCACTTGCTGCACCTGCCTGTGTGGAAATGGTGTTTACGAAGTGGGGAACTCCAGTAATAGACTTATTCGCTTCGGAGACGGCTCATGTAGTTTACAATTATGTAACTCGAGATTTGAAAGACCGTCAAGCATTATTTCACGATGCATTCAGTATGCCATGGAACTACCCGCTGGCGTGGGTGTTTCCCCCGCCTTTCTTATACCCAAAGTACTTACCCATCTGAATCAGTCGACAGGAATCTTTCTTATAGTGGTCCCCCGTGGCACAAAGTATTTTGGCGGGCAGATTTGAAAGCCCGTGCAATCGAAGCACCGCTCACCTTGATCAATTTACACAAACATCTGATAGACACGTCAACGGGTCACCCACCACCGAAAGTTCAGCACCTCCTTCTCGAAGTTTGGAAATGTGGGGGTGGACGGAGGCAATAGGGACATGGAATACTGAACAACTATCGTTACTTAAAAATTCTTGGCGTAAGTCTACTCTGAAAACATATGAAGTGGCTTGGAAACGGTGGGTCAAATGGTGTAAAAATAATGATATAAATCCTAAAAACCCTACTGGTTCTCAGTTAGCACAATTTTTATCCGATTTATATATAGTACATAAGTTGTCGTACAATACTATACTCTTGCACAAGTCTGTAGTTTCTACGCTATGTAATTCTGAAACATCGAGCCATTTAAGTTCACACGTCCTGGTGAAACATATCCTTAAATCGATTGCTCTAAAAAATCCGAAAAGTGATAGAGCGCCTATTTGGGACGTTAATAAATTAAGTTCCTATTTAACCAGCTACACAGTAGACTCAAGCAATTTATTCCAGACATCCCGACATACAGCGATTTTATTGTTATTGTGCTCTGGACGACGAATACATGATTTGACATTGTTAAGAGTTGATCCTGAACATTTCACGAGAACTAATACTAGCATAATATTATTACCAGAGTTCGGTTCAAAAACCGATACGGAGAACTATAGACAATCTAGTTGGGAATTTCTGTCGAATCCTGGTATTAGTAATCTCAATCCAGTCTTCTGGATAGATAAAACTGTGACACTATTAAATGAAAGGCGCAAAACTGCAAAGTCGTGTAGTCTTTTTATTACAGTCAGGGGTGCTGCTAAATCTGCTTCACGTACAGTGATAGCAGGCTGGGTAAAAACTATATTTAAAGAAGCAGGTATCGCAGCTTCTCCAGGTAGTGTTCGTTCTGCGGTCGCTTCCAAAAGCTGGCTGGAAAACACTTCAGTCGACGACATCTTGTCTCGAGGCAATTGGCGATCGGCTAACACGTTTCATAAATTTTACAGACGTGAAGTAATTAAAAGCAGTGATTCACAAAACGTCACACAATTATTCAGGCCAGTAGATTAGTAAAATGGCCTTGTCTTCGGTTGTCATTACAAAAAGTTAATAATTATCTAACTAATGTACTTGATCATAAGTTATAATGTTTTTGTATAATATGAAGGATTGTGATGAAAATAAATAAATTTTGGTAAATTTTTAATTACAATTTTTATTCATCTAATATAGATACTCACATTGGCGTTACTCTAGTATATACTAAGCCCTACAGACATGAATAGGTGGCGTCACCAGGCGAAAACAAACAGCCTCTCAATATAAAAGCTTCCAGTTACGGTCAAGTAATTTAATAGCAGCGTTTTACCTGAAATAAAACGCATATTAAAATACTTACCTAACTGGAAGCTTTCACTTTAATTCCTGCCTGGTGAATATTGAGCCAATAATTGCAAATGGCGCTCATGTTTACAAGAAACGTAAAATGGCGCGAAGCCGCCAGGTGGCGCCACCTACTTACCGGAAACAAGGTGGATAAAAGTACGAAAACTGGTACTATTACGACGGAAACGGAAGTGCCCTCTCAATATAAAAGCTTCCAGTTAGGTAAGTATTTTAATATGCGTTTTATTTCAGGTAAAACGCTACTATTAATACATCATCTGTGATAATTTTAACTATCACGGTTCTTGAGATACAGCCTTGTGACAGGCGGACGGACATCAGCAGGCCTAAAAAGGCCACATTAAGCAATTCTTCTCCAAGCGATTAATTTCCTGAACTCCCGGCTATTCCTTAGCAATTCCTCTATTTTTCGTAAAATGGCCAAAGTTTCGAGTGAATCATACACAATTCAATTCATCAGCAGATTCATATTATACGATATTATGGCTACACGCAAAAAACAATGAATGAATGAACGAAATAGTAAACCAGTATTTAGTATTTGCGCATTTTATTGTTTTATTTATTTTATTTTGTTTAGATAAAATGTTTATTTGTTTCATTGGATAGTAAAAATTTTAAACTGAAAGCGAAATGGTTCGTAAATGTTGTCATGGTTCAGCTGGCAACTATTTGAATGGCAGTACTAGACTTTTTTGTCTGTATCAGCAGAAAGAAAACAAAACAAAAACATCGAATCAAGAATACCGTAGATGCACGAAACTTTACATTGTGTGTGATTGGGCTTTTTTAGAGTAAACAGGACATAGCTATTTGTAAAAGAGAGTGGGCGAACAATTCTGGACTACCAGGATTACAATGTATATTATTGGAATCTTAGTAGTTTTAAAATCTCCAGCAGGTGTAAAACTATTATATAGAAGTTCTAACTGTACAATGTGTATTATATTTAATAAAACATAGCTTACAAAAATAAAATATACTTGATTTTATTGTAATGTTTTACAATTTTTGGTAGCAGTTTTATGCTATTTTGCAAGGCAACATAGAACACAAAATGATGAAATAAAAATTTTCTATTTCAGAATAAAAATTGAAACAATCTATTTCATATTTCGCTAGTTTGTCAACATTATGCTATTTCTTAAACGCATAAACAAAATGAGGTAGAAAATATATTGCAAACTAATAATCGCATTGAGAATATCCCAGAGGTATGCCGCATCCACTCTTCACTCAGATGTGCAAGCATGCACATATGTCACACTCACATAAGTGAGTGGTTACATTTTCAAGAGAAAGGCCATCCAACTTTAAAAAAGAATTAATATGATAAGTTATTCTACAAAAAGCATCAACGAAGGCCCATCGGAAACTGTTTGAACTATGAAGAAAGCATAATAAAAAATATGTTGCTCACAGGACGCGATGAATCCAAGGTTATGGTAATAAATGGCCATCAAATATAAGGAATGGTTTTGTTTCGGTGAAGATATAAACAAATTCAATGAGCCATAAAAGCGACCACAACCCTGTCTCATTAACATAATATGTTTGTAACGAATTGGCTCAAAAAGTACTGGACCGATTTCAAAAATTATTTCTCCATTGGAAAGCTACATTCACCCTGAGTAACATAGGCTATATAAGATTCATCATCATCATCCATCACCGCGCGGGTGAAACCGCGGAGAGCGCGCTAGTAATGAATATATTGCTATAGACTATTGATTTGGATCATTCAAATGCATACAGACAATACCACTACGTACTTCACAGATAATGGTGACTCACCATAGTCTAAATATATTATTAGACTATGGACTCACTTTGCTTGTTGGTCAGTTGACTGGTGTTGTTTGCGTGCGCCGGCTGCGTAGAGTTGAACAGCGGCTCGGCCCACGCCTGGGCCAGTGGGCGCGAGAATAGGGAGTCAGCGTGGGCTTCTGTGTGGCCCATGTCCATCGGTGGTTGGCCAGGCTCCTGAAATTATAATATAATTATTTCGTATATATAAATATGAACCCCTATTTCTCTTGGTCACGCTATAACTTGAGAACGGCTTTACCGATTTCTAAAACAATTTTTTTATTTTTTTTCAAATACTTCGTAGAAGGTTCTTACATAATTTTTTTTTAACAAAAGATAGGAGGTTATGGCGAGACCGAAGGCCGAGCCTGCTACGCGAACTGAGTAGTGGTAAGTCTCTATATAAAAAAACTAAACGCCTATTTCTCCTGGTCACGCTATAACTTGCGAACAAATGGAACAACCTCGCTAATTATTTTTAGTTGTGTTAATTATTGTCGGGAGCAACCTGCTCCTGATAATAGGTAGTAAGTCGCGGACAGTTACTAAACTAGCGAACACCAATCTAAACTAGCCAACTGTGATAATTCATCCATTTTTAGAAAATGATGTCAGTTCCTAATCTGTACAGGCTAAAGTCCATACTCGTAATACGCTTGCGAATGACAGTTCTGAAATTAACTCCGTGCTCTCTAAACAGATACAAGTACAATTTGAAAACTTTAATACCGACTTCCATTCGATTCAGTTATTGGAGTGTAACTCAAAAAGTACTGAACCGAATTTGATGAAACTTAAATGGGTGGTCCCATTTAAGTTTCACTGGAAGCACCAATTTCCTAACAAAAAATAATTTTGAGAATCAGTTCACCCAGTCGAAAGTTGGTAACAAAAAAAAGAAAAAGAAAACATACATTTGAATTGAGTACCTCCTCCTTTTTTTGGAAATCGGTACTAACTAACCTGTCTATAATACTTGGAGTCTGTGACGTGATGTATGGAGACTTCGCTGTTGAGTTTGGAGCCAGCGCGCAAACGTTGTCCGTCCGCCAATCTCGCCGTATTTGCCAACGTTTGGCCCAACGTCCGTCTTCTCGTTGAACAGAGCGCTTCGGAACACGTTTCTGGAAATATCACAACTACATATTAATTTTTATAATATGATTTTTAAAGCACTAACGCCTGCTTAGAAAGACCAAACATTGCAATTTTTTGTGAGAAAAATTCCATTCCTCGGACGGGATTTGAACCCGCGTCTTCCGACAATCTCTGTCAGACGCCATGACCACTAGGCCACCGAAACTCTCTATCTGGTTCTAACCGTCGTATGGGGATGGGTGGGGGTACATATTCATATTAAATAATAATCTCATTTATGCCATTTTGACGTGATAACGTCTTATACATCGATGAACTCCGGCTGCACGCACGGAAAAGCAACACTCATTGTCACGTTACGCCTGATTCGAGAGTGCAAGAGCGCGGAACAAGCTATGGGAGGCAGAATCGGCCTAAGCGTTCGGCTTGTTATATGACGTTAACACGTAAAATTATCGTCCGTAAACCGACTTTACAGACTTTTTTTTGGAGAAAATTAACTTTGACTGTGACTTTGAACCCGCGCTTTTTGACTATCCGTGGCAGATACCATGATCGCTAACCACCGAGGTACCCAACCGAACATATTGAATGTACTATACTTAACTTTAACGTTTTTTTAATCGTCGTATGGGTACGGAGCGATATCTTTCAATAATGAACAGGTATTTTTGCATACATTCTAAATATGCCGTTATTATTTTCTCATAAATCGAGGCCATTACGCTTTTTTGCCATGAAAGAGGGTCACAACCTAGAAAAAGTAATAGTGACGGGCAACGTCGAAGGAAAACGATCAAGAGGACGCATCCCTTTAAGGTGGTCCGACCGGATCTGCTCTGCTCTGGACACAAATCTTCATATGGCGCTTCACGACGCAAATAATAGAAACAGATGGCTAAGCTTAGTCAGAGCTAAATTTATTCAGATGGGGAATCACGACCCTTAGTAATGAGGAGACCGACGCGAAGACGACGCTTTTTCTCCGAATCTCCTGGTTTCAGACTTGGTAAGCACCGCCCTTCTCACTTTTTTTTACCAAAAAGGAACCAACATTAACACAAAAAAGTATGAAATAACTTGTTGAAGTCGTATTTAACTATTGTTATTAACCGGCAAAACACTCACGTTAGGGTTCGAATACGTCTCGCCGGGTTTCGAGCGCGTCCGATGCTCATCTTCAGGGCGAGTGCGCAGTGGCGTCTGCGAGCTCGCAGAGAGCACGCTCGAAACCCGGATCGACGTATTCAATCCATACCGTGAGTGTTTTATTATTATACAATAATAGTTAAATATGTGTCAAACTCACGACAATTTCAATACAAAATCGTTGAAGTCTACTATTATTATTATATAAACAATACTATTAGTAGTATGTAGATAGTAGTCAAATGTTGTTTTACTTGACTTAACCAAGTGTCCTATGGCGAAAATAAAAAATAAATGGGACATACTTATGCGAAACATTGTTTTAGTAAGTTTTATACACCTACATACCTGTCTTCCTGTCCAAACGGTGTATAAAGTCCAGTGAATTCATTGTCTTCCCTCTTCAAAGGTGTCCCGATAGGCTCCGGCCTTTGTATAGGGTTTGAGAACAACGATTAGTTATCCGACTCAAACGGTCTACTCGTCAAATCATTAACCGGACGAGTACCTATTGGATTAGGTGACACAACGGGCTTAGGGCTCGAGTTTTCAATGAAATACTCCGGTGACAGAAAGTTTCTCTGTTGATTATCATCGTTGGTTTTGAACAGTGAGTACCATCATCATTCTTTTGGGTAAACGATGCCAAATTCATTATCCGACTCTGATATTCATCGCTCTTCACCGGTACGGGCTGAGTTTCTGGAACGTATTGAGACGGGTTCGGATTGTACAGGTTCGGGTTGACATAGTTATATGGTGGTTGATTGAACATCGGCATCTGAGGTGTTGGAGTTTGCAGACCCATCAGTGTTTGTTGATGCATCATAGACATCAATGGGTTACGTAGGGGTGATTGTTGCTTGGCAAGCGTTCGGTGGCATCGGGATTGGATCCGGTACTCGGATCTGTTCAGGTTTCTTTTGGACGGGTGTTGATGATAGCTGGAAAAATGAGATAGGTTCCGAGTAATTGAACATGTTTTTGGAAAAATTTGTTCCTAATTGGGGCTTATAGATGGTTGCTTCTATCTATTTGCAAAAAACTACTGAGGTTGCAAAATTATACTGTCATTGAGAATCCTAGTTAGAGCTAATAGAAAATCATCTTTGAAAATGATGGTCTTTTTCAAGTGAAGACAAAGTAACTCAAGAGGCACAAACACCGTTTCAATTCGATTAAACTGGAAAAGTATGGTTCGATAATATAGTCTGCTATGTTAAGATACAACCCCAACTCCCTACATCAATTTCCTCTTATAAGAACTTATATTATATTCTAATGATACGAACTACTTTTTTGTTTAAATTCATAAAGATACCGTCCTGAAATGTTAAAAGAATAAATAGTAATATAATGACCTGCACTGGCGGTAGATTGGGATGGAACATAGGGTTCCGCAGGGTGACCATCTTGGTCCCATCAGGTTTGCCTTCCGGCAGTGGCTCGGTGCTCGCAGCTGCTTTCTTTGCCTTCTTCTTGGCCTTTTTGGACTTGCCCACTGGCTGTGGAGGCGGCGGGGGCTCCGGTATTACTACTTGTTTGGGTTGTTCTGGAAGAAAAAGGAAAATTTTGATACAATTCCTAAATGAGACTGAATTAGGTCAGACAAGGAGGGATAATCACTTCTATTATCGAGTTCTAATATCTTTAGACTTTTGCTAAGTATTGTAATTACGCGTTTTTTGTTTCTTTCGCACATAACATCATCAGCCTAATGCTTTCACTGCTGCGGCTCGAGCCTTTCTCCCAAAGAGAAGAGGTGTGTGTATGCAATTCTATTAAAAATTCAACATGGTTGTAAGTAAGGAAAATTTATGCTTAACTTATTTTGTGAAGAGAGACAAATTGATTGACGTACAAAGAAAGCCGAGGCAAACATAGCATAGTATAAAACAAAGTCGCTTGCTGTACATATGTATGCTTAAGCGCAATTTACACTTCAATTAGTACAGTAGCGAGTTAACTTGTGACATCGGCGAGTTAAGTTGTTATTGTCGTTTGAACGGCAAACGCGAGTTAAGTAGTAAGTTATACTAATATAAAGATACCGGCTTCACTCACTTGGTATTATGTCGGTTTAAGTCCAACGACGTTTCAAACGTGTAAGAAGTTCTTCTTCAGGGAGTGTTCACGCGCGGAGATCGCGTCGCGCACTCAGTGCCCGAAACGTCGTCGGACTTAAACCGACATAATACCAAGTGAGTGAAGCCGGTATCTTTATATTAGTATAATGTGTTAAACGCTAGTTTTCAAACTCTAAGTAGTAAGTTGTTGAATAAGTTGGATTGAATAGATCGCCTCTCTCGCGTCTCCCGCACCCCGCCAACTTAACTAGACGGGCGAGTTTAGTACAGTCCATAGATTAGACAAAGTAGTGTAATAGTAGTTTGTAGTAAGTAGTAAACAAAACAACCAACGCGACTAATCCTCTTTTCGAAACTGTAACTTATGTACTTACTCGCCTACGTTTGGACGCTACTTACAACTTACTACTAGCTACTTAACTGACCGGTTACTTAACTCGCTACTGTACTTATTGAAGTGTAAATCGGGCTTTAGATCTACAAAACTAGAAAACGACACAACGCATTTTGATGCGGGTTTTTTAATAGATTAAGATAAATTGATTCAAGAGGAAGGTTTATTTGTTTAATACACGCATAATATAGTAGAGAAACACTGATCATTTTAGCGGTTTCTTGTGATGTAAATAAACACATTTTTTACGCTTGGCTGATCCCTCGAGGTAGATCACAATTTTGTACTACAGTATTGTACACCTTAAAAAGGTCAACAAAAAAAGTGTGTGATGATATATGTATATCTCTTAGCTGGTGGGCTGTATCAACATTGTACCCGTATACCTCGTTTTCTCCGCGTGATGATGGATGATGATGTTGATGATGAAAATATCTTAAGCCCTTCCCCGAGATATAACAAATCAAAAAACACTAAAATCACAAATGTTGGTCCAGCCCTGCGCCCCTCGTTTTCACCCGCGTGGTGATGGATGATGATGTTGATGATAAAAATTTCGTAAGCCCTTCCCCGAGCTATAACAAATAAAAAAATACAAAAGCACAAAAGTTGGTCCAGCCCTGTCCCTTTCGTTTTCATCCGCGTGGTGATGGATGATGATGTCAATGATGAAAGTATCCTAAGCGTGTCCCCGAAATATGGCAAACCGGAAAAAACTAAAATCATAAAAATTGGTTCAGTCCAGCACCCCTCGTTTTCCCCGCGTGGTGATGGATGATGATGTTGATGATGAAAGTATCCTATGCGCATCTCCGAAATATCACAAATCGAAAAACACGACACACTCCATAAGAACATGATATATGTCATATACCACTCCACATGACTCGCAATTAGGCGATGTTTCCTTCCTCATTAAATATCCAAACATCTTCGATGGAATGTGACCTGCAGGGTTATTATGTATCTCGGTTGCTAACAAATGTTAATTGAAATCTTGAAAAATGGCGGCTCTATGTCAGTTTGGACAACTCCAGTAAGCAACAATGTTAGTCAAAGTCAAAGTCAAAATCATTTATTCAATTTAGGCATCAAAGACGCACTTATGAACGTCAATTTTTCATTATAATGTACTTTAAAGACTACCGCCGCGTTCCAAAATATATAGAGCCTACCGAGAAGAAGCGGCAAGAAACTCGGGGCCATTCTTTTTATTCAGATGTTTTTACAATGTTTTTACTTAGGTACTACAAATATTAGCTCCAGTGTGTTGCCTTACAAAAGAGTACATAATAATGGTATCAGTAGGGCAAGACACGCTACACTTTGACATCTTAGTACACGAGTAGATAGATCCTGGAGTGATCAGTCCCAAGCTGTTTTATCCTCCAAGTAATCCGAAATTTTGTAATAACCTTTTTGACAGAGTTTAGTTTTGATAGTAATTTTAAACTTATTAATCTGTCCGCATCAGGACAAAAATAACAATAGATTTATGAATGAAACTTGCCTCGAATCAGGCTTGCTGATTCGGACGGATTAATAGGCAAATCTCGGATAACATTGGGAACTTTATTATAGAATCGTATACATTGTCCCATAAAAGAATGACTTATTCTGTGGAGACGCGTTACATGTACGGATAGCTTGTGCTTATTTCGCGTGTTGATGGAATGAGCATCACTCCTTTTATCAAAACTGCTAATGTTTTTCTTTACATACATTAGATTTTCATAGATAAACTGAGAGACAACAGTTAGAATGTTTATGTCTTTAAACTTCTGTCTAAGGGAAACTCTGGGAGCTAAACTGTAGATCGCTCGTATAGCCCTTTTTTGCAGTATAAAAATGGAATTAATATCTGCAGAACATCCCCAGAGCAGTATGCCATAAGTCATAACGCTATGGAAATAACTAAAATAAACTATTCTAGCTGTGTCTACATCAGTTAATAGTCTAATTTTTTTAACAGCAGAAGCCGCTGAACTGAGCCTACTAAACAATTTTTTTATGTGGGGACCCCATTGCAATTTAGCGTCTATAGTAATTCCTAAAAAGACCGTTGACTCCACAAGGTCCAACCCTATTCCATTCAATTGTATATTGGATTCTACTTGTCTCACATTTGGTGTCGAGAACTTTATACAATTAGTTTTCTTCTCATTGAGGAGAAGATTATTTGTATTGAACCAATTCACAACTTTAGCTAATGCATTGTTAACATCGTCATAGTTTAATAACTGCCTTTTAATTTTAAATAACAGTGAAGTGTCATCTGCAAACAATACAATCTCGTGATTCTTCTCTACATAATAAGGTAAGTCATTAATATAGATTAAAAACAAGAACGGCCCTAGTATTGAACCTTGTGGAACGCCCATTGAGATTATAGAGCCGGGCGATTTTTTACCATTTATGTCAACCCTTTGAATTCTATCATTTAAATATGAAGTCAAAAGGTTTAGAGCCATGTTCCTAGTACCGTAGTAAGTTGAGGACTGGAGCTGACAAAAGTGGAATAGAGCGGCCATTTTTTTTTATTTCAATCTACATTTGTTAGCAACTGAGATACATAATAGCCGTACAGAACGTATTCTATAAGGTATGACAACAATTGTGTAGTCTAGTTACAGTATCAGTATATTTGCGTATTGGATACGTACCAGGCTGTGCTGTGGTGAACATCATCATCGAAGGGTCTGCGTTGATGACGGGCGCCGGCCGCGCTACGGGCGTTGGCGTCGCCGGTAGCTGGTTGCATTTCCACAACGGCTAGAAAAAAAAACATTGCAAATTATTGAAATTAAAGAAAGAAAAGAAGCCACAGAAAAATGAATGACATTGGTGTCGATTCTGTAATCATTCTCTAAACTAAAAATCGCTTAAGTATGGCAACTCTTATCCCGTTTAAGTTAAAATCCAAATTAGTTTAACATTTCCGAATGACAGCACTAACATTAGACATTTCTCTACAACTGAAGATATATTTTAAACAAATTAGTCATCACGTAACGTGGTGATCGCTAAACTAAAGTGAAAATACCTAAAATTGAATAGCACAATCCTATTTTGAGAAATGTCATTCTAAGTGTTACATGAATTTGGATTCTAGTGTTAACAAAATAAGGAACACCATAATAAAGTTTTAGTTCGATAGTTTAGTTTTTTGAAACATGTGAATCGCTATCATTGACTTCCTAATAGAGTCAAGCTGTCTTGTATTAAAACTAAAAAAGATAATATGTTACCCTCAAAAGTCATTTATTCAATTAAGACATCAAATGTACCTACTTTAAAGGTTCAACTGCCACGTTCCAAAATATAAAGAGCCTACCGAGAAGCGGCAAGAAACTCGGGGCCATTTTTATATACATTTTTACAATGTTTCTATTATAGATATTAATTAGTGGTGAAACGCATTTTAATTAAATAGTGTATTATTTTATCTGGACCTACGAAGAAATAATAAGTCAGGAACAGTAACTGTGTTCAATAATAAATGACCCAACAAAAGTCGTGCTCAAGTAGGCGGAGCTTAAAAGACGTGTTCAGTACGTCATCAGTTGGTCGTTTTTCTGCAAGCGAGCCCACATCAAATCTACGCGTACATTTTCATTTTTATCATTGTGAACTACAGCTGTGAGTCGTCATGCCAGCATGTTTTGTGAAGTGGTGCACGAACAATACACGATTAAAATGTCCAGGTATCACTTTTAGTACAATAGTAATAGTAGCCAAATTATAATAATTCAAACATGTTCAAATACGTTAACAGATCGAGACGGTCAATACTATGCAAGATAAAGTCAGTCTATTTTTGATTTAATTTAGGATGTATTGTTTTCTTCAGAACGAAATCTTTCAACAGCAAACAGTAGTGCTTTGCTTATTATTTTATTCTCGTTTCCTTGCCCATGCGGCAAAATAAGTGCCAAGCTGCACTTAAGCTAGAAGATTAATCATACTCTTTTTTTTTTTTTAAACATGTGAAAAATACTTCGTTAATTTTGACGAAAAAATTACAGATTTAATCAAAAAAATATGGATCATGTTACATAAAACTGCAGTACCTACCAATTTGTACAGTAAATACCTACTGTTTTTTATTTATAATGTTATTATATGAAATCTCAAATTTATCTTTTTATGCTGAAGATTCGTCCCGAAGAAACATCAACATCTTTAAGAGATACTACAGACAATGAATAATAAACAATAATAAACGATTACCTAGTTATGCATCCGCCCGAACCATCCATATTAGATTAGTAAGCAACATTCCAGCTGACTTAGCATTGTCATAGGTGGTCGCTGGTTAGTACTTAGGATAAGTTACCCACGCAGATGGGTTTTGTCATTCATATTTTATTCATTATAATTAGAGCCTCCAAATCGGCTGGACGTATTTTTAATTTGTTTAATTTTTAGTTTTTAAAAAACCTTTTATCCTAAAAGGAAGTTTGACTGGCGCAGCCGGTAGGATCGTTTTGTCAAGGCTGTGCCGTATTTCGTTTAAATTTCGAGTGTCCAAATTCACCGGGATAACGCAAGTGCGGCGCGAGTAGCTGTGAAACGATCCACGAACCACAAAAATTCGTCATCTTCCCGATGGTGCCGAGTATGGGAGTAACGGTCGGTTGGTGAGTAAAACTCTTTGCCTTCCTTACCAATACCTCTCCTATATTTTTCATAAAAGGGTGCTAGTTATAAATTTGTTATTTTCGAGATCAAAACTCTCTCATTGTAACGTATCTGGTTGTTTGGTATAAAGCTCTACCAAGCGCTTATCTATTTCTAAGAACGTCTGGACGGTGTCTGGACTGATAAGGCTACGAACGTAGAGCGAATATAAAACAGAGCGGGCAATCAATTAAATAAAAGTTTTATAGTATATTCATAAATATTTAATGTAATGTGTTAATCGATTTAAAATAAGTGAATAATTGATAATATATAAATACAACATTTTTGGAATTTATTTACACTTTATTAATTTGTTAGGATATTTGGATTTTACACTTTTTATTTAATTTTTGACTGTGTTTTATGTTATCTATTGTGTTTATTGGTTTTACATGTGTTTATTTTAAGTGTTACATTGTGTGTGTATAATTTAGATTATTATATTGGTTTGTCTAAATCGTGCGTTACTCTATCAAAATGGAACCACGTCCACACCAAGTTCCCTTACCAACGGAACCTGTAGTTTCGACGGTACAAATAGTGCCTATTCCAAATGAAATGTTACGGCTTATCCCGTTATTTGGCGGTGATAAGCGACAGTTAAGTTTATTTTTGAGAAAGTGCGAATATGTTATAACCCGATTTCGAGGGCATGAAGAACAGAACATATATGTATTGCATGCGATTACGAGCCGATTAATTGATAATGCAGCCGCGTTACTATCTGAAAGAGAGGACGTTTCGAACTGGTCCGCCCTAAGAGAACTTTTGCAACAGCACTTCGGTGATCCACGAAGTGAAGAGTGCATAAGCATAGAATTAGAGTCGTGTAAAATTAAATCAGGTGAATCATATCTGGATTTTTGCTGTAGAGTACAAACTATTCGTTCACTTCTTATCTCAAAAGTAAACTTATTGAGTGACACTGAACTTAAGCGCGCGAAAATCGCGATATATAATAACACGGCGCTAAATGTATTTCTATACAATTTACCTGAGAATATGGTTCGTGTAGTTAGGCTTAAGGCACCTGCTACTTTAGAAGATGCCTTAGGAGTAGTGCTTGAGGAGGTCAACTTTCTAGAACAGTATACGATGCGAAATCGTATGCACGGCAATAATTCCGCGCTAAAGCCTTCTACTGTTCCTGGACTAGGGTTTAAGTTTGGAAATACCCCTCCAGTGACGTTTCAACCTCAAGGTGGTTTAAAACCTTTCGTACTACCGTACAATTATGCTACGCCACAAAAATTTAATTTTGGCTTACCTCAAAACTCTCAGAATATTAGACCGCAGTTCGGGCAGCCAAATAATTTTGGTTATAAACCCCAATTAGGATATCGTCGTCCACAATTTGGCTATCGCCCTCAACTTACCTCGCAGCAACAGTTTGGTTACAAACCACCACAGTTAGGTTATAAGCCGCCGCAGTTCGGTAATAGGCCTCAACAAAACTTTGGCATGACCCCACAACAATTTGGGTACAAACCACCACAAATTCAAAAGCCTCATTACCAGTCGACCGATGTATCTATGCGGACACTTCCTCCAAGACCGCAGCCTCAACAGGCACCGCAACAGGGTTTTAGGTTGAATGAGCTTACCTCTGACAACGATGACGTACAATACCATGACGATTATTACCATGACGGTGACTACGGATATGACAGTCATGACGTGTACCCCATCGATGACGTACAGTGGATGCCTTCTCAGGACTATAATGACGAAATAACCATTACAGACGAGAGAGACATCCCTGAGACTGAGACTGCAAATTTTCAGATACAAGCCTCTCACGACAACGGGAAGTCATAGAACTGAACTGTGACTCCAACCTAAAATTGCCGTATATCTATATACCTGAAATTAATGCGAAGTTCATGATAGACACAGGAAGTACTCGGTCTTTCATAAACCCTCGCTTGGCATACCACTACTTTTTAGATTACGTTAAACATGAACCATTCCAAGTTGTGAGTACTCACGCTAGCAGTCAGCACAACGAAGTCATAGAGATTCCCTTGTTACCCACATTCAATAGTGACGATTACCACAAGTTTTACTTGTATGACGTAGACGAACGATACGAAGGACTTATAGGTAATGACTTACTCAAACAGTTAGATGCAATTATATATTTAAAATATTTGATATTACGGACCAAAACGACTTGTATACCAATTGTAAACAACTTAAACTACGTCATTGAATTACCTTCGCGATGCGAACAACGCGTCAAAATCCCGACCGACCAACACTCGGGAGAAGCCATCGTTGAGTTTAAAGAATTTACTTCTGGAGTACGAATGCCCTGTGCATTAGTCAATTGCACAAACGGGTATGCATTAACAGTCATTCAGAACACTTCCAATCAATCTATGACTCTGACGGTAACACGACCATTTACAGTAACCCGTTTTGACACAACTGACTGTAATGTAAATTTTACTGAACATAGTACAGACATACAGACAGACCAGTTGTTAGAACAAAACTTGCAAAAGCTTCGACTCGATCATACTAATAATGAGGAACGGGATAAAATTTTTAGACTTTGCAATGAATACAAGGATATATTCTATTGTGACCAAATTCCTTTAAGTTTCACAAATCAAGTCAAGCATAAAATACGTACAAAAAACGAAGATCCAATTTTTGTACGGCCCTTTAGACAACACCTGCCCAAGTAAATGAAATTAACCAACAAGTAGAGAAGCTTTTGAGAGATAACGTCGTTCAGGAATCTCATTCTCCATGGAACGCACCAGTTCACCTTGTTCCAAAGAAGATGGATGCATCAGGAGAACTTAAATGGCGAATGGTTGTAGATTTCAGACGACTTAATGATATCACCATTGATGACCGATACCCTCTGCCTAATATAAATGACTTGTTCGATAAATTAGGAAAGAGCTCTTACTTTAGCACGCTTGATCTAGCAAGCGGTTACCATCAGATCGAAGTAGAGCAACAGGATAGGGAAAAGACAGCTTTCAGCACGCAAAATGGTCATTATGAATTTTTACGAATGCCATTTGGCTTGAAGACCGCTCCGGCTACATTCCAACGAGCCATGGACAACGTGCTTAGGGGACTGCAGGGAATACACTGTATGGTCTATCTAGATGACGTCATTGTGTTCTCAGCTAGTTTAGACGAGCATATCCAGAAACTACGGACTATATTCGACAGACTTAGAGCCACCAACTTGAAAATTCAGTTAGATAAGTCGGAATTCCTACGAAAGGAAGTCCTTTACTTAGGCCACACCATTACTAAAGACGGGCTTAAGCCCAATGACGACAAGGTTGCAGCAGTACTGAACTACCCCTTACCTAAAACGACCACTGAAATAAAAAGTTTTCTCGGACTCATTGGCTATTACAGACGTTTCATCAAAGACTTTGCACAGGTTACAAAACCTTTAACATCATGCCTTAAAAAGCGTAATAAAATTGTGACTGACCAAAATTATATTGATGCATTTAATAAATGTAAAGAACTCCTGACAAATGCACCACTGCTGCAATACCCTGATTTTGACAAGACTTTCATTCTTACGACAGACGCGTCAAACGTCGCACTTGGTGCAGTACTATCATATGCGAGTAGAACCCTTAGTGACACCGAGTCACGCTACAGCACGATTGAACGAGAGTGCCTGGCCATCATATGGGCTGTCAAACACTTTCGTCCGTATTTATACGGCCGTAAATTTACCATCTATACTGACCACATGCCTTTATCATGGCTCGAAGCCCAACAAGACTCTAGTAGTAAGCTTACCCGTTGGAGACTGAGACTACTTGACTATGACTACGATATAGTTTACAAAAAGGGTAAGCAAAACACGAACGCGGACGCTCTATCAAGAATTAAGGTAAATGCTCTAACTGACACAGACGACGCAGGACAGTCTATGATAGTAAACGTTGACAAAAAGGAACATAGGCTTAAGACGCATATGGATGAAGTCGTGAATGACATCGTTAAACTTACGGCTAAGAGAAAAGAAGAACGGAACGACTCTTCCACCATAACAATTTCAGACGGTAGCGCCACAGCTTCAGCAAGCCACATCTCTGTTTCAGGTTCTGACACACTATCAATATTAAGTGCAGATAATGAACCTGAGTATCCTATCAGAGAACCATCTGAATCAACTAAATCCGATACCATACATTCAGCCATGCACGTCGACGTAACTGATATACCTATCCTTAAAGAAGCAATTGACACTAAACCAAACCAGATTCTTATCTTTACATGGCTCAAAAATGATATACAAGTTCGAGACATTTCTCGCGCTAAGCAAAAGGTACTGGAAGTATTTTTGCCCATAAATAACTTAGAATTAATAAAAAAGTTTCTCAAAGAATATATTAGACCAAAAATTAGACACTTTATCTATTTCGAAATTGAAGAGCATCGTAGACAGTTTAGTCGTGTAGTGGTAGAGTTGTTTAGGAAAGGTACTGTTCAGTTGGTAGAATGTACAGAACGTGTTATTTATGTAGAAGATGAAAGAGAGCAAAGATCAATTGTGTTGAAGTACCATGAAGGCAAAACCTGCCACAGAGGTACCAAAGAAACTTTAGCTAGTATACGTAGAACTTACTTTTGGGTCAACATGCAGGAAACAATTGCAGCTATAATTAACGCTTGTGAATTATGCCGTAAAATGAAATACGATAGAAAACCCATAAAACCCGTTTTGCAGTTAACTCAAACCCAAGAAGCGCCTTTTCAAGAGCTATTTATAGATCTTTTTCAAATTGAAGGTCAATACTTCTTAACCCTTATAGATGCTTTTAGTAAATTAGGTCAAGCTATACCAATAACTAATAGATCCACTCCTGAAGTAGTTCGAGCACTCATGAAGTATTTTTCATTTTATGGTATCTCTAAGAAGATCAGCTCAGACCCAGGAACCGAGTTCAACAATGAATTGATCAAGGAATTTGTAGGGCTACATAAAGTCGAACTTCATATTGGCACTCCCAATAACCCGACTTCAATGGGACTAATAGAGCGGTTACATTCAACTATTTGCGAAATCTATAGGTGCGCTAAATATGAAGCAAAGTGTACAGATGTAGCGTCAGTCATGATGTACTCTATAATAGCGTACAATAATTCAATTCATTCAGTCACGGGACTGACACCATTTGAAGTAGTTTTTGGACACACTGACTCAAGTAGTCCTTTCGGTATTGATGTCGAAAAACAATACATGCAACAATTGGTGAAAGACCATGCCAAGCGAACTAAATTCTTATACAAGCAACTGGCAGAAAAGATGATAGGAAATAAGGAAAAGATCAAGGAAAAGAAAGGTGGTGAGGAGAAAATAGATTTTCAAGAGGGAAAAACTATTTTCGCAAAAGATGTGAACAAGAGGAAGAGTAAAGATAAGCCCAGATATACAAAAGCAAAAGTTGTAGGAACAGTAGAAAGAAATGTAGTACCAATTCAGGTAGGCGAACGGTTAACCAAAGTACCAATTAAAAACATAAAACGCCCTCCGCAGGTGGAGCGTTATGGTGGTAGCGATGCCGGTGCTGGGCCTTCAGCTGCGAACACTTGAGGGAAACCCAGGCATACTACCAGTAAGGGAAGGTCAAGCTTACATGCAAACTGATCACTGGACAATAGTTAAAATTCTAAACTTAGAACGCATTTACAATGACTTGAATTTTATTATACATAACTATGAACAGTTCAATAATATGATAAAACAAAACGAATCATATCCTCGTGATTTTGTAACATTGAATATGCATTTAGACTACTTACGTGATATTACTGTTCAGAAATATACACAATTGGTTCCGCAGCAAAGATTCAAGAGAGGGATTATTAACCCCTTGGGTTCGATCATCTAAATTGTGACTGGGAATCTAGACCATGAGGATGCGATAAGATATGATGAACTTATCTCTAAACTTAGCCATAATGAAATTATTATTTCAAAGAAATTAACTCTGGTTTCACAAATAATTGATAGTTTTATTAACACTACTGACACTATGCATAAAAATTCTATTTTGTTAGAGGCACGTTTGAAAATTTTAGAATCTATGTTGCAAGACTTAGCTTCACAAAAGAAACGCTGGGACTATTCTACATACATTGTAAGTTTTTATAACCTTTTCATAAGTAACTTACGCACTATATTTGTGAAGTTAGGAGAAATTGAAACTGCTCTAGCTTTCAGCAAAATATCAATTTTACATCAGTCCATAGTTAATTCGACAGAGTTGTTGTATCATCTAAGGTTAATAAGTAACACAGAAAACCTGGTATATCCTGCTACTGAAAATAACTTGGTAAAACTTGAAGAAACTGTTAATATTAAATCTTATATCAAACATAACCAGATTACGTTTATAATAGAGATACCGCTTACTGATAATAATACTTATAATTATTATAAACTCTACTCATTACCAATGTTTCACGAATCTGAAAATAAAACCCTATCCATCTTTCCCCAATATCCTTACCTTTTGGCAAAGGGAATTAAATACCTTCCGATTGAGAAACCGTGCCGGCCCCTGGCTGCTGGGGACCACTACCTGTGTGCTGACGACAACAGAGCTCCTTATCCTGAGCTCACCTGCATCGAACAACTTATGCGGTTTGATGCCAACCTCACTCGCTGCGTGCAACGTCAAATCCACATCGAGGATGTGAGAGTACAACCAATAGCTGCTGCAAGTTGGATTTTGTATACACGGCTGAAAACTGTAGTAACAGCTTATTGTGCCGCTGAAGTCACTAAACATCCAGTCTTTGGGACGTATATTGCAACGCTTGAAAAGCCATGTGATTTCGAAATCCACGGCATTCGAGTTCGACATCATCGTGCATACACCGAGAGCGACCTCGCAGAGCCGATCCCTGTCATTGACCTTCCTCGGCTATCTACAAGTGAGAGTACAAATGTGCCCTTATCCGGTGCACGCGTACTTAACATGCAAAAAATAAACTTAGACGAAGTGAAGTACATGTCTTATGCGTTAAAGCACAGTGAAATGTTAAATAGTGTTTTGAGAGAACCAGACTCTAACCTCAGTGTAGTTTTATATTTTACCTTATCTTTAGTTTTTATATGTCTTTTTATAATTTTTACATATATGTTTCGTAATAAGTTACTTTTAGTCTGTTCACGAAATTATCGGAACGTTATTAAAAATGAATGCACCGCTAATTTCCCTCTTGGGGAGGGAGGAGTTATGCATCCGCCCGAACCATCCATATTAGATTAGTAAGCAACATTCCAGCTGACTTAGCATTGTCATAGGTGGTTGCTGGTTAGTACTTAGGATAAGTTACCCACGCAGATGGGTTTTGTCATTCATATTTTATTCATTATAATTAGAGCCTCCAAATCGGCTGGACGTATTTTTAATTTGTTTAATTTTTAGTTTTTAAAAAACCTTTTATCCTAAAAGGAAGTTTGACTACCTACAGTTGGTATGTAGTGTAGGTAACTATAGCATTAAAAACAGTTCATTGTTGGGTCAAATTATAGCACGTTTAATTTTTCAAGCTAATGAAAATTCACCTTTTGCAAATTTTGAAGTTGTTTAGCTGAGTTGCTCATTAATCTGTCAATAATATCAAGACAATGCTTTTCTAAAATAATTGATAATTAAGGTATTCTGCGATCACTAAAAAACATCCACCAAACAAATAAAGACTTCTTTTTTGTTATATAAGCGTAAGTTTTTCATAATCTTTCTTTACTACATTGCGAAGAAAGAGTCTCTTCTTATATCTTCTAGACAAAAACTACATAAAATAATTATATTTCGCGGGACATAGAGATTCAAAACATTGATTTATTATTGAGGTGGTCCAGCCTACTTGTTGCATAACATCGTCCACGCCGCTATGACTCAGCTGTCTTACATAGTAGACATTGCAGCACGCGCGTGGACCAATCCCTGCTTTCCTTCTGAATTTAAACCAATCACCGAACATGTCTAGTTGTAACCTCGGAAGTAATTCGTATTTGGAATCATATGTCGTTTTGGTTTGAAGTGTAATAAAGTAGTAATTCGCTAGTTTAGTTTGGTGATCAGAATAAATGAAATTGTTTTGAAGTGAAAACTTCTTTAGGCGCGTTGAGCACTTTTTGGGTGAACAAAAACCATGAAACTCGCGTCATCGTCACCGCAGGCTTCCCATGAGCTATATGTATACTGTGTTTATTATTCACAAGTTACTTAGTTTCCAATTCTATCAGCAGTTCCCAAAGACGGCCTCGCTTAAAAAAAACTTGTGCTTACCACAGACTTGATGGTGGGCGGTTCTTTCTTCTCGTTCGGCTGTACCCTAGTGAGCGTGATCCCGGGAGGTAAGCGCAAATCCGCCACCTGAAACAATAACACACTCATAAGAACCGTAAACATCGATGTTTTATATCAATATTAGAATATTGCTGACCACCCAAAGTCACTATGTCTAATCCTAAAAAATAGGCTCTCAAAGATGAAAATAAATCATTCTAGCCTGAATTTTTAAAGTACCTCTTTATTATACAGTTACATGCACCATGTTCACGGGTAGACTGAAGATGCGGGTGGATGTGAAAAAAGTTCGAAGTTTTAAGAGCAGACAAAACGGTTTACCCTCTTTCTCACTCTTTTACTGCGGATACCACTGGCCCTCGAACTCGATTGTAAGTCTCGACAATACACACTAACTGTATCACTGCGAATGTTGGTTTGATCACATTTTGGACAATTGTTAATCCTTTTTAGAGACAGCCTACCACTGGATTCCACGCACTGGCAAATTCGAACCCATCACCACGATTGAAATTTGGACATTTCATGATTTCGATGGCTTCCTTCACCAACCTAGGTACATAGTGATGTTCCGTGGATAAGACTAAACCAAACCCACTTAATCGTGGTGTACATTCCGTGAGTACTAATTATAATGTAGTTAACAACCGCGAAAGTCTATAACAGTGTATCTCTTTATTTTCTTATAAATATAACATAACCTAAGCTAAGGCTTCTAGGTAAAGATCATATTTTTGTTTTAGACATTCAAAATATTGATAAATATCAATTCGTAGTTCTGACTTGTTGAGCGTTATTTTTGTTTTTCGTGAAATCCTAATTTTACTACTCTGATTGCAAAATATTTTTCCAATATTATTTCTTCCATAGATTAAAATATTTGAACGTAATTAGTTAGATACGTGTTTTTTGCTATTTCATTAAAGCTAAAAACCTATAAGTTAACGTTTTAAATGTTGAAATAAAAATTATTTTTGTATTTCAATTACGATTATTTCGGCTCGGTCAAGTTCGTCCTCGTGTGGCATAATACTTTACTAGTACAGTTAACACAAATGTTTAGATCTCGCGCTTGTCAAACTTCATGACATTCTATCACTGCGGTCCCAATTGGCTATAATCGATATTAGCGCGATAAAAGTCGGTCCCTTTCACCGTGAGCGTGATTACGATGGCCCACGCTACGTCATTGATGACGTCTTAACTGCCGCCATATTGACGATTACATGAACCATGGTGTAATCGTCGTGAGCGTTCTGTCAAAAGTGACAGGTGTTTGTTTATTTCTACAATGTATTTACTGGTGTCCCTTCTTTTTGATGTAAAAGTTGTAAAAGTCGGTCCATCCATTCCATTATTTCTTTTTAATCCACACACCACATAGTTAACCTTCACACTATGCTCGATATTTTTATGAATTTGTTTTTCGCGCGCAAATGGTTCGTTATTGCTACAACTCTGGTCCGAATTAACAACACGCTTACAGTGCCACGAGCTGTCAAAATCGCGATATTTGTCTCGGACCAGCTTTGGTAGACGATAGCACTGTGAGCAAAATTCTCGCAAAACGGACCACTGCATATGGCTCGCGAGGTGTCAACAAAAAAAAATGGCGGCGATGACACCTTCACGTATTTTGACTTGGTAGTAAAAATCAACAAGAGAAAAACAATTGAATGTCCATGAACACTAACTGAAATGAATCTATCTTTCTAAAACAATATCGCATCACACTACCAAATGCAGAGAAACGGCGCCATTATCTTACAAAACTGACCAATAGACAAATAATTCGCCAATCCAATATGTTTATTTAGTTTTCTGTAAAATTGTCGACTTCTAGGAGACAATTCTTGTATTTATATGCATATTAGTTCATACACTATCAATATATTATCATTGTTTTGTTGCTTCGTACGCGGAGAAACACTAATCACGATCAAAACATCGAACTAATTCAAGGTTATAAAATGTGTGTTGACATTTTTTTCGCGCGCACTTGTACATAGTATTGAAGCGCGAATTGGTTAGTATTGATACGAAACAATAAAGCCTATATTATATTCTAAGGAATACTCACATGAAATCTTGCTGTTGTAATGTTTTTACATCGACAAACATGTATTTTTGTCAATGGGTAACCAAAACATAACCTTCCAAAACACATCCACTTTGAACACTCGTCACACAAAAACGAAACAGATTCAGGTCAATCTAAAGACACTTCAAGGTTACACATATACTCAAACACTGTTGTAAACTAATATCTTCTCACTATTATTATTACATCCCGCCGACAACACGAAAACACTCCGTCCAAATCCGCCACATTCCTCTACTGAATTAGGTAAACAACTAGTGATGTACTCATAATCGACAAACGCGTTCGATAATTTGAATGGAACACAGATTATATTGTAGTTACTATTAGATTTGAACGATAGATTGTAGTTAGTGTTTTTGGAACTTTTACGGGAAATTCATGACTAGATCATAATCGATAATGGTAAAGATAAATTATTTCTTATAAAAATAATAGGAATATTATGGATTGGGTAAAAAAACATGTCAAAAAAAAAATGTATGAGTACAATAAACCCAAAACTACTAGATCGATTTCAAAAAATGTTTTACGTTTAGAATGCTACATTGTCCCTGAGTAACATAATTTCTTGACCGTCCGTGTTTGCTAGGTTGTATGTTGGTCTTCCTGTACAGGTAGCATTTTTAACCAATCTTGACGAAACTTGGTAGGTATGAATTTTCTACTAATCAATATAAATTTTTGGCGTCGGCGTTTTTTAATAGGGGGCTACTTTTCCTAAAAAGAGGGGAAGTTTGCTGCGGCGCTATTTACGGACCGATTTTTATAAATTTTGCAAAACACATTAAATACTTATCTTCAAACAAACATGTGGACAAATATGTCATCATCTGTCCGTATGTTTGTTACGTTGTATGTTGGTCTTCTACTACAGGTCGCATTTTTTTACTAATTTTGATGAAATTTGATATGGATGTTCTACTATTCAATGTATATTTTTCGTCGTTGGCGATTTTTAAGTAGGGGGGCACTTTTCCTCAAAAAGAGGGAAGGTTACTGCAGCCCATTTTACTGACTGATTTTGATAAATTTTGGTACACACATTAGATACCTAACTATAAAGAGGAAAATCGAATATGAGCATAATTGGTCTGGTGGTTGTTTTGGAAAAGGTATGAAGGCAAATAAAAAGGCAGTTTTCTATTATTTTTCTCCTGTTATTCATTTATTTATAAACACAACTTTTTATTCAAAATCTAATAACAAATAATAATAATAATAATTAAAATCATCATGTTATGCATTGACACAAATTACGATTACTAAAGTACGTAACTAAGTATATTATATATACATAAAAATACACATTTTAATAATAGTCGAATATCAAATACAGTTTTGTTTGTAATTAGTACCAAGTCTTATCTAAAATTATATTATAAATGTTATTGAAGAAAAAATGGAACATTCTTGCAATATGATAAATAATAGTTTCTTAGAATGATACGTGTATAGTATCGTAACTGAGTACGTAGTTGTGTAGTAAATGACATTTGAGAAGAAAACTATGGTAGAAAATAAGCAAAGGATGTTTTCTATTTTGATTCCAATTATTGAAATGTATGTCATGTACTTCCTTCCAAAAATGTATTAGTACATTTTTTTTTTATTATTGTTATTAGACATCTTTTATAAAAGGCATTACAACATACACGTCAAATTATGCTATTTGACAAGAATGTAATAAAGAGAACTACATCACTGCTGTCTTTTTTTGTCCTAATGAATGTGTTTAAATTGTAAATTATTATGTTGTATTTAAATCTGTAACTCCGCGCCATCTAGGATAATAAAGTGTTACTGTTATTTTAGTTCATACAAACCTACTAGATGGCGCTGTACTGCCTTATAACATGCAAGCATTATGTTCATGTGATTTTATATAAGGTGGGAAATTTGAATTCATATATCGAAAATATACAGTTTGTTCCGACTTGCATAGTTTAATTTAACCCATCGCGGGCTTTTTGGGCTTTGTACATGGTCCTTCGAGCCGGATTTATTTAAGGCTCCAAGAAAACATTGCGGCACAAATAAATAAATCTAAAGCTAATTTTAAAAAATCCTCAAGGGAAAGAATAACCCTATCATATGTTGGTACACGGTTAGAAACATTAGAGCAACATTGGCAAGAGTTTCAGAATAACCATCGTAAAATTATAACTGATGTTCAGAGCGAGGAATTGCAGAAGTCTTCTTATATTTCAAACGATTTGTATGATACAACTGAAGAGGTGTATATAGAGTACAAATCTATGTTGAGAGATGTTATTTTGAAACTCAGACCAGACCCTGTTGCTACTAACCCTGTTGTAAATCAGGGAACTGGACAGCTTAGTGTGAAATTGCCTAAAATAGAAATTCCGAAATTCTCGGGTAAATACTCCGAATGGGCTAGTTTCCGCGACTTGTTTATTTCCTTGATTCACAATAACGGCAGTATTGATAATGTGCAAAAGCTGCATTATTTAAAGAGTTCTGTATCAGGGGAAGCTGAACAATTATTGCGACATATCCCAGTTACCTCAAGTAATTACCAGGTGTGCTGGACTCAGTTAGAAAGCAGATATAATAATAAGAAGTACTTGGCCAATTGCATTTTGAAAAAGTTAACATCTCAAAGGATACTTATGTCTGAATCTTCTAGCGCAATAAAACAATTGTTAGACACCACCAGAGAATGCCTAAGCGCTTTGAAGAATTTAGGTGTCAATATTAGTTCATGGGACATAAAGATAGTTTTCTTGATTAGCCAAAAACTTGATGCTGAGTCCCGCAAGCTGTGGGAACAAAAGGTAACTGAGACAGCTTTGGAATTGCCTACACTAAGTATGTTTGAGGAATTTTTAGAAAATAGGTTTAGGTCGATAGAATTCTTAGACCCAAAGGTTCAAAAATCAGAAAAAACAAATTGTACTCACGTTGCTACTACTTTTGTATCCTGTTCGTTTTGTTCAGAGAATCACAAAATATGCAATTGTAAGAAATTTGCAAAGGAAACCACCGACATCAGACGTAACTTTGCTCAGACGCATCACTTATGCTTTAATTGTTTAAATACCGACCATACAGTCTTTCAATGTAACATGTCCACCAGGTGTCGGCTGTGTAAAAAGAAACACCACACCCTCTTACACCCCAAAAGCCAGAAATCAACCACTGACATAGTCAAGGCTGATCAGCCTGTGAACAAGAGTGTTGTCGCCACAGTCACGGCGTCAACGTTGGGTTCATCAAATTCACAGGCTCATGGCGGAACATCTGATAAACTAAACATCACCACCTGTTTCGTAAATTCGCCCAGTCAAGTCCTGTTGGCTACCGCGTTGGTTAAGGCGGAATCCAACAAGAAAACGACTGTTGTTTTAAGATCTCTTCTCGATCAGGGATCTCAGGCGTCTTTTTTAACAGAAGCTGCTGTGCAGCTATTAGGTCTTAAGAAAAATCTTGAGACAGGTTTAGTATCCGGGCTAGGCGGCGACCGCAGCTCGACTATTGCGTCGAAGCACACTGTTTTTTTGACAATTCAGTCCCGTCTGGACCCAAACTTCACCATTACGGTAAAGGCGCATGTGCTTAATAAGTTAACATGCTTTTTGCCCAGTTCGACGCTGCACGATGTGCAGAGTCTACCAGCACTTTCGTCTATGGAATTAGCAGATCCATCATTTGGTGTACCAAACCGGATAGATCTGCTACTGGGGGCGGAGGTGTACAGCCAGATCTTGTTAGAAGGATTGATCAAAGGTCCAGTTGGGTCAGTGATTGCGCAGAACACTCGACTAGGTTGGATCTTATCTGGTACTGTGCACTCCTCTAGTAACGTCAACCATAGCGAACAATGCCTCAACATTGTGAATATGCATCTAGCGCATACAGATCAGCAGTTTGAAAACGACTTGTTGAAGAAATTCTGGGATATGGAGTCAGAACCATCCTCTCAGAAACCGAAGCATATGACTCTAGAGGATCAAAAATGTGAAGAGTTATTTTCCCAAACGACCACCAGGGATGAATCAGGTCGATATGTGGTCCGACTTCCGTTTAGGACCAACGACCCACTCAGCAAGTACGGAGGTTCTAGAAATATCGCTCACAAACGATTTCTCATGCAAGAGAAACGGTTGAGCAAAACCCCCGAGCTTAAGGCCGAATATTCGAAGGTCATAAATGAATATTTAAGCTTAGGTCATATGGAGGAGGTTAGCAATCCCGATAAACCGGATGCTGTTTACCTAGCCCATCACGCCGTTGTGAAGCAAGACAAAACCACCAGTAAAGTTCGCGTGGTTTATGATGGATCGTGTACTGGAATTAACGGCGTTTCATTAAACGATGATCTGATGACAGGGCCTACTCTTCAGCTGGAGCTAAGGCATTTGGTGATGCGTTGGCGCTGCTACCCGATATCAATTGTTGCAGATATTGTCAAGATGTTTAGGCAAGTAAAGATTGCGGATGAAGACGCTGATTTTCAGCGAATATTCTGGCGAGATAATCCAAAAGCCAATTTGAAGCATTTGCGATTACTGAGAGTCACATTTGGAACTACATCAGCACCGTTCTTAGCTGTAAGATCATTACAGCAGTTGACCAGAGATGATGGCGAAGATGTGCCATTGGCGCAAACTCGCGCGCTCACGGACTTCTATGTGGATGACCTCATGACCGGCTGTCATTTGGTCACCGAAGGAGTTCAAATTTATGAGCAAATGACCACGCTTCTCGGCCGTGGAGGGTTTCCACTCCAAAAGTGGTCAAGCAATAGTAGGGAGCTGATGGAGCACATCTATAGTGAGAATCAACCAGAGACTGATTTAGAACTTAAAACGGATGAAGTAATGAAGATTTTAGGTCTGACATGGAACAAGGAAGCCGATATGTTTCAGTGCACAGTTCGGCTCCCTGAGGTCGAAGGTCCACTCACCAAAAGGCGAGTTATTTCAGACATTGCTCGACTTTACGACCCTTTAGGATGGCTGGCCCCAGCTATCACAACGGCTAAAGTCTTTATCCAAAGGCTCTGGTTATCCGGTATTGGATGGGATGACCCACTTCCATCTTCATTGCGCGAGGATTGGCTCGAGTTTCGTGACGATTTGGAGATGCTCCAGAAAATCCGCATACCAAGATGGATCAAGTCAAGCAGTCAAGACGATGTGCGCCTGGAGCTACAGGGATTCTCCGACGCATCCAACGTAGCTTACGCTGCCGTAGTTTATGCACGGGTTATAGATCGCGATGGAAACGTTCACGTCAGTTTACTAACTTCCAAGACCAGAGTCGCTCCCATCAAACAAGTGTCGATACCACGGCTCGAATTATGTGGTGCTGTCCTGTTGGCTAAACTTCTAAACGAGGTTGCAGAAATTCTGAGCGTTCCAAAACACCATCTCCATGCATGGACCGACTCAACAATAGTACTGGCCTGGCTTAGCAGCCACCCTAGCCGCTGGAAGACATTCATTGCCAACAGAGTCTCCGAGATACTTATGATTATGGACGGAAGTCAGTGGGCTCACGTAAGTTCCAAAGACAACCCCGCAGATAGTGCCTCAAGAGGAATAACACCTTCGGAGTGTGTGACAAATGATCTATGGTACCGTGGCCCGATGTGGCTGCATTTGAAGGAAATTCTCTACAGTAAAGGAGAAGAGCTGAAGGACACCACTCTGGAAGAAAAAGGGACAAAATGTCATGTTCTGACCAGTGACGCTGATGCAAGTGACAGTTTTCTTGAAAGGTTTTCCATCTTGAGAAAATTAGTACGAGTGTTGGCTTGGTGTAGGCGTTTCTGCTTACCATCTAATCAGAGTACGCAGCCATGGTTGACGGCTAAAGAACTGCATGATGTCTTGCAAGCTTGCACCAAGCGAACTCAGGCTCTATATTGGACTGCTGAAGACCTTAAGGATAAGAAAGGTAAATTTAGCTCTCTTAACCCCTTTAAAGACGACAAAGGAGTGTGGCGTGTGGGTGGTAGATTGCAGAAGGCTAATCTATCGGAAAACCGAAAGCATCCTATTTTGATACCACGCCAGTCTCATTTAGCGAAGCTGATCATCGGAGATGCTCATGAAAAAACTCTTCATGGGGGTCCACTTCTGATGATCAATTATATTCAAGCAAAATACTGGATTGTCAATCTTAGAAATTTGGTACGGTCTAACATTCACAAGTGTATGACGTGTGTACGTTACTCTTCTCAGGGAGTCCACCCACTAATGGGTCAATTGCCTGCGGCTAGAGTAACGCCAAGTAGACCATTTTTACAAAGTGGCTTAGACTATGCCGGTCCTATAGCGATAAGGACTAGTAAAGGTCGTGGTCATCGATCCACAAAAGGATACATATGCCTTTTTGTCTGTATGGCGACCAGAGCCATTCATCTCGAAGTCGTCAGTGATCTCACTTCTACGACTTTTCTAGCTGCCTTCAAACGATTTGTCTCCCGGCGAGGCCATTGTGCCGACCTCTGGAGTGACAATGGCACCACCTTTGTAGGTGCTGAACGTGAACTGAAGACTTTACTAACAGCAGAAAAATCTTCTGTCGCGATCGAAATTGCTGATTGGCTTGCGACTAATGGAACTACTTGCCATAGAATTCCACCATATAGCCCAAATTTTGGAGGCATCTGGGAGGCAAGAATACGTTCTACAAAAAGTCACCTTAAAAGGATCATCAAGGGTACATTGACCTTTGAAGAAATGACGACGGCATTGGTTTAAATTGAGGCATGTCTCAATTCGAGACCAATATCTCGTATAAGCGATGGATCTGATGAACCTGTTCCGTTGACGCCTGGACATTTTCTCATTGGAGAACCGTTGGTTCTTATTCCTGATCGTAACTACGAAAGTTCTAATATCTCCAGTCTTAGGCGCTGGCAATTAACGCAACGTATGGTGCAAGAATTTTGGAGACGCTGGTCTCGTGAATACCTCACTCATTTTCTACAGCGTTATAAATGGAAACAATGCACACCGGAGCCTGAAATTGGGGATATTGTTCTTGTAAAGGAAGATAACCTCCCACCAGCTAGATGGTTGTATGGTATTATAACCGAAAAACATAGCGGCTCTGATAAAATTACGCGTGTCGTTAGTTTGCGTTGCAAGGGCGCTACTATAAAACGACCAGTTTCCAAACTCTGTAAGCTACCTGTTACGGATTAAGATTTTAATTTTAATTGTGAATCGATTTCGTGCAAATGTTATGTAATTTTGGTTAGTTAGTTATATAGTTCATTAGAAGTTGCTAAAATTTAATATTAATATGTTTAGATGTGTAACATGGCTCTTAAGAGCCGAACGAATATTGTTGTCTTTCTCGACTGTTATGTCGATGTGCAACCAGTTATAACCACATTCAATTGTAAATTGTAATAATACACTATACATAGTATTAATCAAGTCTTTTCTCAGAGAATGCCATAATTTTCTACAATTTAAACTTTATGTTACCCGAATGATGGACATGTGGTCCATGGCGGGCGGAATGTTTAAATTGTAAATTATTATGTTGTATTTAAATCTGTAACTCCGCGCCATCTAGGATAATAAAGTGTTACTGTTATTTTAGTTCATACAAACCTACTAGATGGCGCTGTACTGCCTTATAACATGCAAGCATTATGTTCATGTGATTTTATATAAGGTGGGAAATTTGAATTCATATATCGAAAATATACAGTTTGTTCCGACTTGCATAGTTTAATTTAACCCATCGCGGGCTTTTTGGGCTTTGTACAGAATGTTTTAAAAAAAATACATTTATCTAGTTCTCGTTAACTGAACCTATAGAAACTCTTTTGAATCAGTGACATAAATCGGAAATGAGTTGCTTATTTAATCTATGATTGGACATTTCGTATTTATACCTAAATAAATAAATATTTTTAATTAATATGTTGGTATATGTATTGTTATATTTTACAATAGTATTGGGATATGTTTACGCAAAACACACGCATGTATGTGATTTTGGTGGAAACAGTGATATTTTATAAGTTTCCCATTTACGTAGGTAAACAAAGTTTATTATTATTGGTCGTAAGGCTTTACTAAGTATATAAATAAAAAAAGAATACGTAACACTCTTAGCTAGGTTTCGGTAGTTTAAAATATGACACCGTTAAATATAAACAAGCTTTACACTATCCGAAACATCTGTTAGTACAATAACATTTAAAAACAACCTCTTAAGTGTCATTCTTAGATAACGCGAGCCATAAACATCTACTCAATGAAAAACACTCGACACGTGCTAAAGTAGCCAACGTGGCGGGCTTCAGGTCTGCTTTGATTCGACGCCGACGCCACTTCAAAGCGCTTTTTGTTGCTACCGCAGAAATGGCTTACTGTTTGACAAATGGTTATTGTATGTGTATTGTTTAAATACTGTAACAGGCTCGAAGGCCAGTGGGATCCCTGCTGTTGACATTTGTAGTAATCTATTCTATAAGATCTATTATTAATGTCTTGATTTGTTATTTTTGAATAAATTGATAATTCTGACATTACGTTTTTATGTTATCATATTTTGACATCAAGTGATTACTTTTTAATTATTTATATAAGATTTTATTATTTGCTATTAATTATTTCATTAAAGTAACCGTATAATAATAAATAATAATATTAATAATCATTGTTTTATTCTATGTTTTAGTACCTATTTACGGCTCGTTGTTTCGAAGAGAAAAAATTGCTCATATTTTTTCCACATATTTCAAAAGACCAATTTCATATTTTTGCTTTGATACATATTTTACATTTTATAAACCAATACATATTATTATGTATTTATAATTCCTAATAGCTTGGCGATCAACAAGTTAAGCAATACTTGCTGCGGTCAGGACTTGGATGGGTATGTGCCAGCGGCATTATTCAACTGAGCGCTTTCGTGCTTCGGAGGGCACGTTAAGTGGTCTGTCCCGGTTGTTGTGTTGTTGAGTCTTAGGACAACAGTCGTTAGGCTATGTCGAAGGCCTTCGAGCGGCCTTAAAACATCGGCGTGGGTTGGCCACTAACCTATCCATCGAGCCGCACTGGGCCCGCGTGGTGGATTATGTCCCAACTTCTCTCTTGAGGAGAGAAAGGCTCGAGTCCCAGCAGTGGGAACAAAATGGGCTGATTATGATTATGATATTGCCTACTAATTTATCTTGTTTTTTCATCCGAACATCAGTGCTCGCGCTTTATCTACATACTTTTGCGCGTAAAATTAATGACTCGGCATCCTGTTTACGCTTGGAACAAAAGATTTATGAATTAAAACTAACGGCGACGGATGCGTAAGGTTTTTGAAACATTATTTTTGAATGGCGTAAAACGTTATTATTATAATGTTTATAATATCATTACGATTCACGATCATGAACAACGACTGATACGTTATTCATAATGTTATTTCTATATACAAATGTGCAATTTACGCACAATGCAAACAATTATTAAAACTATTTTCGATATTGTGTAAAAAACCCTAATGTAACACTATTATAGTTGCATATATCGGTCATAAAAACAATGAAATAATTACTGTCAAACACAATCACAAATATTTTCTTAGAACTACGATTTTAAGAGTCTTAAAACAATGCGCCTTGTCCAAATTGTGATAAACAAGATCCAGTCGAAAGTACGCTTCGGTTACATAGAAACAACGTTGAAAATCGAGCGATAACGAGGGGTATTATTATGCTTCTATAGTATACGAGTATATATATATAGAGAGTATAACGGCGTGTCCGTTGTTGTGGCAAAATGGGGCGGGTGGAGGAAACACAACCCTTTTAGATAAAAAAAATATTTAAACACTATAATCATAATTAGAACTAGGTAAACAATTGATCACGAAATTTCGCATTTGTACAATAAATTAACATTTATTGATAATGATGATTTGGTAAATTTGAATCTATTTGAGTGAATTTTTTTTGCTATGTCAAATTACAGTTGAACTTGATCAAGCTCATTGTATGCTCAAGTATGTATATAAGTCACATTAAGTAAATATAAAATTGTAAATATTTGCACTCATCGAATACAATAGTTAATTAAACGCGTTAAACTATGTTGTTATAATGGATGGTACAAATTATTTATTTTTACTAAGTAAACAAGTTCACTATCTTTTTAATGAACTTAAAATCAGACATGTATCAGACACGAATTAATGCGAATAAACAATATTAAAAAATAACAAATATATATATACAAATTGAAAGAGTTACCCTAACATAGCCCTAGAATACATAAACTTACATACATTTGATACAACACGAACACACACTACTACTACAGGGTCAAAGGACTAGGGTAGGGACAGATAAAACCGCTCGGTTTCTTCGCCATTTCGTACAATATAGTGCGATCCGACGAAACGAGTTTCAGGCAGGTCATGGTTTCTGTTTGAGACTTCCCTCTGTCTACGCACCGGAACTAGGTTTAAATGCCTCTTAATTATTTTGTCGACAAGGTCTAACCTAAAGGCAAGTTGTTTGGCCTCATCCTCGGATGACTTATGAACGATAATGCGACTGTTTAATATAGAGGCATTTAGCAGTCTCTTAAACATTTTTTTATACCATTTCTGGCACTTCTTCCGCTCAATTAGATAAGGCTCTAACATTTGGTCCTTTTTGTCAACCGCGCCCATTTTGGAGTTGTAGTCGACGATTACCGCGCATTTATTGTGTATCTCTTTCAAGATTTTGTTGTTAAATGAGCAGCGTAAATGTCTACCTGTCACGCCTAGGACTCTCATAGTCCGGTTCCGCAGCAGCACTAGTACTAGGCGGGGGAGTCTCTGAACGTAAATACCTAAAAACATTTAATTTGAATTGTCTGATGTACTCGGTTATTAAGCATGAAAATAATTACCTTATACATTTTAATGGTTTAATGTCTCATATAGTAGGAGTGTTCATCGTTTACATTAGCGGAAATGTGGATTAATTAAAAAAAAACAATTAAAAAAGTTAACGTTCATGGTTACGTACTCGTACTGTAGGGTAAGAGTACTGTATTCTTATTTAGTACGAGGAAGTATATAATCAGGTTCATTATCATTTACGTAATCATAATTGTAAAAATTATGTTATAAAACTTGATACATTTTTGGCACAATATCCAAGTATACACTGAAGTAAGAAAGAAAATACTTACGCAGGGTGCAGCTCTCCCGTCACCTCATCCACTTCCATCTGTAAATCAAATAAAAAAAGTGTCTTTCCAGAAAGTAATGTTAATCTTATCAAAAATTCTGTAGTATAATGTTTCAGCCTTTTACCACTATTTCATATATTAGTAACAAACAATGTGTTCCAAATAATTTTATAGCTGGAAAAACCTAGAATTAAAGTTGATTTAGATGAATATAATATCTAATTACAACAAATATTGCTCACCCATATATCTTCTTCTTTCGGGAGTGGTTGGGGACCTGACTCTTCCATTTCACCACACTCACTCCCGGAATCATCTTCATCCGAAAGCTCCTCTGTGAGCAATCGAAAGAACTCCGCCGGAGGTTCCACATCTCGGTCGGGGTTCCAGCTTTTATGGTTCTAGAAATAATTAACCCTCTTTCAAGTCCGATAACGTATGAACAATACGACGAACGTCTATTTTCCTATACTACATCACATGAACAAGTACTATTTGAAAAATTTAATACCGACTTCATATCTATTCATTTATTGGAGTGTATCTCAAAAACTACTAGACCGAATTTGCCAGCTTTCATACAAAAAAATAATTTTGAGAATCGGTTCACCCAGTCGAAAGTTATGAGGTAACAAACTTAAAAAACACAATCGAATTGAGTACCTCCTCCTTTTTTGGAAGTCGGTAGAAAAAATAAACTAAATATATATAATAACTACATTTTAAAATTATTTATTGGATACTATAAGAACTCTTAGGAGTCTGTTGAAATATCACGTAACCCTAAATTCCAACGACAAAAAACGATATAACGGGCACAAAATATGTTACGGCACTGCACTAGAGGTTGAACAGTACGCGTAACACGTAATAAGCGCTAAATATAATATTTCCCTATCCGATGAGTTGATCATAATATCGAATAGACATCGATATGAACATCGATAATTTTTATCGACAATGCACAGCATACGACCAAAAAAAATTAAAAATAAGCCCCGCCCACTTTTCAAAATGTAGGATACTCAATCTATGCAATCTGTCTAACATTAGAAATATGGAAAATACGTCAATATTGTAGAAAATTACACATAAAATACATTATTTTTATGTATAATAATGATTTTAGAACAGATATTACCTATCTTACATTACGTTCTTCACGAATTGAAAGAGTAATATACGGGAAAACCCGCCATTACAGTACAAAACTTCTCGACTCGATGTAATATTCTGTGAAAATATATGGCTACATTGCTCAATACAACTAAAACAAACGTAAAATTGATAGAAAACAGTTTATTACACATAAATAACTTACCATTTTCGCCTTCTTTCACAAAAAAAACACTCCAACAAAACAATTCTGAAAACTGAAATTCAGTCGCTCAATAATTTTCGCGGGCGTATAAATAAATATTTTTTTTTTCCAAAGTTTACTTGGCAATTTATTGTCCGATTATTTAATTTAACGCCATCTAGAGTTACGGTTACGCTACAATTGACATATTGATGAAAGTCATAGGCAAAATTAATATAGAACGAATTAAACAGAGGTCACTTTAATATAGGACGCGCGTCCCATACGCGAGCCGTGATGTGGCGGTAAACGATGGGACGCGCGTCCCATCTGCGAATATAAGGGTCAGATTTCTTGTTTATTCAACTATCTCTGGCAAAAATTTCATCCCTTAACTCGCTATAGGTATGGTACAAGAGCCGTATGTTACCAGCTCGAACGATGATGGCGAATTCACATCCGCAATTTTTCTAGACTTGCGAGCGAATGACCGAAATCTGTCAATCGCACAACGAGAAGTTCAATTGATTATTCGCGATTGTCAATGGACTTTAATCAAAACTTCCATTCGTCTTCAATCACGTAGTCGCGAATAACAATGGCTTCAATTGCCTATTAAGGCTACGTTCCGGTAAGCACCGAAATCACTCGCGGCGTTCGCAAGCTCATTCCCTTACAAGTCCACGATCATCGTGAGCGACCTCGATACGTCATCGATGACGTCACCAAAAACGCTCGCAGATCGTAGGTGGGTTTTCGCGGTCGTAGCGAGCTGTCACAGTCAAATATTAAATGTATGGGATCCTATCAATTTTTGACAGAAAATTTAGCGCGCATTTCGCGATCGCGTATATAACCATTCATTTTCATCATTGCAGCATACCGTTCAGCATTGATCCATAGCGGAACGCTAAACCGGGGCGCGACAGTTGTGAGCGTTGACGGCGCTTTCCAGAACGTACCCATAGACGATCATTTGGTACATCAATGACGTAAAAATTTACAATTGCGAATGACCGTCTCCGGGGCACTTTATATTCTTCAGACACACAATACAACTTTAACAACATCAATCTACAAAAAAACGTCGCTTTTATGGAAGCGTAGCCTTGAAATACTGACCATTTCTCGTAAAAACTGACTTCTACTGACTTTACTGGCCATTTTCGACCCCTGCAGGCCTAGACAAAAGATGTTTCTGTTATCGTTAACGCTAAACGACAACTCCAAAATGTATGGCGTTGAAATTACCTGTGCAAAAGTCACGTGACCTCGCGCTAAGTTCGTAGACACATTTTTGTCTGTAGCGTGTGCGGAAACACGCCTGTTTGAATTTTGTCTAGGCATGTATGTCAGATACCGCTGCGAGCCCTTATGAAAACTAAACGGTTAATAATCCACCACTACTACACGTTAAAGCTCGTAAAAGATTTTAATTTATTTGATAGAACAGACTACCTGAACACCGCAACTAAGCTGCTCCATAATACTGCAAGATGCCGGCTTGTCTGCTTCATTAGGGACTTGATTCTGGAAATAACAAGTATGTTTCTTTTATTGGAACACGAAATTAATAGTTATAGTCACAGATATATATGTACAATAGATAACGCAAATGCGTGTACTTCCCGTGTCAGAACCCCGACCGAGCGTCAAGGTTGGCCGCCGCTACTTACAGTCCGCGCGAGTCTATTGTTGCAACCGGACACACGCAAAAACTAAATTGCGTGATAATTAACTGCAATAGCACAAAAACTTCAAGCCCCTAACATATTTCCTGTTACAGGTACAGTATTTTAAAATTGTATTGTGCGTAAATTCACGTAATTCAATTCATTAAAAAGTCGACACGCTTGGTTTCAACACAAATCGTGATACTTGCGTTATATATTGTACATATATATCGCAATATTATATATAGCCTTCCTACACCTACACATACAATGCTGATGGTCAGTTGCACTGTGCGCCTTGCAACAGGATCTTTAAAACTAAGTTTGGTTTTGCCAGCCATATACGCGCTCATAACCGGCGCTAGTCAGGTTCGCCGTTGACGGACACGTCAAGGAGGCCGATATATATATATCTGTGGTCTTTACCTACATAATTGGATATTCTATAACCAGCATTTACAGATTTAATTATCTGTGGGTTGGCGCGCAATTCAACATCAAATTTTTTTCTAAAGGATTGTTATTTTATTTTTAAATTCAGTCATTTGTTTAAGTGTTTTATTTTTATACTCATACTCAATTATTTACTGCAATCATATGTACATTGTATTAGATATTACAGTTATGATAGGAAACCTATGGGATATTTGGGTGTAGCAATATGATTTATGAGCGGGCCAATTCATTCAAGTTAGTCAAAATAATAATTATTAAAACAAAAAACATTAAATGCATGTATCATTCATGAATTCTTTCTAGTTATAGTAGCATTTTGTTAGTAGTGGATCTTTTAAACGCTTTGTAAAAATATAATCCCTTTCTTCAGCTTTTAAATCGTTTTGGTATTTTATTGAATATCTTTATTGACACAACTTATATTAAGATCTTGTTGGATACCGCCTAGGTAGTTCAGTTTGTTTAATAAAGAATTGTGGTTATTTTCTAACAAAGGTGGCTACTTCTAATATATATATATATATATTCAAAATTTTGTAACTAATAAAAAATGGTTTGCAGCTTTCCGGCTCTTTTACGAGGGCGGCACTGAAAATTTCGGGAATCAAGGAAGTGACACAACATTAATATTTAAAAATGTATTTATTGCTTTTCGAAGTATTCTCCGCGAAATTTGACACATTTTTCCATACGATGGAACCAATCATTGAAGCAACCAATCCATTCGGAAGTTGGGGTCTCCAAAATGGCCGTTTTGTAGGCGTCCACAACTTCTTCAGGTGATGAAAATCTCTGTCCACGCAATTTATTCTTTATTTTAGAGAAAGTATAGAAATCATTAGGGCTTAGGTCGGGGCTGTGCGGCGGATGGTCTAATAATTATATGTTTTCTTGCTCTAAAAGCTCTTTTGTCTTTCTTTGTCCCTCAAGAGGAATAGTCGTAACATGGCCGGTTTTGGAGACAAACGTGGCCACCATTTTTTTTGCAACACTCCGGGAACGAACAATTTTTGTTGGCTTTAACTCATTTTCGAACACCCAAACTCGTGACTGGTTTTTTGTTTCGGGTTCGTACGCGTATATCCAGGTTTCGTCACCTGATACGATATTGTATACAGCATTTGAGGTTCCTGCGTGGATCTTTCGAGAGTTCTGACGCACCAATAACGCGAGCCGATTTTTGCTCTTCACAGAGCGAATGCGGTATCCATCGGGAAAACAACTTTTTTACACCTAATTGTTCATGCAAGATTATTTGTATTTGACTCATGCCAATGTCTAAAGTTGACTGAATTTCGCGGTATGTCACATGTCGATCTTCCTCAATCAGCTTACGCACAGCGTAACGTTGATTTTCTTGGGTGACTGCAGTTTTTGGACGACCTTGGCGGGGATCATCACTGAGCTTGACACGTCCACGTTGAAATTCAGCAAACCAGCGATAAATTGTGGTTTTGGATGGGGCTTCATCACCAAATGCAGAAATCATCCGGTCAACACACTGTTTTTGTGTTAAACCACTTCGAAAGTCATAATAAATCATCGCTCTTGAATTTTCTCGAGTCAATTCCATTTTCTCAACGACTAAACTAGTTTGACAAAACCTTGTGACAAGATCGAGAATCTTTTTTAAAATAAATGAATGGTATTCGATTTTTAAAACCGAGTTTTCAATTAAAAATATTTTAATGTGCCAGGAACAGTGGAAATATTCCATTCCCAATACTTTTAGTGCAGCCCTCGTATTTCAATTATATCACGGGTTTAACATAGGCATAAGTGGGGCTGTAGCCAACACTTAGAGGCCTGTTTGGTATACAAATACAATGTAGTATAAAAAACAGAAACTTTTGGATGGATGGGACATGGTATATCTATTATAAAAATGGGTAAAATGGCAAGGCTATTGATATGATCTTATTAGTGATAAGAAGATAGTGGGCTATGGACGAGACTACGGCACCTGCCAATTTCAGTCTCATTATACATTTTTGGACAGGTGGTGACTTGCCACCCACTAAACGGCCCATAAGAGCCACCATCAATGGTGACAAAAGGGGCAACGTTGGTGTGGATGGCTGAAGTGTGTCGATAGGTGTGCTGCGGTTTCACTAGAGCGCTACTACATGCGTTATGCCCATTAACACTTCCACCCTTGGAGCTTTTTGTTACTTGCTCTTGCGTCTCCACCCCCAGACGGCCAATTAAGGCAGGCTAGGGGTCAGGGGTCCAATTAAGCCCCACGGAGAAACATTATTATTATTTCTTTATTTATTTTCTTCTCTTAAATTTACATTTTTATAATATTAGAATAAAACAATATAAAATTATTATAAAAACCTAAACCTAGCTTTCCGCCAGTAGCGGGGCAGGGCCCAAGCTACCGGTGGTCAGGGCTGCAGAGTGAGGAACCCACTGACGATGCGTGCCGTTTCAAGGAGTACTGCCTTCTGTATCTGTCCCTTGATCCAACCGTCTAGCGAGAGCCTCTTAAGATGTTGGTCGAGGCTTTTTGCTATAAGGCCGTTTGCTGAAACCACTATCGGAACTATGATCGTTGAGTCCACATCCCACATGGCGGTAATCTCGTGAGCCAAGTCAAGGTACTTGCCGAGTTTGTCCTTCTCGGCTTTCACGAGGTTCTCGTCATGCGGAATGGTGACGTCAACAAGCATTACATTATTATTCACATTATTTATTTCCTTTTCTTAAAATTACATTTTTTACAATATTTCTATATACAATAAAAAATAATAAATAAAAAACATTGTAAAAAACCTAATCCTAGATTGCCATCGGCAGCGGGGCATGACCCAAACTACCAGTGGTTAGGGCTGCAGACTGAGGAACCTTTATTATTATTCACATTATTTATTTATTTTTCTTAAAATCACATTTTTTACAATATTTCTATATAAAATAAAAACATTATAAAAAACCTAATCCTAGATTGCCATCGGCAGTGGAGCATGACCCAAACTACCGGTGGTTAGGGCTGCAGACTGAGGAACCTCCTGACAATACGTGCCGTGTCAAGGAGTACTGCCTTCTGTATCTGGCTCTTGATCCAACCGTCTAGCGAGAGCCTCTTAAGATGTTGGTCGAGGCTTTTTGCTATAAGGCCGTTTGCTGAAACCACTATCGGAACAATGATCGTCTCGTCAACATCCCACATGGCGGTCACCTCGTGAGCTAAGTCAAGGTACTTCCTGAGCTTGTCCTTCTCGGCCTTCACGAGATTCTCATCATGAGGAATGGTGACGTCAACAAGCATTACCCGGCGCTGAGATCGATCGATCACCACGATGTCAGGCTTATTAGCAACAACAGTCCTGTCCGTGATTATAGATCGATCCCAATAGAGCGTAGCACGACCGTTTTCAAGAACAGGCGTAGGTGCGTACTTATAATACGGCACCTCAGACTCAATAAGGCCGTATTGAAGTGCAAGTTGCTGGTGAATAATCCTGGCTACTTGGTTATGTCTGTGCAAGTACTCTCCATTAGCAAGATGTGAACAACCAGAAATAATATGTCTGAGTGACTCTCCAGGACGGCGGCATGCCCGACAAATGTCGACCGTACCGTCTTTCAGAATATATTTCCGGTAGTTATTCGTCTTGATAACTTCGTCAGCAATTGCACAGACAAAACCCTCGGTTTCACCAAACAGATCACCGAAACGTAGCCAGTTCACTGACGCGAGCTGGTCTACATCAGGTCCTGTTAGGGCCTTGTAGAATCGTCCGTGCAGCTCTTTGCCCTTCCATACGTCTCTTCGGTCTTATTATTATTATTATTATTAATTATTATTATTATTAATAATATTATTACTATTATTATTTATTCAAAATAAATCACGGATTTCATCCGGTCCTTTACAAAGGCATAAGTGGGGCTGTAGCCAACACTTAGAGGCCTGTTTGGTATAAAAAATATAAAGTAGTATAAAAAAAACCAGAAACTTTTGGATGGATGGTGACATGGTATATATCTATTATAAAAATGGGTAAAATGACAAGGCTATTGAAATGATTTTAGTAGTGATTAAAAGATAGTGGGCTATGGAAGAGACTACGGCACCTGCCAAATTCAGTCTCATTTTAAATTTTTATTATTATTATTTATTCAAAAAGTTTCACGGATTTCATCCGGTCCTTTACAAAGGCATAAGTGGGGCTGTAGCCAACACTTAGAGGCCTGTTTGGTATAAAAATGCAGAGTATCAAAAACAGAAAGAATGTTGGATGAAGAGTAACATGGTACTTATAACTATTACAAAAATGGGTAAAATGGCCAGGCTATTGATATGAACTTATTAGTGGTAAGGAAGATAGTGGGCTATGGAAGAGACTACGGCACCTGCCAATTTTAGTCTCATGTTAAAATATTTAGGCAGGTGGTGACTTGCCATCCACTAAACGGGCCCCCCATAAAGGCCACCATGAGAGGTGACAAAAGGGGTAACGTTGGTGTGGATGGCTAAAGGGTGTCGAGAGGTGTGCTGCGGTTTCACTAGAGCGCTACTACCTATTATTATTATTATTCCTTTTATTCAAAATAAATCACGGATTTCATCCGGTCCTTTACAAAGGCATAAGTGGGGCTGTAGCCAACACTTAGAGGCCTGTTTGGTATAAAAAATACAAAGTAGTATAAAAAAAACCAGAAACTTTTGGATGGATGGTGACATGGTATATCTATTATAAAAATGGGTAAAATGACAAGGCTATTGAAATGATTTTATTAGTGATAAAAAGATAGTGGGCTATGGAAGAGACTACGGCACCTGCCAAATTCAGTCTCATTTTAAAATTTTTGGGCAGGTGGTGACTTGCCACCCACTAAACGGGCCCCCCATAAAGGCCACCATGAATGGTGACAGAAAGGGCAACGCTGGTGTGGCTGACTAAAGGGTGTCGAGAGGTGTGCTGCGGTTTCACTGAAGCGCTACTACCGGCGTTATGCCCTTTAACACTTCCACCCTTGGAGCTTTTTGTTACTTGCTCTTGCCTCTCCACCCCCAGACGGCCAATTAAGGCAAGCCGGGGGTCAGGGGTCTCATTTAGCCCCAGGGAGAATCAGAGTCCACGGTGTCGCCACTCACCGACGGCTCGCCACAAAGCCGCCCCTGCGGTTTTATTATTATTATTATTATTATTGTATTGTAAAAGAAAAAAACTCTTTTCTACCTCTTAACATTGTCCGATTTTAGTGATTTTGTTTTCATGTAATCATCACATTGTTTACTATGCCCGTACATTTTCATTTTTTCAGTATTTTAAAGTACTATTAATTTCCTTGTCTAAAATTTTAAAAACTGATTTAACTTTAATTCAGTTAAAATGTGTAGTGTAAAATGTGTCGAGACCCAGATCGAGTTCCAGGTGACTTTTGTCAATGGTAATAAAACGGAACTCAAGAAACGTGTGCGGAAGAGGGTAGACGGTTTCGTCTGCTCACAACAACACCTACCCGCAGATACTTCAGTTTACTCGTGAACATGGCGCATGCAACTGTGCCGATATATCGAGAGCTCACAATAAATACAATATATGGTAAATATACCGTTTCTAAAGTTAATTCTTATGTTAATTAATAGACACTTACATTTTTGTTAACAACCTCAATAGTGGTGTGAGGTGTGATATTGACCACTTGCGCCTTCGGTTGTTGTTGTTCCTTTTTCTTCTCTGTCTTGTTGTTTGGCTGTGGCTGTTGTTGGATTGGTTTCGTTTGTTTCTGCGCCGGTGCTGGTGCTGGTTGCGCTGAAAACGTGACAACTAGATTGATTTAACTATTATTATTAACCGGCAAAACACTCACGTTAAGGATCGAATACGTCGACCCGGGTTTCGAGCAAGAACACCCCCCGAACACTCCTTGAAAAAGAGCAAATTTCAAATTTTCTAATTCAAATTCAAATTTCAAATTTTTCAAATTCAAATTTCAAATTCAAATCATTTATTGCGAATATAGGTTACCTAATAAGTTGTTACAAGTTCAAATGCTCGGCTATATTCAGCCTTTCGGCATGCAACAATAATAAAAGTTGGTGAAGGTAGACATGCTTGAGACTGTCAAAATAAAGTTACATAATAATAACACCACACCGTGCTTTAGCATACGAAAACTACTAAAATAAATTAAAATTTGATCCCTATGTCAATTATGAATTAAATATACATTGTCAAAGTAATAAAATATATATACATTATGAAAGTCACTGCAAATTAAGCAATTATAAATTAAATAATTAATGTGGATAAAAGTTGTCATTAAAGTATTCATTTACAGTATAATACGCCTTGTGTAACAAAAACTGTTTTAATTTAAATTTAAATTGAATAATATGTTCACAGATAATTATCGTAATTGGTAAATGATTAAAAATACGAGGGGCCATACATAAAATGCTTTTGTTAAATTGTGCAGTCTTATTTGGCGGAAAACACACTTTTACATTATGCCGTTGGCTATTTAGGTGATCAAACATATTTTTATTTGAATATGCAAAAACACAAACCTCATAAATATAAATGCATGGAAACGTTAGTAGCTTCAAACCAATGAAAGAAGATTTACAAGTCTCAGTTTGCCTAAGTCTACAAATCGCTCTCACACACCTCTTCTGAGCCTTAAATACCGCTTCTTTGTCTATCGAGTTACCCCAGAATATTACACCGTATCTCAAAACAGATTCAACATAACCATGATAGGCAGTGATCACTGCAGATTGATTCACAACTTTAGCCAGCATATAAAGAGCGTATGAAAATTGGTTTAATCTATTGCATACATTATCCACTTGGTGTTTCCAATTTAAATTGCTGTCAAGATGTAGACCCAAAAACTTAGCGTTGGCGACGTCATCAATTTTATGGCCATTAAAACCGAATGTGGTCGTAAATATAGTCGGACCTAACCGATAAATATTACGTGAGTAATTCTATTTAAAAATGAGTGAAAACCACGTTAGTATATAACAAGTACAATTTGAAATATGTAATACAGACTTCCATTTCATTCAGTTATTGGAGTGTATCTCAAAAACTACTGGACCGAATTTGATGAAATTTAAATGGGACCACACAGGAAACACTAACTTTCAATTTTGAGAATCGGTTTACCCCGTAGAAAGTTATGAGGTAACAAATACAAAAAAGAAAACAATACAGTCGAATTGAGTACCTGTTCCTTTTTTTGGAAGTCGGTAGAAAAAGAGGAAAGATTTGTATGTACGTTTGTAACGAATTGGCTCAAAAAGTACTGGACGGCTTTCAAAAATTCTTTCACCATTGGAAAGCAACATTCACCCCGAGTAACATAGGCTATATAGGGTGTTTGGTAGAGGGTCCGACAAACCAAATGAGTGTGTTCGGGGGCCCACTTGGAGAATACAAGTTGGCCAAAAAAAAATCCCCGACCCTCCAATTTTTTCTAACTTTTTTTTGTGGAAATTCCCTTTACTCCGAAATTGTACCTATTTACCACCATAACATCTGTAAAATCTGTTTAGACCAAATTCAACTAAAAACATCCGGTCTAAAACAGATTTTACAAATGTTATGGTGGTAAATATGTACAATTTCGGAGAAATTGGTTAGTTATTAAAAGTTACAAAAAAATGGGGGATCGGAGTTTTTTTTGGCCAACTTGTATTTATTGTCACTTATATTCTGTTCCATATAAAACTCCACAAATCACCGATAGGTTTCGTATATTCGACCGGTAGCGTAACGACGTCCCAGAGAGGTCCGTACTTTGCGGCGGCTCGAACAAGAATGCCCTCCCGTTCGTTGTGTCTTCATCTCGCTCAATGTACGGTTGAGCGGGGAAAGGGGGTCAGGGCTATGCCCTCTGCCCCTGGTCACTTGGTTGGATCTACCACAGCCCCACTGTACTGCCACCCCAGTGACCAAAAGGTAACTAAACGATCAAGGCTGCGCCGGGTGGAACCCCCACCTACACGGGTGAAGCCCAGCGGACCAGTCGGCTACACAGTCGCTGGCCACTGGGGACAGCACTGATACAACCGTGGCATCCATACTCTCTTCTGTCTTCAATCGGGCTTTCGGTGGGAAGTAAATCCCTTGGTAACGGCTTCATTTTTCTGCCCTTGTGGTCGGGCGTGGTGGGGCGCTATGCCCCACTCCGGCGTTCGTGGGGCACAGTATCCCCTCGTAGCCGTAGCCACGGGTGCGATCTGTTATACGGATATTTGGATTTCGGTTTTTAAAAAAAACTATTTTCACTCGCGACTTTATTTTGGTTATAGAATAGTATATAGTACATAGGATAGTACACGAGATTAATAGGAGCTCCTTAGGCAACCGCTTAAGTCAAAAGATGGGAACAGACTGACTTGAAAACCATCATTAGACATACTCTTAGCTCATAGAACTGCTGAATAGGCCAGATGGGCCGCCAGGCAAGCACTAAGGCTAACAAGGTTGGGGTATAACATCTCCCCCTTTTAGAGGAGACTTTGGGGATGATACAAAGTCTCTGTTAAATTCTAGTTCTAAGAGGAGCGATAGGGCTAATCATTTCTATTTCAGAGTCTTTCTCGAGTTCTTCATCTCGTCCGTCTTTCATGTTTATTGTTTCAGAAACGAGCTGAGGTGGTGATTTGTTTATGTTTAATTTGAGCTGAAAGGGTCGGTTGCTGCCGGGTTTACATATTTTCTTAAAAATTAAGTAACCTAAAAATAGAATCAGTAAAATTAATATTACAATAATAAAAATGGAATAGTGGGTCCCATATTTCACGATATGCGGGCTCTGTGGCGTTTCGATAGCTTCTAAGTCATCCATGAGTGACCTCAATTTAACTTTATTTTCAGAATTTAGATCATCTAAATCTATATTGTGTAAGTGAATAGGAGACACACTATTTACAACATTACTTAATTTAGTTAGGTTACAACAAGTGTCGTCGATTAGGTTAAAGTCCGGAAAATTATTGATAGGTGAGGTAATATTAAGTATATTGTATTTCGGTATTAACGTGGTACTTTTGCAGTATCCAATACAGTTCTTTGGAATACTGAGTATGCCTGTACCTAAAATATTAATTTCGTATAATTTAGAATTAAGACAGTCTATTGAGATTCTGTTGGGTTCCGATTGCACATAGATCCACTTATTGTTTGTCAATGGTTTCCAAATGTCTAGTTGTCCTAAGATGATTTTGGTTTTGCACTGTAATGGTTTTTCACTAATCACTTTTGCTAACATTTCACTTTCACAGATAGGTTTGGCTTCGGTGGAGTACAAATTTTCAATGTCGCAGATGAAGTTTCCTGGGCTCACAGATTTACAGATTTTCAGGTCGTCGATAATACAATAATATGATTTGTCTTTGGTCATTGCAATATACTTACTATCTGGTATGATTAGGCTAAAGGAGTTTGGTTCTTTAGGGTTGTAGGGTGTCGGAAGTGCTATGCTATGAAACAATGCGTATTCTCTGGTATTAACCAGCGGCACTTGTAGAACAAACATTATCTTATCATTTATATAATAACATACTAACTTAGAAATATTTAAAATAAAGTGTACAGAGTTAATATCTAAAATTACAGGCAGTTCCAGATCGCTGGGCAAATGTATATAGTTATCGGCAAGCTCTTGGTGTAACTGACTTGGTGTTATGATTGCAGGGTGCAGGATATTTAGACTACTGAACAAAATGGCGGTGGTTATATCCTCCAATTGAAATGACAAGGTAAGTATAGATGCTTCTAGAATGTTTAGTATTTCGTTAACATTAGCAAATAATTGCAATCCGTTGGTGATTATAGTAATATTTTTAATACTCAGTGAGAGCTCGTCGATAGCTTCATTTAAGTTGGCTTCATTAACTTTTATTTTATCTAAGGTGTCATTATAGCCTGTTATTATTGATGTAGTGATTAAGATATTTTCTTTCATTAGGGAAACCAACTGTTTTTTATCATTTTGTAGTGATCTAATTGCTTCATCGTATCTCAGACCATCATTCTCATCTAGTGAACCAAAAATCTGTTTAATGATTGTTCCTACACCTCCTATCCATGCGCTACGTTTTGTTCTATTCTCTAACATGTGCGAGATGGATGCAAATTCTCTACTCATGTCTTGGAATCGCGTTGTTAATGGTTGTAATAAATCGTGACATTCTGTGTCAATTTCGACAATATGGGTTTGTTTACACAATCGTCTCGTAATTTCTAAAGCGGTTTCAATATTTTGTATGTGTGGGCCAAAATGTGAAATGTCTATCGGTATTACAATTTTTAACTGAACATTATTGATTTTGAGGTTCCCTAAATAATCATAGTAGAGTCCTGAACTTGAGGTAGGTAATCGGCCGGATGAAATCTCGTTGAGATTGGCCTCGCGCTGAACTGCAAATAATAATAATTATTAACGGTAAACTAAAGTAAGTTTCCTATTTTATCCTATGCTAAACCTATTTTAATGTGTTATTGACTAACATTTATTTTATTTTACAGGTTCGTCTGGGTACCTACGTCATCGCGAGGTAAGTATAAGGTAAGTATTTTATTTTAATATTAAATTTCTTAATTACAGTTACGACATCTCAGCCAGTTTCACCTGATCAAAATGGTGCGTGACATGACGTCGGTTAATAAGCAAGGTAAGTGTATTGTTACCGTTTATTTTAACTACTTTATATGGTCCTTTCCAAACGCGCGAAAGTGCTTTGCGCATCCTCAAATGATTTCTCAGGTATACATAGTCGCCAGTTTTGTACTTAGCTGGACGAGTATGGGTGTCATAATAGGATTTGGAAGATTCTTTAGATTTCCTTATGAAGTCCAAGGCTTTTTCTCGTGAATATTTCAATCTATTTTGAAGCATACGAACATAATCAGGATATGTTGCTCCAGGTGATTCTTTATAAATGGAATTCGGAATTACTGGTTTGCTTCCGAACATTAATTCGTAGGGTGTGAAATGGGTTGTAGAATGAACGGATGTGTTGTAAGTGAGCATTGCCGTATAGACATAGCGAGGCCAGTTTGATTGTTCTTCATTAGTATAGGATCTGAGATACTCTTTAAGAGTAGAGTGACTTCGTTCCAGCGCACCCTGGGTTTGTGGATGGTATGGAGAAGCCCAAAGGTTCTTAATTTTTAGAAATTCACAGGTTTTCCTAAAGAGGTCGGACGTAAAATTGGTTCCCTGGTCAGTGAGAATCGTTTTCGGGATGCCAAAGATAGAGATGTAATGGAGCAAGCATTCACTTGTTTCCTCTGCTGTAGTGCTGCGGATCGGGTATGCGGAAGAGAATTTAGTAAGATCATCTTGTATCGTCAGTATATATTTTAATTTTGCAGGTCCCGCTTCAGGCAGAGGCCCAACAACGTCAAGAGATATTCTTTGACAAGGTTCGGTTAATGTGCTAGTGATCTGCATAGGAGCACGGTTTATTTGTCTGAGAGCTTTATTAGTTTGGCACTGTGGACATTTCTTTACGAAGGCCTCGATATCACTTCGCATGTTTTTCCAATAAAAGGATTCTTGGATTCGCTTAAGCATGCGGCTGCTGCCGAGATGTCCGGCAATTGGAATATCGTGGTTTTCCCTGAGTATTTTTGGGATTTCAGAAAGAGACGGGTATATGATTTTATCTTTATATATATGTATATTTATACCCGTGTTGTGGAAAAGGTAAAGAATCATATTATAGATCTTAATGAATTGGTGTGTATCGAAGGGGTTTTTAAATTCAGTTATCGCGATTTCTGAAGTGACGTTTCTATCAAGATTGACAACCAGTTCATCTCTGAGTGATTTAAGACTTTTATAGATGTCTACATATGTAGAGTTATCAAAATGGTATACTTTGAAAAAAAGGAAATAATAGGTTTTGCTTTCATGTGTAAACGATGTAAAAGAATGGAGAGGTCTTTCCTTGTTTATAATTTCAGAATCATCGGGTATGTTGTCAAGAATATTTTGTACAAAAGGATTGGATTCATCAAGGTCGATGGAAGTAGGTAATATAACAATTTTACATTTGGATTTAATTATATCTCCATTATGTTCTTGAACATTTGTATTATAGGATTTATTTTTATCTGACATTGCTTTTAGGAACGTGGGATAGTCATCGTCAGGTAAGTTTGGGAAGGCACTCGTGGATGGTGGAGAGACTTCAACCTGGGTGTCGATGGTTGGTCGTGTTTCGGGAATACGTTTATCAAGGTCAGTATTTTCGTTTTCTACTTCTTCTCTAAGACTGTCAGGAATGTTTGAAGGTAAGTTTGTTACAGGTGCGGGTAGGATGTCTTCATTAGGATCAAGGACATTTGAAAACGGTAATTCAGGTTCAGGTAATGGAAGGATATCTTCTTCGCTAGGACCGGGATGGACTGTGGAGAAGGTATGTTCAGTTCGTCAGGGTTAAATGATGGTGGTGATATCAATAAGTCCATTAGGTCTTCGTCTAGTCTTCGAGGGGTGTCCCTTTCTACATTAGGGTTAAGTATCGGGACATCTTCAGGTTGGATTGGATTGACAGGGTATCGGGAAAGAGCATCAGCGTTTGTGTTGATTTTTCCTTTCTTGTATTTAATGTCATATTCGAATTCCTCCAGCTTCAGACGCCATCGGATAAGCCGTGACCCTGGATCTTTACATTTGAATAGCCATTCTAACGGCTTGTGGTCCGTTAGGACTGTGAAACGATGACCATACAGATAAGGTCTGAACGTTTTAGTGCCGAAAATTACGGCAAGGCACTCCTTTTTCGTAACACTATAGTTACACTCAGCTTTATTAAGGGTGCGAGACGCATATGCGATAGGGCGATCTTGTCCTATGTGACCTTGTGACAATATCGCTGATATTGCATAGTTTGAAGCGTCGCATGTTAAAAGAAAGGGTTGTGTAAAGTCTGGGTACGCCAGAATAGGGGCAGAGACGAGTTTGCTTTTCAGGGATTCAAAAGCAAGCTGTTGCTCATTTTGCCATATAAATGGGATGTCTTTCTTTAAAAGAGACGTCAGAGGTTTGGCTAGCTTGGCGAAATCGGGTATGAATCTTCTATAGTATGATACCAGACCCAAGAAAGATTTAATATCTTTTGGAGATTGAGGTATCGGAAACTCGGACACAGCTTTGGTTTTTTCGGGGTTTGGTTTAACACAATTTTCACCAATAATGTGCCCTAAATAGGCTACTTCTTTTCGTAAAAATTCACATTTTTCCGGTTGAAGTTTCAAGTTGAAATTACGGATTCTGCCGAACACGGCGTTTAAATTGTTAAGATGTGAGATCAGATCACGCGAATAAATTACGATATCATCAAGATACACGAAGCATCTTGTGCCTTGGAGGCCAGAAAGACAATTATTCATAAGTCTCTGGAAGGTAGATGGGGCATTTTTTAACCCAAATGGCATTCTATTAAACTGATAATGTCCCTGAGGTACGGAGAAGGCTGTCTTAGGAGCATCTGCGGGAGAAATCAAGATCTGATGGAAACCGGAAGTGAGGTCTAGTGTAGTAAAATATCTGCTGTTTCCTAGTTGGTCGAGAATTTCCGATATTTGCGGAATTGGGTATGTTTCGCCGATAGTAATGTCATTGAGTTTCCGATAATCAATTACAATTCGCCATTTACGTTGCCCTTGTGAGTCTGCTTTTTTAGGTACCACCCAAATCGGTGAACTCCAAGGGGAAGATGAGGGCTGTATTATATTCTGTTCAAGCATTTGGCCAATTTGGGTTTCCACCTCCTTTTTGTGGCATTCTGGGAATCGATATGATTTCGTGTGAACAGGAATGTCGCTACTTGTTTTAATTTGATGGTCAAGGGCAGAAGTATAGGTTAACTGGTCACCAGGTAAATGAAAAATATCGGAAAACTGTGAGCAGAGTTCTATAAGAGCATTTCTTTCCTCGTGATTCAAGTGCTCAGTTCTTAATGAATTTATAACTTCATCGGTTCGTTTACATGTTTCTCGGATATTCAGGTTAACTGGGTATGCACTAGCATGCAGAGGTTCGATGTGAAGGTTTAAATTTGTTTTTATATTTACAAAAGATTCCGAAATATTGGCAACAGTTAAGTTGATACGGTCATTATCTTTGATCTTAACAATACAGTTGGATATTAGTAAGTTATCGGAAAGGTGTTGGTCTGTAATAATTCCTTCTTTCAGATCGGTTTTTTGAATTGAGCATTCAATGACGGCCTCAGTACGAGGTGGTATGACGTAAAAAGGTTCGGAAAAATGTAACTGGATATCGAGTTTACCTATCCTTAAGATGTCATGAGTATAATCTATTTTACAGCCATATGTGGTTAAAAAGTCTGTCCCTATAATGCCGTCGTAGGGCAGATCTAAGTCCCTAACGACGTGAAATTTGAATGGTATGGATTTTTTTTCATGAAGTTTTAATTTCAGTTGGAAATGACCTGTGGTATGAGTTGGCTCATCACCTGGGTCTATGCCTTTTAATTTAATATATTCTTTCGTTAATTTCTGATTATTCTGTATGCTGGATTCCTTTATCAAACATATGGCAGAGCCTGAATCGACCAGTAACGATAATGGGATGTCTGAGATTTGAGAGTCTAGTAAGACATGCGGTAACAACCTTTTCGTTGTGTCTATGTTTATTTCAAAGACTTTTTTACTAGTTTCTTGAGAGAGGTTAGTGTCGTTTAGTGGTTTGTTCGATTTTGAATATTGGGCACTTATTTGGGGCTGATTACCCGTGTGGTCCCTGGACTTAGAATATTGGGCGCTTATTTGGGGCTGATTACCGAGTGGTCCCTAGAGTTAAGAGATTGGGCGCTTATTTGGGGCTGGTTACCCGTGTGGTCCCTAGAGTTAAGAGATTGGGCGCTTATTTGGGGCTGGTTACCCGTGTGGTCCCTGGGATTAGACAACTTGGGTGTAGTGTCGGCTTTGGTATTTTGTCTCGGGCGACACCGTGACGAGACTTCTATTCGTTTAAAGGATCAGGTGAAGAGGTATCAACTTCATCATGACCGACCTCCTCATCGGGCTGTTCACACGTAAAGTTTACACGAGGAGGCGGCCTATAAAACTGTTGGTTGTTTGTTTGGTTTTGTTGGACTCTGAAACGATTGTTATTAAATTCGCGTTTTTTGCACACAGAGATATCATGTCCTGGTGTTTTGCAATAACGGCAAAATGCGTTAGGAACCCCTTGTGGTACGGGGTTAGATGGTTTTTGTGAAGTGAAAGAGGCATTGAAATTTTGTTTGGAAGGGCCGGCTTTACATTTATTATTGTTATTATTATTGCCGGGTTTTTGGTCCATTTGTGGACGCCTGTACAGCGTCTGCTGTATGCGTTCTTCTGAAATAGCGTAATTAATTGCTTCGTTTAATGTCTTCGGGGATCTACACCTCACAATATTAGAAATTCGGGGATGAAGTCCCATGACAAAATGATGAAGGGCAAGGTCCTCCATGGCTGCAGTACGACCAGGCAATTCTTTGGCTTCAGTGTTAGATAAGGATATTTCAGTTAATATTTGTGAGAGGTAGGTCTCCATACGGAGTGAATATTGGCTTACATTATCATGAGGCCCTTGTTTACTTTCCTGAAGATCGGCAAGAAGATGCGAATAATGTTTTCGCTCACTGAATTGTGTTTTAAGGAAGTCTTTTAATTGTTCCCAGGTTGTAAAGTCTTTAATGGAACATGCTTCCTCTGCTTTGCCATTCAATTGGCTAAGGATGAATTTAAATAATATAGGCTTCTGAATTTCCGATGCAAGTTCAAAAGCATTGTCGCAATTCACAAGAAATGAGTTGAGGGTTTCCCTACTACCATCATAAGATTTTATAAATTTGAACAAGATATTTAGTTCTAGTTCAGTCATTGCGAGAGCTGCGGCGGCTTTCCTAGTAATTCGAGGTGAACCAAGAGGTGATTTTACTACCGTATCACTTGTAACCTGTTCAGTTCCGGGAATCTCAACTGATAATTTGGTTTCTTCAACTTTCGGCACTTTTGGCATAATTATATATCCGGTATAAAATTAATAGAACAAGTCACAAGTAACAGACATCAAGTTAAAATAACAAAATTAAAATAGTAATATTAAATTAACTAACGGAACCCTAATATATCGACTAAGTCAAAACAATGCGACCGATAAGAGCACGACGGCGGCCGGACACATTACGAGATAAGGCGAGTCGCAGCTTACGACCTTCAATCGGATCTTGAGTTATTATTGTTGATGAATTGGATGCTTGATTTTATTTCAGGTGCAGGATACCACGGTGAACGCTAATTATGAAGCAGGATAGCAGTACGGTAAGTGTCTTCAATTTCTTTTCTTCACGTCGGGACACTTTTCACGCAGCCGAAGGTAAGTAGTTGCAGTTCGGGTTGCAGTTATTTTCTCTTTGCAGGATAGACAGATCCTTTCCAGGATCCGACAGGATATAGCAGGACTTCCGTGACGACGTGTCAAGGATTTCACGGTGAGTATACACTTATAGTTATTTTGTACACTAACACAATAACAAGTTTATATAATAGCACTAATTAATTTATTTGTTTCAGGATTGGGATCCAGAGCGAGTCTGCAGAGCGGCGCCCGGGCACTGGAGATTTCGGATCCCACCGCTGCCACCAAAATGTTATACGGATATTTGGATTTCGGTTTTTAAAAAAAACTATTTTCACTCGCGACTTTATTTTGGTTATAGAATAGTATATAGTACATAGGATAGTACACGAGATTAATAGGAGCTCCTTAGGCAACCGCTTAAGTCAAAAGATGGGAACAGACTGACTTGAAAACCATCATTAGACATACTCTTAGCTCATAGAACTGCTGAATAGGCCAGATGGGCCGCCAGGCAAGCACTAAGGCTAACAAGGTTGGGGTATAACAGATCGATAGGTAATTTCTTCAAGAAATTATTAGCGATTCGCAGCTTTTATGGGTCGGTGGTTACTCCGAGCGCATAAACGTACGGGCGATCCGCCCTCCCGTCGCCAGTGCGACCGCTTTAACCTTTTCAAAAGCGTATGGTCGCTAAGTCGCCTCGAAGTTGGTCCTCTGATGTAATCTGACTGACTGACGTTATCTGCAACCCCTAGGGGCTGGAGGGGGTATCGAGCCTTAGCTCCTTACCCCTGCCGAACCTCGGGTGGCCACTACCACCCGGTTACTCATTTGACTGCGTAGTGTGTCAATCGTGACATCACTACGCAGATTATGTAAGTATACACATAAAAACTGTGTTTTACACTTTGTATGGCGCGCTATTCCACCCGGAGGTGGCACTAACTTGTTCGCCATCACAACTCACGGGGTTCGTGTTCTGTTTCATCTTCTGTCTCGCTCTTGGACTGTAGGTGTATTTCGCCTATGTAGGTAATTTACACCTACGTCTCAATCACGTTGGAGTTGTAGGTGTTTTCATTTGCTGCCGTACTGGACTCTAGCGAGTGCCGCGAGTCCTCTTCCGACTGCCTCCTTCAGGTCTGTGCCTGCCGCTAATGATTGCAGTAGGTCGGTCAGGATCCCCAGGATGACCACCCACGGATCTTCATGACCGACCTCTGGTTCGGTTTGCTGTTGTGTGTTGCGCCTTGGTACAGGTATTGAATTGGTTGTTTTAATAGTCGCCGGTTGCGTGTGATGCATCTCGGCGGTCTGTTGGTTCTTCAGGGCCGCTCGTCTTCTATCGACTTGAAGGGGCACGAACGAGGGCGTATGATGCCCGCGCGCGCCCTCTGTCGGCCCTTTTTGTACTACTGATGGTTCCGCCCCGCTGGGCGGCATAGGTATCGAGGCCGCCCTAGGGCCGCCCTCAGCTAGTTTTTTAGCGCGGTTTCGCCTGCGCGCGCTTCTTCTTCTGCGGCAGCGGTTCGTCTCTACCGGTTGGGAGATTGGCTGCCGGAACAAGGGATGTTGATGGGAGAGGTGGCGCGCTCTCAGTGCGGGCCGGTTCATTGACCGCACGAAGCGCTGCCACTGCCGGTTTCTGTTGTTGTTGTTGGTGATCTTGTTGCACGCGCGCAACTCGCGCGCGTTGATTTTTATTTACGGGGCCTTGGGGGGCTACTCTAGGGTAGGGTTCCTGGACCTTTAGCCCCCTCCTCCGGGCCTCCCGTAAATAGTGAGGACATGTACGACTGCAGGCGACATGTTTACCCCTGCAGTTGGCGCACTTAGGTGGTTGGTCGGGGTCGCGGTTGCACTCTGCCGCGAAATGTTCCCCCGCGCACTTGACACAGCGCGGGGGGTGGTGACACCCTCTCGAGGCGTGACCGAACGCCTGGCACCGGTGGCATTGTGGTACCGTTCCGGCTCTCGGTACCCAGCCTTCTACCATGACATTCGGTATGTTTAAGAGCTCGCTTATATCATATAGTCTGCTCTTTTCGTCATTATTTATTCTGTCTAGGAGGACGTAGTAGGTAGGTCCCCCTTTGCTGCCTTTTCTCGGCAGGATCTCTTTCACGTACTTGGTTGGGAAGCCCTTGGCCTCAAGCTCCGCGACGATCACTGCCGGGTCAATGCCATATGGAAGGCCCTTTATCGCAATCTTAGTAGGTAGGTCGGCGGCCCCCGCGTAACAGCGCCACGCGACCTTCTTATCGGCTGCTGATGCTTCCGTTAGGGCGCGCTGCACCGCCCTAACTTCTTCTGTCGATTTGCATGTGAAACGGAAACCCTTGCCCACGGGTTTCACGTTTAGTGGATGTCCCAGCTTGTTCTTGAGCTGTTCGAATATGGATACCCATCCCGGCAGCGATTCTATAATAATCGGTGGGTATCCTTTCATTGTTGATGTTGTTGTTGTAGGTGCGGGGGCCTGTCTCTCCGTGAGGGAGTTTGACCTAGATGTTACCGGCGCTGCTAGCGCCGCTGCATAAGAGCGCGCCGCTTCAGCCGGAGGGGTAGGTGGTGAGGGCATAGGTGCCGCATCCATCGGTACCGACTCGATCGCCGCATACGAAGTCAAGTCGGTGTTGGCATGTCGATGTGTGTTCTGCTCCGCGATACTATCGTCGTCGGAGTCTGCCGTAATGTTGGCCGGTCTGTCTTAGACAATACTTGTGTGGGTGGGGTGACGGAGGATTTCATACGCAATCTCTTCTCGTCGCCCCCCAAGTCCTCAGTAGAGGAGTCGCGCCCATTCTTGGGGGCGCCTCTGCCCGGAGGCTTCCGGTCGGTTTCAGCATCAGCCTCACACTCAGGTTCGACGATGCTGAGTCCTAGGTCGGAGGCATCCGATCGGCTCGTACTAGTGACTAGCCTAGCTTTCTTTCTTTTAACTAGAAAGGGTTGACCAGGTTCAGCTGTGTACGCTGTTGTCGGCTTCGATGGTCTGGTTGTGGTTTTGCGCCGTCTAGTGGGCTCAGCCACTAGCGGAGCGAGTCCGGCTCCGTCATCATCAACTTCCAATTCCCCTGCCTCATACCAGTCTAGATATTGTGGCCTGATGTATATAATCTCACCAGTCGGGCGCTGGAAGACTATATAACCATCGGGGATGGTGCCTTTGGGTACTAAGTGGTCATATGGCCCGGGCTTTCTACGAGGCGACGGGCGGTCTTTCTCGGCCATGTGTAGGCAGAGTTAAATAAAATCATAAAATATAGGTAAGTATACTAATCCCTTTGAGTGTATCCGAAGTGCTCATGCAACTAGCGGATACCTCCAAGGGCGTACCCAGGTAGGGGCAGGGGGGGGCCGCTGCCCCCCCCTAGAAGATTAAATAAATGTAATTTTTTTTTGGCAAATAGAAATTAAAAACGTATTACCTACTCTGCGCAAAATGAAGTGTTGGAAACAAAATATCTTTTCAGCCAGATTTTTTTTTCTATAGTTAAATATTCTACAATATTCGATATAGAGTCTATGTATAGTGAGTCGTGTCGGTCGTGCCGCAACGTATTTATTAGAATATTTTATATAGTGACTTTCAGCCGCCGTCAAACGAAACGCAAAATGTTTTGATCAAGTTTTGATACACTTTATTTATTTCTTTATTTCGTTTTTATTATTTTTTAGTGATAATGAAAGTGACAGTAACGATTCATAGTCGAGAATTTAATTTCTGGAATCTGATTTTGATTACGCGACAGAATAAATAAAAACTAAGTAAGGTTTTGATGCAAGTTTGGTTTTATTTATTATATTAATTTGTTTTCAATGCTAAAATAAAATAATATTCAATATGTTGCATATTATTTTAAGTAGTATATATCTGTACAGATTTAGTTTAAGATTCTTAGTGTTTATAAAATAAAATAGTTAAAGTATCAAATTCAAATTTCATAGTATATTCAGTGTTTACAACTAAAAGATTTTTGCTGCGGTTTTATCTGTGCCGCGGCTCACTAGACAGACTCTAGTAATTCTAGTATACTGTTAGCGATGCAATATAATTTAAATCTCCCGCAAAACCGTCGCATCTCGTAGTTTCCGGTTCCGCCGAGACAATCAGAGAGCCATCTAGGATTAAAGCCGAATATAATTGGGAGAAAACAACATCTAGCGCCATCTAGTTTCGGACGGCAGTACTTTTTCCAGTAAAAAGAAATAGGATCAATTTATACGGTCAATAGCGACATCTTGTATTGAATAGCAATACCGCGAAGAACGTTCTAGCATGGACTATTCTGGAAAGAAAAGACAGTGATAGCAAGTATAAGACAAGGATGGAAATAGAGTCGAGTATTTTCTACATATTTCGGGAGCAAGAATATTTCAATATATAAGCGGAAGCGTGAGGCAGAGCACGTCAATTTAGTTCGAATACAATTCAGTTCGGAGTGTAATACGAGCGAATATTTCATACGACATAGTGTCTTATAGTTTCGTTGCGGCGACACGAGATTTACGTTTACTGTGCAACAACTGGAAATATTACTCCGTCAAATGGATATCAGGAAATTCTTTGAAAGAGGTGAGTCAAAACAAAACACTTAAGTAGGTACCTAATATGATTATTTGATTTAATGGGGGGCTTTGACTCTCTTGTAAGTGTATATCTTAAGCATTACTTACAATATTTAAATTTATTAATTACAAGACGTGGTTTTGTTATAATAGCTAAAATAACATTTGTGAATATTTTGTGATTAAAACGTAAAAAAAAAACATAAAAGAAAGATCCTTGCAATATTTTGGATTTATTAATAAGTCCATACCGACAACAAAGTCCCTTTTCTCTAACGTCACAACAAGTGTATTATTTCAAATTACCTAGTTATGCTTATTTGGCGTTCAAACCATATATATTAGAATGTGAAACTTGATCTTTATTTTCGTCTTATACAACCCGCCTAAACACTGTAAGAGTATTTTTGTGTATCCATTTTTTAGGGAGGACACGCGAAAAAAGAAAAAAAGGTCGGGAAAGTAGCAGTGGAAGTGATGAAAATGACAACCATGATAAAACCACTCATGTAATGCCAAGATCATTGCATGCTAACATTGGACAAGCGTCAAATTCTCCTGTAGAACCTGTTAATATATCTGTTGCCGACTATTCTTCTCCATCGACATCCCAACAAACTTATGACGTCAACGTCGATCCTGAAATTATAGTGAACGATGGCTGTCATGAAAATGATCTGGGACGTTATGTTGGGTTGGCTACCCAGCTATCGACGGAAAAGAAGAGGGAGTTGTTACAAAATCCTTGGATCCCGCCCAGAAATTACGATTTTGAAAGTGATGCAAGCCATTTAAAAAGAAAATTTAACCATGCTTGGTTGGATCAATATTCACCATGGCTAGTATATTCCAAGCGACTAAAAGGTGCTCTTTGTAAGCATTGTGTTTTGTTCCCTCCGCCCATTAGCACTGTGCGAGGAATTTTGGGATCGTTTATGGTCAGGCCATATATAAAGTTCAAAAATATGCATGAAGACTGCCGAAAGCATGCAACGACCAACCTTCACCAAACGGCGACAAATGCTGCAAAAAATTTTCTTGAAAATGTTCCTGTAGACATCCAACTGCAAAGTGGACACCAAAAAGAAATCGATGAAAACAGACAAATATTGTCATCAATTATTTCTTGTATAGTATTTTGCGGCACACATGATATGCCTCTTAGGGGCAAACAAGCAGATGAGGGTGTTTTATTAGATTTATTGAAGTTGAGAATCAATTCAGGGGACGACAGATTAAAGAGTCACCTGGAAAAGTGCCGTCGCAATGCAGTTTACACATCACCAAAAATACAAAACGAATTGATAAATTTATGTGGCGAAGTTATTAAGGAGAATATAATTAGTGAGGTTCAGAAGACCATGGCTTACGCAGTCTTAGCTGATGAAACAGCAGACGTATCTGGGAAAGAACAGCTGTCAATAGGCGTGCGGTTCTACGACGAAAGCAAAAGGAAAATCAGGAGAAGAATTTGTAGGGTTCGTTGAACTAAAAGCACAAAATGCTTCCGCAATTGCCGAAGCAATTGACAATTTCTTAATTAGTTCTAACCTCTCAACCGAAGATTGCGTAGGTTTTGAATTCGATGGCTGTTCTACAATGGCAGGGAAAGAGGGTGGCGTACAAGCCATTTTGAGAAAAAAATATCCTCGTGCTTTATATTTTCATTGCTCAAGTCACAAACTCAACCTTGTTGTGAATGATGCGAACGCAGTGCCAGAAATTACAAATACAAATACAAATACAAATTTATTTATTTGCTAGAATACAATATTATATAAGGTCTTTAACTAATAGTTATGTCAATGTATTCAGCCTGCAGGCAGGCGTGCAAATATTATAATAATTAAAATATAAACTATCATTCAAATATAAAGTAATAAAATAACATTCAACAAATTTCTAATTATACATTATTAAATTTTATACTTAATTATATTATTTAAAATTAAGATATTCATTTACACTATAAAAACAATTGTCCAATAGCCACTTATGTAGGTTTAATTTAAATTTGTTACCATGCAGCAATTTTATATGGTCTGGTAATTTATTATAAATAGTTATGCACATGTTGTATACATTTTTCTTATAAATATCTCTATGACAAGTGGGTTGGTAAAGTAGATTTTGGAATTTAGCTCTTTTTGTCTAATGTTAATCTCGTTACGTTTTGTGAAATAATTAGGATGAGCTCTAACGAAAACACATGTGTCTTTAATGTACATACAAGGAAGTGGTAGGACATTACATTTCTTAAATAACGGCTTGCAACTATCCAAAAACCAAGCTTTATTTATAACTCGAATACACCTTTTTTGTACTTTGAAGGCTTTGATTGAGTCTACAGAGTTTCCCCACATTATTAAGCCATAACTGAGAACTGATGACACATAGCCATGATATGCAGCCAAGGCAGCTTCCGCTGAAACAGTTTGCCTTACCCTTTTGAGTGCAAAAGTAAAGCAACCGAGCCTCTGACATACAGTATTCACATGAGTTTTCCAATTAAGGTGTTGATCTAAATTTATTCCTAAGTAATTAAAAGATTCTACTTCAAGTACTTTTTGATTTTTATAGTCAATTAGAAATACTGTCGCCACTGTAAAGGATGTTATAACGTTTTTCAGGGAATCGACTACACGTCGAAACTACGCTCCAAACCTATCACGATTATGTGAGACGAGATGGTCAGAAAAATATAAATCAATCAGAAAGTTTTCTCAACATTTTTCAGGGCTTGTGAAATCTCTAGAAACGTTATCCGTAGAAGGAAATTATGCCACCAGAAAATCTGCATATCAGTTGCATTCAGCCATTACAAAACCAGTGTTTATTGTTACTCTACAAACAATAGCCAAATATTCAGCAGTTTTAGAACCAGTAGTTAACGCACTGCAAGCTAAATCGATCGACATGATCTCGGTAGGGGAACACATCAAAAATATCAAGGACATTCTCAGAAATGACCGCGAGTTTCCTGATAGAATAAGTAATGAAATACTTCAAAAAGCACGAGCTGTTGCAATGGATTTGAACATAGAAATTTCGGTTCCACGTCTTGCTCATAAGCAAACACATAGAAGTAATCCGCCATCAGACAATGATAACGAATATTGGCGGCGTTCCCTGATAATCCCATACATTGATTCACTCATTTCATCAATGAATATTCGATTCTCCCAAGAAAATACTCCGGCGTTTGCTTTAAGCAGGCTACATCCCTTGTATATGACAAAAACCAGCATTACAGACCTACACAAAAACGCAGAATCATTCCAAGAATTTTATAACCTGGATATCACCGGAGAACTGAACCTTTGGCATAATTTATGGGTGACGAAGGCTTTATCAGATGATCAATTAAGGGACATAGAAGTAATTGATCTGTTCAACGAGGCCAACATTTTTTACCCTGCTGTCAGAAAGGCATTAATTATTTTAAGCACTATCCCATGCACCACGGCGACCGTAGAACGGTCCTTCAGTACGCTGCGAAGAGTTAAAACGTGGCTTAGAAGCATCATGGGTGAAGAAAGGCTTACGGGTTTATGTCTGATGAGCGTACATCGCAACTATTTAAAAAACAAAAGTGAGTTTATTGAAAAGACTGTCATAGACAAATTTGCGGCAAATCCGAGAAGATTACTGTTAAATTAATATATACATACATAATATAATAATATATATTATACATAATGTATGGTATAATTATGTATAATATTTTGTTTTGTGTCATCATCAAAATTAATGAATAAAAGTCAATTTTCATGATTTTTTGTTTCAATATACCCGACAGACGATCTTTTCGAAACAGGTATAAGCAGCCCCCTGCCCCCTCCTAGCTGAAATCCTGGGTACGCCCTTGTACCTCAGTGAGTGAATTTTTCTAGTTACTATCGGCGAATCGATACTGGGTCTGGAGTTTAGTACCTAAACCCCTAGCCAGTATCTTTCCTTAAGTCCGAAGCGCGGGATGATACAGCTGCTGGAACGCTTCAGGTTCAGGAACGAAGTTCGTTGGTGAGCGGGATAAGGCACCGTGGGAGATCACGCCGGAGCGGACCTACAACCACTATGCAACCGAACAGCGAGTTCGTGGGAAAATCTCCGAGCTAAGGGGGGAGTGGTGTCGGGAGGGTGGGGGGCGTCTCAACGCTACTGCGGAGAACGGTGTCCCACCCAACCGAGCACCTGCCGCACGCACAAAACTCAAGAGATTCTCCTGAGGAACCCTGTAGTAGAAAAGCTTCATGATGTAATCTGTGTCACTAAACACCGAATAAAGGTCTATGTTTATCGACACGAGAGCACCGTGCGGCAGATACGATTCGTAATATAATTCTTATGCCCTAGCTTACCTAACAGTTTGTATTGGTTTCCTATCTATTAACTATTTTTATGCGAGATCAATGATACAACGAAAAACTGCATGTTTTATTTCGTTAACAGCACCTACCTAATTACAATGCTAATTCTAAAACTATGCTACTTATATTCTATTGGTGGTATGTCGCCACACTATCTGTTAACTATTTTAATGCGGGATCAATGATACAACGAAAAACTGCACGTTTTATTTCGTTAACAGTACCTACCTAATTACAATGCTAATTCTAAAACTATGCTACTTATATTCTATTGGTGGTATGTCACCACACTATCTATTAACTATTTTTATGCGGGATCAATGATACAACGAAAAACTGCATGTTTTATTTCGTTAACAGTACCTACCTAATTACAATGCTAATTCTAAAACTATGCTATTTATATTCTATTGGTGGTATGTCACCACACTATCTATTAACTATTTTTATGCGGGATCAATGATACAACGAAAAACTGCATGTTTTATTTCGTTAACAGTACCTACCTAATTACAATTCTAATTCTAAAACTATGCTACTTATATTCTATTGGTGGTATGTCACCACACTATCTTAACTATTTTTATGCGGGATCAATGATGCAACGAAAAACTGCACGTTTTATTTCGTTAACAGTACCTACCTAATTACAATGCTAATTCTTAAACTATGCTACTTATATTCTATTGGTGGTATGTCACCACACTATCTATTAACTATTTTTATGCGGGATCAATGATACAACGAAAAACTGCATGTTTTATTTCGTTAACAGTACCTACCTAATTACAATGCTAATTCTAAAACTATGCTACTTACATTCTATTGGTGGTATGTCACCACACTATTAACTATTTTAATGCGGGATCAATGATACAACGAAAAACTGCATGTTTTATTTCGTTAACAGTACCTACCTAATTACAATGCTAATTCTAAAACTATGCTACTTATATTCTATTGGTGGTATGTCACCACACTATCTATTAACTATTTTTATGCGGGATCAATGATACAACGAAAAACTGCATGTTTTATTTCGTTAACAGTACCTACCTAATTACAATGCTAATTCTAAAACTATGCTATTTATATTCTATTGGTGGTATGTCACCACACTATCTATTAACTATTTTATTGCGGGATCAATGATACAACGAAAAACTGCACGTTTTATTTCGTTAACAGTACCTACCTAATTACAATGCTAATTCTAAAACTATGCTACTTACATTCTATTGGTGGTATGTCACCACACTATTAACTATTTTAATGCGGGATCAATGATACAACGAAAAACTGCATGTTTTATTTCGTTAACAGTACCTACCTAATTACAATGCTAATTCTAAAACTATGCTACTTATATTCTATTGGTGGTATGTCACCACACTATCTATTAACTATTTTTATGCGGGATCAATGATACAACGAAAAACTGCATGTTTTATTTCGTTAACAGTACCTACCTAATTACAATGCTAATTCTAAAACTATGCTATTTATATTCTATTGGTGGTATGTCACCACACTATCTATTAACTATTTTAATGCGGGATCAATGATACAACGAAAAACTGCACGTTTTATTTCGTAAACAGTACCTACCTAATTACAATGCTAATTCTAAAACTATGCTATTTATATTCTATTGGTGGTATGTCACCACACTATCTATTAACTGTTTTAATGCGGGATCAATGATACAACGAAAAACTGCATGTTTTATTTCGTTAACAGTACATACCTAATTACAATGCTAATTCTAAAACTATGCGTCTTATATTCTATTGGTGGTATGTCACCACACTATCTATTAACTATTTTTATGCGGGATCAATGATACAACGAAAAACAACATGTTTTATTTCGTTAACAGTACCTACCTAATTACAATACTAATTCTAAAACTATGCTATTTATATTCTATTGGTGGTATGTCACCACACTATCTATTAACTATTTTAATGCGGGATCAATGATACAACGAAAAACTGCACGTTTTATTTCGTTAACAGTACCTACCTAATTACAATGCTAATTCTAAAACTATGCTATTTATATTCTATTGGTGGTATGTCACCACACTATATATTAACTGTTTTAATGCGGGATCAATGATACAACGAAAAACTGCATGTTTTATTTCGTTAACAGTACATACCTAATTACAATGCGAATTCTAAAACTATGCTACTTATATTCTATTGGTGGTATGTCACCACACTATCTATTAACTATTTTTATGCGGGATCAATGATACAACGAAAAACTGCATGTTTTATTTCGTTAACAGTACCTACCTAATTACAATGCTAATTCTAAAACTATGCTACTTATATTCTATTGGTGGTATGTCACCACACTATCTATTAACTATTTTTATGCGGGATCAATGATACAACGAAAAACTGCATGTTTTATTTCGTTAACAGTACCTACCTAATTACAATTCTAATTCTAAAACTATGCTACTTATATTCTATTGGTGGTATGTCACCACACTATCTTAACTATTTTTATGCGGGATCAATGATGCAACGAAAAACTGGATGTTTTATTTCGTTAACAGTACCTACCTAATTACAATGCTAATTCTTAAACTATGCTACTTATATTCTATTGGTGGTATGTCACCACACTATCTATTAACTATTTTTATGCGGGATCAATGATACAACGAAAAACTGCATGTTTTATTTCGTTAACAGTACCTACCTAATTACAATGCTAATTCTAAAACTATGCTACTTACATTCTTTTGGTGGTATGTCACCACACTATTAACTATTTTAATGCGGGATCAATGATACAACGAAAAACTGCATGTTTTATTTCGTTAACAGTACCTACCTAATTACAATGCTAATTCTAAAACTATGCTACTTATATTCTATTGGTGGTATGTCACCACACTATCTATTAACTATTTTTATGCGGGATCAATGATACAACGAAAAACTGCATGTTTTATTTCGTTAACAGTACCTACCTAATAACAATGCTAATTCTAAAACTATGCTATTTATATTCTATTGGTGGTATGTCACCACACTATCTATTAACTATTTTAATGCGGGATCAATGATACAACGAAAAACAATATGTTTTATTTCGTTAACAGTACCTACCTAATTACAATGCTAATTCTAAAACTATGCTATTTATATTCTATTGGTGGTATGTCACCACACTATCCATTAACTGTTTTAATGCGGGATCAATGATACAACGAAAAACTGCATGTTTTATTTCGTTAACAGTACATACCTAATTACAATGCTAATTCTAAAACTATGCTACTTATATTCTATTGGTGGTATGTCACCACACTATCTATTAACTATTTTTATGCGGGATCAATGATACAACGAAAAACTGCATGTTTTATTTCGTTAACAGTACCTACCTAATTACAATGCTAATTCTAAAACTATGCTACTTATATTCTATTGGTGGTATGTCACCACACTATCTATTAACTATTTTTATGCGGGATCAATGATACAACGAAAAACTGCATGTTTTATTTCGTTAACAGTACCTACCTAATAACAATGCTAATTCTAAAACTATGCTACTTATATTCTATTGGTGGTATGTCACCACACTATCTATTAACTATTTTTATGCGGGATCAATGATACAACGAAAAACTGCATGTTTTATTTCGTTAACAGTACCTACCTAATAACAATGCTAATTCTAAAACTATGCTACTTATATTCTATTGGTGGTATGTCACCACACTATCTATTAACTATTTTTATGCGGGATCAATGATACAACGAAAAACTGCATGTTTTATTTCGTTAACAGTACATACCTAATTACAATGCTAATTCTAAAACTATGCTACTTATATTCTATTGGTGGTATGTCACCACACTATCTATTAACTATTTTTATGCGGGATCAATGATACAACGAAAAACTGCATGTTTTATTTCGTTAACAGTACCTACCTAATTACAATGCTAATTCTAAAACTATGCTACTTATATTCTATAGGTGGTATGTCACCACACTATCTGTTAACTATTTTAATGCGGGATCAATGATACAACGAAAAACTGCACGTTTTATTTCGTTAACAGTACCTACCTAATTACAATGCTAATTCTAAAACTATGCTATTTATATTCTATTGGTGGTATGTCACCACACTATCTATTAACTGTTTTAATGCGGGATCAATGATACAACGAAAAACTGCATGTTTTATTTCGTTAACAGTACATACCTAATTACAATGCTAATTCTAAAACTATGCTACTTATATTCTATTGGTGGTATGTCGCCACACTATCTATTAACTATTTTTATGCGGGATCAATGATACAACGAAAAACTGCATGTTTTATTTCGTTAACAGTACCTACCTAATTACAATGCTAATTCTAAAACTATGCTACTTATATTCTATTGGTGGTATGTCACCACACTATCTATTAACTATTTTTATGCGGGATCAATGATACGACGAAAAACTGCATGTTTTATTTCGTTAACAGTACCTACCTAATAACAATGCTAATTCTAAAACTATGCGTCTTATATTCTATTGGTGGTATGTCACCACACTATCTATTAACTATTTTTATGCGGGATCAATGATACAACGAAAAACTGCATGTTTTATTTCGTTAACAGTACATACCTAATAACAATGCTAATTCTAAAACTATGCTACTTATATTCTATTGGTGGTATGTCACCACACTATCTATTAACTATTTTTATGCGGGATCAATGATACAACGAAAAACTGCATGTTTTATTTCGTTAACAGTACCTACCTAATTACAATGCTAATTCTAAAACTATGCTATTTATATTCTATAGGTGGTATGTCACCACACTATCTATTAACTGTTTTAATGCGGGATCAATGATACAACGAAAAACTGCATGTTTTATTTCGTTAACAGTACATACCTAATTACAATGCTAATTCTAAAACTATGCTACTTATATTCTATTGGTGGTATGTCACCACACTATCTATTAACTATTTTTATGCGGGATCAATGATACAACGAAAAACTGCATGTTTTATTTCGTTAACAGTACCTACCTAATTACAATGCTAATTCTAAATCTATGCTACTTATATTCTATTGGTGTTATGTCACCACACTATCTATTAACTATTTTTATGCGGGATCAATGATACAACGAAAAACTGCATGTTTTATTTCGTTAACAGTACCTACCTAATTACAATGCTAATTCTAAAACTATGCTACTTACATTCTATTGGTGGTATGTCACCACACTATCTATTAACTATTTTAATGCGGGATGAATGATACAACGAAAAACTGCACGTTTATTTCGTTAACAGTACCTACCTAATTACAATGCTAATTCTAAAACTATGCTACTTATATTCTATTGGTGGTATGTCACCACACTATCTATTAACTATTTTTATGCGGGATTAATGATACAACGAAAAACTGCATGTTTTATTTCGTTAAAAGTACCTACCTAATTACAAAGCTAATTATAAAACTATGCTATTTATATTCTATTGGTGGTATGTCACCATACTATCTATTAACTATTTTTATGCGGGATCAATGATACAACGAAAAACTGCATGTTTTATTTCGTTATCAGTACCTACCTAATTACAATGCTAATTCTAAAACTATGCTATTTATATTCTATTGGTGGTATGTCACCACACTATCTATTAGATATTTTTATGCGGGATCAATGATACAACGAAAAACTGCATGTTTAATTTCGTTAACAGTACCTACCTAATTACAATGCTAATTCTAAAACTATGCTACTTATATTCTATTGGTGGTATGTCACCACAGTTTTGTAGAAGCGCCCACCAGCGGCGAATCCGTGGTAACGAGTCCTTCTTGTGTTTCGGCGCCTTAAGTGAATTACAGTCTGTTATTACTGTAATTTTTTATCGTATAAGTATTATCGAAAGTGCTTTATTGCTCGGACCACTGCTAATGATTCCAGTTCGTATGAATGATAGGGGCTTTCAGTATCAGTGGTCCTCGTGCTCATGAAAACTACCGCATGTTGTCGTCCGTCGAACATTTGCACGAGGACTGCTCCAAATCCAAGACTGCTTGCGTCTTGTATAAAGCTGTATTGGCGCTACTTTTTGTTGTCACATGATGAAGCATTTGCTGATGCATCAGTCTGGTGCCGTCTCATGTTATCACCATGCTTAAGTTGGTGCTATGAATCGAATTCATACCAATTAATACGTCAGCTGACATTTCATGATCGGGAAGAAGAATAATATTTCAATCCTTATCGCGTCAATGATACAGATGGTCTTCATCCCCGAGTCAATGAGCACTCTGCTCCACTATCGAAGATGGCACGTATTATTATTGCACCGATCGTAACAGTGATGGGTGCTTGATTGATTCCAGCTAGTTCACGTTCGATGTCAGTGCGTTTTGAATGTATGACCCGTTTTCTTGCAGTAGGAACAGGTAATCACGTTTTTAGATGTCTCCGTTGTTGTAGTATTGGTTCTCTGAAGATTTGAAGTAGATTCCGAAGGTCTGAATCTACAATCATTAGTGCTATGGTTGGTCCTTTTGCATATTTGGCAACGTACAGCAGCTGCTTTATCGATGTGATGTCACCATTCCGAGACTCCAACATGACTGTCGGGATCGAATGACGGTAGATAGATGTCCTTGACCCTGATTCTTGGTTCTGGAGGAGAATACAACCGCTCGGACATCCTTCGCATCATCTCCATCATAAACTGGAGAGAGTATCCGGCTATTGGACTATTTGGATGCATATTCGTTGTGTTGGACGATCCAGCAGCGATGGGTACCCCTGGAAGGTATACTTCTTGATTGTAAGATGTGGGTCCCATTGACATGAATGGTGTCCCGACGGAAACTGGTATTCCCGCAGCGATTGGTGTAGACGTCATGCCTGTGGTAATTCCCGTTGTGATGGGCTGCACGGTATTAAAGTTGTTTGCTGGTACTCCTGAAGTGTTCAATGAGGCAGGGTCTATCAGCCTGGTACTGCCCTGCGCTGTTCCAGTCGTGACAGGTTGAACCGAAGTCGATGAGGATGTGGTTGGGACCAGAGCTTGTTCTGATCCTACTTCTGATGACGGAGAAGAGACCTCCATGATGTTTTTTTAAAAAGTGTGTGTCACTAATATTCTGTTCCATATAAAACTCCACAAATCACTGATAGGTTTCGTATATTCGACCGGCAGCGTAACGACGTCCCAGAGAGGTCTGTAATGTGCGGCGGCTCGAACAAGAATGCCCTCCCGTCTTTTTTTTTTTTAGAACGGACTAATGTTGTTTTTCTCTACCGGCATTTACAGCGTCACCGGACGGTTGGCGAGCGCAGATGGCACTCTGCCAAATGCGGGCGCAGAGGGCGCACCGCCTAAGGCGAGCGTTGAAGACGCTTCGCCGCAAGGAGAGGAGTAGGCGACTTGCTCAAGGGCACCACTAAGGTACGGACCTCGGCTTGGGCCGTCGCCAGGAGAGAGGGGAGTAGGAGAGAATCGCCCCGGTACATAAGTGTACCGTTGAAAGTGGGCCCTATGAATTTTAACTCTACGACTATTTGGAGAGAATCTAACCAAGACATAACTTTTGCCTCGAGCTCGCCGGCGAGCTCGGTGTTTGACTGTGTTTACCACTAAATCATAACCTTATGTACCTCGCCTCCCCCCATTTCCGCGACATGGGTCCACACCGCGACTAGGATCGTCGCGTTGTGCACTCATGACTGTACTTTGGGTGGGGCTACAATAAGAAACTTGAGTACCTCGCCCACAGCCGTTACCTGGGCCGGAGTCTACAACGAGGCCGGGGCCGCGGTGTAGACTCCTGCCGTACCGTGTCTGGGACTACATAGAAAACCAGTGTTACCTCGTCCACAGCCATTTGCTGGGCCGGAGGATACATCGCGACCGGGGCCGCGGTGTATACTCCCACCCGCACCGTGGCTGGGACTACAATCGTGTGTGTGTGTGGATTACCTCGACTGCTACAACCATTACCGGGGTTCCCTTGGGACGACGCTAAAGCTGCCGAAGTAACGGCTGCGATGGGGTCGTCCGGGTCACCCAAAATATGCCTTGGACGGCGACGGGGGGGAAGGAAGTGAGGATCGGTTATGTCAGTGGAGTAGTTCGCCGCTTCGACCACGAGGGGATTCGAGTGGTGGGGAGCTTTGTCGAAGTGGCGGCGGGAGCAGTCTTTCATATACTGCGTAATAGAGGGGAGGGTGAAATCGCAGTGCAGTTCGGCGTTCCGCAAGTACCACGGAGCGCCCACTGCCCTGCGCATAAAGCGATTCTGAATCACTTGAAGTTTGTGGAGGTCGTGTTTCTGAGCATGGGCGAACGCTACAGATGCGTAAGTCATGATTGGGCGGATGCAAAGTTTATATATTTGATACAAACTTAGCCTATTTATATGGCACTCATGCTACCCGAACCTATCTCGACTTTTAGGTCGTACAGTTGAGAGAGAAGTATAGGCTGTCTCGCTTACCCTAATTTGCCGAATAAAGATTGATCCTAACCTTATAGAGAGCACCTATATCTTCCCTGTCTACAACTATCTCTTTCAGTCTTTATTTACTACATAAACCTTAAATATTGACATTTCACTTATTCTATCTTAATCTACTTATTTACACTTATTAACCTAGGCTCGGAGTCCTGCACATCTCTCCCCCCGGCGCAGCCTGCGTAGCCCCTTCTTCTCTGGTAAGCACGACGAGCTTTCGCACGGGTCGCTTGAAGATGCCGGTCCGGGTGCGCACGTCCGCCACTCGTACACCGCCGTCAGGTCCCTCGTAGGTGTGCTCGACGACGCCCATGGGCCACACGTTTCGTGGTAGCGTGTGGTCCACGACGTCTCCGACTCGTACCGGCCGACTGTTGCTGCTGGGCTCTCCACGGGGTACCAGTGTAGGTAAGGTACTCCTTTACCCAGCGCCGCCAGAAGTGGTCGGCGAGCGCCAAGCTAGTCCTCCATACTCGTCGGTCGGTCTCGTAGCACGGTCCAGTGAGGGGTAGACCGTTCGATGACCCCAATAGGAAGTGATTTGGGGTCAATGCCTCGGGGTCTTGGTGACTCACGCTTACGTGAGTGAGTGTTCTCGCGTTGACCGCGAACTCTGCTTCTGTTAACAGTGTACTCAACACCTCCTCTGTAGGTTCTCGCTCTTTCAGGGTGGCGGCCAGTGCGACTTTGACCGATCGCACCAGTCTCTCCCACGCTCCTCCTTGATTTGGGGCCCCTGGGGCCGTATATCTCCATGTCATCCTGTTCAGCAGGCCTTTATCTCGCAGCGCCGGCACCCACTCCGCGCACGCCTCCCTTAGTTCGCGGTCGGCGCCCTTGAAGTTGGTCGCGTTGTCCGAATACATCATTTTTGGCCAACCTCGCCGCGCTGCCATCCTCCTTAGCGCCATTATCGCAGAGCTGGTGGAGAGTGACGGCACGAGCTCCAAATGCACCGCGCGAGTAGTGAGACAGGTAAATAGGGCTCCCCAACGCTTTTCCCGACGCCGCCCGACTTTCACTACCATCGGCCCGAAATAATCCGTCCCACAGTTGGAAAAGGGACGCTGAAAGGGCTCATGTCGTGCGCGGGGCAGATCTCCCGTCGCCGGAAGCACCGGTCTTGATTTCCGTACCTTACATAGAGCACAACTCCTCTCCACGGTTCGCACGGTCAGTCGCAAATGTATGATCCAATATCGCTGACGTAGATCGTTCGTCACGCGCTCTCTGTTGGCGTGACCCGCCGCACAATGTTCCCGTAGCACTATTAGACGTGTTATCCGGTGGCGGCCGTCAAGTATTATAGGCCTTTTCGTCTCTATAGGTGCTGTAGCGGCCTCTTACGCGCAATACGTCATCTTCCATCATGGGGTCCAACCGATGCAGCCGACTCGTCTTGGTGATAGGGCGTGCCGCTCTCAATCGTTCTATCTCGTCTCGAAAACTGTCTCGTTGCGCGCGTTGTATGATTGCGCGTTCCGCTCGCTCTATGTGTCGCTCGTCCATGTGTTTTGTTCGTCGTCGACACATATCTATGAACGCTAATACACGCGCCGTAGCCCGCACTAATGTCTCATATTTCGAAAATCGTTCCGGGTCGGGCACCCATTCATCACTGGACCTGTCCTCGGTCACATGACACTACACTGTCATCACTATCACTGCCGTTGTTCGGTTCTGTAGGCCACTGGTCTTCTTCGTAACGCAGGAAGTCCGGTCCATGGAACCAGCGGTCGTTCGCCGTGATGGGTGTGCACGAGAACCTCGTAGCGTCGTCTGCTACGTTTTCGTGAGTCGGCACCCATCTCCACTCTTCTTTGTGGGTGAGTTCAGCAATCTCACCCAGGCGATGTAAGACGAACGGGGTGTACCGTCGGATGTCATGTCGCACCCAGTGGATGACCGTCATGGAGTCGGTCCAATAAACGGTCCTCTTCACCTTCACTCGATGCTCCTTCTTTATCGCGTCGGCCAGCCGAGCTCCAATGACTGCCGCCTGCAGCTCCAAGCGCGGTATGGTCTGCGCGCGCCTTGGAGCTACCTTCGCCTTGGCAGCCACGAGACTCAAGCTGAAGCTCCCGTCCGGTCGCGCGACACGCCAGTAGGCTACGGTCGAGTAAGCCTGTTCGCTAGCGTCGCACATCATGTGAATGTGAATGATTACTCCGGACTTGACTTCCAGCAGACAACTGCTCGGAACAGCGGCTTGGGCGGCCGCTCAGCGCAGAAGCACGGGCAGTTGCTCAGCGCAGCAGCCCAGCGCAGCAGTTTGGGCAGCCGCTCAGGATACTTGCTCGGGACAGCTGAAAAACAAATGAACGTGTTAAGAGGCATTTCACATTTTAATGCGCGTAATCGTAGATTTTAAGCGCTTAATTTACTATCATAGGAAAGATTCACAAATAGTTGAATGATTGAAATAAATAGAATAATCTGTCCTCTTTTTAGTTAATGTACCACATTTACAAGCATAACTTTAATTATTTTGTAGTGACCAATCTCCCGCACCTCGTTTTACGAATTAAATGGAATATAGCAAACTTCAGAGTTCTATCTCTTGTATAAAAACTCATCAAATTAACTAAACAAAAAAATCTATTCATCAGGAATATAATCTTGTTGACACACAGTGTACTAGAATATCGATAATTGATCATCATTATAGAAAAAAAAAAAAAAGATCTTTCGCCAATTTCCACGAATTATATCAGCAGTTTAACACGATTTATTGCGTTAAATAAAGTGTAATTCCAAACTGATATTATATCAAAAGAAAGTACATTCTTCAATTAATCTGATCTCAGTTAAAATATGATATTAACTCTGCTTTGTTAGACACGAAAAAATATTTAACATAAGTCTAAATGATTATAAATTGAATCGACAAGAAATTGATTGTTTACTCATTCCAAAGCCACAGTTTTTAAAATGAGTGCAAGTATCAAAATATGTTACTCACAGTCACGCTATTCCGTCGTCTCTTCTTTCGCCTGTGTAAGCGATGCGCTGGCATTTACCTAAACTTCAGTAGAGTGATTTTGTGAAATGGCTCTTAATATCTGTCTACGTACTACGATAAAATTCTGGACTTCCATCACCCACACCACACAATGCAATGAAAACAAAGAAAAACATTCCATGCCTTACATACTATACCAAGATCTCACTCGCACAGTTTAGTGATATGTTTCTTTATTAATGCATACCAAAGACAACTAGCGCGTGATATCGTTTTGTGAAAATTAACTGTCGAATGTCTCAAAAAACTCACGATACCACCTTTGCATGACACCACACAAGGTAATCTTTGGTGTCGATTACTCCGGACTTGACTTCCAGCAGACAACTGCTCGGGACAGCGGCTTGGGCGGCCGCTCAGCGCAGAAGCACGGGCAGTTGCTCAGCGCAGCAGCCCAGCGCAGCAGTTTGGGCAGCCGCTCAGGATACCTGCTCGGGACAGCTGAAAAACAAATGAATGTGTTAATATCTGTCGACGTACTACGATAAAATTCTGGACTTCCATCACCCGCACCACACTATGCAATGAAAACAAAGAAAAACATGCCATGCCTTACATACTTAACAAGATCTCACTCGCACAGTTTAAAGATATTTTTCTTTATTAATGCATACTAACGACAACTAGCGCGTGATATCAATTTGTGAAGATTAACCGTCGAATGTCTCAACAAACTTAAGATACCACCTTTGAATGACACCACACAAGGTAATCTTTGGTGTCGATTACTCCAGACTTGACTTCAAGCAGACAACTGTTCGGGATAGCGGCTTGGGCGGCCGCTCAGCGCAGAAGCACGGGCAGTTGCTCAGCGCAGCAGCCCAGCGCAGCAGTTTGGGCAGCCGCTCAGGATACTTGCTCGGGACAGCTGAAAAACAAATGAACGTGTTAATATCTGTCTACGTACTACGATAAAATTCTGGACTTCCATCACCCACACCACACAATGCAATGAAAACAAAGAAAAACATTCCATGCCTTACATACTATACCAAGATCTCACTCGCACAGTTTAGTGATATGTTTCTTTATTAATGCATACCAAAGACAACTAGCGCGTGATATCGATTTGTGAAAATTAACTGTCGAATGTCTCAAAAAACTCACGATACCACCTTTGCATGACACCACACAAGGTAATCTTTGGTGACGATTACTCCGGACTTGACTTCCAGCAGACAAATGCTCGGGACAGCGGCTTGGGCGGCCGCTCAGCGCAGAAGCACGGGCAGTTGCTCAGCGCAGCAGCCCAGCGCAGCAGCCCAGCGCAGCAGTTTAAGCAGCAGCCCAGCGCAGCAGCCCAGCGCAGCAGTTTGGGCAGCCGTTAAGGATACCTGCTCGGGACAGCTGAAAAATAAATGAATGTGTTAATATCTGTCTACGTACTACGATAAAATTCTGGACTTTCATCACCCGCACCACACTATGCAATGAAAACAAAGAAAAACATTCCATGCCTTACATATTTTAGCAAGATCTCACTCGCACAGTTTAGTGATATTTTTCTTTATTAATGCATACCAACGACAACTAGCGCGTGATATCAATTTGTGAAAATTAACTGTCGAATGTCTAAAAAAACTCACGATACCACCTTTGCATGACACCACACAAGGTAATCTTTGGTGTCGATTACTCCGGACTTGACTTCCAGCAGACAACTGCTCGGGACAGCGGCTTGGGCGGCCGCTCAGCGCAGAAGCACGGGCAGTTGCTCAGCGCAGCAGCCCAGCGCAGCAGTTTGGGCAGCCGCTCAGGATACCTGCTCGGGACAGCTGAAAAACAAATGAATGTGTTAATATCTGTCGACGTACTACGATAAAATTCTGGACTTCCATCACCCGCACCACACTATGCAATGAAAACAAAGAAAAACATGCCATGCCTTACATACTTAACAAGATCTCACTCGCACAGTTTAAAGATATTTTTCTTTATTAATGCATACTAACGACAACTAGCGCGTGATATCAATTTGTGAAGATTAACCGTCGAATGTCTCAACAAACTTACGATACCACCTTTGAATGACACCACACAAGGTAATCTTTGGTGTCGATTACTCCAGACTTGACTTCAAGCAGACAACTGTTCGGGATAGCGGCTTGGGCGGCCGCTCAGCGCAGAAGCACGGGCAGTTGCTCAGCGCAGCAGCCCAGCGCAGCAGTTTGGGCAGCCGCTCAGGATACTTGCTCGGGACAGCTGAAAAACAAATGAACGTGTTAATATCTGTCTACGTACTACGATAAAATTCTGGACTTCCATCACCCACACCACACAATGCAATGAAAACAAAGAAAAACATTCCATGCCTTACATACTATACCAAGATCTCACTCGCACAGTTTAGTGATATGTTTCTTTATTAATGCATACCAAAGACAACTAGCGCGTGATATCGATTTGTGAAAATTAACTGTCGAATGTCTCAAAAAACTCACGATACCACCTTTGCATGACACCACACAAGGTAATCTTTGGTGACGATTACTCCGGACTTGACTTCCAGCAGACAAATGCTCGGGACAGCGGCTTGGGCGGCCGCTCAGCGCAGAAGCACGGGCAGTTGCTCAGCGCAGCAGCCCAGCGCAGCAGCCCAGCGCAGCAGCCCGGCGCAGCAGTTTAAGCAGCAGCCCAGCGCAGCAGCCCAGCGCAGCAGTTTGGGCAGCCGCTCAGGATACCTGCTCGGGACAGCTGAAAAATAAATGAATGTGTTAATATCTGTCTACGTACTACGATAAAATTCTGGACTTCCATCACCCGCACCACACTATGCAATGAAAACAAAGAAAAACATTCCATGCCTTACATATTTTAGCAAGATCTCACTCCACAGTTTAGTGATATTTTTCTTTATTAATGCATACCAACGAGAACTAGCGCGTGATATCAATTTGTGAAAATGAACTGTCGAATGTCTAAAAAAACTCACGATACCACCTTTGCATGACACCACACAAGGTAATCTTTGGTGTCGATTACTCCGGACTTGACTTCCAGCAGACAACTGCTCGGGACAGCGGCTTGGGCGGCCGCTCAGCGCAGAAGCACGGGCAGTTGCTCAGCGCAGCAGCCCAGCGCAGCAGTTTGGGCAGCCGCTCAGGATACTTGCTCGGGACAGCTGAAAAACAAATGAACGTGTTAATATCTGTCTACGTACTACGATAAAATTCTGGACTTCCATCACCCACACCACACAATGCAATGAAAACAAAGAAAAACATTCCATGCCTTACATACTATACCAAGATCTCACTCGCACAGATTAGTGATATGTTTCTTTATTAATGCATACCAAAGACAACTAGCGCGTGATATCGATTTGTGAAAATTAACTGTCGAATGTCTCAAAAAACTCACGATACCACCTTTGCATGACACCACACAAGGTAATCTTTGGTGACGATTACTCCGGACTTGACTTCCAGCAGACAAATGCTCGGGATAGCGGCTTGGGCGGCTGCTCAGCGCAGAAGCACGGGCAGTTGCTCAGCGCAGCAGTTTGGGCAGCCGCTCAGGATACTTGCTCGGGACAGCTGAAAAACAAATGAATGTGTTAATATCTGTCTACGTACTACGATTAAATTCTGGACTTCCATCACCCGCACCACACAATGCAATGAAAACAAAGAAAAACATTCCATGCCTTACATACTATACCAAGATCTCACTCGCACAGTTTAGTGATATGTTTCTTTATTAATGCATACCAAAGACAACTAGCGCGTGATATCGATTTGTGAAAATTAACTGTCGAATGTCTCAAAAAACTCACGATACCACCTTTGCATGACACCACACAAGGTAATCTTTGGTGCCGATTACTCCGGACTTGACTTCCAGCAGACAAATGCTCGGGACAGCGGCTTGGGCGGCCGCTCAGCGCAGAATCACGGGCAGTTGCTCAGCGCAGCAGCCCAGCGCAGCAGTTTGGGCAGCCGCTCAGGATACCTGCTCGGGACAGCTGAAAAACAAATGAATGTGTTAGTATCTGTATGGTGTAGTGCATCACCTGTGAACAATTATATGGATCCGAATACATCAGCGTCTTTACTTTTACATACTCATAATTGATTTATTTATTTCAGCGACTGCATGTTTGCATTAATGTCAATGCGGCACCTAACCATACGTTTTATGCGAAACAACGTGTTTACTAAATACATTACTCGTATCTTAAAACATCCATCCTCGTCTTTACTAATATTAAAAAAACAGGAAAGATTTGTTTGTTTGAATTGAATAAACTCTGGAACTACTAGACCGGATTGAAATATAATGTCATCTTTATAATCCTACATTAACCCTGTTCATCAGCGCGTGGAACCGCGGAGGGCAGCTAGTCGCAACAACAATTTTATCTCGAATAAAACCGCCGTTACGTTTGCGCCAAAACGCACGTAAAAGTATGCCTCATTGTCACGTTCCGCCCGAGCCGAGCGTGCAAGCGAGAGCGCGGAACAAGCAATAGAGAGGCACGATCAGCCTAAGCATTCGGCTTGTCTTATGACGTTATCACGTACAGAATTTATAGACAACCATATTTTTTGTATATTTGTACGAATACCAAGATATATTGTCGTCTGTGTTCGCACAGACTAACAATTTGTACAAAGACCACATTTTGCAATGTATGTTTTTTATGTACAAAACAAGAGCCGCGTTTTGCCAAGCATTTTCTATGAGAACCATTGAAAAAGGAAAGTACTAACAGTACATACAATAGATATAATTCTTATTCATAATTCAATGTGTTCCAATCGGCGGATTCTTCCTTACAGGCCGCTTAGAACGCATCTTTATGCAAGCGGAGAGCGGGAATATGGTATACATACCTATACAGGTACGAGTGGAATGACTCAGCAAATGCTAAGAAGATAAAACATCGTTATTGCTAGAGGATAACACAATAAAGATTGTCAATTATACCTCGAACAACTTTAATAGTAAACCAAATCTAAAGTTTGAGTCTTTATAATTACTATTGGTAGTTTCACAATAGGTAAGCATAATTATTTTTGCATACCTAAAAAGGTTGAAATGTGGTCATCTAAATGTCTATTGGTGATCCATCTTTTACCCGTACCCACGCAGGTAAAGTTGTTTTGGTTTAGAAAGGATAATAATACTAAAGTAAGTAACGAAAAGCTCCAAGGGTGGAAGTGTTAAAGGGCATAACGCCGGTAGTAGTGCTCTAGTGAAACCGCAGCACACCTCTCGACACCCTTTAGCCATCCACACTAATGTTGCACCTTTTGTCACCATTGATGGTGGCCCTTGTGGGGGCCCGTTTAGTGGCCCCCTAAATATATATTAGGAAATTAATTAGGAAACTAGGAAACGTTTATTAGGAAATAAAACTTATGCTAATTACTTACAAAATAGATTACATCTTTTGGCTTATATATTTTATATAGTACTCGTAAGTTGGGTGATGATCACTGAATCCCACACTAGGATGGCCTGTGTCGTGAGATTCAGTCCCTTCCTTTATAATTACTCCAATGATCTTTACATGGATTTTATAATTTTTTCAAATAAGGTTTATAATAATTATAGAATGTATGCTGACTTTGTACAAAAAAAATAATACTTAAATACTAAACAATAATTTAAAAAAATCTGAAGCAAAACATAAATAACATAACATATATTATCTCAGGTATATCTGTGAAAAATAGTGTATGCGAGGATAGGTGTGATTAAAATAAAACAAAGTTGTGTAGTTAGGTGAGAGATAGACTGCGTAGATAATTGTATAATGTATTGTTTATTTTCGTTAAATGTAGCATTCAATATTATATATATATAATAATATTTTAAAATGAGACTGAAACTGGCAGGTACCGTAGTCTCGTCGATAGCCATTTCTTTTATGATTTAAGAGTTCATATCTATAGCCCTACTATGTTACTAATTTTAGCAAAAGCTATACCATTTCACCTTCATTTCAAATGCTGTTTATGTAGGTACTACATTGACCCCACTTATGTCTTTGTAAAAACTGGATAAAATACGAGAAAAAAAAGAAATAATAATACCGCAGGGGCGGCTTTGTGGTGAGCCGTCGGTGAGTGGCGACACCGTCACAGTAGATATATAGAACAGTACGGAAACTACCTTCAATCGTTTGAAACGGCCCAGTGACATAAACATGCGCATCGACGAGACCCCTAAGCGGTTCTCGCGGTGCAGTCAGTAGTGAGTGTTACAAACTATTTTTACATTATAACCTTTTTTATATGATCTAAAATATGAAATGTCACACTTGACTGACTGCTATGTGTTTTAAAATTGTAATGGTGTTTTTGTATGATCGATCATAAAACTTAATAAATTCGTAAAACAAAACACAAATCTCAGATGGCGGCTGCAATAGATTATTATATTATTGTGAACTATATCTTACTGGGTGTCGTTTTTATGATTTTCGAGAGCGTTGATGCCGATAGTGCTAACAAAACTGAAATCGAAGATGGCGGCTGGGCGAAATTATCAACTTTTTTTGGAGTCAATAATTTGTAATTTATGAAGAGTAAAAGTATTTTTTATGTAATGTTTTTTTAATTACAAGGTATCAAACGCATTTTTGAGGTTGAAACGCAGTATGGTTCAGTCCGAAAATGCGTGACAAACACCCGAAAACAGAGTTCATGAGCACTGCACCCGCGCCACCTGCAGCGCCTACCACGCGCCCAACCGAGACTCACGCTCCTAGGGATTAGTCATTTAAGAAGTCTTAAGTTATTGTAAAACGCATAATTCTGGTTTACTTAAATTGCTTGATAGGTATCAATGAAATAAATGGATATGAGATTTAAGGAGTTGTTTAGTTAAATACATAGAAAACGCGTTATTGGTACACAAAATTAATATGAGAAGGTAAAATCTAGCAATTAAAACAAGTAGGTACAAGGTCTGTATAAACGGGGGTTAGCACTAAAATAAATTGCTTCCAGAGGACTTAGTGTGCTGACGGGAATAAATCAATAAATGTATTAAGTATACTAGATTAAGATTTATTAGACGATGGCAATTGAGGTGGGATTGAAAAAATAAAGTAGGATAAGTGTATTAACATTAAAATAATTTTGTCGAGAACATAAATTACTAGCTGCAGCTCGCGGTTTCACCCGCGTGGTGATGTATGTTATTGAGAATGGATCAAATATAGCGTAGGTATGTTACTGAGACATAATGTAGCTTTACATATTATACTCGTGAAATGATTGTTTAAATCGGAAAAGTAGATTCACGTGTACCCATAATCTAAAATGAAATAAACCCTCATATATATTTCCTTTTACTATCAGAGTAGTAATAGTTATGTTGACGTCCTCTCTATGGAACTGGGGGGCGATTCAACTATTTCACAAGTTCAACAATCCACTCGGCTGCAACTGCGGTTCGACTCCGGTTGTAGTTCGATAATTACCCGAAATGCCATCCCACTATTCCTGTAGACATTGGGACGTGACGTCACGTAATTGTATCGTAAACGCTACGGCATAATTTAATAGATAAATAGTAAACACTAATAGGAGTTGGCGTGGTGTAACTGGTCTATTGAGTAATCGTAATATAAAATACTATTCGATCGCTGGCGTCAATAGAAGCGAAACTGTAGTTGTGACTTTTCTTATAGCAGCTTAAGAATGTGTGTAAATCGGCTACGGTTCGAATCTAGTAGCAACAAATTAAGTTAGTGGAATTGTGCCCTTTTCACTATGCTCTAATGCCAAATAGCGTAGACTTATATTAGTTGTATATAATATGGTCAATAGATTCCGTTCGGCAGCATACGCGATATATGGACTAATTGTTATTCATTTCTACACTTCAGGTTACGTTATCGAAGTTTTCATACGGAATTCTAACCTTTTTGTTCATATTATATAGCCTGTGGTCATAGGGAAACAAGTAGGAAACTTAATGTCGAAAAAAAAACCTCTGATCGGTCCAGTAGTTTTGTGGTCTGTTTAATACAAAGAAACAAACAAATCTTCCTTACTTATGATATTATAGTGTAAATAAGCAGAGTTAAAATTGGCAGGTAAGAAGAATAAAACATGAAAAAGAAATTCATAGTAGTTGGCTAATAGAACTATAGGGAATATGCAACAAAATTATACTTAGAATCCCAATTACCTAATACTAGCTACGCTCTACAGTTGCATTCACGCGGTGTTGTGTTACATAATATTTGTACAGGTATAATATAGATTTATACAGGTGGATTTTTATGAAAATTGATTCCTTTGAATCAATAGATTTATGTTTGCTGTTACGTACAAAAAGAACGTATATATATATGATCCCATTCGTACAATATTGCATCAAAGGAGGGCGTTGCATCAGAGGTCCATCCATGTTTAAGCACACTGCCACCTCTGTTGGTTTTGGTAAGTAGAAAGTAGTTTCGTCCTGAGGAAGTTCTTTAAAATAAAAATAAGGGACAATAAATGTTATAACGCTCACCTCCTATATCAATAGGGTACATTGGTTATGTACGGTCATTTCATATGCAATGATAAACTTGCAAAATAAGACATTTAGAGATAGATATGAATTAGGCAGTCTTAGACGAGGTTTAAAACAGCATTGTTAGTTTATTACCGTCATGATAAATATTCGATTTCGTGACAAACCTTAAAGTTATTGAGTTAAACTATATTTCAATTTGAAATATGGGTTAATAAAAGTTAAGAATTATTGGTTTCAATGTTCAAATTTCATACTTGACGAGTTTGTTGAATTGTTAGAGTTGCGTGAATCAGCGATTGAGGAAGAAGGATAACAAAGGGGACCAGAATGTTACGAGTAATAATTAGTAATTTACTTGGGGATGAATGAGTCAATAAGGTTAATTTGAATTATTGAATGAAATGTTTTAATAAGTATGAAGGGCTCGAATGGTCCACCAAAATGCCAAAAGTATGAAAACTAAGTCTCATTGACTACCTCCTCCTTTTTTTGGAAGTCTGCAGAAAATGGTTAAATGGTAAGGCTATTGATATGAAATCTAATGATTAGTGATAAGGGAGATAATGGGCTATAGACGAGACTACGGCACCTGTCAATTTCAGTCTCATCTTAAAATATTTAGGAGACTTGCCACCCACTAAATGGGCCCCCCATAAGAGCCATCATCAATGGTAACAAAAGGGGCAACGTTGGCGTGGATGGCAAAAGGGTGTCGAGAGGTTTGCTGCGGTTTCACTAGAACGCTACTACCGGATAGTCATGCCCTGTAACATTTCCACCCTTGGAAATTTGTTACTTGCTCTTGCGTCTCCACCCCCAGACGGCCAATTAAAGCAAGCCGGGTTCAGGGGTCTCTTTTAGCCCCAGGGAGAATCAGGGTATACGGTGTCACAGTATAAAGATGCAACAGTATGGAAACTAAGCCTAGTTGATCAAATAATTATCTATGCCCCATTTAAGCCATAGGGTTCTCACTTTTAATGTTTTAAAGTATTGTTTTTTTTTTTAAATAAAACATTCGTTGTTCTGCTGTAGATATTAAATCTAGTTTATTCTAGTTTACTAATAAAATTTATGTAGGTGTATCATGGTGTCGGTTAATCTTGATAGTTTAAAATACGGAAAACTGTTTAGTATTGACACACAACTACTTGTAGATCTTAGGATTTTTTGTAGGTTTACTACACTAACTTATTATGGCATAACCTTTTAAGTTTTGGCGGGAGCGTACGTGAGCCTCGGTTGGGCGCGTGGAAGGCGCTGCAGGTGGCGCGGGTGCAGTGCTCATGAACTCTGTTTTCGGGTGTTTGTCACGCATTTTCAAACTGAACCATACTGCGTTTCAACCTCAAAAATGCGTTTGATACCTTGTAATTAAAAAAACATTTAATAAAAAATACTTTTATTCTTCATAAATTACAAATTATTGACTCCAAAAAAAGTTGATACTTTTGCCCAGCCGCCATCTTCAATTTCAGTTTTGTTAGCACTATCGGCATCAACGCCCTCGAAAATCATAAAAACGACACCCAGTACGATATAGTTCACAATAATATAATAATCTATTGCAGCCGCGAGAACCGCTTAGGGGTCTCGTCGATGCAGTCAGTAGTGACTGTTACAAACTATTTTTACATCATAACCTTTTTTATATGATCTAAAATATGAAATGTCACACTTGACTGACTGCTATGTGTTTTAAAATTGTAATAGTGTTTTTGTATGATCGATCATAAAACTTAATGAATTCGTAAAACATAACACAAAATACAAATCTCAGATGGCGGCTGCAATAGATTATTATATTATTGTGAACAATATCGTACTGGGTGTAGTTTTTATGATTTTCGAGAGCGTTGATGCCGATAGTGCTAACAAAACAGAAATCGAAGATGGCGGCTGGGCGAAATTATCAACTTTTTTTGGAGTCAATAATTTGTAATTTATGAAGAATAAAAGTATTTTTTATGTAATGTTTTTTTAATTACAAGGTATCAAACGCATTTTTGAGGTTGAAACGCAGTACGGTTCAAGCCGAAAATGCGTGACAAACACCCGAAAACAGAGTTCATGAGCACTGCACCTGCGCCACCTGCAGCGCCTACCACGCGCCCAACCGAGGCTCACGTACGCTCCCGCCAAAACTTGTTAAAGGTTATGCCATAATGATAAGTTAGTGTAGTAAACCTACAAAAAATCCTATGATCTACAAGTAGTTATGTCAATACTAAACAGTTTTCCGTATTTTAAACCATCATGATTATCCGACGCCATGATACACCTACATACATTTTATTAGTAAACTAGAATTAACTAGATTTAAAATCTACAGCAGAACAACGAATGTTTTATTTAAAAAAAAAAACAATACTTTAAAACATTTAAAGTGAGAACCCTATGGCTTCAATGGGGCATAGATAATTATTTGATCAACTAGGCTTAGTTTCCATACTGTTGCATCTTTATACTGTGACACCGTAGACCCTGATTCTCCCTGGGGCTAAATGAGACCCCTGACCCCGGCTTGCTTTAATTGGCCATCTGGGGGTGGAGACGCAAGAGCAAGTAACAAAGTTCCAAGGGTGGAAATGTTACAGGGAATGACTCCGGTAGTAGCGTTCTAGTGAAACCGCAGCAAACCTCTCGACACCCTTTTGCCATCCACGCCAACGTTGCCCCTTTTGTTACCATTGATGAGGGCCCATTTAGTGGGTGGCAAGTCACCTAAATATTTTAAGATGAGACTGAAATTGACAGGTGCAGTAGTCTCGTCTATAGCCCATTATCTCCCTTATCACTAATCATTAGATTTCATATCAATAGCCTTACCATTTAACCATTTTCTACAGACTTCCAAAAAAGGAGGAGGTAGTCAATGAGACTTAGTTTTCATACTTTTGGCATTTTGGTGGACCATTCGAGCCCTTCATACTTATTAAAACATTTCATTCAATAATTCAAATTAACCTTATTGATTCATTCATCCCCAAGTAAATTACTAATTATTACTCGTAACATTCTAGTCCCCTTTGTTATCATTCTTCCTCAATCGCTGATTCACGCAACTCTAACAATTCAACAAACTCGTCAAGTATGAAATTTGAACATTGAAACCAATAATTCTTAACTTTTATTAACCCATATTTCAAATTGAAATATAGTTTAACTCAATAACTTTAAGGTTTGTCACGAAATCGAATATTTATCATGACGGTAATAAACTAACAATGCTGTTTTAAACTTCGTCTAAGACTGCCTAATTCATATCTATCTCTAAATGTCTTATTTTGCAAGTTTTTCATTGTATATGAAATTACCGTACATAACCAATGTACCCTATTGATATAGGAGGTGAGCGTTATAACATTTATTGTCCCTTATTTTTATTTTAAAGAACTTCCTCAGGACGAAACTACTTTCTACTTACCAAAACCAACAGAGGTGGCAGTGTGCTTAAACATGGATGGACCTCTGATGCAACGCCCTCCTTTGATGCAATATTGTACGAATGGGATCATATATATATACATACGTTTTTTTTGTACGTAACAGCAAACATAAATCTAAGAAACAATTTTCATAAAAATCCACCTGTATAAATCTATATTATACCTGTACAAATATTATGTAACACAACACCGCGCGAATGCAACTGTAGAGCGTAGCTAGTATTAGGTAATTGGGATTCTAAGTATAATTTTGTTGCATATTCCCCATAGTTCTATAAGCCAACTACTATGAATTTCTTTTTCATGTTTTATTCCTCTTACCTGCCAATTTTAACTCTGCTTATTTACACTATAATATCATAAGTAGGGAAGATTTATTTGTTTGTTTCTTTGTATTAAACAGACCCCAAAACTACTGGACCGATCAGAGGTTTTTTTTTCGCCATTCGGATCCTACTTGTTTCCCTATGACCATAGGCTATATAATATTATCAAAAAGGTTAGAATTCCGTATGAAAACTTCGATAACGTAACCTGAAGTGTGGAAAAGAATAACAATTAGTCCATATATCGCGTATGCTGCCGAACGGAATCTATTGACCATATTATATACAACTAATATAAGTCTACGCTATTTGGCATTAGAGCATAGTGAAAAGGGCACAATTCCACTAACTTAATTTGTTGCTACTAGATTCGAACCGTTGCCGATTTACACATATTCTTAAGCTGCTATAAGAAAACAGTCACAACTACAGTTTCGCTTCTATTGACGCCAGCGATCGAATAGTATTTTATATTACGATTACTCAATAGACCAGTTACACCACGCTAACTCTTATTAGTGTTTACTATTTATCTATTAAATTATGCCGTAGCGTTCACGATACAATTACGTGACGTCACGTCCCAATGTCCGCAGGAATAGTAGGATGGCATTTCGGGTAATTATCGAACTACAACCGGAGTCGAACCGCAGTTGCAGCGGAGTGGATTGTTGAACTTGTGAAATAGTTGAATCGCCCCCAGTTCCATAGAGAGGACGTCAACATAACTATTACTACTCTGATAGTAAAAGGAAAGATATATGAGGGTTTATTTCATTTTAGATTATGGGTACACGTGAATCTACTTTTCCGATTTAAACAATCATTTCACGAGTATAATAATATGTAAAGCTACATTATGTCTCAGTAACATACCTGCGCTATATTTGATCCATTCTCAATAACATACATCACCACGCGGGTGAAACCGCGAACCGCAGCTAGTAATTTATGTTCTCGACAAAATTATTTTAATTTTAATACACTTATCCTACTTTATTTTTTCAATCCCACCTCAATTGCCATCGTCTAATAAATCTTAATCCAGTATACTTAATACATTTATTGATTTATTCCCGTCAGCACACTAAGTCCTCTGGAAGCAATTTTAGTGCTAACCCCCGCCTATACAGACCTTGTACCTACTTGTTTTAATTGCTAGATTTTACCTTCTCATATTAATTTTGTGTACCAATAACGCGTTTTCTATGTATTTAACTGAACAACCCCTTAAATCTCATATCCATTTATTTCATTGATACCTATCAAGCAATTGAAGTAAACCAGAATTATGCGTTTTACAATAACTTATGACTTCTTAAATGACTAATCCCTAACTTCCGACTAAATACTTATTTCACGATTGCAGACTATTTTTAAGGTTTCATGGAACGCGCGCGCAATTGACGTAACCTTCAATTTTAATTGAGCTAGTTTTTTTTTTATATATGTATCCTAAGAAATTTTGACGTGAACTTCACAAATACTAACTTCGCCGACACGTAATTACTTTTTCAAATAATCTGTTATAGAATAAAATAAACAATTTAGGTTTGATAACAATATTTAGATATTTATTCCATGTTTTTTTTAATTATTTTATTATTTAGATAATTTCCTAGGTATTCAATTTTGATTTAAGATCTTATTTGTAATTATCTTATATGAATACCTACTACTATATCTAACAATTGATTTGTCATTTATAATGCTATGACCCATTCTAGATTTGTACCACACTCACATATACCTTCATACGAATATAATCCAATATGAACCTACCTTATTCGTTTATCACGGCAAAATTTAATTAGTACTAGTTGTGAATGCTTTAAGAAAGGTTCATTAAAATTACATTTTAGTTTATTAATCCAGGTATTTTACTCAGTAGAATAAAATAAACACATGTACTTATTGAAAACGATGCATGTACTTGTACTTGTTCTAATCAAATATTCACAAAATATATCACGAATACTGAATATAGGAATATAGTAAGCTATACGTAAACGTTACTAAATAGCGGATGCGTCTACTTTCGCGTAGGTACCTAATAGACGATCGTGTCAAGTAATAGTACGATAAAACGAGAGCGATAACCTATAGGTACAACTGTTTATTTCAGATTGGCATATTATTCGGCTGATATCATCAAAGTGAAACAATTTTCATTTAAACAAAATTATATATGATTTATATAAGTAAGATATATTGAGTCTGTTAAACTTTAAAACCTAATAAACCCCGAAATCACAGAACATTATCATGAGCGATTTATTATATCTCGCTCTATTTTCACACCGCATGTATTCGATATGTCATGACGCGTATTCACTAGTATATATTTTGAATTGAATATCCTAAATCAGAGGTCATTGCATAATTTCGCTAAGATAAGATACGTACTATAAAACGCTATATCGATTGCCCTTTCCTATTTTCTTATTCAACAAAAATCCTTGATTTACTGAAATAAATTAACAGGTATTTGATTTAATTTAAATGTATTATTAATATAATGAGTGATTTAATTAATGTCAACAAAACAAGTACATTATTAGATCCCTTTTTTCTCTAAATATATACTTCACGCAAGCCTACAATTTTCTACATACTCTTGACACCGTTTACTATTATTTGAACTATGGCGGTTGCCTTCCGTTCACTTGGCAACCACTTTCATGTTATAAAAAGCCACACCGCCATCTGTGAGCCGCCTAGGTAACTTCTACTCCAAGGTAACTTTTATAAAGCCACTACTTGAGTATTTATTTTGATACCATTCAACATTATTTATATCTCGTTCTAATTTTGAATTGATATTTTGTTTTAAGATTACATACACTAAGAACGCGTTTCATTCAGTATCAGTAAATAAGTAGGTACAGAGTAATTTATTTTATGTATAAAATGAGATATCACCCCAAGACCTTTTAACCTCGCTAGTTTTATACAATAACCTCACGTATACTATTGTTTTAATCCTTTAATTAAATATGGCCGGTGTAGTTAACTTATTTATTTATTAGTTGTCAACAAATACGTATGTTTTATAATGATTTAATCCCAAGTTTCTTCTCCCAGCGCCACCTATCCAAAACCCATGTTCCTCACTTTCTCAACTACAGCCCCCAGCAATTAAAGATATTTTTCGCACCATCTATCTAATGCTTATAAAACTAACATCAAAAGGCATGGTAATTTAATGCTAGTTTACCTAACTGAAGATCACGTCATCCATTCGATACTGCTAGCCGCGCCATCTATCTAACCCCCACAGTACTAACACATATATTCGCCGATTGTTGATATTTCACCTGATGAGGCTAGCTATCTTAGTTCCGTTGTTTTTCGTAAGAGGTCGTTTTTTAACAGTAGTTTAAAATCTAATAATTTTCTATTCCAAAACGGCCATTTCATATTTGATGAAATTGGTCACAGAATAAATAACAGCACTTAATTTCCGCATTTAATCAATCGTTAATACATGTTATGTTTACGCGCGACATGGCCTAGCACTGGTTCGTATGTACCTACATGGTGTACTCGACGCGCGACGGGTTAGATATTTCACACAATGCCTTTTTTCCATTTCACGTCAACAAATTGTACCGACTCAGATTCTCGTAACTTGCTTTTTAACCAACTTCTTATTACTTACATACTTCCTAAATAAGACATAATCATAATTTACAATTTAGAAGAAAATCTCTCCACTTTCGAACTTTTGTACGGCAGTGCCTATCAGTTGTAATGAGTACCTAATGCGTCAATAATAAATTTACCTAAACATCTCTAAACGACTCTAATCCTTGTCACGGCACTACCAAAATGTAACCCCCCTTTTTTTCTTCTTTTTTCTTAAATCTTAAACTATCTATGTATAAACTACTTGTAATGACCCACCTCTAATACCTACTAACTATCGCTGACCTAACTTAATTACCTGAACCCTGAGCGTAGCAACCACTTCATTCATATGTTAACTAACTGTAATTTTCTAACTCAATTCGAGTCAACGCGGTACCTACATCATATGAATAGGTTTTAACCTATCTCCACCTACCTGACGCCTAAACTCTTGGATGTTCATAACTTACTGCTTTACCGGAATTACTGAGCTTGTTCCATTAGTTTTATTGGCATTTAAAGATTTTGATAATAGATATTAACGGAGTTAAATTAAATAAATTGATTCTAATAATAGTCAGCTGGCTAAAGTATTACCTAGTTCCAAATGTTGATTAAATACTAGCTTAAGAATCTGTGAGTCGGTATTCTGATTTGGCTATGATTTCGTCTAGTGGCTACCTACAGAGACCCTGCGTATAAACGTAGTCCGTAACCCTGGAACGTTAAAGGCTGTGTCAGATATTAACAAATCGAACTCGTCACTGATCGGTACTTACCTATAATTACGCATCTATATCTACATACCATTAGCGCGGTAGGTACTAATATAATTAATCAGAGTTAATATTGTGGATTTGAAATATCAAAATATCTTTGATGGTACATCTATTGATTTTATATACCTATAGCGGTTCCTTATAAATTTTTGTTTGCTTTTACTACAAATTGCGATAAAAATTTCGATATATTCAATTGTATCTTATCTGTTGTTTCCTAGTACTGGTTATAATAAGATATGTCGACGTCATAAGTTAAATCCGTGAAAAATGTATATACATTAGATAGTTGTTACGCGAGTTTAGCATATCTCCTCCCTTTTAGACAATTTATTTTGTATAACTATATTATTTCCTAAAACCTAGTAATTTGTTTGTACAGATAATTTCCTTAGAAATATCAGATTAGTTTTATTAAGATATTTTTATTTTTTTATTTATACTTTGGAATGTGAAGTCTATTATTCCTAAAGAAAAGGAACTTTGATACCCCCGGTCTGACGACCGGCTTGGGCTGGCTTAAGAGTACTCTTTGCGGTTACCAACATTCACCAATTATACCAAAGTCCCCTTCTAAAAGTGAGTTATAATATGGCCATATTATCCCCCTTATTCATATACCTACTTCCTCATACATTTTATGTTTCTTTCCCTTAGTCCGTAGCTTTTAGCACGAAACTCTTAAATACTATCCTAGCTCTGCATATATTTATTTTAATGTTTGGTTGTGTTGTTTTTTTTTTTTAATTTTTACTTCTGTTACATAGTATGTATTCATAATTTTTCTCTTATTTGCTACTCTCTTATGCGGATTCGTTTAAGATTTAATTCAGGTATTTTTACCTATTCAAGTATTTTGCGTAATATAAATTACTTGTTTTGCTCTTAGAATTTCGTAAGAACCAAATTGTCCGAAAAGCCTAATCTAGCTCAAATATAACTACAATGAAATTAATAGTAAAATATCAGTATCTCTTGATATTAATGTAGGTATTTAATTAGATGTCTGCTGTATGCAGAATTTCCACCTTTCTCTGAAATGGAAACCCACACACCATGGAACTGCTTTTGCTCGTCCATACAACCAATTTAATACATAATTATATTATGATTATGACATTATTTACTGGTTACGATAGTTTATGTTAGGTATAAGCTGATCAAACCTCCGGAACTATTTTTTCCTATCTAGTAGTTTGTTACTTTATTTTAGTTCCTAGTAGTTACTTATTTAGTTTTTCCCTAGTAAGTAGGTATTTATGTATGGTTTTAATTCCCGTTTAGTCTTTCTTCGCGCCTAATTTAACTTTTTAAAGTGTGTACCTTCTACCTAGTCCCTAATATCTCCTAGGTATTTCCAAACTAGGGGCCCGCGTCTTCCCCACATTTACTTTTAAGCGTGTGGTGTGTAAGGCAAATCTTCTCTTAGCAAAGACAAGATTGAGAGCACAGAGTTTCCACAGGTAGCTCCCTGTCTAACAGCTAAGCTCATAATTAGTGGAGGAGCAACCTCCCGTGTACCTAGTGCTAATTGTGTACCTAAGCACCCATCACGACTATCGAAATAGCCAGGCTGTGAGCGGGGTACGGGGTAAATACCTAATAGTGTAATTTTTAATGTCACCGAGTACGGTGCCGTTTTTATCAATGAACTTTTTTGACGCGGTCTCGCTCTGCCGCGGTTTCCTTCCTGCTCTAAATGTTGCCACTGCTATACTGTATTAAATAACTGTATTAAAAGTCTCATTTCACCCCGAATTTCCATCATGCATTTCTTTCTTTGACCGCTGGTATCCCTATTTACTTTTTTTGTTCGCTTTTGTGAAGAATCTAGACTAGGCATAACGAATTAATTTATTATTTAGTTTGTTCGAAAGAAACTTTCCTTGTTGTTTATTTAAAAGTTCCAATTACTTCAATTATTTATTACGCTTAATTTATTAGTTAGTTTTACGAATCGATATTGTAATTAAATACTATATTTTATGACTTTAGGGTGATGTTAAGGTGAATATGGAGATTCATCCCCTAAAACGACAAGTTTCTGTTACTAATGTTTAAATAGGTTAGATATTATGTTTGGTTTTTATTTAAATTCTTTATTATGATACTTATAAAGTTTCTTGTATATATTAATGCGTGAATGAGCGGAATTCTCATACTCTTAGAAAAATCGGTCCCGACTCGCCAACCGACCCATCGTCTGTCTAATTTAAATATTTGTTGTACATCTAAGCAACTTGTTATGTTTTCTTAGCTTTACATAACTAGATATCTAAACGCATGTATAGATAGTTGACGCCTAATACGTAAATCTATCATTTCCTCCTACCGACATTATCCTACTTCTCTCAAAATCTAGAATACCCCATTATCCGAATATTGTGGGCAAAATCTTATATTATTGTGTAACGTTATTTATTATTACATATAGTGGGTATAACTAATAGATTCGATACCTTTACTTTGAAGCTTTTTCATATCGAGGCGCAAATATAACGTATTGGCGGAAAAACTTAAAAATGGTTGACAGTTGATTCATTTTGTATGGAATTTTCTCCACTTCGTTTTTATTTTACAATAATTTACAAGATTCCTTTAATAATTATTCTCATATTTAGCCGTACGGATTTATTTGTGAATGTGCGAAATACATATTCAAGGTTGGTTCCGTCACACTGGCCCATAAATATATGAAAGGCGTCAGCTATAACAAAACAACGTCCTCAGGAAGCCTATTATACACCTACAGACCCATGCCGCGAGTCAATCCACTAACTTGCGATCGATTTAAATATGGCACCTAACTTTCCTTTTCGTGGTGTTTAGTAGCTGTGACAATCACTAACGTAAACAAGTCTCCATATTAGTACGTACATATACAGCCACTTTAAAGATAACTATCGCGGGTAGCGTTAATATTTTAGCTATTCGAAGAGAGTTCTTATTTTCCACAGCTCATTACGTGTCTAAAGCACTGCATAGTCCTACGATGTAAAGGCAGTCGCTCTATGATACAAGTCACGATACCTCATCAGATCAGATATAGTATCTCATACTTAAAACAGAGTGGTAAAATTAAATTAACAATGCACACCTAGAATAGAAACAGTGCGTTACGTTACAAAAATATGGATTGCACCTACCAGATTCATCCCAAGCTGCTCGCTGTACACGACTCCAAGGTCCCGGCGGTTTCGATGTCGACGGCTGCCCGGTGCCAGAGCTGCACTCAGAGTCTTGGCCCCCGAGACCGGCCGCGGGATCCATTAGTGATTCCAATTCGGTAGACCAGGGGATCGGTTGAGACGGGTAAATCCCACTTCTGAAAATGTAACACCCATTACAATAAAACAATAAAACCAGATTATGCACATGTATTCCATAACTTGAAACTCAAATCTATACCAATTACATTCAACTGAATTTACAAGATGTTAAGTAACAATTAGCCTACTACACTATAGAAAATCACGACAAGGATTGACTCACCGCATTAACGAACTCGGAGATGTTGACTCGTCGACGGTTGAAGGCAGAGTGAGCCACGACCGCTCTGCGCGCCGCCTTTTATAAACTCATAGCGATGTCTTCCGCTGGGATTTCCCTTCACCGCCGCCATTTTCTTGGCGGGACAATACCACGCTCTTCATTGGCTGTTGGAGGCTACGTCTAACCACGTGATGCCCTCCATTTTGGACACGCGGAAGTACTCCAGTTCACGTGGTTACCGCCATGTTTTACTAGCGGAAATGGTGGTGTATTCTTTTATTTGTTCTTGGACTCGCGGAAGTACTTCAGTTCACGTGGTTGCCGCCATGTTTGACTAGCGGAAATGGTGGTGTATTCTTTTATATGTCACACTAATCTATGAATAAAAAATTGTTGTCACATTTATAAAGTAGACTCCTATAGTTTGTATATTTGCCTAAATATATGACTGAAAAAAGCAATGATAATAGGATCTATACTTTTCTTCTATATGATAACACCATGATCACAGAACAATATTACCGGGGGGAAGAACGCCGACTTCATTAAAAAAAGTGGGGTGTAGATTTCAAGTTTTAGTAAAAAGTTTAGGGGGTACGACATAGATGTCGTGATTCAAAATCTCACACGCGGGATATTCAAATCCGTTTCTACTTTTAATTTAGGCTCTAATATTATATTTTATAAGCTTTATATAAGTGAAAGCTGGTAGGTACATTAAATGAAAAGCAAGTATGGTACTAAGAAGACTTTATTGATGAATATGCTCTCGGAAACAATCTTGTTAACAGTGTTTATTACAAACGAATCAGTTATGAAATTGAATTAAATCTTTTTATTCTAGGTACGTAAATAATATAAAATGATTTAGTTGCTTATTTTAACAAGTGGTTAAAGTCTGGGTTTGTTTTTATTATAAAACAATTAATTAATATAGAAATTCTTAAACTTATTCATAAACGTAGATGTGTTCGAATGTTGCACAAAATAATTTAGTGCATGGTCATACCTGTGGCTGGAAGTTATAAGCTTTTCGCAGCAATCGCAAATTTGACTGCTCATTGTCTTGATTTTTATCACTAACTAACTTTTGCCCGGGACTTCATCCGCGTAATTTTTTATAGATTTGAATTATTTTAACAATATAGAGCTATGTTCATGGCTATCGCCATACTATTATGTGTTAAATTAAGGAACACCATTTTTTATTTTAAATTAACTATTTGAATACAAAGTTCAAAAACAAATTACTTTCATACAAACGTCTTCACCCATTATTATTAGGGCTTGAATATCGAAATACTCTTTCTTAATACACCACCAATATCCACCAAGACAAAAACATACTCCAAAATTTCAAGTTTCTACTATCAGCGGTTTAGGTTACGTGTTGTCTGTCAGTCAACCATTCAGGACTTTTGATTCTTATATAATATATAGGTAGACCCCATTACTTGTATTGGTTCCTAAGCCGTTGGAAATATGAAAACTAGTTTAGGAACCAATATGAGAAATGAAATCCACCTCCCAATGATTGTACTGAATTCCATACAAAAGCTTTCTTTTTATTCTTTAACTTAAGATGTTTAAACAACTTTAACAGTCTTAATAAAGCTACAACATTTTTATTAAAATTGCGAAATAAGAAAAAATATAAAAATAAAAGTATTAAGCTAACAATGTTTGTATTTATCACCTTAGCCGAAATGCTTTGCTATAGAATATAGTACTAGCTGTAACTACATGGTATTACATGGTAATTGGTAATGTGTACCTTGACAACATTTATTTGTGTTGAAGAATATCTATTTTTCTTCTGAGAGCAGATTTAGTAGACTCTTCTGTGAACTGCCGATTTCTCAAGATGCAAAACCTTTTAATACAGATAAAAAATATACTGTTTATCATATAATTTATATTACACTCATAGTGGTCTGCACAATTGCTGAGGAAACTGAAATCTATTGATTCTGTTAGGATGTATTTAACATTTTTCTTTATATTTTTTATATGCGTCGTTTTCTAAATATGTATTCATGATTGTTGCACCACTTTCTACACACGCAATCAATTGCTGAGAGGAATACATTAGCGACTTTTTTAAATCGTCATACTCTTTAAAGTAAATAAAAATGTGTTCATCCAATTGCGTCTCAGACACAAATATTTTTTTACATTGTTGGCACTTATTATTTGGGTTGTTTTTAATAATAAAGACACAGACATATGCACATGCCTGCGTTTCACCACTATTTTCTTTAATTACCTCTTCAAACGTGTAGTGAATGTTACATTCTATAGCAGGTTCTGCCTCAATGGCATTTTTATTGCATATGTCTGTGGTTGGTGTCAACAATGTTTTATAGTTTGATATGAAAACATCATTTTCATCGTTTTCGCAGTTTCCTACAGCAATGTGGGACAAGTTGCTTAAGATTGCAGTTTTAAGGCCTGCAACGAACTGTCCAGCAGTTGGGTTTGCGTTGGCTCCACAGTTGCCTCTAATGCACCCGAATAAATTTTCTAGTTGAAATCTTCTAGTTGCTAAACGTTTAATGTCCTTATACTTATTATGTCTTCAAACCCGTTCCAGCCCGTTCAATGTCCAAACCCATCCTTCCTGAGATGGGGGTGTTCTTCTGCATCCAAGGAATTTAATTTTTTTGAAAAAATCTTTCATTTCTTTATAGTATTCTATGTGCATACTATTATTCTGCAAGTTGGTGGCGAGCGGTTTCCCTATTCTCAGATCTGGAGTGTAGGCATTCACACAGTTGAACAGTTTGTCTATTTTTGCAATGACATTTGCAGTTGTTGTTGCTTCTGTTGATAACTCTCCTGAAAATTATAAAATATTTATTTTTTTTCACAATAAAATAAAATCTTAAAATTTACAAAATAGAAAATGCTTTAACTAACTGCTTACAAAGTTTACATATAATTTTTAAAAATTCAAAAAAAGCGATACACCCAGTGACCGTATCAGGTGATTTTTATACAAATCTCTACAACCTATTTCATCTAGTATTCTAGACTCTATACTTCTGGCTCTAGAATCTAAGGTTAGTGTCCGTCTACCGTCCGGTACCACTGCAGTTATAGATATTACGCCTCAGAGCTGTAGTCTGTGTAAACATCTTGGGGTGACGAACACTGGAGTGCAGGCCAGCGCATAATTATGAACAATGAGAATTATTATCTGGGTAGCCCTGCAACTGTCATAGGCAGACGAGATGTTTAACAAGAGGCAAACTACTGACACAGTATCAACTAGGCCAAATATCTACATATTATTAACAAATAAATAGTTATTCGGGAATTAACGAATTTCGTTTCAAAAACCATTAATACTTAACATCACAATCACTGAAAATAGGATATCCATTACTAAATAGAAAAATATTTAATTCATCTGGGTAAATTGAAAATCTTTATCATAATTACTTAATGTATACAGGGCCCTTTCCATGTGTCAATATTGGAAAGTCTGAAACTACAGGACATACAAAGATCTTTTCTTAGAAACCGTGTCATTGATTTTAGTGAAATTAAATTTATTTTATTCCAAATGATACCAAAGAATAATCATTAATAACCTTGTGATATTTTTTTGCATATATCCCTGCAGCAACAGAGTGGCTCAAAAGTTTTACCTTCATCTTCTGTTTTGTATTTGGCTGCAAATGTTCTTGTTTTAAGCTTGGGGCAAATACAAAATTAGGATTATTATTGTCAAGCTCATAGAACTTTTTAATGTGGCTCCATTTTGCTATACCTGTAAAAAGTGACATGTGCTTAGATTATTTATATTTAATATTTAATCAGTTCATCAATAGTAGATTGTTGTACCAAGCAGAAAGTAAGTTATGATTGCACCAAGTGCTTATTAAACAAGCAGTTAGACATAAAGAATATCATAAAAATGTGAAATCTATTATCTTACCAGTTCCACATCCGCTTCCAATAGACATTGTACATTCTATATCATACTTCAAGAATAAATTCCTGAAGCATTTTAACAAATGTGTAGTGTCAAAAAGTGTTACTAGTTCTTGCTTTCCAATATCTATGTATGGTCGGTCCACAGATGCACCTAGTATACTTAATGCCTTTTTGTTTACTCCATCTAAATCACAGACTGTGGCAGAGATCTTCAACCCAGCGTTGAAACAGTGATGCAAAACCTGAAATTAATATAAAATTACTTTGGACAATCTAAAATACAAAATAACTGGTACGGGTCTGAAATTGACAAATCTATAATGACCAATGGAAGTAATCTGGATCCAGTGCTTCCTTCGGGCCAACTTACGCAGCTTGTGCTTCAAACTTACTAATCCACTGTCATCAATTTTTCACCTATGGATTTGTTCATTTCTTATTCGATCTTGCAGAACTGAGTATGGTGAGAGCACTACATTGCGACACAGTACCATATCATTATCAGAGCATACCATATCGTTATCAGACGATGCCATATGGTTATAAGAGGATAACCGTGATTGCATGCTACCTACTGTAACAAAACAATAGATTCTGCAAAGTAGCATACCACAGTTTTTGTACTAAAAATATGATGTAAGCAGGTTATATTTTATGTGATATACTTTCGATACAAGGGTGGCATATTCTTAAAGAATAATACCCTGTTTAAAAAACAAAAGATAACCCTACCTTTATTTTAACATCTCCTGTTTAATGATACCACACATAATGGGGAATTAAAAAATATTTTTGTTATTCCTAGAGGCCACCATATTCAATTTAATGTGATGTAATTTAGCCTGTAACCAGCAGACACACAAGACGCTTCTTAGTTGATGAGATGATAATACATACACACATACTGGTCAAAACATAACCTTGCCTTTGCTTCGCCATAGTCGGGTAAACATTGATTGAGAAAGACTAAGAACTTTGCTCACCTCCTTTACTAAAACTGCCAGTCTATCAGCAGTCACAGATCCACCAGAGAAGTAAAATGCAAATGGTTGTTTTACTCTCTTTCTAATGCCAGCAACCATAAAGGCAAGAGCATATGATGCTACTTGTGGTGTTTTACCCTGAGCTGCATGGTCTTGGAAACCTTCAATTAAGTCTTGTTTTTCATTGTAATACAAGTGTTTTTTTATTGACATTTCGTCAAACATTAATACATGCTCATTTTCAGACTGCTCCTCATTTTCTTTTACTTTTTTCTTCAAAACTTTGAAGATCTGCTCATTTATTCCAACAGTGAGTTGAAATTTGTTTAACAGACATTTTAATGTGCTTGGAGCTGGCAGGCATACCATTCTTCTTAATAATTTATAACATGTTTAGACCTTTTGAAGAGTCTCAGTGCTACAATTTTTGAACTTGTATCCCATTTGCGGCCTTTACTTGCTTTCTTAAAGTTTCTCATTTCCCCTTGCAATAATAATGCAAAAGTTGGTGATATCTGACTTTTCATGAGAGAGTTTACAGAATTACTTTTAAAAATCTTGTTGATAAATGATTTGTTGTTCAGTTTCTTTATCTTTCTTTGCAGTCTATAAACATTTTTCATGTGTTTTCTGCACTTTTCAAATAGGTACTTATTTTTCCTGCTAAGTCCGATTGCTTGGTAGATTTTTGCATGGCAGAAGGTTCCAATTGATTCTCAATATTTATTGGAGGAACAATTTCACAGTCCTTTAGTAAACCACCTTGTAGTGGTACCGGCACCTCAGTAAATATCCTTGCTTTTGGCTGGTTTATATTAAGGAGACCCACATTTTCTAATAGAGGCTGTGACATCCCGGATGTACTTGCTATAGGTTCAAGTATAGAACTTGATCCAGATATGTCCAGAACAGGACATATCTGGGCTTGTAAGCATCTGAAATATTATAAAAAGCCATACTTTAGGTAGGTACTTCTATAGTATACTCTAGGAAGATACGTAATTGGTTTATTCAAATAGGACTATTCTCAGCATAATGCTAAATGCTTTGACATTCCATAGTGGTTTACAGATAGTGATGAAACAATTCAAAAATAAAACCATATATGATCGAATAAAACTTGTAATCTCGAGGGGATTGTACTGTTCCAGTTTTATTGAGTAAAACCAATATAAATAGAGCTCTACTTGATATCCCCACGTATTTCTAACAAGAAGGCTCTAGAGGGACAGACAGACAGACAACGAAAGCAAGGATTCCTATAATTCTAAACTTAATAAAATATCATCCGATAATGGCCATGTTATCAATTAACAAAGGTATATATATATATACTTGTAAACATTTATGCTTATTTCTGATTTAATCTTACAGGTAAATTGTGATACTAAAGAAAATGGGTAGAAACAAAGAAATTTTAAAGTAGGTATGAAATAAAATTATTCACTAACCACATCAGATTTCTCATTTGGTGTTGCAGATTTAAATAACCTTCTGTGGTCATTATCAACGAAGGATGTTTTCTTAAAATGCCTATTACAGAGCATTCTATGTTCTGCATGCAACTTCGCTTGAAATTCGTGTTGGGTTAGGGTGTAGCCCTGGGGGCATATATAATTAATAATAATAATAATTTTCCTAGTATATATTTTAGTCTATGCTTTGGGGCGCTGGCTGAGGACTCAAATCGGTGTTGCCATATCTTAAACCTCGAAATTTGAATCGCTAAGCAGTGTTGTCAACCCACATTTTGGAAAATTGGTAGATTAAGTCCTAAAATTTGGTAGAATGTCATGGGAAAAACGGTAGATCTACCTCTCAAGTTTTATTTATAATTAATATAATTATATATAATATAAATATATATATATATATATATATATATATATATATATATATATATATATATATATATATATATATATATAATATATAACAATATAAAACAAAAGATTTATCAAAATTAAACAAAATGTTATTTAATTTTTATACATGTTTTTATAAAACGTTCAAGTGTTCCGAGCTGGGTTCTCCGTTCTTGGTTTTACATTTCCTGCACAATTATCCTACTAGCTAGAGCTGAGCTAATCTCAGAGTCTTTTGCCGGTTACTAATACGAGTAGCTACTGACCGTTGACACCGATAAACTATTATTATTAACCGGCAAAACTCACGTTAGAGATCGAACACTTTGACTCCTGGTTCGTCTCCGCCATTATCATGTAATTCGCCTCTATTTAGTTATTACTGTTTAGTATATTCAAATTAAAGTTCTAAAATATATATTTTTATTGAAAGTCACAACACAAAAACAAACAAAATAAAATCACACGTTAAAGTAGTAGATTCAACTTTAACATTTTCAAATAAATTACCTCTGTGGGATTGCCGCAATGCCGCCAGTAGGTACCACGTATATAGATTAGAAAATAAGCTAAGATTGGTCGGTTATGAAACAATGATCAGCATCATTATCAACGAATGACGTACACAGAATCAAGTAAACCAACGAATTTGTAGTCAAATTTCCATGCACATACCATGAGCAGTTGACAATGTTGACAGTGACACCTTCGTTTCGTGAGATTTACCTGTGGGTCTAGCACGAAAATCTGCATAAGTGTAACATAATTGTACTGTCAACATTATCAACTGTCACGCGCTGTTAATGTTCTTTATTTTTAGTGAATGCTCACGTCCACGGCTTTGGTTTTTACTTTGCTCGCATCCTGCGCAGAAAGTAGAAACTAAAGACGTGGACGTTACTGGTTCTGTTACACACATAACTAAGTTTCATGTCAAAATTATTTTCAATAAGACGTGGTATCGAAAATAGGTAGTAGTAGGGCTTCGGGTGGTAGATAGGTAGACTCAAGCTAAAATAGGTAGATCTACCTATAAGTAGCTAGATATGACAACACTGTCGCTAAGTCTGAAAATCTGCATTATATCTGTATACGACGAAAAAGCTAAAATCTGTATAAAACTTGTATTAATTAAACTTTTTATAATGTAGTAGACAAGTGAAAAACATATTTATTGTTGATACATACTTTTATTCATTTTATTAATCATATTTTTACTAACATTTAGCTTGAAACATGGCTCGTTTTTTAATAATTGTTTGGTCAAGAGTAATCATTCCATAGTGTCTGTACCTAAATGGTTGCGAGTTTTCGTTTTTATCAAATTAATTGAAGAAAATATTCTTTCTACTGTTGCACTGGAGTGGGGTAGGCATAATAAGGCTGAAACTATCTCTTTGAGAGTCGTATAATGTAATTTTCCATCACAGTCTTGTGCGCGAAATACTTCTTGCCAAAAAACTTCAGGATCTTCTTCCTTAGTAGCAAGTATAGTATCGTTCATTTTCAAATGTCGCCACTCGTTATCTAATGTTTGTAAATGTTCTTGTTGAATTACATTAGGAAAACTACGTGCAATGTGACTCAATGATTGTATACTGCGACGTTTAATGATAGTCGGATTAAGGAATTCCAGGCTTCTTGTAGTCGGACTTCCGAAATCGAAACTTGTCTTTATTTGCTTGGCTCCTTCTATATAGAATTCAAGACATCGTAATTTGAAAAGTTTTATGTGTTTAGGACTCAAATTGGAAGATAAAGATGAGGCAACATTTACGCCCAAATAAATTTCTTCGATTGGTTTATAGTGTCGAGGGTTGTCATGTTGTACGTTCTGGAGTTCAGTTCTCATCAGATATGCACTGTCCAAGTAGCAGTCCAAAAAGGTATTATAAGTATTGCTCAAGTTTTCATGTAACTTGTGTATTTACGGCTTTTCTGACTGCATTATTTTATTCAGTTTGGTAAAAAAATCCAATGCAAATTCCAGAAATTGCAAATATATTTTGTTGTATGGATTATTGAGCATTTGTAAAATTGATTCCGCTGAATTCAATCGATTACTGAAAGCTGCCTCAGTAACATATAATTTGTTAATGCTTCGTATTGCTCTAAAACACGCATTACAGCAGCACGCAGTGAGAGCCATCTAGTTTGGCACGGGTGCAACATTTTGTGTGGCTTTAACGAAAGAAACTCAAAAATTTAAAATGTGTACAACTGGGAAGTTAGTTTTTGGTGACTGGGCTACTCGAGGTATTCGAAAAAGTAGAGATACCATGTATGAGTTATATCATAAAAAACTATGACATCTGATAAAGTTTTCCACAACTATGTCAAAACTTATTCAAAATTATTTAAGACTGTTTGTATGCGCGCTAAAGCTTTGTTTATTAGAGATAAAATTCGGAAATCGAATAACAAAATAAAAACAGTATGGAAGACTTTAAATATTGAGACCGGCAAAAATAAACCAAAAGACACTGCATGTGTCCTTGTAATTAACAATCAGACTGTCTCAAAACCAATAAATGTAGCAAATACTTTTGATAATTTCTTCTCTAATTTACCTCTAGAAGTCACCAAGTCACTGAATTCTTGCCCCAATGCAGCAGAAGCTATTCTTAAAGCTAATTTCACGAACGAAGTACCTAGTTTTTCTTTTGAATATACTTCAACTGTCGAAATTATAAAAACATTCAAAAGCTTAAATATAAAGACTACTGAAGACTTATGGGGAATGTCAGTAAAAATTGTAGAGCCAATTATTAGTTTTATGGGTCCTATTTTGGCCCGCTTATTTAATCTTTGTATAGATAGAGGTACCTTTCCTAATTTAATGAAATATAGTAGAATCACTCCAATTTTTAAGGCTGGAGAGAAAACAGACCCCTCAAATTATAGACCAGTATCTATACTACCAATTTTGAGTAAGATCTTTGAAAAAATTATGCTCAAACAACTTTTGGCGCACTTCAACGAGCATTCAATACTGCACGAAAATCAGTTCGCTTCACGAAAACAAGATCAACTAAGGATGCCGGTGTGAAGTTAATGACGTATGTCTTAAAGGCTTGGGAGAGCTCACATGATGCTATTGGTGTTTTTTGTGATCTCTCTAAAGCATTTGATTGTGTGGAACACCGTATACTGATTCGAAAGCTTTTCCATTATGGTATTCGTGGAGCTGCGCTTGATGTTGTGGCGGTCATCGTCCTGCGGATTATTGCGACGCACACAATACAGGTTACGTGTTCGGCCGCGGCATACGAGCGGGCGAAGCGAAGAGCGACGTGCGTCTGCGCTGGACATCGTTGGGCGACTGACGAGCGCTACGGCCGCCGCGAAGTATTTATACTCGTGCGAGCGAGATAGAAGACTCGCCTTATTGAATTACTTCGGTAGTAAATAGTGTACGCTCCGTATGTTAGTGCCTAGTTGTAAGATTAATTTATGTATTTAAGATGGACAATAAATCTGATTTTTATGGTGTATTCATCAAGTCACTATTAGTTTTCTTGAAACGGTAAAACCCTAACCGATAGACCTTCCGCAATGTCATCGAGTCATATTTATCTGACAGGATGCAAATGGTTGGCATAAATGGTGTAACATCTTCAGGATCTATAATTAAAATGGGTGTTCCACAAGGGTCCATTTTAGGGCCTTTTTTGTTCTTAGTTTACATTAACGACTTGCCACTTATGGCCAAGGATCTTTGTGATATTGTATTATTTGCGGATGACACATCTCTGATTTTTAAAGTAGATAGGAAAGATAGCACACTAGTTCAAGTAAACAACGCTCTATCTAGTATCTCTAAATGGTTCTCAACTAATAATTTACTTCTGAATTAAAAAAAGACAAAATGTTTGAAGTTTTCTTTGCCTACGGTTCCATATTTGGAGTCCAACGTTACGCTTGATGGAGTTAAACTCGTAATGGACAAGGAAACAGTCTTCCTGGGCATTAAAATTGACGAAAAATTACAATGGGGTCCTCATATAAATGCCCTGTCTGGGAGACTCAGTTCTGCTGCATATGCAGCACGTAAAATAAGAGAGCTAACAGATGCTTCTACGGCGCGGTTAGTATATTTTGCATATTTCCACAGCGTAATGTCATATGGGATATTGCTATGGGGTTCAGCGGCTGATATAGAGACCATATTTATCCTTCAGAAACGTGCTATTAGAGCTATATACGAAATGGGTCCCCGTGAATCTTTGAGATTTATTTAAAGAAATCAATATATTAACGTTGCCTTCCTTATATGTATTTGAAAACATAATGTATGTTCGTAAAAATTTACATAAATATAAGTTAAATAGTGATCACCACACGTTTAATACCAGAAATACAAATAGGATAGCTGTACCTAGTTTTAGACTTGCGAAGACTAATAAGTCATTCCTAGGAAATTGTGTGCGTTTTTACAATAAAATCCCAAAGCACATAACTGAGCTCACAGAGGGCAAATTCAAGTTGACTGTAAAAAACGTTTTAATAAAAAAAAGCTTACTATAAAGTTCGACATTATATAGAAGATAAAGATGCTTGGAATACTCCACTTCTGGCAAGCTGTCTCTCTGCCACCCATAAAATGTAATATTTGTAGTACCTAAGTAGAAAAATTGTAAACATCCATATAAAAAGAATGGCCCCGAGTTTCTTGCCGCTTCTTCTCGGTGGGTTCTATATATTTTGGAACGCGGCGGTAGAGTCTTTAAAGTACATTATAATGAAAAGTTGACGTTCATAAGTGCGTCTTTGATGCCTAAATTGAATAAATGATTTTTGACTTTGACTCTTGAAATTGTTTCATAACACCCGTGCGTTTTGGACTCGTACTGATATAGTTAAAAACATCTCTCATCAGGCCTTCAGGTTCACGCGGGAGCTTTGTGCAGGCATACGACGCACATAATGCAAACGAATGGCAAATGCATTTCAAAACATAGAGATTGGGTATATCTATTAGTAATCTACTTGCCACCGAATTGTGCTGACCCATCATTGCATTTGCTCCGTCTGCGGCAAAACCAGCCATATTATTTTTGTAGGGAATGCCATTATCGTTGAATAACTTCACAAGATGTTCATAAAGTTTTTCACCGGTAGCATCTTGCACGGGTACCAATCCAAGAAGCGCATCTCTTATTTCCCCGTTCTTGTAATATCTTACGACGACAGCTAAAAGTTTCACACATCCTCTATCTGTACTTTCATCTATTAAAAGGGAGAATTTGCTGGTTTTTAAATCAGGTACCAGTTGTTCTTTTTCTGAAGCGCCTGTTACACATTTTATTATAGCTGTGGTTTTTGTTCGACTACAAGAAATTTCCTTTGCTATTGTGGAATCTTTGCATACAGCTTTTACCAACTGGGGGAGGTGTTCCATAACATTCATGGAGAGGTTGTGCTCAGCAACAAAAGACGCCAATAGGATTTCACCTCTTTTAACATCGTCAGTAATATTGGATTTCATAAAAAAATCGGTGACTGGTTTTTGTGTTGCACTTGTACAAGGAACTGATACTTGGTGTTTGGTAGTTTTCATGTGGCGCGCAAGATCGTTTTTACCACCTCCTCCGATAGCAAGGTCGGTTAAACAATATTTACAGTATGCGTAATCTTCACCCTTTTGACTCCTTTTTAACCATGGCGAGAAATAACTTTCCTCCAACCAACTTTGATTAAAACTTTGCGAGTTCCATTTCTTTTTAGCTAAAATTATAGTGGATTTACGAGATATGAAAATCTAGACAAGATGTTTGGATAATGAATGATATAAATTATGAGTGATGATAACCTAACAAAACTAAATAGACGAACATACAATAGGTATTCTTCCGCGCAATCCATCTTCCGAAATTGGTCGAGTAATATTCTAATACACGTTTCGGTAAATCCCCGGTCAACAACACTCGGCTATCATTGGGTTGCTATAGCAAAAGTAATTTTAGCATCCAGTTTAAGGGACAAATAAATATTTAGGACCAAAATGTATTAAAGTTTGAACCATTTACTCATATTATTTTTTGTATTCACAATTTCACACATGAAAATTTAAATTTAAAAAGTCTGTATAAACATAAAGTGAAATCTGGCATCTGTATCAGGAGCCAAAAATCTGTACCAATACAGATAAATCTGTATTGGTACAGATAATATATGGCAACACTGACGCAAATATTCCTTGAAAGTCTTGAAACTTAAAAGTTACTAGCTAGCATTATTACATCATTCTTATTATATTGTTCGGTAGTGGTACACTACTGAACAATATGATAAAAAAATGTTTTACACAATTGTGCTCAACAAATTATATTTATGATAAAATAGTTATTGCTAATTGTCTGAGTTTTATCATCTATCATATGGCATTATTAATTTCATTTTTCTTTCATTGGTAGAAGTGCGTATACAATTTCCAAACATTTCTAAAATTATAGGCAGTTTCAGAGGACTGGACCAAAGATAATACTAGTTAGAGTCTGAACTTCCATAGATTCATTTTTAGAGATATTGTATACAATGTTTAGACAACTGTAGCAAACTTTCGTTTTCTTTAGCGCTGACAGTCAATAGTAACAACATAGAAGAAAAACCTTCTAAATGTTAACATTAGTGATGTGCATGCTGTATGGGGCATAATATCGATGCTAGTGGTGTGCCTACGATACTATTTATCGATATTGACCCATACCACTATAAATAATGGAATGATTAAATTCAGAATTTTATTACATATATTTTTATTAATAAAAATGCATCTTCATGTACCTACTCATATTATGATTTATTTAGTTTATTAGTACTATACTTCTATTGGCCTTACATTATTTTAAAAGAATTCTAATGATTCATTAGGAGCCTTAGAAAGTAGGCTCCTACGAAACCTGTATGAGACAACGGGTCCCTATTATTAGGCTAAAAATAATAAATTATATGTATTTTATTTCATGTAATACATTTTTAAAACGGCATTAGTCTATTTATTGTTTTTAGTTACCTCACATTTTTCATGCATCATTCAATTAAGTATAAAGGGTGTTTGGTAGAGGGACCGATAAACCAAATGAACGTGTTCGGGGGACCACTTGGAGAATACAAGTTGGCTAAAAAAAATCCCCGACCCCCGAAATATTAGGATTTGAATCTAATTCATGAGCTAAGGCAAAGAGTAATAGTTGAGTGTCGCACAACTGGTGAGAAGGTATCATGATAATCTATATTATATTGTTGAGTAAAACCACGTGCAACTAACCTAGCCTTATACCTATCAAAATTGCCAGTTGCACTATGCTTTTTTTTAAATACCCATTCACATTTTATAACCTTTTGATCCTTTGGGCAGTCTTCAAGCTGCCATACTTGATTCTGTATGAGAATCGAACTCATCTCGCATAGCAGCATGTCACTTATCTTTCTCAGGAGAGTTTATAGCCTCTTCGTATTACTGTGGCTCATCAGGTGAATGTGCTTTAGCCAACATAGTAGACAGGTCATAATCATTATACTTGCTAGGCAAATTTCCTCTAGTACTACGCACAGGACGAGATTGGGCAGTCTCAGTACCAGCTGGACCATTCATACCTCCTCCTCGAGATGGCGACGGCAAGGAGTACTCAGAGTCTTCTCCAGTATTCTCACAGGTTTCATCACCACCCTCATTACCAGTGCAGTAGTCATCAGACAAAGGAGAACAAGGCTCCGCATCTGGAATATCATATGATTTCTGATTAGGCTTATTATTCATACAATTCAGTTCATTTATTGGGTGTATTATAAGGCAGAGACAGCACCAACTGAGCTACATGGCCTGACTTAGGCTAAAAACAAAATATGCGCTTTTAATGGCTAAGAAAGCATATTATTCAAAATCACTTGTATAAGAATCTAGTCAAAATCCTCAAATCAAATGAATGAAAATATTGAAACTATAATAATCAATTACTTTGTTAATTCACTACAATCACAAATTATTCTCAATTTCCACCAATGGACTTAGGACAAACACTTACAACTTAGCTATTATCTAATAAATAAAATACTATTTATAGTGGAATACTCTCTGAAATCAGGGTTGATAAAAAAAACAAAGCATCAAGGTTTTTGTATTTCAAGTATAAATAGGTAAGTACACAATATGTAGGTATTGGGTTTTCCCCCATTGGTGAGTAGTGTGACAACGTCTTACAAAAGTTCCTAACATACATATTTTTTAAATCCATAAGTTATATATATAGTAATACACATTGACTACACATGATGCAGTTTCTGAAAAAGTAGGTTGATTTCTGCAAAATCTATAAAAAGCAATGAAAGCTGTTGTTCTAACTGAATATACTGACTCATTTTAAGCTGACATGGTCACTAATGGGAGAATTGCATTAGAATCAACATATTTACCATGTATATTGCATTTATAGTGAGCACGAGTAAAGTAAAAGTTTACTCGTGAACATGGAGCATGCAACTTTGCTGAAATATCAAGAGCTCACTATAAATACAATACATGGTAAATATCTCATTTCTAACGTTAATTCTTAGTGACTCATCCTTCATTATACATATATGAGGTAGCTGTTTTTGTCAAAAAACATTCTGCCTTCTATAAAATTGTGATTAGATCCCATAATCATACCCACCTGTATTCCAATAAGGATTTTAATTACAAAACTGCTTTATATGTGAAAAGTGTCTTTGCTATGGTGCCAAATATATATAATTAAACCCCCAAATATATAAAAGATTTAAAACATATCAATTAATTTAAACAACATTTGTTCCTTTACCTACTACATTGACCTTACATTTTATTCTTTGAAAAATTATCTGCCACTATAATTACTAATTTATTTATTTTGACCAGCAATGTTGGGTTAAATGCAATTAAATTTACCTACCTATTGTGCCTTCTTAAATATGAATGAAAATAACAAGATATTTTTTATAACTGTTAATAATTATTGACAAACTAACAATGTTGAACTGATTTAATTTAATGACAATTTACCAATTTATATAATTAATTACTCTTAGGCTATAATACTTTATTGTTACCCTATAACATTACATGGAAAACTTAAATTAAGGTTTTATCTACATTTGTATGCTTAGCTGATCACAGCATGTACAATAACCCTTTTTATGATCTTATGTTTTACCTCTACCTGTATCTAAGAAATAAATAATTTGCATTTGAATTTTACATTAATAATTATCAAGTGGCATACTACACCTTATCAGGTTATGGAGGCACTAAACAAAAGAATGCGCTAGTTTGAAAGTAATTGGCTAAAGATGCCACAAACAATCTCTAACGAAAAACTGAATGGCAGCTGACTTCTATGCTTTCAAGGAATTTTACTATTCAAGTGATGCAAACTTTTCAACTGCAGTGGATCGATGCGCACTCAATAGGTACACTCCAACCGGGACTTCAAGTAGATAAGCAGGAAGACCTGTAGCAGTCATGCAGGAAACAGTTTGAAAGGCACAAATACACTATTTATGAATTGCTGACCCAAGACATGAGACGTTTAGGTCTGCTAGACTGTGTTAATGCGTTTCTGGATGGATAAATGCTGGACGAGGGAGGAATACATTCACATCTTAGGCCTCCGGAGTTCCGACGTCCGGCCTCTGGAAGTTAGCTGCTCATAATCATATTGTTTTTCGGTATACTTCACATTTTCTTTCGCTCTAATTGGCGCGTAATTACTAATTTTAGCAACAGATTGATCAAATTATAGTTTGAACTCGCTTCATTGTAAATTTTTGAAGATAATTTGTTTGTTGGTTTTTGTTTTGGCAAACGTTTAGAACATTATTGCCAGTGTCACGTTAAAAGAGTTTTTTTTTTCTTTTCCTCCGTTCTGGAGGCTTTGGCTTTGCATGACTAATGCATCTGCCAGTGTCAAGTGGTTTTTCCTTCTGTCATCATCTTATCTTGTCCAGCAAGTCTTGTTTTGTTAGTTTTAGTCATACATTTTGTACGACAAAAAACTGGGGAAACATGGCGCGATATATATATACAAAAAGTTTGGAATATTACTTGTAAAAAATTATAGGATCAGATGTCAGATTTTTATGCAAATATTTATATTACAATATACATTATGTACACACATACTATACGTTAAATACACTATGAATAAAAATATAGTTAATTAAAATTAATAATTATATGTGTATCTAGTACCTATAAATCACTATCTACAGTTTAATACTATTACTAGCGATAAAATCAGATAAAGCGTTATAAATAGGAGGGTTGGCATTGAAAAGCAAAGTATTGATTAGTGGGGAAAGGGACATGGATGGATATTAAAGTATTATAAAAGGAAGCACGCTCATACGTAGGGCATGAGAAGAAAATATGGTCCAGATCCCCAAAGTCACCACAGTCGCATAACGGGCTGCTGATTATCCCAAACCTTGCCAAATGGGCTGGACAAGTAGTATGACCTAGGCGCATTCTTATTAAAATTGAAGTAACAATTTTGCTAAGTTTTATATTAGAAAACCATGGTTTAGTGCGAACCTGTGGTTGTATGCAAAAATAATGTTTTCCTTTGATACGGCCACTTCTCTCCCAGAGTCTATTCCAGGTATCTCGCAGATAAGATCTAGGAAGAGAAGCTAAGTCATGTGTGTAGTTTATGAATGAAACGAGATCTCCACACGCCACAGCCTGATTAGCAAGTCTATCAGCTTTTTCATTGCCTGTGATACCACAATAACTAGGTACCCAAACAAAAGTAACGGAAAGACCGTTCAAAGTACATAAATGTAGTTTACTTCTAGCTTCAGATATAAGTGGGAATTGTAGTTTTGACTTAAAAGGATACCTCAGTAATGCTTGTAAGCTGCTCATGGAGTCACTTATTATTAAACTTCTTTTAAGTTTAAATAGCAAAATGTAATCAATAGCCTTAACAAGTCCAAGACATTCTCCTGAAAATACTGATGTTTCGGATGGACATTTGATTTTTTGTACAATATTGTATTGAGCATGATAAACACCTACACCTACCAAACCATCTGACGTGTGTTTAGACGCATCCGTATACAAGTGATGCCAATCAGGCCAGTTTTCTTGTACAATTGATTTGAAGTGTATATTAGCGTAGTCATTGTATCTATCGAGTTCTAAATTAAAGTGAACTGTTGGGATTTGTATTTGTGCTTCAAAACTACTGTCAAACAGTATGTTAAATATGTTAATGTAGTCAAACTATCAAAAAGTCTTGGAGAACGATAGGTTGGAGCGCATATTCCTTTAAATTTAATTAGGCTTTGAACTAAACAAGGGAGAGGTTTGTGTTTCCAATAATCTGACGACTCTATAACATTGGCGAGATGGTAAAGTTTTGATATTAATAAACTATTCAAAAATTGAAAATTGCGGTAAAACATACGATCGGATAAAAACTGTCTCCTTAATTGTAGAGGAGGTTCTTCACATTCGACTTGTAGCGCGTTTAGAGGGCTAGACTTCATTGCACCAGAGATTATTCTTAAAGATTTTGATTGGATACCATCCAGTTTCCGAAGTCCAGCCACACTACATGGCTCTAGTAAAAAGGTCCCATAATCTAGAACACTTCGTACAAGAGCGTTGTAGAGAAGCTTTAAGGAAAAAGGATGTGCACCCCACCAAACACCCGAAAGACAACGCAACATATTTAAAATCTTTTCACATTTTGCTACAACGTACTCAGTGTGTGGAATACCAGAAAGTTTTGAATCTAGGTATACCCCAAAAACCTAACTTGTGTTTTCATGGGTATTTAGTTATTATCAAAGTGTATTGATATTGGTGGAGGTAACCGTTGGCGCGTGAATACAACAGCAGAACTTTTATGAGCAGAGATAATCAAAACATTTTTGTTTAACCAGTCTTTAACAAGATTCAAAGAATTTGGTAAATGAGTACTTGCTGTAATAATGGATCTGTTTGAGGAGTACAACACTATGTCATCAGCATATTGTAATATTTCAGCTGACCCTTGAAGGGAAGATTCCAAATCGTGAGTATATATGTTAAACAGTATAGGACTCAATACTGAACCCTGCGGAAGCCCTTTCCACACAAGTCTGCACTGATCCCTTGCTTGGTCTAATTTTATCGATCTTCCGGACATGAGATTAAAAATGAAACATGAGAGGATTTCTGGAATATCAAATTTATGTAGCTTTGATTTGAGAACATTGAGAAGAACGTTATCGTACGCGGACTCTAGATCTAAAAATGTTGCGACAACTGATTCATTGCGTGAAAATGCTACTCTAATGGTAGTTACAAAAGTACCCACACTATCCAAAGTACTCCTACCCTTTCGAAAACCGAATTGCGACTCAGGCAATATATTTCTATTTTCAATAATCCACTCGAGTCGATTTTTAACTAAGTTTTCCGCCACTTTTACTAATACAGATGATAATGCTATCGGACGATATGACGATATTTCAGTTGGAGCTTTACCTGGTTTGAGAATGGGAATAACTAACTGTGATTTCCAAGATTTGGGTATATTTCCTGATAACATAGTGGTGTTTATCAAATTTAAGTAATACAAAAGAGATGGTTCACTCAATTTGGCTAAAAATGAATAAGAAATACCGTCTTCGCCAGGAGCTGTGTCTTTCACTGTGGACAACACTCCTAATAATTCTTGTAGTACAAAGGGAGAATACAAGATGGTCGAATTATTGTGAATTATAGGAGGAACAGAATTACAGAAGAAATCCTGCTCTGGAACTGTGGGTGGTGCAAGGTTATTAAGGAATTCGTCGTACAGGTTTGGCGGAAGTACTGAGTTGGTAGACTCACTAATACCGTTTCTAAATCTTCTTATATTACGCCATACTACCGAAGGGTTTATAGAAGGAGAAATTGACCGGCAATAATTTCTCCATCCTTCAAATTTCTTCTCTTTGAGTAATTTACGCGTCTGAGTAAGTGAATCAGATAAGTTATTAAAGTTTTCGTCAGACATATTGAGATTGTATTGTAATTCAGATTATTTTCTTTTATTTACAGCATCAGTGCACTCTTTGTCCTACCAGGGAGGAGAAGGAATTAAACCAGATGCAGAGTTTTTCAAGGGAAATATTTCATCAGCAGTTTGAGTTAATATATTAGAAAAAACCTCTGTGCAATTCGTAAACATATGAGGGAAATTTGCAATATTATTTAACTTTTCTTCTACACAAGTCTTAAACCTATCCCAAAGATTATCATTATTAAGAACATACTTCAAGCGTACGAGTTATACCACGGGCTCTAATAGTAGGCAAAGAGATAACAATTGGAAAATGATCACTTCTAAAGGTGGAAGATAATGTGCGCCATGTTATTAAAGAAGTTAAGTTTGGAGTACAAATCGATAAGTCTACTGCACTAGTGTTTTCATGCGGAGCTGTTCGTCGAGTTGGTGAGTGAGGTGAGAGTTTATTATACAAAGATTATGAGTATCAGTTACGTCCAATAGCAGTTGACCGCAAGATTTTGTAACTGAGCATCCCCAAGAAATATGGTGTGAATTAAAATCACCTAGGACTATAAAAGTTCTAGGGAGGAGATTAAATAGATCATTAAGTTTTTGGAAAACGAAAGAAGAAGGAGAAGGAATGTATATGGAAACAACACAAATGCTGCCGATTTGCGCTGCTACCACGGAAAACTCATTAAAACTAGGGAGAGATAGAGGAGAGAAAGAGATGGCCTGCCTGATGAGTATAGCGACACCGCCATACCCATCAGGCCTATCATACCTTATACAAGAAAATCCATGGATTTTGAAAATAGAGCCTGGCTTTAGCCAGGTCTCTGAAAGTGTGAATAAACATACATTATGTTTGTTTATTAAATAAATAATATCACTTTTTTTAGGAACTGCACTTCTGCAGTTCCACTGTATTACCTTCTTGAAGGTCGCCATTGTTAAAGGTTTTATTTTTAAACATACTTACTATAGGGGCGACGTTGGACGGTAATGCAATATTCGACTTGGTTAATGTATCAATAAGAATTTGAATTATATCTGATGTTGACATTATCAACGAGTTACTTGAATTATTTAAGGCGCAACCATTTTGAGGATTAGGAATACGATAATCATCAATAATTGCTTGATGTGCAGATTGATCATAGCCCTTTGTAGGCTTGGAAGCCGGTCGGCGATTAATATACACTGTTTTTTTGTATGACGTATGAGATGATGGCTGCTGGTTAGTATATGTAGGAGCAGAATTGGGATGAGCTGAAACTACACTAGGGACGGAGCTGGCAATTGCCGCATACGATTTGTTTACAGAAGGAAACAATTTAGCTGCTTCGCCATAAGAAATGTTACTTTTAGCCTCAATATCTTTATTTGTTTTTGTCGCGAAAATTCAGGACATGATTTACTAATTGCAAAATAGCTCCCAAGCATAGACAACACGATACTGTTGCTTCCTCTACGTCACAGGTATCACCCGAATGGTCATTTCCACACTTAAAACATCTGGGCTTAGCACGGCATTGAACCTTTGTATGTCCGAAACGGCAACAGTTGTAACATTGGATAGTAGGGTAAGAATAAAGCTCAACGGGCAGTGCATTATAGCACATAAATATTCTTTTAGGTAATACCTGTCCATCAAAAGTGATTACTATACTCTGTGTAGGTTTCCACACAGGGGATCCGTCTATGATTGTTTTATAATTTATTCTCCTAACCTTTAGAATTCCGCCACATCCATCAGGAACAGAAATATTCTCAATTACTTCTTCTGGTGACCACTCTGACGGTACCCCGCGAACCAGACCCATTCGAGTTATGTTGAAAGTAGGTATAAACGCTCTTAAGTTATTAGTTTCCAGGCTTTTACTACATAAGAATGAATTAGCATCGCTAAAGTCAGAAAATTCAAGTGAAATTCGGTTTCTACCTATTCTTTTCACTGAACCATTTACTATACTTTGAAAGGCATTCCTTTTTAAGAACTTACCAAATGTAACTGGATGCAGAATGGAACCGTCATCTGGTGTTTTCATTTCACGTTGTACATGAACAATGAAGGGAGCAATATCGGTCGACTCGTATTTTGTTCTTGCAACTGAAGTATAACTTTGGGGACTAGGGCCAGTGTTGGATGAAGAAGGAATAAGAACAGTAGGGTTTTCAATACATTGTGTAGGGATGTTGTTATTACTATTACTTATGTTGTCACTAGATTCGCTATCTGAACAGCGGCAGCCAGTTTTACCATCAATAGCCTGCGCATGCTTCCTCTTTTTCATGTTACAATTTTTGCAAATATTACTCAAACGGCTCCTTTTACGGGCAGCGCGCTGAGTTACCGATCCATCCGTGTCCATGCCAGACTCATTAGATAATACTTTGTTAGTAGAAATCGTCACAAAATTAGCTGCCGGGGGGACTGAGCCCCCCGGTGCGCCCGGGTCGGGCGGTTCATTCATGTAGAATAAGCTAAAAACTTACCGAGTCCGGTGAATATAAACTAATACACTTAATAAAGATAAATAAACTAAATACTGAAAATATATACACTATTATTACTACTAATCCTATAAAAGAAACCAAAAAAATATTTACATTGAAAAATTACGTCCGCTTATTTCGACGTTTCCCGCGCTTTTTCGTCAAAAGAGTTATTGAAAAAAATAAAATAAAATAAAATAATTTTAAATCAGTGAAATAAATTTAGTATTACTCTAGTCTATGGATATTTTTTTGTCCCTCCTTTGAGGACTATGGCGTCGCACGTCATAAGCATTAATTGAAAGCGTCTTGTTTTCTTTAAAATGTTTAGTTTTCAACTTCGTTTCATCTCTCTGTCTAAATAGCGGGTTTCATTTTCAGACTTGACGTAAGAGCGGCAAGGTTTGGAGTAGGATTTATAGGAAGTTTTACTAAGAAATTGATTCTTACATATAAACGGATATCTATATAATAATAATGAACCCCTATTTCTCCTTCTCACGATATAACTTGAGAACGGCTTTACCGATTTCATTCATCTTTTTTTAAATGTTTTCTAATACTTCGTAAGGTTGCCTTCGTTTACCTTTGAGGGCATTGGTGGCTGTTTGTTATTGATGGCTCTTTTATTAAAGCGTTCGTCTATACTGGCAAAAATAACGTTTATGAGCTCATTAACGTTATTTTTGCCAGTGAAATCTTGAAACCTGACTTTAGGCTGAGTAATCATACTAAATTTGGGCAATAACAGTCTCTAACACCGTTGGGCAGGAATAAGTTTGATCATTATATTTGAGTCTGGTTTCTATGTTTAATTTGTGTTTAATATTCGCGCAATAATCATTTCAAAACCTATGTAAGCCGCTTTGACAATTTCAAAAACTAGCAAGGGACATGCCTTTACTACGTTTTAAAATTGACGTTGTGCTATAAGTAATATGTTTCTAAATTGTTTACATATCATATTTTGGAATTAATGCGCACATACTAGGTAAAAATATTTTCGTTTTATAGTGTTTAATTGGACAGTGTCATTCTATAAGAAAATACCTAGCAAGATGATACAAAAACACGTTTTTTCAAAAGATGCCCTTTGTTACATAGGTTTTAAAGTTGCACAGCTGAAGTGTCCAATAGTTTCTGTGAAAAGGTCAAGGTGGCGGGAAAAGATACGCCCACGATTCATGGCTATCTTTGATTTTGTTTCATTTTCTAGATGTGTATTTCTTCGAATTTTTACGTGTAATAAGTACCTACCTAAAGTCCACCAATAGTAAAGTAATACCAAGTCAAGGCTTAAGGTAGGTAGTGGCGATTTCTAACCGATAGGTATTGGTTAGGATGCACGAGTGTGGGGTAATGTACAAAATAATGTTTTGTTTTCTTCTTAAATCGCCTTAGAACGTTTTAGTACTGCATCCAGCGCTTTATTACAACGTGACTTAGACAGGACAGTAACTTAATTAAAAAAATTAAATATTCTTGAATACTGTACAAACAATTGTCTAATAGCTACTTAGTAAGTCTTTAGATCTAGACAAAAAAGCAGAGTTTCACAAAAATTGTGACTTGATCAACTAATACGCCGATTTTGATTATATTCTCTATTGTACTGTTCATTTGACGACACTCAAGCAGAATCATCAGAAGAATTACTCAACTGGCCAAATCTCGGTTATCTTCCTTCAAAAGTGCAGTTAGTAAAGCGCGGGAAACGTCGAACACGGCGGTCGATATTTTTTCGCTTCGATAAATTATTTTATTTCTTTATTATTTTAAGGATCAGTGAAGTACTATTGTGTAAATAATATTAATATTTATTGTATAATTTATATTTACGTGTATAGTTTCACCGGTTTCGGTAAGTTTTTTAAAATTCTAATATGAACGAGCCGCCCGACTTGCAGGACCCGGGGGGGGGGGGGGGGGGGGGTCGATCCCCTCGGCAATCAATTTTGTAACAGTTTCTTCCCAAAATATAATCTCAAATGAATCGGGAATGGACACGGATGGGTCTATTTCACAACGTACAGGACGCAAACGAAGTCGCTTAAATAAAATTTGTAAAAACTGCAATATGAAAAAAAGGAAGCACACACAGGCAGTAGATGGTAAGGCAGGCTGTCGCTGCACAGATAGTGAAGGTAATGAAAATTCAAATAATAAAGATGCCATTATTCTCCAACCAATAAAAAATCCTGTTGTGCCTTCATTGCCTAGTAATGGTCCAGTTCCCCAAAATTTCACCTCTTTAGCAAGAACCAAATATGAACCTTCTGATAAAGCTCCGTTTATTGTGCACGTACAACGTGAAACGACTTCAAATGACGACGGTTCTACTCTCCATCCTGTAACTTTTGGTAAGTTTCTTAAAAGAAATGCGTTTCAAAATATAGTTGATGGCTCTGTTAAGAGAATAGGTAGAAATAGAATATGTCTAGCATTTTCAGACTTTAATGATGCCAACTCATTTATTAACAGCAATAGTATATCAAATAGTAAATTAAAAGCGTTCATTCCATCGTTCAATATAACGCGAATGGGTCTCGTACGTGGAGTACCACCAGAATGGTCTCCAGAGGAGGTAATGGAAAATATAACGGTGCCTGATGGGTGTGAAATGCGAAATCAAATAATAACCCACTATTGTTGTCACCATCAGAAATTATTAAAATCCTTATCGAAACATTAACTCACTCAAACATCTCTTTACCGTCCAACGTCGCCTCTATAGTTGATATGTTTAATATTCCCAAAGCCATTAAAAATGGCAGCGACCGTCACAAAGGTTCTACAATGGAACTGCAGAAGTGCAGTTCCTAAAAGAAGTGAAATTATACATATTATAAACAAGCACAACGCTTGTTTATTCGCACTTTCGGAGACCTGGCTAAAGCCAGGCTCCACCTTCAAAATCCACGGATTCTCATGTCTGAGAGATGATAGGTCAGATGGGTATGGTGGCGTCGCCTTGCTCATCAGAAATACCATCTCTTTCTCTCCTCTTTATCTTCCAAATTACAATGAGTTTTCCGTGGTGGCAGCACAAGTTGATAACATTTGTGTTGTTTCTATATATATTCCTTCTCCTTCTTCGTTGACTTATCACAATTTAGATAATCTTATATCTCTTCTACCTAAACCTTTCTTACTGCTAGGAGATTTCAACTCCCATCACATTTCTTGGGGCAGTTCCATATCAACTTATTGCGGTCAAATGTTATTAGATTTATTAGATTCATACAACCTTTGTGTATTAAATTCTGGTTCTCCTACGCGACGTACAGCTCCAACTGAAAACTTTAGTGTCGTAGATCTGTCAATTTGTACACCAAGTATAGCTTCATCTTTAACATGGTATACGTTATCTTCCACCTTCGGAAGTGACCATTACCCGATTGTCATTTCTTTACCAGGAAAATTCACTCATGGTTCGCTACCCAAACCTCGTATGAAATACAAGATTAATCTGTCCGACTCAGCAAGACTCGTTCGAGTTAAGTTTCATTCATAAATCTATTGTTATTTTTTGCGTTGATGCGGACGGGTTAAGGATGATAAGTTATGGGAGAAATATAAGATGGCGATAGAACAAAATTTTTCTGATTTACAAAATATTCATGATATAACTGATTGTACTGATGTGTTTACTAGTGTATTGATACAAGCTGCAAACGAAACATTTCCTATCAAAAACTCATCAACTGGCTTAATTCCTTCCCCGCCTTGGTGGGATGCGGAATGCACTGATAGTATTCGTAAAAGAAAACAAGCTGAAAAAGTATACAATAGTGAGATGACTGACGAAAATTTCAAACTAGTATCTGATTTAATCACAGAAACTCGCAAGTTATTTAAAGAAAAAAGATTTCAAGGTTGGAGAAGTTATTGTCTGACTATTTCTCCGAATATTAACCCGTCTATTGTGTGGCGCAATATTAAAAGATTTAGACGCGGTGTTAGTGAAACTCCTTTTAAACCGTTTCCTCCCAATTTAAATAACCAATTTCTCGATCGTCTGGCACCGCCTACAGTCCCACAGCTTGAATATGTTATTAATTATTCTCCTCCTTTATTACTTTCAAATCAATCCACTCTGAGCTCTCCATTTACTTTACAAGAACTACAAGGTGTTCTATCTTCCGTGAAAGATTCTGCTCCGGGTGAAGATGGTATACCGTATTCATTTTTAGTAAACCTTACTCAGTCTACACTTCAGTTTTATTTAAATATTATAAATTCAGTGATGTTATCAGGGAACATCCCCCTTTCTTGGAAATCACAGATAGTTCTTCCTGTCTTAAAACCAGGTAAAACACAAAGTGAAGCATCGTCATATCGCCCCATAGCGTTGTCATCTGTTCTTGTAAAAGTAGCTGAAAATTTAGTTAAAAACAGACTTGAATGGATTGTTGAAAACCGGGGAATATTATCAAACACACAATTTGGTTTCGGAAAGGTAGAAGCACATTGGATGGTGTGGGCACGTTTTTGACAGATATTAGAGTAGCATTTACACACAATGAGTCAGTTCTAGCAGTATTTTTAGATTTGGAATCTGCATATGACAACGTCCTTCTTCATATTCTTAAATACAAGCTTCAAAAACTTCAAATTCCAGAATTTTATTCCTGTTTTATATTTAACCTTTTATCAGGACGTACTATAAAGTTAGATCATGCTCGAGATCAATGTAGACTCGTATGGAAAGGGCTTCCACAAGGGTCAGTACTCAGCCCTTTATTGTACAATATATACTTACGATTTAGATTAATCTCTTCAAGAGTCAGCCAGTATTTTACAGTATGCCGATGATATTGTCTTATACTGCACAGATAATTCCATTAACACATTATGTACTCAAATATCCCACTCTCTCAATAATTTAAAAAACTGGATGGAAGAAAATGGATTGAGCATTTCAGCACTTAAAAGCTCAGCTGTACTATTTACTCGCCAACGGATGCATCCCCCGATTAGTATATATTTTGACAATACTCTTATTCCAACAAAAAGTTATGTAAAGTTTTTAGGCGTATGTTTAGACTCTAAACTATCAGGAATTCCACATTGTGAATATGTGGTGGCTAAATGTGAGAAAATTCTCAATTTGTTAAGGTGTCTCTGTGGCGTTTGGTGGGGTGCGCATCCATTTTCTTTAAAGCTTCTCTATAATGCTCTACTACGAAGCGTTTTAGATTACGGAACCTTTTTACTGGAGCCTTGTAGTATAGCTGGACTTAGAAAGTTGGATGCCATCCAGTCAAAAGCATTGAGAATAATAGCCGGAGCAATGAAATCTAGCCCTTTAAATGCACTACGCGTTGAATGTGGAGAGCCCCCTTTGCAGTTGAGACGTCAGTTTCTTGCAGACCGCATGTTTTACAGAGTTTTAAAATTTTCCAACAGTCCTCTAATTTCTAAATTGCATCTCCTCTCTGATCTTGTCGAATCAACGAATTACTGGAATCATAAATCTTTACCTTGCCTGGTAAAGAGTCTCATTAGATATAAGGCAATACACGCACCAACTCATCGATCTCCATTCATTGATATATTCGATTGTGCATACGAAGCTCTGATCAATGTCCCAACAGTTTGTTTCAATTTAGATATAGACAAGCATAATGCCAATTTCTATTTTAAGGCTGTAGTGCAGGAAAATTGGCCAAACTGGCATCATATTTATACGGACGCATCTAAACACTCTCCAGATATGTTTGTAGGAGTTGGAATATATCATTCTGAATATAAGATAGTACAAAAAATAAAGTGCCCTGTTGAAATGTCCGTCTTTACAGCTGAATGTCTTGGCATCGTTAAAGCTCTAGAATATGTTTTAAGTTTCAAGCTTAGCAAAGTCCTGATTATGAGTGATTCAATGAGCGCATTGAAAACTCTATTACGATATCCTTTTAAGTCTAAGTCTCATTTCCCTCTTATAATTGAAGCTAGAAAAAAACTGTACTCATGCGTTCTGAAAGGATTTTCAGTAACATTTGTATGGATACCGAGTCATTGCGGTATTAAGGGCAGCGAAAGAGCCGATCGACTTGCTAATGAAGCTATCGCATGTGGTGATCTGTATCCATTTAAAAATTATCCACATGACTTGGCTGCGCTAGCCGGTTTGTATCTCCGGGATACTTGGGGTAACATCTGGAGAGAAAGTGGTCAGATGACCGGTACTCACTACTATAGCATACAGTCACTAATTCCCTATAAGCCATGGTTTTCAGTAATAAATCTAAGAAAAATCGTCACGTCAGTTTTAATTAGAATGCGTTTGGGACATACAACATGTCCAGCACATCTAGCAAAGTATAACATTATCAATAGTCCACAGTGCGAATGTGGTCATGATTTTGGGGATCCTGTCCTAATCACGACCGTGCATCCTTTTATAATAATCTTATATCCCTTCGTGTCCCTCTCCCCACAAACATCAAATCTCTGCCCTGTACTATAAATCCTTCTATATATATTATTATAGCTGATTATACAGTCGTGGTCAACTAATTAGGGACACTCTTTGGTTAAAGCGAATTGTGAATTTATTTTTTATTTTCCAACGAGTCTAAACCATATTCCATATCTCTTACATGTAAGTATAATTAGTCATTTATGTGCCCGATTATACAAACAATAACAACTTCTTAAACATTAAACCTCTTTACAGTATAGCTGATAGATTATCGTAGTGCTATTTGTTCAAATAATGCTGGCTGGCCATTTAATTAGGGACACCGAGATATTGCGTTCTATTTTCAAAATTTGAATCTCAATACTTTTTTACTTCTTCTCTTATTGTTTCGTGGTAGTTTTGGCGGCAATCCCGATATTTATTTTAAGTTTTGAAAAATATTTTGAAGAAAAATGGGTAAAAATAAAAGTTGCGATCCAACACTACGAAAAATTATCATGAAGTTTGTTGTCGAGCATGGTTGGCCATACCGAAGGATAGCAGAACATTTAAATTGTTCAAAAACTATGGTATACAATGCAGTGCAACATGTCAGACGCAATAACACAGATTTAAATGTGCCCAGAACAAAAAGATCGAGAAAAACAACTCCGCAAGAAGATAGAATGATAACCAGGTTAGCTAAGAAAGATCCGTTTCTAGGCTCTATTTTAATTAAACACGAAGTGTTTGGGACAGACGAAAGAGCTGGTGTCTCAGCGAGGACCGTTCGACGACGTCTGGTAGAAGCAGGGTTGTTCGGAAGAGTGACTCGCAAAGTACCGTTGTTGAACAAAGAACATAGAAATGCTCGTTTGGCGTTTGCACGTAAATATGGACATTGGACCTACGCCCAATGGCAACATGTATTATTCTCTGACGAGACCAAGGTTAATTTGATTTCTTCAGATGGAAGGCAATACGTACGGCGTCCAGTAAAAGCGGAAATGAATCCAAGATTCACAAAAAAGCAGGTGAAACATGGCGGTGGAAACATTAAAATGTGGGGTTCATTTTCTGGACGTGGAGTGGGACCTGTGAGGAAAGTTCAGGGTAACTTAGACCAACATCAATACAAGGCAATATTGGAGGAAACGATGCTTCCCTATGCTGAGGAGCATCTCCTTATTATATGGACGTTTCAGCATGATAACGACCCGAAACATACCGCCCGTTCAGTCAAGTCGTTTCTTACCAGTCAGTCAGTATCGGTGCTAGATTGGCCAGCAAATAGCCCGGACCTTAACCCAATCGAGCACCTTTGGCACGAAATCAAGAAAAAAGTAGACACTTATTTACCACAACTTTAGATGAACTTAATGAAGCTTTTTGTGAGGCATGGGCAAAAATTCCTGTCGAAACATGCCAGAAACTGAAAATGTCTATGCCACATCAGTGTCAAGCGGTAATTACTAACAAAGGTTTTGCTACTGGGTACTGATTTTACACGTAATAAAATGGAGCTGTTAAAGATATTATAATACTGCAGATTATTAGTTTTGTTTAACTCTATTTTTCATTATAGTTTACTGTCCTTAATTAAATGTCCAGCTACAGAATTATACCTTAAAATTGAATACATGTTCAACCTTTGATATTAAATACTTTTTTCTATTTATTTATTATTTTATTTACAGCAATTTAAAGCATAATAATCGGACAAATTATGCAAATAATAGTTACTGAGAAATCAATAGGGTTTTATATTTGTATGTACATAACCGGTTATTGTTCTTCACTATCTTGCATGTCCCTAATTAGTTGACCACGACTGTATTTGTGTTAATAACATAAAATTGTAAATGTGTATATACTGTCGATATTATATTTCATATGTTCTTGTTAAGTTATGTAAGTAGTCATAGATATTTTACGACAGTAAAATAGATCTTCCTAACAATATATATGAACCTACCAATAATCTACTTCTCCCTGATCCTATTCTTATTACAAACGAAGTCTGATTAAAATTATAATACAATTGTTAATATCGCGAAACGTTTCCCCACTTTTTAAATAAAAGTCCATTGAGACAACATGTAAAAGACACAAATCAAGAAAATAAAACAAAAACTAACACGAAGTCAAGAAAGAAGATTACACCAATATAATAAAAATGGAAGAAAAATAATAAATAGGAACAGAAAATAAAACTTGACACTGGCGGATGCATAAGAAGTGCGAGCCATAATTCCCTATGGGGACAAGAAAAAAAAAAAAAAAAAAAAAGTGTTGTTACTACATTATGTGCTAGAATAGGACCTTTAAATGTATCAAAAACTTGTAACCTATTTATATGTACCTATCATCGACAATGTGTTACCTAGCAACGGTTTGTTGTGATTAGCTGCCTTGTATTGAATGTCTATGCAAATTAAACGAATTTCTGTTACTATATAAATTACCGTAATGTTTTCTTTCAAAATATAACCACTGCCTGTTACCTGAATATATTATGTAGTATTACGAGTAGATAACCTAAATATAACAGCTTATGGGTCGCAAACATGATCTGGCTCACAGAATTATTAGCCCTATTTACATAGGTCCAGAAGGAAGGATAGTTTTCATACAAATGACATTTAAAACTTTTAAATGTCATTTGTATATAACTATCCCCAAAAAAATTATTATGGTAAATCTTAAGGTTAAGTTTGAAGATGCGTTGAGTGTACCAGGTTTAATGACTAATTTACTATCAAACTAAAATACTATATTATATTCAAAGGGTTGACATAAATGGTAAAAAATCGCCCGGCTCTATAATCTCAATGGGCGTTCCACTAGGTTTAATACTAGGGCCGTTCTTGTTTTTAATCTATATTAATGACTTACCTTATTATGTAGAGAAGAATCATGAGATTGTATTGTTTGCAGATAACACTTCACTGTTATTTAAAATGCAAAATTTAAAAGGCAGTTATTGACCTATGACGATGTAAACAATGCATTAGCTAAAGTTGTGAATTGGTTCAATACAAATAATTTTCTCCTCAATAAGAAGAAAACTACACAAACAAAAAACTGTACTACCTACATCTTTATTTGTCACAACATTTACACCTTGATCTATGGCAAGTACTTGACGGCATGTCGTATAATAGAACAACATGGATTGAGAATGATACATCCCAGAGGCATTATAAAAAGTTGACCAATCTCATAAGTAAACAACGACAACATAACACTGCCGTAAAATACGACCCATTTGATATGAAAATCGTTAGGGATGAGACACATAGCACTGATTATAATAATGTCGTGAATTTATCCGTTTGCGATTTAAGTGAAGATGCCTCTCGTGCTCTGTCCAAGGGTCTGAACTATGCGCCTGCACCCCGTAAAATTCCGTATGAAAATATTATAACCAGTGTTGAGGATGCAATAATCCGGAATAAAGTTCCGTATCGGGAAGCAGAATGCCTGAGGCAGGATATAGCGTCTATGTTGCGGAGGATGAAACCGCCCCCGAGCAATATGACCAAGGGTGAGATTGAAGCCCTAAGAATCTTACGGAGTAATGAGGACATCTTAGTTCTGCCAGCCGATAAAGGCAATGCGACGGTTGTGATTAATACTACTGAATACGAGCAGAAACTAACGGCGTTAGTCAGTGACCCCACGGTTTACAAGAAGGTCAACTACAACCCGACCGCCCGAGACACTGCAAAGGTACTGAAGTTGTTGCAGCAGTCATCTGATGAAGATCTAGTTGCCCGACTTCGTCCTGCTAACCCTGTCCTACTAAAGATTTATGGTCTGCCAAAAATCCATAAGACAGACTGGCCCTTACGTCCCATTGTGAGCCAAATCGACGGCCCTACATATAAGTTATCAAGACATCTAGCAGCAATACCTCAACCCTTAGTTGGTAAAACAAGTAGCCACGTAAAGGACTCCAGGCATTTTGTCTGCTTGTTAGAGGATGTATGCGTGCAACCGGACGAACTAATGGTGAGTTTCGACGTCACTTCGTTATTCACAAATGTACCAGTAAATACAGATTTCAGGGGATATCATGCAAAATTTTCTTTTTCTGTGAAAAACTTCATAGATTTTTTCGGTTTAAATTAGATAAAATTAATTTAGTATACATGAAGAGTTTTAGCCGCTCTAGATTTAGTTTTATTTCATTTAACGTGAACTGCTTTTTGTTGTCCATACAAAAAATGACAGATTTCAGAGGATATCATTCATTTTTTTTCTGTGAAAAAATGTCATTGAATTTTTGCGATTTAAATTAGATTAAAACTAAATACAGCGTACATTTAGAGATTCTCTGACACTCTGATTTTAAATTTATTTCATTAAACGTGATTTGCTTTATGTTGTTAGGGGATATCGTGTTTTAGAAAATCGTTTGAATAATTTTGACGTTTTATATAAAGCTCTTTTAGGGTTAAATTTATGACTTATCATACTGAAAATTATGTCACAAGGTTTTAAAGGTTTGTTGTATTTATAAGTCATATCAAAGCATTATTAATTAATTACAACTCTGAATTATATTATCAGCTTGACTATAGGTGAAATAGACCAACTATCGTTTTGGTATACTATAAGAGGGTTAGAAAGACTATAACCCACTTTCTTTTTATAATTTTCGGGTTGTTTAGTTATTGTTTTATTATAGTCATACATCGTTCTGTACAAAATACGGGGAATGCAAGATGCATTCCCCAGGGGATGCAACGGTGAATAGTAGCAGCCAAAATTTGATTTTTGTTCCGGCGGCACTGATAAATTAAATTATAAAAATATGGTGACGAAGAGTCTTAGCCGTAATTTTGCTGCTTTTGTTTAATAGAGTATTAATTGTTTAATGTTAATAACTTTCAAAATTTTTAAATTTCAGGGGATATAATTGAATTAAATATTTGAAAGATTTAACTTTCTCTTTAAAAGATCATGGAAAATAGTTCCATGAATCTTTTATCAAGTATTTCAGGGTTCAGATGAATGTTATAGTTAGTAACAAAAATCTTGGATTTATGACGACTCCCAAATTTGGTCGGGTTATAGGCAGATACATTTTGGCTGCCAAGTTCACACCGGTAAATCGGACAATATTAAGAGGTAGAAAAGAGTTCTCTTTGAGCATGGAAAGTACTAGCTATCTATGCAATTCTCTTAAGAATATCCGCTGATAAATATACGTCCGGTTTTGAATCTGTTCAGTCATAAAAAGGGGTCTTACGTTAGATATACAACAGCAACTATTGTATAAGTTGCGGTTTAGGACTTACACAACCTTTTCTCCTAAGTATTTAGCGTAGCATAACATAATTATATATTATGGTAAAGGTCATCTAACATGCTTATATTATGTTCCCTAAAATGATGGTGAAAACGGGCATTAGGTGTTTTTAAAATTTTCAATTGTATATTGAAAGTTATGTTGTCTCAGCTGTACGGAAGGTGAGCCCCAAGTCAGGCGGTCGCCTGATGTCTAACTCAGGCTTGAGCTTTAAGTGAAGGAAAAAACGTTATGAAATCCATGTTATAGTTGTAGAGCACTCGAAGATTGAATACATGACAATAAGCATCTAACGGTGTTTTTCGGCAGCTGTTCTTGAGAGCCTTTCACCATTCAAAGTATAGCGAGAGACCTTTTGTGTACAAAGCATATCGCCGACCGCAACAACCACTGACCATCATGGTAGTTGTAAAACAATTATCAATCAATTATGCCAAAAATCTACAGAAGGATCTTACCTAGTGCCAAGCACAAGATCCCTGCCATTCTTCAACCACCTGCCAGTAGGCACAGGGTTGCCAGTAGCCACACACTCCAGAGTGAAGGGCCGGCCGAGTGGCGCGGCCATGTGTGGCGGCAACTTCTTCAGCCTTTCCGGTTTCGTGGCCCCAATCTCTTCGCCGGTGCGAACCGGTGTTGTGCAAGTTGACGGGTCTGATTTACCTAAATAAAAGAAGAAAAAAAATTAAAAAATATCCTACCGACTGCGCCATGTATTGCTTTTGCACTATTGCTTCGCGGTACAATAATTACCACTATTTTTGGTATTTGAAGGACTTTTATTCATTAGGTAACAGTTTTTAACATTAATGCAGCCAATTGCATAACTATTTAGTGGTTAAAACATATCTTGAACATAGCAAAAGACATACGAGTATGTCCGATGATTACGCGATTATATGTAAATATGTAAAGAATATTTACATATTTAAATTATCTTATCATTATAATTATTGTTTTACAATGTTGGTCGAAATATTCTTCAAAACCTAACATAAATAATTGATTATGTTTTTAACGGCGTGTAGCAAAAAAGTTTTGTAATACTTAAAGGTGCGCATATGTACCTAGTCAGGATTCACATGGAAAAGTATCTAAATTCAAATCGCTTATATCATTTTCATAGGAATTAAATAAAAATATTACCCTAAATAATTTTGGATTAGACATAGGTACTTATTCTTTGGAGTTTCTTGCATGTCACTTAACGCAACCTATTCATTTGCCTTCCTAGTTTTTGATGAACCTGCTTGAGTATTAGAAAAAGCTTTGGTTACTCTGGAATTTGTACTACTTTTTGGGAGTTGGGTCCTAATCGTATGCAAGCTTCTGCATGCGTGGTTTTGCTAATACACACTTTTTACACGCTGTGTTATTATAGCGGACATATAAATAAACACCGCATACAGTAAAAATATGGGGACTACTCAGGAAACGTATTTGTTTTTGCTCTATAATATTGATTGTATGACACACAATTTACACGGTAATACATACAAACTTAAAACTTGGTATAATTGTAGTGAAAACTAAGTACATAAACAATAAAAAACAAAAAGTGAGAGTCGAGTTCGCAGTAATAATAAACACGTCACTATCGTCATCTCAGGTGCATGACGTCAACTGAACATAGACCTCCTCAATATATCCCTATAGATGAATACATAAAACAATTATAATTATGCCGTACAAGGGCAACACGAAATCCTGCGTACGCGAACCGAACACACACTTTACCAGTTCTCTGTACAATAACAAAATATACTTGTTAACAAAACAGTGTTACGAGCATGGATTGAACAAAATTATCGGTAAAAGACAGCCCGTGATTTAGATATCGCAGCTAGATCCATACAAGAGACAAGGCAAGATAGCTGATAAAAGTCAGTTTATCGACTCGAAAAGCTTATCGTGAGATTCATGCTCGCACTGCAGTTAATACAAACCTTGAGAGGCCCTCCTGGCGGACTTGGTGCACTCAGTACAATAACTTCTACTTCAGCCAAATCTTTGCCGTTAACATTCTCAGCAGTGATGGTGTATCTTCCACTGTCGGCTCTGGTGGCTGCCTTGCAGTTGATCTTAGTGTTATAGCCGCTGTGTTGGACCTTCATATCACCCGAAGACTTGACTTCCTTCTTAGCGAGGAACCATTTGGATTCTGGCATTGGTTCACCAGTGACCTGCAATAATATAATCATGTGAGTAAATTAGATGCACTTAGATTTATGTTTAAAAAACAGAAATTGAAAACATTTTCGAGAACACTTTCCATTAACATTATAGATTGATGGAGAGGTACTTTGTAAAGAGATGCAAATATAGAATTTTGTTTATGAAGCAGAAAAATACAACAGAACAAAAGTTCAACATGTTACATCCATATATAAAATTACAGAACATAATGTAACCGGCTCATAATTCCTTTACTATATAGAAAACTTTTCACTGGGACGGTGAATTGACAAGATCAATAGACAGACAGTGTTCGACTGCTATCATCTTCGTGATTAGACTCCATAATGAAAGCAGCGGTATTGCATAACTATACGAAAAAACCTAATATATAACTAATAATCATACTCTTAACTATAACTACACCAAACTACGTGATAATAAAACGTTATGTAATTTGATCAAATTTTAGGCATTATACCTAATTTGAAATAAAATCTCAAATACTATAATATAAATAGTGTTGTTTGTATATTTCTACAGACTTCCAAAAAAAGGAGGAGGTACTCAATTCGACTGTTTTTTTATTTATTTATGTTTGTTACCTCATAACTTTGTACTGGGTGAACTGATTCCCAAATTCTTTTTTTGTTTGAAAGCTGGTGCTTTCCGTGTGGTCCCATTAACATTTAATTAATTTCGGTTCAGTGCTTTTTGAGATACACTCCAATAACTGAATAGAATGGAAGTCGGTATTAAATTTTTCAAATTGTACTTGTCTAATAACAGTAGGTATATGAATAAAATTACATTCATACGTTTTACCCACGCACTAAGGTTCAGTGTCGCGAGAGGCATGGATGGATTTACACGTTAACACACCACGAATATCCAAGACACCATAATTAATATTTCTGTTATAAAAACTAACGTGGTTTTCAATCATTATTAATTAAAAAATAAGGGATTACTCACGTAATATTTATCGGATAGGTCCGACTATAGTTTCGACCACATTCGGTGGCCTTTTTCAAGGAGTGTTCGGGACGCCTGCGTCGATGATGTCTGGCTTAGCACCGATATTTCTATATTTCTTTTCTATATTCTTCTATATTCTATATTTCTGTTCGTCGCACAAATATCGAACCAACGAGCGAGGGCCTTGCGTTTAGAAGGCAGGGCCAGTATCAACTAGGCTAACGAGGCCTTTAATATATCTGCTAAAATATCTAACAAAAGGTTGTTATATACGTACTAATTACTTACCTCCAGTAGAAACTGGAGGTAAGTAATTTATTTAATAATTAATAAATAATTTCTGGAACGTTAGAAAAAGTTTGTCATAGTTTGATCAGCTAATAGACGGAATACTGACCAGTGATTGGTCACATATCGCGTCATAGAATATCATTGGCCAATGAGCGTTAAGTATTTAGTTGGCCAATTAATCAAGGCGTTGACAAACTTTCTAGAAACTTGGGGTTAGTAGCTAGTGTTAATTAAATACTGACCTTGACATCGAATCCGAACTTCTGTCCGACCTTAATCTTTATATCAATAAGGTTCGTCCTATCGATCTTCGGAGAAAGGTTCCTGGGCTTGGCAACGATTGGGTGCGTGCTGTCCGACGCTTCGCCTGGTCCAGCCTTGTTCACTGCGCGTACCCTGGAATTTAGGAGCAAACAAATAAGGAACAAAAATAAAAAAAAACTAACCAACTTCTACTAGATGGCATATAGTCCGTTCTATTTTGGCGTTTGCAACTAGAATATAAACTCCTTAGGAAGATAAAAAAATTTACATACAGATACGTTGGTCTAGTAGCAGTAGTTCGTTTGTTAGTCCGGTTGATCGAACTATTACATGTTTTCAGTGGCACTAGTCCGGTTGAATAATGCACCGAACTATTAAAGTCTCTAGTAGCAGTAGTTCGGTTAGTCAAAGTGCTATACATTTTTAGGATTGAAAATTACAGCGACGTTGATGATATAGGAAACACAATAAAAGACACTTTCAAGATCCTACCTGAACTCATAAGTTTGTCCTTTCACTAGATCAGGTACAGTCGCTGTGGTCTTGTTAGCCGGTACTTCTAGAGCCTTCTCCCAGTTGCCAAATTTGTCCATCTTCTCCACGATATAGCCTTCGATTGGGACGCCACCGTCGGTGGAGGGTGGAGTTCATTTGAGGTCCACGTGGTCTTTGTCCCAGTCAGTAACCGATGGTGTGCCGGGTGCGCCTGAAAACAGTTTGTATGGTTAAATTGGATAGAACGAAGGTATTTGTTTACGAGGATAGAATATTTACAATAGTTAAAAAAATTAGTGCCCGTGGAGTTTTAAGAATTGTAGTATCCTGGTGTTTCATGTAGCCCTAGCATGAATAACTGCGTATGTATAACGTAACGTGTCGTTACTTAAAACAGTACAAACTGTCATTTGTCTATGGCAGCTGTGACACAGAAAACTCATAGTTTTACGCCGAAATGTGACGCGTTGACGCTCACGATACAAATACTTTTTTGTAAAATGTATGTGCTACGGGCTCAGAACATACAATTCATGACAACCGTTTCACATAATATAATTACATAGACACACGACTAACGTTTTTGAACTAATTTAAATTAAGATAACAGTTATTAAACTTTAGTCCTACCCAGAGTCTAAGAAACTCCCCCACCAGGTGTCCACCAGGGTTTCATGTTGTTATAATTATTGAGGTCTACGTTAGAAAATAAATTAGTCATTGTGAGCGACGAGAGTTGGCACATATGTAATCACAAGTCACAAATACTTATAGCAAAACAACAACTTTGCGACGACTGCAGCGCGGCGGCATGATGTTACGACCAATCAGAAGCTAGCTATAAGCAAGCGCTAATGAGGGTTGAATGCAGGTAGCGAATTATCGATAACATGTTAGGACGCGTTGCACAATCCTATCCCTCTTGACGTTTATGGCCCTACAACTCAGTAGGTAGCTCGGTGACTAGTACATATTGAATTATTTAAGATCTATTTATTGTATGAATATGGAGAAATAAATGATATATATTATGGGACTTATGTCGTAGTACGCTCAGTTTTTAGAATCAAGGTGGTTGTTGAACAAGACAACTAAAAAGTGTGATTTCCATCATATTTTTTTTTATCGGCATATGTGTTATTGGGTGCGGATGTATCAAATATATTTAGCTAATTGGAGTTATTTTATTATAACTGTTTTTCTCTTTTCCATAGGATAATGCAGGGGCAATATCCACACACGTTTCTTTTGCCACACCAGGTGTCGCAGCACGTGTCCGAGACTGGAGAGTCTTGTCAGAGGTGGAGACCCTCTCGGATCATAAATACATAAGGTTCGAGATCTCCACCTCCCACAACCAAGCAGGGTCCCAGCGCGTCGTGCGAGCGGATTTCCCACGCTGGGCAATTAGTCGGCTCGATGTCCAGCTGGCGGAAGAAGCAGCAATCGTCCGCTCGTGGCTGGCTGCCCCCACACCCCATGAAGTGGATGCCGCGGCAGGCCACTTTCGCGAGGCGGTGACGGCCGTGTGCGATGCGGCCATGCCAAGATCACAGGGTCTCCCCAACCGCCGAGAGGTGTACTGGTGGTGTGCGGAGATAGCGGATCTCCGAGCTGCCTGCTCTAAGGCGCGGCGGCCCTACACCCGCTGCAGGAGACGGCGCAACGGCCGAACTGACGCTCAGCTGTCAGCTGAGGAGCTAGCGGCTGAGGGCCAGCTGTACGGCGTGTACCGCGACGCAAAGCAGGAGCTGCAGCTGGCCATCAGGCAGGCCAAGTCTCGGGCTTGGGGTGAGGTGCTGGTGGGCCTCGACAGAGACCCCTGGGGACGTCCGTATAAGGCCGCCCGGAATAAATTTCGTGGCCAGACGTCCCCTGTAGCGAGGGCCCTAGAGCCAGAGCTCCTAGACAGATTATTGGATGGTCTCTTCCCCGCCATAAATCCTAATCACACCATTCCGACGATGGCGCTGCCCTCCCACGATGTGTTGGACGTGGCCTCGATCCCACCTGTGTCGGAGGTGGAGATGGAGGTAGCAGTCGGCCGCTTGCGAGGCAAAAAGACTGCACCGGGTCCAGATGGGATCCCGGGCCGGGTCCTCAGGATCGCCCTGAGGATAATGGGCGACCAGCTTCGGGATATATTCGACGCATGCCTCACGTCAGGCCAGTTTCCGAAGCTGTGGAAGGACGGCCGACTGTGCCTCTTGCGGAAGGAAGGCCGAGCCCCTGACTCGCCTTCCGGGTATAGACCAATAATACTGCTCGATGACACGGGCAAGCTATTAGAAAGGGTGGTAGCGTCACGAGTCATCCGGCATCTGGAGGGTACTGGGCCTGGGCTGTCGGAGGCCCAGTTCGGGTTCAGAGCGGGGCGATCTACAATAGATGCCCTGCTCTGGCTCAAGCGGTGGACGCAGGATGCTGTCAGCAAGGGAGAAAAGGCGTTGGCTATCTCACTAGATATAGCCAACGCCTTTAACAGCCTCCCGCATGGAGCAATACAGGAGGCGCTCCGCTATCATGGAGTGCCCTTGTATCTGCGGAGGCTGTTAGCCGACTACCTCCAGGACCGCGAGATCCTGGTGGAAGGGAGCGACGGTTTGAAGCGCCGTCGCGTCTGCTGTGGTGTTCCACAGGGGTCAGTGCTGGGACCACTCCTGTGGAATATAGGCTACGACTGGGTGCTTCGTGGCACGCTACCCGCTAGTATGCGGGTCGCGTGCTATGCGGATGACACCCTAGTCGTAGCCAGAGGGAGGGATCTCCGGGAGGTAGTGCGGTTGGCCGTGGTGGGCACCACCTTCGTGATCGACCGCATTCGTGCCCTAGGACTGGAGGTTGCCCTTTCCAAAACCGAGGCCCTACTGTTCCACGGGCCTCGGGGGGGGGGGCCCTCCAGGTACGCGGGTTATCCTGGATGGAGTCCTAGTCCCGGTTGGAGCTCAGATGAGATACCTGGGCCTCAACTTGGATGGAAGATGGGCTTTTGGTAGCCATTTTGCCCAACTGGCCCCAAGAGTCGTGGGAGCTGCGGCCGCCTTGGGAAGGCTGCTGCCCAACGTGGGTGGCCCAAACGCCAACTGCCGCCAACTATACTCCGGAGTGATCCGGAGTATGGCTCTTTACGGGGCACCAGTCTGGGCGGACGCCCTCAGTCGCCACAATAAGACCCTGCTGCGACGTCCACAGCGGGTTATCGCGACGAGGGCGATACGTGGATACCGGACGGTGTCCTGGACGGCGGCTTGCGTGCTGGCCTGTGATCCTCCCTGGGAGCTCCAAGCGGAGATCCTCGCCGAAGTGTACCACTTCGTGGCGGTAAGGAGATCCCGAGGAGACCCCCCAGCGTGGGAAGAGGTGACACGCATGCGGTGGCAGGCAAGAGCCGCCCTGTTGCGGCGGTGGTCGGAGGACCTGGCTCCACCAGTCCCTGGGCAGTGGACGGTAGAGGCCATCCGCCCGGTCCTCCATAGGTGGGTAAGACGGCGTTTCGGGTCGCTCACCTTCCGATTGGTGCAGGTGCTTTCCGGGCACGGATGCTTCGGAAAGTACGTGCACCAAATTGCAAGACGAGAGGCGACCCCAGCCTGTCATGAATGTGGGGCTCCGGAGGATACGGCACTCCACACGCTGGAGGTCTGTGCTGCATGGGGCCCACAGCGGCACACGCTTACTGCTGTAATCGGCGGAGATCTCTCCTTGTCGCGCGTGGTAAGCTCCATGCTCGACAACGAGAGATCGTGGCAGGCGGTGGCCACCTTCTGCGAAGCGGTGATTACGCAGAAGGAGGCCGCGGAGCGGGTTAGGGAGAATGACGTTCGAGCTGACCCGCTCCGGCGCAGACGAACGGGGGTACGGAGGAGGCAGTTCGCTCGCCTCCTCCCTCTTCCGTAGTGGGTGTCACTGGTGAAGAGTCGGGGGACTCTTCGCCGGCTTGCACGACCCCACACATCTGAGGAGTGCCCTTGGTGAGCAAGGGCACCCCTTCACAGGCGCTGACGCCCGGTTAACAACCCGGGCCTACCGCTGGGGCGAGATGGTGAATGCCAGCGCAACCCTATCTCACCCATCTGGCGGAGGACTGCTCACGGGGGGGTTTTAGTGGGTCTGAGCCCCACATACCCCCTTCCGTCAACCCCCGTAACGGAAGGGAAGTGGACAGCATTTCCCCCCCTCAAAAAAAAAAAAAAAAGGGGCAATATCCACACAACTTAACCCTTACTATACCGTGATAATTAAAACAAAATATTTATGAATGTAACTCACGTAAATTTACGTCTCTGGTACGCAAAGGGTTAAACAATGTAAGTGGGCCCTTAGTGGTGCAAACAGTGTAATAGTACAAACAATCTAAACAGACATAAAAAGAACGACGTACGCCATGATACGAAATCAAGCATATATTTTGTAAATCTATGTCTGTTTGGATGAGTGGATGTTTATCACTCTTCCACGGCAAAACTAAAACTCATTTAGTTGAAAATGTTAGCATAGTTATATGTTCAGTGGGCCGAGCACGAATATGTGTTTAAGTGTCACGTAATCGCATCGTTAACGTATTTAGTACAAACTGTCATTTATCTAGCACAATAGTGGCACAGATAACTCATAGTTTGTACTGAATACGTAAACGATACGATAACGTTACACTTAAGCAGATTTTCATGCTCGGCCCACTGGAATATGACATTATTTACCCCGAAAAAAATATTCTGGTGGAATAGTTATTTAAGCTAGGCGCATATGTTATAATAACAATGCTTACCAGGTTCGTCGAACGGATTCTTCGCTACAACCGACTGTTCAGAAGTGAGAGGTTTAGACTCTCCCTCGGAGTTAACCGCGGACACGCGGAACGTGTACTCTTTGCCGGGCGTCAAGCCAGTTACATCACATTCTGAAAATAAACATAATCATATAAGTTATATATACATACATCTTGGAAATTAGTAAATATTAGAGGACGCATAACTAAACTATGAAACATTTATTTATTTTGTTTTATTTAGGTATGTCTTGCAAACATTAATAGCATTCATAACAGTTAACCCCAGACAATACTATACTTGTATACTTGCGACTTACCTAACATAGAAATTATAATCTTCTACATTGATAGACCTGTATACTATAAATATAGTGAAAACTGCAAAAACATAAATTAAGACATCCGAGTTCAATGGTCATTGACCAATATCCTGAATGTATACTAATATTACACAGAAGAAAGATTTCTAACATACAATTGTAAGTTTGTTACGAATAAAGTCAAAAACTTTTGGACATTTTCTCGAAAATTCTTTCACCTTTAGGATGCTACATTATCACTGAGTAGCTATATACTCATGTTTTGCTTTACCATCATCATCATGCACCACCGCGCGGGTGCAACCGCAGACTGCAGTTAGCATTGAGTAAAATTTAAACTTGCTGCTAAAGCACGCTCTCCTTGATGATGGGCATCAGTACGGCCCGAACACCGGTCGGAGTATAACGACTAGATGATAGACGTGAGAGTTTACCGGTTTACCATTTAATTAAAATGTATATGTTAATAAATATAATACTGACTAGGTTCATCAGAGCGAGCACACGGCACCCAGCATCCAGTATCGGTGTCCAGTTTGTCGATCTGGTAGTAGGTACTCGATGGGAGCGCCGCCGTCGTCCTTTAGACGCTTCCATTTCAGAGTGGCGCCTTCTTTGTGCACGTCTGAGATCTATCGGAAGAAGAAAAAAGGATATAAAAGGTTTTTAGTTTTTGGTTAATTGGTCGCAAATGTCATAGTCTTGTGCAATTGTATATAAGTAATTAATTTGTATCTGACCCAAATCATGCTCGAAACCAAACGAAATTTGCTTATTTACGGTAAGAACAAATAACGGTCGATACTTTTTTACTTTGGCCAGTGTGCCTATAGCCAGTGGGCAGAAACTACGTATCAAATAAAATGTATGGCGATCGTTGCAATCTGAATGTAACATAAAGAATTTATACCAATGATCCTAGTCACAAAAAACTGGAAGATATTGTTGAAATCACATAATTTCACCTTTAAACTTTACACTACTTTAAACTACAAGTGTTAAGTAGTAGGAACTTATAAAACGGTTTGGCAACACTAAAAATATCCGTCCCTGTTTTGTTTGTTTTCTTGTGCCGGTTTGGTGGTTTGGATTTCGTATCAGCGATATAATGTTACTTTGTCCCAATTTTGTGTTCCAGCCGTTAAGTTGAGTGATTTCTCCTCTGCCAAAAGCATTTGGAGATATTTACATTCTAGAGACAAAGATTCACATACGAACATAGTTTGGCTACGTTCCGGGAAGGACCGAAATCAATCGCGGCGTTCGCACACCCATTCCCTTAAAAGCCCACGGTCATCGTGAGCGAACTCGGCCTTTTCATTCACGTTGTTTAGTTCCGAGACAGACGCTCGTAATATACTTTAAATGTGTACATAGTGTGTTCGTGGTGATTTAAAAAAAAAACGCTAATTTTGAAGCAATTTGGACTTCTAAAATGTCAAAGAGAAGTCGCCTAACTTGCGAGATAATGTGGCATTAAAGAAACACATTTACAAAGCTCCCGCTTTCTTGCAAACTATCCACTGGAAGAGAACCGGTAAGTGTCAGAGCTTCTTCATTTTTAAAAGCCAGGGTTGCTGTTGCATATTTGCTTCCAACGCATCTCAGATTGTATGCATGATTTATGCGAATAACCTTTTACAATAACCATACCTACATCACAGTAAAAATAAAGAGAACAGTATGGAAAATACCTACAAACGTTCGAACAGGCTCACTCACACAAACATGCGAATCGACGAGAGCCCTAACCAGTTGTCGCGGTGCTGTCAGTAATAAGGCCATGTCAAGACGTGTAGTCACGTATAAGTTTATTTCCGCTTAACCAGGCCTAGTTTCCATACTGTTGCATCTTTATACCATGCCTACACTATTCGATGTTGTTATTGACCGGCGTGATGAATCCTGAGAAACATGAACATGTACATAGAAATAATACCTGATGCCCAGAATCGCTGTTGCCAACTTTAGCCAACAACAGTTATCTCATAATTTGTCTTTTTTTGTATACCTGAAAATTAACTAGGATTAACGAGGTGCATAACTTTAATAATAGTGATTGGGTAATATTTCTAGCTACATATACTTTAGAAAACATAATATCTAGCTACATTTTTGTTTCATTATCATCATCATCTCACCCGTAGGACGTCCACTGCTAAACACAAGCCTCCTCCACAAATTTCCAAAAGGACCAGTTGGAAGCCGCCTGCATCCAACTACATTTACCTATTTGGTGTTGTTTAAAACTTGAATGTTTTTTTACAGCTGCAAAGAATGGGTGCGAGTTACAGGAAATGAAGATCTAGTACATTTGCCAATTCAAAAATGTATGTGGTGAACATTTCAAAAAGACTCACATGAACAAAAAGCAAGATAAACTCAAAAATCATGCCATACCTTGCTTAAATTTAAAAGTCACTCCACTCACTGATGATCAGATGTCAGGATTCCCATTTCAGTTGTGGAAGAATCAAGTTATAATACCACAAATTTGCAAAATAATCTGTGGTTAACTTTTTTTATGCAAGTATGTTACAAAATGAGCCAATTTGATTTAATGGTAAGCGTCACAGCAATGTAAATCAGAAATGTAAGCTTCAAAGTTATGCGCAACACTGTACTATGCTCATCAACTTGAGAAATAATGCGCCTCTGGAATAAGAGGTGCATCGATAGCATATGCCATAATAGAGAAAATTTTAAAATTAAATTTTCATGAGCTGTCTCTGAGATTGCAATGGATTCCATCTCATGTGGGCATCCATGGCAACCAGGAGGCTGATCAATTAGCCAGAGATTCAACAACATCAGGATCTGATACATATTTAACTCCGGAATACACAGAAGCACTGGCTAAACATACAAATATGATCTTCATTCATTTGAAAAAGCATTTTGAAAACTCCTCTCAAAACAAAGGTATCTGGTACATTTCAATACAAAATGAGCCCCCTCCAATGCCATGTTTCAATAAGACTAAGTTAAGCAGACTTATCATAGTAATGGCGTGTAGGCTTCGCTCCGGGCATGTTCCATTAAATAAGTTCAAATACATGATGAGGAAAGCTGATTCACCTTACTGTAATATCTGTGACATTGAAGAAGACATCCTACACTTTGTAATGGAATGTGCCCGAACTGGATGTTGGTGTATTTCAGAGTGTTTTAGCAGAGTCTACATCCGACACTGCTAGAACACTCTATAGGTTATACCATAAGATTTTCAATTGTACTAAATAAGCAATGAATGTACTGATGGAGCTGGCATGACTGTGACCAATGCGGCTAAAAGCTCCTTTTTACAGAATAAAAAATGTTCAGTCTTATTCACCCAAATTATAATTTGCTACAGTGCCCTTTAGTTTATAACAGAAGTGTTTTCATACTATTGCTCCGAAAAAGAATCCCACCTAGCAAAACTATTCCTAATAACATTATTATTTCTGTATTGCAGGACTGTTTCTGTTGTATGTGTCATGCTCACGTCTCATATGCGCTCTCCAACTAGCCTGGCTACTTAAGTGAATGCCTCCAAATTAGTGAATTTTAAATAAATTGTATAAAGAAATACTGTAAAATACGCTATCTATTAACTTTTGTCAAACATCACGCGTAGTGGCGGCCACTAATATAGCTCTATATTGTTACAATAACTCATATCCTAAAAAACTACACTACGCGGACGAAGTCGCGGGCAAAAGCTAGTCTATACATATAATAAAACTGTTAAGTCAAGGGGAAATCTGTACATGAAAGATAATTAAAAATATAAAAAAGTGAGTAAATGAAAGTAGTGGAATCCAAAAATATCGTTTGTAGAATTTTTGTCTGTCTGTCCATATGTGACTTCATCACGCAAAAACTACTGTATGGATTTTGATCCCGTTTGCTGCAGTATATTTTTTGAAGTCCTGAGCAGGTTTTTATCTTTGTTTCGTCAATATCGGCTTATCCAAAAAAAGTTATCTTTCTTGTACAGATTTCACCTTGGCTACAGTTTTATTATATGTATAGATTTGTCAGCTTCTGCCCGCAGTTGCGTATTTAATATTATTGATGTTATCAATATGAATGTGACCTGACTTCGCCCGCGTGGTATTTTGATTGCTTTGAATTTACTCTACTCAGTAAATACAAGGTTTTTTCACCGTCTGTGCATTCTCTACTCAAATATCAGTTTACATGCTGTAGCCACATTGATTATGTCTATAATCTTCAGCGAATCCCGATAGCCCAGAAACCACTCATGGCCGGGGCATATTATAGCTATAAACTTATTATACCTATATACACACAAAATTGTTTGAACTGATAATGAAATAAGGTTAGAATTTTTGTAAAAATGCTGTTATTTACTATTTATATGTAAGTTTCTAAGTAACGAATTACTGTCTAAAATAAAAAGTGTATTGAACTTTGAATTTTTATTTCCAAATCCATTTACATTCAATATTACAATTTCAAATACGTTTATCGATATCGACGAAAGGTTAGGTACAAGACTAATATCGACAATCGATATCGATAGTTTTTCTACTAATACTTGGATACTCTACTAAATGGTTATGTACCATTTTGACACATCCGGTTTGTTGGTTGCCCAAATATTGCAATTGTTAGCATTCAAGTCTACATTCCTAAGTTCCGCCTCTTCTAGTGTAGCGTTATATTCTCTTTGCCTATAGCGCGAATAACTGCGTAAATGTAAGGTAACGTATCGTTCACGTGGAGAAGTACAAACTGTCATTTATCTAGGGCGCAATTGTGATACAGATCAGATAACTCATACCCATACCGTTTGCACCGAAGCGTCACGCGTTGACGCTTACATTACGAATACTTTTTCGCAAATTATTTGTATTGCGATTTCAGAGGTAGAAAACATTAGCTCCATAGAAATAGTGTCAAATTTCTATTTGCAGTAAGGTAAACTGTCGACAGATAGGATTATGTGAATAAGCTTTTAGTCAAGTTCATAGGTACTTTGTGATTTCAAAACAAAAAAAAGTTAAAGTTTTCTAAGTGTTTGATCTAAAATTCGTGCAAAAAATAAACCAATAAAAACCTAACATCATAAGTATCATCATCATCGTACTTATAATTATTAGCTAGGCCACCTAGATGTCACTACCTACCTAGGGTTCACTTAGGACTTTACATGGTAGAATTGTCGTAGGCTAATCGTTGAACTCTGCACGTCTGATCTGTCTATGCAAATCAAGATGTGCCGGCATTTCTTGATTTGGCTGTATAATAACAGCTATATCGCGAATTGTCCAAATTACGAGAAAGGAAAATCAACAAACTATGTTGTTTATGTCATCGATCTGCTCAACTTTAAGTGAGCACATTATGAAATAATCATCCAAATCGAGAAATGACGAAACATCTTGATCTGCCTAGGCAGATCTCGATCGGACCAATTCAAAGGTCGGCCTATGACATAACAGATTTCCAGCAACAATTATATAAGGAAATATCAGGGACAGGGGATAAGTAGTGTTTGAAGAATAAACTAAAGACGTACTAACTAGATTCACATTCTAATTCACATCATAGACAATATTTTATTATAATATTCGTGCATCTTTATATTTCCTTTACTCTTTTCTAGAAACCTTTCCACATCCCACACTAAGTGTGATCAGCAGGATATAATTCATTAACAGAGACGTTTCACTCGAATGAATGTTCACTCGAGTGAATGATTCATATTTCTTTCATTTCATGTTCACGCAGCTTAGCTGGAATGAAATAGAAATAAGCATTCACTTCTATTTTCATTCAATATGTCGTCGAATGAAGTTGTGCGTCTTGGTTATGGTATTCAGGAGATTTGTGACTCCAAAGACATTGATAGTTTTTAAAGTTGTCCAAAACAGCAGCGTGTATGCATCATTCCACTTGAACACTATTTTGCCGCGAACTCGGAGAAAATATTTAAAGTAGCGATGTAGCGTAGCGACATTTTTCTTCTACAGGACTCGAGATAAGAATGACCAAATCCGAGTGCACGTTATCTCGGTGTACAGACAGTTCATTTGTCGTTCATTCGCTACGAATAATTATTCGTAGTTCATTCGGAATGAGAGCGAAAGATGCGTTACGCGATAGTTGGAGCGGTTCAATCATGAATTAATCTGACACTCTTGTTTCATTTTGTGTTCAGACATTTCGAGTGAAAGTTGCCGAATGAACGACTAAAATTATCTGATATCGTCTGATATCAGCTTTAGCGCATAATGCAGTTCTCAAAGAATAATCTAGAAATGCATACCTGCAGAGGTCCCTCAGGCTTGGATGGCTTGTCAGTGACCACCACATTGATGGTTACTGTATCCTTGCCGCTGGAGTTCATAGCAGTGACAGTATATTCTCCAGAGTCGTCTCTCCTCACCGGCCGGATCACCAACTTAGTGAAGTATTCTGGGTTGTCGATGGACACCGCTTTGGATGCTCGCAGAGACATGTTTTGGTATCTGTTGATGAGAAATTAATTGATATTTAATTAATATTAAATATATATATCATCATCATCATAACAGTCAGCTGATTTATTTGCAGCGTTCGGTGTCACCGTCGTGTTGGACGGTAATGATGTGGATTTATAAGTGGGATTTCTGTTACGTGTTTCAGTGACACGTACAGTAGGCTTATTGAATTGTTTCTGTTGAGAACCAGAACCGGAATGGGTACCAGATTGACTGACCTCAAGCACTTTGACATATCCTTGTAAGAAGTATAATAAATCCGAAAAGGTAGGTATTTGTTCCCTATTCTGTAATTCAAAACGTGTTACGTGTATCACTATCTAATACACGCGAGGCTAAATAAAATAATAGGAACTCGTCCAATTTATCAATTTTTTATCGCTTTAAGGGCATTAACCGTTTCGTTCAATACATTAGTCAAGTTACGCAAGTCGTGAAAATTACTTGATTTTAGAGGCGAATAATTATTCATTTTATTTAAATACGTAACGGCCAAAATTCGTTTATTTTGGAACCGCTCGACGAGAGCATCAAACACGATTTGGTAATTTTCAGACGTGACGGGCACTCCCTTTGCGATCGATAACGCCGAACCAGAAAGACACGATAGCAAATAGTGAAACTTTTCGATCGAACTTAAATTGTTATTATCATGTACAAGTGACGAAAATGTATCATAGAACATCTGCCAATATTCAATATTTCCGTCAAACTTCGGTAATTCAAGTTTCGGTAAACCCGCTTGCGCGACCGGTTTCGCGCTGTGATAAGACAAGCCGGACGACACGCTCCGTTGCGTATCGCACTCGGGTCGGCCGGAACCGTGCGCAGGCGCACGACTCGCGTCCGCCGCTGTCTTCGCGGCGCTGATGGCATAGAACATGTCGTCGAACGCTATCGCAGCTTTCATGTCAACAACATCATCTGGCTTTAGTTGTAATTTTAAATCGTTTATTTGGAACGTATAATCTAAGAATTCTTTTCGCACTGAATCAATCCGCTTAAACCTAGCGTCGAATTGAGATTCCGAACTAGTTTCAATTTGTTTAGACAACTCATATAAAATTTGAATATCTCGAAACGTGTATTCACGTTGAGTACCTATTAAGCAATTTTAGTTGTCTTTCAATTGCATTCATGTTGGACTTTGCTCCGTCTGTCATTTCGCGTAAACCAAATGTTATGATGCAGTTAGAGTGATGGTAGGTAACTAAGTAGGTAGGTAGTAGGTACTATATATACCTATGGGAAACGTATATTTATGTGAAACACAACGTTATATAGGTACCAATATACCGTATTTTCTCTTTGTTCTTATTATACTATCACGATTTGATATAAGTTATAATATCGAATACATGTCGGTATGATATAATGTAGTAGCTGTAGGTAGGTACCGACTAATTTTGATAAAATATAATTATCTAATTATAACGATCGTATGCCGTCTAATCAATCTTTTATTTTAATGTACCAATATAAATGTATATATATACTTGATCATTCTCTATATATCTATACATAAATACTTGCATAGGTACTAAATAGAATACAAAGCAAATTTTCCTAGCGGTACTAAAGATAACCCGACTAAATGAAAAAGTCTTGAAATGTATACTTTGAACAAGTTAACTACCTACCTACTTTATTTTGTATGTTATTTATTTTAATTTAGATAGAAACGTAATAATTTGTTATTTTCTTTGAAAACGAAAGAAAAGGTATAGAAACGAACTGTAATTTTAAAGTTTTCTAATGAAATTTAACCCAAAATTCCATAGGCTATTCGCGCTCGTACGGACCACTTTTAAAATGGAGGGAATTCATGCAGGGAGATGTTCCCGAACTCCCGTACCAAGTTATGATGTATCAGAAAGAATTTGAAGGTGGAAGCCGGAACCTCGCTCTTTAGACTTTATTACGCTCTTTTTTTTAGCTGAAAGTACCTGGCTCACCGGGAAAGGATGGTAAATGTAAAGAAGGGTAAAATGTACTCACGGTTGAAGGCAGTCGGGCGCGTCACGCCGGTCCACTAGAAAATCCTTGGCCTTTCGGAGATCAGAGCACGTCTCCGTTACAGGACACACTACACAATCAGTCAGCACTTCCCTGGGTCGACCCAACACACTCCGGAACCGCAGTTCTTAAGCCGCAAGACAAACTTCCTTCGATTTACTTTTATTGAATCCGCCACTAACGGTTGCAGCGAGCGAACTAACGTTTTGTTAGTATCTGACATTTGTTTACATTTTGTGGGTGGCACGGATGCTTCACTTTTCTTCGGTTAGGTGGCGCGAGTTTTAATTTGAAGGTATTTGGATTGAAGTTGGAAGGAAAAGGAAGGCAAGCCAGAACACAAACCTACCACCTAAAAAGTTTGCTGCGGCGCTATTTACTTACAGACCAATTTTCAATGGTGTTAGTTAATCTCATTGCCAATTTTGATAAAATTTGATAGGTACCTACCTACCTTACTTTATAGAGGAATTTTGAATAAGTACTTATGGTCAAATGGTTTCCGAGATAATCAGTTGTGAATTACTGCGAAAAATTGTCGCTAGTAGGTAGATATAAAACTAGGTATTGTAGGTATATACCTATGTGCTCGCGAGGTCTAGGTACTGTTCGCAGAACTTCTAGTTTACTAGTAGATACCTATACCTACCTACCTATCCGCTTTCGACCAAAACCATAATCTGTGCCAAAACAAAGGCCGAAGGCAGCCGCGAGCGCGTCTGCTAGTATTTTTGTCATAGGTACCTACCTACCTATGTACAATCGTCAGCTAAATATAATTCTATGATCTATTTTGTCTATTAATTAACATTTATTAGGAAATAAAACTTATCCTAATTACCTACTTACAAAATAGATTATATCTTTTAGCTTATATATTATAATATAGTACTCGTAAGTTGAGTGATGATCACTGAATCCCACACTAGGATGGCCTATGTCGTGACATTCAGTCATTAGTCAACAGTCATTGTTCGTAAACCTTTGATGATATAGGTAATGTAGGTAGAGGTACCTACGTAAGGAGGTGCACTAAATCATCAAATTAATTCCCCTATATAGGTACCTAGTTAGGTCCTCCTACACCTCTCTCTCAGAGAAAGGCTCGAGTCCATTGTGTCACATTACATAGGTAGGTAAGTAGGTACCTACCTACTTAGGTTTATTGTAGGAGTTGCGCGTTGCCATCTAAGATTTATTTCCCTAGTTTCCTCCTGCTGGGTGCGGAGCAAATTCGCCAGTTTTCGCCGTCGCACTTCACTCCCCTCGCCAAACAGACCCATAAAATGACTTCTGCTTCAAGATCAGAGGCCGTAGCACGAACAATTTGCACAAAAGTAGGTAGGTAAGTATTTGTATTGTCTATAATAACCAAAACGAACCGTCTCGGCTTACAAACTATGCGTTGTCTGTATCACAGTTGCGCTAGATAAATTACAATTTATATAGGTACCTACCTACTGTTTCACATGAATGATATGATTATGTTAGGTACACTTTCGCAGTAGGTAAGTAGGTAGGTACCTAATTATACGGTAATGGCGAGGAGGGCGAGGGCTAGCTACACAGCTTATAGATGTGTCCACACACAGCGCGTGATGATTAGATCTTACTATCTGAGTAGGTATCTACAGATCGCGCGGCGAGAGTTTGGCTTTGACCGTTATTGCGCAGAAATCAGAAATTGGGTATCAACGGGCAATTAGCGGGGTGCGGGGCGGGTGTGTAGGCGCATGCGGTGCTCTGATTGGCGCTCCAATCGTTCCCTGCCTCTCGCATCGATACGACGTACCGCGCACTCCTGTTGTACAATCACGTTCACAAGTGAATTGCTATTTTAGTTAATTGTTTATTGTTGTCGATTGTTATTATTATATTATTATTATATTATAGATATATTATTTGTTGAGTTGTTTAAACCTTTAACTGATTCAGAATCTGAATAGCACTGCGGCTAGGACTTTTTTTATGTTAACTTTTGTATTTAATAATTATTTTAAGTTTTCTTTTGTTTGTATGTACCAATTTTACATGTATCTTGGAATAAATAATTTTATTAAAAAACAATTATTTAGAATTTTCATCGCTGTCTCTGTAAACTTTAAAAGGAAATAAACATTTTATATAAGTAAAATAACTATCAATAGTTTTAATAAATGAAGAAGTTTATCTATTTCGTATTATTTTCTAGCATTATTACTACTGTACATGAATTTTGACCAACTCAAATATCCAACCTGGTACATAAAAAAGGAAAAGTATTGTGTGCGTGACAGTACCCATGCGCAGTAATCCCCTCCACCCGAAGGTCAAAGCCAAACTCTCGCCGCGCGATCTGTACCTAGGTACCTATCAAGAATCAAGACACAGTTTTACATAAGCTGTGGTAGGTAGGTAGGTACTAATTTAGCCAAACGATGAAGTACGTCTATCCCAGGGATGTTAGATGCCAACTCAGGAATTATGACATCGGCTCTTCAAAATTATGGTACTTTAGATAAAATTATGGTACGGTTTTCTGAGGGTCTATATTGGTCTAGGACAACAACCACTGTATGTGGTATACCAGGACTTTATTTCACATCATTTAACTTAATTCTGTGTTATCAACGATAGCCCAGTCCGATTAGGATTTGACCTGGGAAAAATTATAAATATAAATTTTCCTTCGGAATTATATGGGAAAGGTCACTGGCAGTCTAAATTATATTGTGCGTGGTAATCGATCCGCCATCTTTATTTAAAGGGTCAAATTTTCTTTATTGAATTTATCGTGTACTGAAGTACACTGTACATTGAACATGGTTAAACAATATAAGATCAATACGATTTCACAACAGTTGTTTAAAATTGGATTGCCTACAATTTTGATGCTCTTATTTTTTTCTAAGATCGATATTTTCTGATTTATACCCAAAAGAGGGGGCGAATTGTTGTTTGACTAACAACTCTTTTATTTTCATTTTACCTACATGAAACTTTGTTGTAAGTAAACAAAGTTGTTAGCAATTAAGTTTTCTATTAATTTGGTTCTTATATTTTTTTCTTCGGATCGATATTTTTCTATTTATACCCGAAACGAGGTGGAGGTAATATCTTATCATTGCATAATCATGTTTATTTTCAATTTTACATGGAAAATTGATACCAACAAACTTGTTTGTAATTCAATTTGCTACAATGGCAGGACTTGTAAACTAACTTTAAATAAGTGAGTGAGTAGCAGTCTACGGTACTCACTTTGATTTTTCAGGCATATTAAAAATTAAATATGCCTGACTGCCTATTACCAATATTGACACAAAAGTAGTATTTTGGGTTGAATTTAATACTTACAATGAAAAATTTTATTGTGATTTGGAATGCGGGAATGATGGAAAAACAATGATCCTGCAAAAGGTATTCAAAATTGTTGTATTTATTTCTGTCTCTATGTATCGATGATAAATGAGAAATTATGGTACATTTGCGTACCATAATGAATGTTCTATGGTACATGGTACAGACATCTGGATAACGGTACGTGTACCATAATTATGGTACGTATAACATCGCTGGTCTATCCACGTGACCTCTGGCGTTGTGGATGTCCGTAGACGACGATGGGTTCTTATCATCACCAGGTGAACCACTAAAAAAGTTTGCGATGCCTACAGTGGTTAGAAGACCATTAGTAAGTACCTACCTACCTTAGAATAACGATTCTAAATCAAAGACATATAATCTTCTATGTTCTACAGTAGGTCTAGAATTCATACTATCAACGCACCTAACTATAAGTACCTATACTACCGGCGCGGCGGCCTGATAGTAATGGTCGTATCTATTGGTAGAAATAAGAGTTACTATAGGTACTTATCAGTCGGTTATTAATCGGGTTAGATAATTTACTTGAACTTTAGGTAAACTTATAAAATTATCTATTGTCAGTCTCAAAATTGTGACTAAAAATTTTGATTTCTCAAAATTTTTATCGCCTCGCACCTCATCTCGATCGTATTGGTACGATGAAGGCTTGTTTTGTGACATCTGCGCGCTTTTTTGCACACCTATGTAGGTATACATTTGGCAACAATGGATTAGTCATATTAAAAGTATTTAAGTAATTACCTATATCCCAAAGTAGGTACCTACTTACTTTTATTGACCAAAATATTTTAAAAGTATAAATAAATAGATAGGTACCTACCTACATTAAATGCATACTATTTACTTTTAACTATCATGAAAACACGACAAAAATAAAATTTAAGTGTATACCTACCTAGTTACGCTGACTGCAGACATTAATAAAAATATTCTTTAGTTAGAGTCATTCACCGTCCATAGATTTACGAGTAGGTATATACATTGTATATAAAACACTTTGGGGACACTCACACTAACGTGCAGAGTGTATAAATTCTAGCGTAGGTATAAAACTTCGTGGTTCAAAGTATACGTTCAGTACAAACATATATATATACCATTGTTGTCCCCATAATAACTGTTATTTATATGGTTAGTTTGAGACCTGTCCTCAAACTATACAAATAAATGTCTTCAAAGTATGCTTTCGCATCAAATTTTGTCCCCGAAGTAAACTTTAGGTACTATATATACATATAGGTATATATACGTTCATACCACGTTGAAAACACCGGTTCTCGTCCGATCACCGAAGTTAAGCAACGTCGGGCGTGGTCCGTACTTGGATGGGTGACCGCCTGGGAACACCACGTAATGTTGGCTTTTTGTGTCTTATAAATATTTTTTTGGAATTATAGTGGCACACGATAGTTTTTTTGCATGCTGCATCTGCGTGCTTTTTTTATAAATGCGTATCCTACACTGTGCAGCACAAATATATTCGTGATTTGGTACTAACAAAGAAAATTCTTAGAGTAACATTACCTAGGTATATACCTACTAACATACACAAAAATAAACAAACAATCGAACATAAAATATCCTCCTCTTTGAAGTCGGTTAAAAATAGACTAGTTTTTGTTCTGAGTCTTTCCTTTCCGGTACATTACTGTTCTCTTTGCAGTAACCTATTAGTTATGTTGGCTTTTTGCCTGATAAAAGTAGGTATACTTTGTATTTTTATTTTATAATTATATGACGCGGCCTTTGAACCCTATTTTAGCGTGTTTTTTTCCTATTATTTTTATATTGGTCATGTAAAAATGTATGTGTGTTTGACTCATAATTGATTCGAATAGCTTCGTTTGGAATGCTTGGATGAATTTTATTGTAATATTCATGAAAATAAAGCAGCTTCTATTAGCGACATCTATCAATATTATACGGAACTTTTTCTGCTGTGAACCGAACAAGTTCAATTAGTTTCCGCGGCTGTTATAGTTTTTGGTAGCATGCACAGATGTCATGCAAGTTCAATACAATAATTATTTATTTATGTAATGGGGATCTTCACTGCCAATTTATCACGCCAGATGGCGCATCGTCGGGATGGCCATTGAAACCTGTCAGTTCCATTCATTTTGTAACCTTACATGCAGTAAACAATAATTTTCTCCAAATATGCCTTTGTGTGCTGTACCAGGATGTATAATAATAACGGTGTACATTTATTTTCCAAAAATCCACTATAAAAAAGTGGTTAATTTATGTTGAGTCAAATAATAATAATTAAATTACAACTAAATAACACTCTAATCTAAAACAGAACACTGTTAACTATTTGCGTACCAGAGACGTACATTTACGTCCATTTCATTCATACAGCTTTTGTTTTAATTTTCACGGTATATGAAGTATTAAAAGTAAATATTTAATTAGATAGTAGGTACCTCTCAACAAGATCGGCTTTTTTTCCAGTCATCTTTCCTCCTCGATTTTTTAGTTCGACTTTCAATTTTATAAGCTTCCAGGTAGCATACGTCTTGAAAGTAACGATGGTTGATCGGTTTCAACAAAAAAAACATATTTTTTTCCTGAAAAAACAAAGCGACACTAACATTACAGTGGCCATCTCGCCGCTGGCGCCCTCTGCGTTGAGCTTTGCGTGTGGATCCCCATTGAAAAGGTACCACCACAGAATAACTAATAGATAACTTCAAAGAGAATAGTAATATACCGGAAAGGAAACACTCAGAATAAAAACTAGTCTATTTTTAACTGACTTCAAAAAGGAGGATGTTCAATTGTATGTTTATTTTAGTGTATGTTAGCCAAATGTCAAAATTCTTATTGTAATTTTGTAGAGTAAATATACCTACCTACTTCCGAGATGGTCCCATTTAAATTTCAGAGTATCACGGCTATCATGATGATATGTCATCATTGACGGTGAATGACAATCGATTCCGTAAGTACCTAGCAAGGGTGACTAAAAATGGAGAAAAAAAATTATACCAACAAATGGAACCGAGTTCAACCAATGATGTTAATATAAACTGAGGTAGATACGCCTTACTGCGCTCGGCTTGACGACATCAACACGAGCTAGTTGTCTTGAATCAACTTAGTTCCAGCCATAGACCAAAATATATACTAGCAGCGTGTCTGGCAACGACGCAACACGCGTACCTACTACCACCTACTACATTTAGGAAAAAGTGCCTTTTTGTGTGTTAGAAACTCCAGAACATATACTGGAACAAGTGTGAAAAACATGAATGATGTATCTTTTCATTTGTAAGTATTGTTTTTCTATGTTATTTAACAAAAATGGAATTCAAAAATTGAATATTAATTTAAAATAACTCCTGCGACGTTGCCGCTTCGCCACCCCCGAAAACGAGACAAGTAGCGAGCGACAGAGAGAACGAGTCTGTCATTGGGGGTGGAATGGTCGGTCATAGGCGAACGTTGTTAATAATATATTGACCTCTTTCTGACAACTAGGATTCATATATCTTCGTGCTCTTTTAATCTTGTCAATGTAGGTAATGTCGTTGTGCGAGTTGTGTACTTTAGCTATAGGAAGGTAGGGTCAATGCACTAGTTTGCGGCCTTTTAGTGATCCTTTCATTTTCAAGCCATCAGAACAGAATGTTGAAATAAGTTTTTACCTATTGTGTTTATATTTAATTGTAGTCTACATATTCAAGTTTTGATTTAAAATACCAAAACTGTGATTAATGCAGTGTTATTTTTTATATTAATTTAAAATCGCAAATATAGCAAAAAATAAACCGGTTTTCGGCTGCAAATATTAGTATTCGGCCTCCACATCACCAGTTTTCGGCCGTGCTTTTCGAAGTAGTGTTTTCGGCTAATAAAACAATTATTCGACAATCAATGATCGTTTATTCATTTTATTTTCTTAACTATTATACTATTAGACATTCTTAATTAATAAAATAACAATGAACAGTCCAATAATATAATATCAAAGCTAATTTACGCTGAATCACCCAAATGGAACTAGGGCCCCTGACCCCGGTAGCCCCGCTATTCTTGGCTATGGTAGTGGCCACGGTAACGGTGGGGCAGGGGGTGCTTAGAATGAAGAGGGGCACAGGCGCCCAGCTACAGCCCCCAACGATGATGACTGGCTTTGAGGACAGACGAGAATATTGACGCTCTGGAAGAAGAAATGAGTAGGTTACACTGAGACATCGTGAGTTTATGGGAAGTCCGAAGAGCGGTTGAGGACACGATAACCCTGAGATCAGGTAATCTACTCTACCACCGGGAGGGTGACCAACAGTACCTACCCAAGGAGGTGTCGAGTTTCTCATCCACAAGTCTCTTACTCACAACATCGTTAGCACCGATAGCGTTTCCAACAGGTTCGTATACATAATACTCAGAGTATCCTGTAGCACAGTTTACCGACGATGTTGAATGCATATAGGCTGTTCTATAGGAAAATATGGAAATCCTTGCGATTTGACATCCAAACCTTTAATGCAAACCGTATTAAAGAGACTATAGAGTGGAAAACAGGCAAACAAAACAAAAAGATGATTGCAAGAGGTATGCCTATTGGACAAAGCCAGTTAACAAAGCTGAAGGCAGAAGACGTCGGTGTAGCGTCGACCAAAGCAGAAGTGTTGGGAGAGGTCGACAGTTTCTACCGACAGTTATACAAACTCGGTCGCTAAACCGTTAGCAGCTCGGTCAAAGATCCAAGAGCCAAGCTGATCCGAAATTATACATCAGCCTTTACGAGAATGACAACAGCGGTATTAAAAGTCCTGCAGAAGCTCTTTAATACCGTCTTACTCAAAGGTTATACGCCAGAAGCAAACAAAGTCGTAGTGGTGCTATTATTCAAGAAACCATCTCCATTTTGAGCTATGTTCGTAAGCTGTTTTCGAAGGTCATCACGAACCGCCTCAGTCGCGGGTTTGATGAACTGCACTCCGGAACAAGCCAGCTTCCGAATAGGCTATATGTATGTAATACCATAGGCCACATCCAAACGCTATGGTAAGTTATATAGAAGACCGAAGAAACTTGAAACTTGCCTCTATGTTTAGCGTTTGTGAACTAAGAGAAGACCTTTGATTCGATCGAGACGTGGGCAGCGCTTCAGTCTCTCCAGCGGTGCTGTATTGACTATCGGTATATCGAAGTGTTGAAGCGTTCGTACAATAACACCAACATATAAGTCCGAGTACAGGAGCAGAGTTCAAAGGCCATTCCTTTACAAGGAGGCGTGAGACAGGGAGATGTAACATCTCGGAAACTGTTCACTATTGGAAGACGCTTTCAAGCTCCTGGAATGGCAAGGACTCGCCATCGTCGAGTACATCACTCACCTTCGATTTGCCAACGATATTGTAATCATTGCAGAATCGATGGAAGACCTCACCACGATGCTCGACGGCCTCAATCGAGTTTTCTAACGGAAACGGTTGGGAATTCAGTTCTCGAAGTTGTTCAAATTTAGAATCAATTATTATTTTTCAAATCCTTAAAAAGTACATATTTTTTTTCCAACGGGCTTAAAGTTATTTGCCTCTACCGGCGTTTACATGGATGGAAATATGAACTCTTGAAATTGCCTTCATTTTTATGCAGTTAAATAATCTAGTCCTTCAAAAGCAAGGCTATCCCTCCCACAAAGTCCACACCGGGCCTGAATTGTGTACAAGAAGATTAGCTCTTATTAAGTATTACTAAGTGCTATATTAGCCTAACCTAGCTTCAAAGTGGCCGATAAGCGAATGTAAATATATGTGTTCGTATTTTCGGCCACTTATGTTAAGTGAATATTTTTATTAATTTACAGGAACATATATTGACGGCCGAAAACCAAACAATACAATCATCACAATTAGCACTTAATTGGTAGAATAAGAGATACATAGATGAATGCAAACAAACTAAAACATGAGACAAAACTATCTAACACTGTATTGAGGCACATTTCGCCCACGGGGCCGAAAACTCAACGTTTGTAGTTTTTCTGGTATTGATTTCCGGCCGCCTAATATTATGGTACTTTTTACCAATTATTGCTAAAATAACTATGTGAAAACAATATTCAGTAATTTGTAATGCATATTACATAATAATTTATCTAATTTACTTAGACAATGGTTTAAAAACTAGCCTTCGAAAAGCACATGCGCCGTTATTTTTTTCGTAAATTTACGCACGTTACGAGACCTTCGACGCGGCCGGCAAAATTAAAAATTTGCTAAGAAGTGTCTGCTAATGTTGGAAAGCTAAAATGTATTTACGGGTGTAAGAGAACTTGTAGGGAATGGTTAGTGCATGGTTGTGTTAGAATTTTAGCAATGTACGCTCTGTTTACGTTGTTTTAGTGGGACATGATCCTCAAAAGGCTGAAAATACATGCAGTCCGGGAAACTAGTGCACCTACCCTATAGCATAAAATTTGCCATGTTTATACTTCATATTCAAGGAGTAAAACGCCTCTATTAGTCAATCTCATTGACTTCAACACCAAAACGTGTGAAATAACTTGTCAAAGTCAGTACCATGCGCACAACATTGTGATAATAGATACTCGTAAGTAGGTAATACCTACTTTTGAAATTTCATGGTATCGACTTGAACAAGTTATTTCACAGTTTTGGTGTTGAAGTCGATTCCATTTTTTGTGTAGGACATTCGAAGTGTAGGACTGTGCTAATGATACTCAGAATCGAACGTCTCGGGGTGAGGAGTGCAGTACAGTCCCGATTACATTATAGGTACTTAGGTACCTACCTACACTACCTACCCAGAGAATGTCAGTACTGACATAAGCACCTGTGCATAAATAATATGTCCACGGAATTCCAGTCAATTCAGCCACGAGTTGAATCATTGACACACACAAACATTTGTGAGATTTCAAAATCTAAGTAAGTACTTACCTACTTTTATTTATTTATTTTCTAATAAATATGTGTAAGCAAGCACATAAGCAATATTGCATGTAAAGATAGCATGGAGAGTTTAACGAAACGAACTTCGTCACCTCTTGTAATTATTTCGAAAAACTGGGAATTACGCACTTACCTAGGTAGGTATAGTATTATTACTTCTAGAATGTTCATTGTTAGTACCAAATAAAGAATATATTTGTGCTGCACAGTGTAGGATATGCAATTAGGAAAAAGCACGCAGATGCAGCATGCAAAAAAACTATCGTGTGCCACTATATTTCAAAAAAATTATTTACGTGGTGTTCCCAGGCGGTCACCCATCCAAGTACTGACCACGCCCGACGTTGCTTAACTTCGGTGATCGGACGAGAACCGGTGTTTCCAACGTGGTATTAACGTTGGCGACAGATGGATAGAACATAGTAGACAGTTACAGTACATATACGCGTAATGACGTCATGCAGTTATGTACCCAAAGGGTAAAACGAAACCTTATTACTAAACATCATTGTCCGTACGTCTGTCTGTTTGTCTGTCAGTCTGTGAAAATTTCATTTGCCAAGGGTCATGAGATACTGCCTCGTGACAGATGGGCATACAGACAGCCAGACGGACGGACAATGGTGTTTTAGTAATACCTATGGTCTCGTTTTACCCTTTGAGTACGGAACCCTAATAAAAATGAATCTCCGAATTACTATTATTATAATATTAACCGATTTGATTGGTCGGTGTGATACAGAGATAGTTTATAAATAAAAATAAAACACCGGCCAAAGGTTCGCGGTCGCGCACGCAGGATTCTTATTAAAACATTTTTTTTTGTATTTTTTTTTTATTTGGTTCATTATCAGACTGATACATTTTATAGTAAGTATAAATAACGTGGTGTTAATATTAATGTCTTATGTAACAATCCAATAATAGGCAAACACAGCATGCATTATTACAACATTAATAACAATTTAATGGCTGGTCTACAACCAACTCCGACGAATTCAGTAACATTTTGTAAAAAAACAAGTTATGGAATGAATGAAAATAAGCACAATAAAACAGTGAAATAGCTAACTTACTTAAGGGTTTCCACAACCCTTTTCTTAAATAAAACAAGAGAACTCTCAAAAATATCTATCCCCTGCTCCGACCACAATTGGTTTGATAGTCTACAAATTCTTGTTAGAGGACTATATTTGCCCAACTGAGTTCTATGACCTTTTATATAAAATAACTTGTATACATTAGGGCGGTAAGAGGAGCGCGGGATAGCGAAATTAATTAATGCTAATATATCAGGGAAATTAATAAGTCCATTCAAAAGTTTATACAGAAAAGTGAGGTCTGCTACACGACGCCTATCAGCCAAGTTTGACAGTTTGAAATAATTTAACCTATCCTTGTAATGGGGCAGCTCACTTCTTCTACCAAGTGACCTAGTTAAAAGATATAGAAACCGTTTTTGTACCCGCTCAATCCTTTGTATGTGGCAGTCGTAATGGGGAGTCCAAATGCTGGGGCAATATTCTAAATGACTTCGTACCAGAGACTTAAATAAAGTTGTTCTAACAGTAGGATTTTGAAACTTTCTACTGTTGCGCCAAATGAATCCAAATGCTCTATTAGCTTTCTTTATTATATGGTTATAATGAGGTTTAAAGGATAACTTTTTGTCAAAAATTACACCCAGATCTTTTATTTCTTCAGCTTCATCTAGTATGTGTCCATCTAGTGAGTACTGACTTGGTATTGTATTACGTTTCTTGCTTATTTTTATATGCTTACATTTGCTTGTGTTAAGTGGCAGCTTATTAGATTTGCACCACTCATTTAATTTAGAAAGATCGCTTTGCATCTTGATCACATCATCAGTATTGTCTATTTTCTGGTAAATTTTTAAGTCATCAGCAAATAGTGAGTATTTGACAAAATTGAATTGTTTCGGCAAATCATTTATAAAGGCCAAGAATAAAATCGGACCCAGGTGTGAGCCCTGTGGGACTCCTGAGGGTGCACTAAAAGTTTCCGATTCATGTCCAGACACTACAACTTTTTGCAATCTGTGAGCAAGGTAACTACGCACCCAATTCAATAAACTACCACTGATACCTAAAGCAGAAAGTTTACCAATAAGGATGTTATGGTCCACTCTGTCAAATGCTTTACTGATATCCGTGTATATAACATTTACTTGTTTGCCTTGATCAACATTGGATACAAGTTCTTCTGTATACAGTTATTTATATATATTATTTTTTATAGTGAGCTGGTATATAACTTAATATTCTGTGAATATTTCAAGCTTCAACGTGTTGCCGGTCTCTATATAAAGCTATAACGAGCAAAAAAGTCACGTTTGTTGTATGGGAGTCCCTATATTTATGTTATTCTGTTCTTTAGTAGATACTAATTATTTGTTGTTATAGCAGCAACAGAAATACACGCTCTGTGAAAATTTCAACTGTCTAACTATCACGGTTCATGAGATACAGTCTGCTGACAGACGGACAGACAGACGACGGACAGACAACGGAGTCTTAGTAATAGGGTCCCGTTTTACCCGTTGAGTACGGAACCCTTAAAACATCTTCAACGTCATCCATCACCACACCACGCAGGTGAAACCGCGGGGCGCAGCTAGTTTAAGATCATTAGTAGTGTCTTAAGTGTGTGTAGATGTGGTATGGTAGAGTGTAATGTAAATAAATAAATGTCAGCATGACGTCATGTATGTAGGTATACGTATCAAGCTACTATGTTCAATCCATTTGTCGCCAACGTTCATACCACGTTGAAAACACCGGTTCTCGTCCGATCACCGAAGTTAAGCGACGTCGGGCGTGGTCAGTACTTGGATGGGTGACCGCCTGGGAACACTACGTAATGTTGGCTTTTTGTCTTTTATAAATATTTTTTTGGAATTATTGTGACACACGATAGTTTTTTTTAATACAGTTGCTCAAAAAGTGGCGTATTGCAGGGACGTATAGCGTTCGGGATGTGGGCTATTACATACTCGTGCTTTTTGTTACCTTTCCCGAACTCGTGCGTTCTCTTTCCCAACTGTCAAAATAATGTCTATTAAAAAGAAAAACCAACCATAAAGTTTTGCTAAAAAAAATCATATAAGTTTTTATGATTCATGCAAATACTTAAGTATATTTCTAAAAAGAAGCTACTAATTTGTTTCAATATCAGATTTAATGATTTGATTGAATGAGTTAGGTTAGATTTCATTTCATCTCATTAAATTTCATATCAATAAAAAATTCTATTGGAGACTTGGCTGTATAGGCATAGTTCCCTTTGCCTACCAGAATGGGTGAAGAAAAAAAAGTCTCTGCTTATTCTACGGTTGGCGCCATTTTCCAGAAATTTTCTTTGCGAGTTTATTTTAAGCTACTGCATAGCTTCTATCGCGGGCCTTGAGCGTGGAGACCGAATCCAGAAATTCCGTAACGAAAATGACCTAACACTGGGGGTGTTAGGTTATCCGACTCCATCTATCGATGAATAGCAGAACTTTTAATTACTTTTTGAAATATCACGCTTGTCTCTTTAGTTCAGCAACTCGCCTCTAGATGGCATTGGTTAAATAATTATAGATGCATAAGTTGATAAAAACAGCTATGCAATAGCTTTACCGCGGCAGTCACCGAGTGCCACACGTCTATTTTATTAAATTGCTTCATTTTTTCGCAAGTGTATTAAAAATAGTCGTTCAGTACACGTGCGGAACCGTCATTGCAACTTGTTCCGACTGTCAACCCTCGCCTTCGGCTGCGCCTCGGCTCGGGTAGACATTTGTCGGAACTCTTTGCAATGACAGCCTTTCCCCACTTGTAATGCAATATACTATGCATGCTGTATCTGCGTGCTTTTTTCATAAATGCGTATCCTACACTGTGCAGCAAAAATATATTCGTGATTTGGTACTAACAATGAAAATTCTAGGAGTAACATTAACATTACCTATGTATTATACCTACTAACATACACAAAAATAAACATACAATCGAAAATAAAATATCCTCATTTTTGAAGTTGGTTAAAAATAGACTGGTTTTTATTCTGAGTGTTTCCATTCCGGTATATTACTATTCTCTTTGCAGTAAACTATTAGTTATGTTGGCTTTTTGCCTGATAAAAGTGCCTATATATTGTAATTTTTTTATAATTATATGACGAGGCCTTTTTTATGAATCCTATTTCAGCGTGTTTTTTTCCTATTATTTTTATATTGGACATGTAAAAATGCATGTGTGTTTGACTCATAATTGATTCGAATAGCTTCGTTTGGAATGCTTCGATGAATTTTATTGTAATATTCATGAAAAAAAAGCAGCTTCTATTAGCGACATCTATCAATATTAAACGGAACTTTTTCTACCAAACAAGTTCAATTAGTTTCCGCGGCTCTTATAGTTTCTGGTAGCATGCACAGATGACATGCAAGTTCAATAAAATATTTATTTATTTATGTAATAGAAAAGGTATCACCACAGAATAACTAATAGGTTACTGCTAAGAGAATAGTATAATATACCGGAAAGGAAACACTCAGAATAAAAACTAGTCTTTTTTTTACCCGACTTCAAAAAGGCGGATGTTTTATGTTCGATTGTATGTTTATTCTTGTGTACGTTAGTAGGTATATATGCCTAGGTAATGTTACTCTTAAAATTTTCATTGTTAGTAGCAAATCACGAATATATTTTTGCAGCACAGTGTAGGATACGCATTTATGCAAAGGACGCAGATGCAGCATGCAAAAAAACTATCGTGTGTCACTATAATTCAAAAAAAATATTTATAAGAGACAAAAAGCCTACATTACGTGTTCCCAGGCGGTCACCCATCCAAGTACTGACCACGCCCGACGTTGCTTAACTTCGGTGATCGGACGAGAACCGGTGTTTTCAACGTGGTATGAACGTTGGCAATTAACGAATTGAACATAGTAGCCTGATACGTATACATACATGACGTCATGCTGACATTTATTTATTTACATTACACACTACCATACCACATCTACGCACACTTAAGACACTACTAATGATCTTAAACTAGCTGCGCCCCGCGGTTTCACTTCCGTGGTGTGGTGATGGATGACGTTGAAGATGTTTTAAGGGTTCCGTACCCAACGGGTAAAACGGGACTCTATTACTAAGACTCCGTTGTCTGTCCGTCGTCTGTCTGTCCGTCTGTCAGCAGACTGAATCTCATGAACCGTGATAGTTAGACAGTTGAAATTTTCACAGAGCGTGTATTTCTGTTGTTGCTATTCTTCTCAGTCGTTTCGCTCTTGACAGAGCGGTCGTGGTCGTCATGTAGTTGTGGAGGAGGAAGATGTAATGCGCCTCACGATGTCATGCCATCCCCCTCTATTCGCAGTCATCCTGGTGCACTCATGCAAGGGACCTCCCAACGCAGATTTGATCTGATCAGTCCATCGCATGAGTGACCTCCCGCGCGGTCTACTGCCTTCTACTTTGCCCTGAACGACAAGCCGCTCTATAGACTGGCTGCCCCGCCTCGAAACGTGTCCGAAAAATGCGAGGATCCGCGATTGCACCAAAGCTGAAAGACGCTGCTTAATGCCAAGTTCTTGAAGTATCGAGACGTTTGTACGAAACTCGGTCCACGACACCCCAAGCATTCTTCTCCAGCACCACATTTCTAGAGCGTCTATTTTCTTTTTTTCGATCTCTCGTAGGGTCCATGTCTCTGCGGCGTACAAAAATATGGGGAAAATAAGAGTTCGCACTAGTCTGATCTTTGTGGCTTTGGTGATATTTCTGTTCCTCCATATTTTCCTCATGTTGTCCATTGCTGTTCTGGTGATCGCCATACGTCGTTTTACCTCGTCGATGCATCCGCCGTTATTCGTGATTAAAGTTCCTAGGTAAACGTAAGATTGGACTACTTGGCAGTTCGCAATTTGAGTCACTTCCGGCGAGTTATTGTTAGCGCGGTCCACAATCATTACCTTGGTCTTGTTACGATTTATCTTCAATCCGAACTCGAGGCTCACTCGCTCCATCTTCTGAAGTAGTTCTTCCATATAGCGCTCACCAGTCGCAAATAGAGTGGTATCATCAGCATAGCGCAAGTTCGCTATCTTGTAACCGCCGACAGTAACTCCATCTGTCCAATCCTCCAAGGTGATACGCATTACAAGCTCGGTGTATGCGTTAAACAATAGCGGTGATACAATGCAGCCTTGGCGTACACCGGAACTAGGATGAAACTCACTTGACAGTATGTCATCTGTTCGTACTGATGCTGTGCCTTTTTAGTAAAGCTGTCTTAGAAGGTGTACGAGATGTTTTGGCGTGCCCATTTCTAGTAGCGTTCTCCACAAGACTGCCCATTTTACCGAGTCAAATGCTTTAGAGAAATCAACGAAGCAAATGTAGGTCGGCTTGTTAAATTCACGAGCTTTCTCTATAATCTGGCGAACGATTAGTATTTGTTCTCGAGTGCCTTTTTCTTTCACAAATCCAGCTAATTCTGGTGCAATCTCCTTCGACAGGAATGCCCTCAGTCGCTCATTAAGAATATGTAACAAAATTTTGCTAGCGTGTGATGTTAGAGCAATAAGTCGATAGTTGTTGCATTTCTTTGTGGAACCCTTTTTATGTAAAGGAGTGAAGACTGTGTGAGTCCACTCAGATGGCCATGCTCCTGTCTGCCATACTCTATTACAAATAGTGTGAAAGATGTGGTCACCGCGATCTCCTAGAGCTTTAATAGTCTCGATAGGGATGGCATCTTTTCCCGTAGCTTTTCTATTTTTAAGATGTTGTATGGCGGCTCTGACCTCCGACAGGAGGATGTCTGGTTCCAGTTCGTCGTGTTTCGGGTCCGTGCTTGGAAATAGGCTTGACTGGGGATCTTGGAATAGTGATTGACAATAAGTCTTCCATGCTTTAGAAACTTGATCAAGTTCTGTCACCACTTCGTTTTTATTATTCTCAATAACCCAGGTTTTGGAGGGTAAAGTTCTAGTGATAAAACGAAACGTTGTTGCTATAACAACAAATAAGTAAGTACTAAAAATTTGCCGTTTTTTATATAACGTTTTAATAAGAACCCTTCGTGCTCGCGCACGAAGCTTTGGCCGGTTTTTTATTTTTTATTTTAAACCATCTCTGTATCACACCGACATTAACAAAAAAATCAAATCGGTTAAGTGCTTCCAAAGTACCTAATGCGTGTACATACTCGTATCATAACTAGGGATGGGCCGAAATTCGTTTAACATTCGGTTTAACCGAACTTCGGCAGGTTGAACCGAACTTCGTCATTCGGCCGAAAGTCGGTTTATATGCCGAACATTCGGTGCAAAACAACCGATTTTTTATTACATTTGCACTATCATACATAATAGAAATAAATTAAAACAACATATCTGTCATAATAACAGTGAAATAAAATTAGTCTGATATAGGTACTCATAGTCATTTATTTGAATAAAGAAAGAAAAGTAATCATCAAACGTCTTAAAAATCTTTGCTTACTTAGCAATCACAAAATTGACTTACTAATCAGCCTTAGATATCTGTCCTACTTAATTAAACAACAAAATTAAACTGCTTTCCGGACTTATTTGCCTTAGATATCTTTCTTTTTTAATTAAATAACAAAATTAAACTGCTCTTCTCAACAAGTCTTAGAATTCTCTCTTACGTACGTAGTAAAAACACAGTGAAACTGATATTCTCAATAACCAGTCTTAGAAATCTTTACATAGGTAGTACTTAAAAAAATACTAAATTAAATTGGTCTCCTCAATAGTCGAACAGCCGTATTCAATAATCTATCTATCGCCGGTTTACCTTACTAGAGATAGATATTTGACACTATTTGTATGAACGTTATGTCAAATTTCTATCGGTAGTAGGGAAAATTGTGGATAGATAGAATATTGAAAACGGCCGTAAATTAAATTGGTCACCTTAACCGTCAAAAAAGAATGCAAAGTTTGTTTAAATTTTGTTACAGATCTACTATAACAAAAATTAAATAAACTTTGCTTGCATTCTTTTGACACAGTGTCATATATTAATAAAGTACAATTCGTAAAATGAATTTAAAAAAATAATACTTCTAAGTATACCTAATACCACCAATTAGGTAAATTTTTACAACATTAAAGAATAATTTATTTATTATTTTGGACTATTAAACCACTTTAAAACGATTGATTTTCGTAATATAAACAATGGCACGTGAAGAGCTGGTGACGTATTTACAACTGACCGGCCGCCTAAAGGGCCCGCGGGGTAGCACGGAGTGCGGGCGGGGGACATTTGCAGCGAGCGACGGTCGGGCTGTTTACACAAGTCGCAACATGAAAAAGCGCGGCGAAATTGAACCGAAGTTCGGCCGAACTTCGGCCGAATTTTTCATTTATACCGAATGTTCGGCCGAAGTTCGTATTCGGTTCAAACCACATTCGGCCCATCAGTAATCATAACATTTCGGAGATTCATTTATATAAGGGTTCCGTACCCAAAGGGAAAAACGAGACCATTGGTATTCCTAAAACACCATTGTCCGTCCGTCTGGCTGTCTGTATGCCCAACTGTCACGAGGCTGTATCTCATGACCCTTGGCAAATGAAATTTTCACAGACGGACAGACAAACAGACAGACGTACGGACAATGATGTTTAGTAATAAGGTTTCGTTTTACCCTTTGGGTACATAACTGCATGACGTCATTACGTGTACAATACAATACAATACAATACTCGTAATACTTAATTGAACACCAAGCTTATAAAAGAAAACAAATAGGAATATTTACGTGTATGTGTGCCAACGTT